>OY740781.1:182623222-183223222 GCA_963514005.1 Raja brachyura
TATTTAGGGCAAGGGTCCGGACAACACTCTGTCGGATCTCATCTATTGGTGGCCCGATTCATAAGAGGTATTTTGACAAAACCCTCCCAGACCTAGATATTCGGAAGTCTGCGATGTGCGTATACTTCTCACACTGCTTTGGCAATGGGCTCCAATTACATTTCTGCCTTTCCAGAAGTTAATGCTCAAAGTGGTCATGTTCATGGTGCTAGTGGCAGTGCAATGGGTCCAGATATTGCAAAAGTTATGACTGGATAGGATGCATTCTTCTGTAGATAATATTACGTTTATTTATATGATCTAAGCAAATAAAGCAGGCCAGGGATGGCTGGAACCAAAATAAGCTTAAAATATGCCCATTGACCTAAGGCTATGTGTAGTTATGCACCTGAACCAATATATCAAGGTCATCAAGTGACTCAGAGGCTCTGAAACAGCGATGCTCATCAGCCACATAAAACCTCATACAAAGGTGTCAGTACAAACTATTGAAGATGGCCGAAACAGGTTTGCATTATGCTGGAGTACACACTGATATGTTTAAATCACTCCACCAGGGCGGTGTCAACGTACGCAGCAAAGGCGCAGGACGTGCCATAGACCAAATCCGCACCACAGGATGGTCCAGTGAAGGAACCTTTTTCACGATTTATGATAAACCTGTCCTCGCAATGCAAGGATTTGGGCATGCTGTATTGGGTTCTGTTTGAGTTCTCCTTTGTAATTTCTCCTGCGAAAGAGGCGTTATTACTGTTCTTTTATTGTTTAAGACGTTCATTGTATAATTTAAACAATGTTTAATGTTTAGGTCTTTATTCTCTGGAGCGCAGAAGGTTAAGGGGGGGCTTGATAGAGGTCTTTAAAATGATGAGAGGGATAGACAGAGTTGATGTGGACAAGCTTTTCCCTTTGAGAATAGGGAAGATTCAAACAAGAGGACATGACTTTAGAATTAAGGGGCAGAAGTTTAGGGGTAACATGAGGGGGAACTTCTTTACTCTGAGCGTGATAGCGGTGTGGAATGAGCTTCCAGTGGAAGTGATGGCGGCAGGTTCGTTGGTATCATTTAAAAATAAATTGGATAGGCATATGGATAAGAAGGGTATGGAGGGTTATGGTATGAGTGCAGGCAGGTGGGACTAAGGGAAAAAAGTTGTTTGGCACAGACTTGAAGGGCCGAGATGGCCTGTTTCCGTGCTGTAATTGTTATATGGTTATATGGTTAATAAATTATTTGTTTATCCAGTGTCAACCAAGGCAGTGTGTCGTATGGAACTGTATCTACGGCATGAAATCACAGAGCTTTGAAATCTTCACGTAGTCACGCACGTGTCTTTCAAGTAAAATAGTAAGATGAACGAGAACTTACCAGTTTGAAGTTTGATCTTTATTTTATGAGGAATTACGATGAGGGATTACGTGCCCTCCGCTCCCGACCCTAATAATCACAAAGATCATCTGGTAGTTCTAGTCTTCTGAGTCTTACTATATCACTTCGACTGTAGTTACTGTGATTTGACGCCGTTGCTTTGAAGTATGCGCGCAGGCGCTCCGGCGAGGCTTCTTCACGTAATCCCTCATCGGAACTCCTCATAAAATAAAGATCAAACTTCAAACTAGTAAGTTCGCGTCTGATCCTGCTATTATACTTATTACCAATAGGCTGCTGACATTGTGCAGAATCAAAATGAGGAATCGCCAATTAGGCTAAGTTGTGGAGCTATATTCCTCTGTGAGATGCAGCTTTCAGATGGCCATGTGTGAGTAGATGAAAGTCAAAGAAAAAACAACTATTTTTGTCTAATTCAAGGCAATTAAACCTGAATGGCAAAAATACATTGCATACTACCACATTGCCTCCTTTCATGTTTCAATATTATTTTCATTAATTTTACGTAATGAATAATTGTAGTTGGGTAAATTCGCTCTTTTCCCTCAAACGCTCCATAAAGATGCTGACGTGATCTGTAGTTTTCTCCAGTCATTGGGAAAAAACATTGGGAAGACACACAGATCTGCAGATGCTGGAATCCGGAGCAAAACTCAAAATGCTGGAGTAACTCAGTAGGTCCGGTAGCATCTGAGGAGGGCATGGATAAGCGACATTTCAGATGGGAAAACTAAAATCATTGAAGCCAATTGATTTATTTTATTGTAATAATAAATAATTGCATGAGATGTACACTACAGATCATTTCTTTATTGATTTTATGTTCTGCTAATTCAAAAAAGTTGCCTTTACAATTCTAAGAAGGAGAGGATGCATCATTGCATTGTTATGATTTTAACCACATTGCTGGTATTTTATTTCCGCGTTTGAAATTTTGCAAAGATTCATTATCCAATGCCTTTTTTTTTCCTCGTGTAAAAACAATGTCAGTGTTCTAAAACTTCTTAAAGCATTGGATATTGGACATTGGACGAAGGAAATAATTGTTGACTTTCGGAAGAACAGAGGGGGCAGACACACCCCCATCCATATAAACGGGACTGAGGTGGAGCGGGTCTCCAACTACAAATTCCTCGGGGTACACATCTCGGAGGATCTGTCCTGGTCCCTCAACACCTCAAAGCTGATCAAAAAGGCACAGCAGCGCCTTTACTTTCTGAGGAGGCTCAAAAAAGCCCACCTGTCCCCCCCGGATCCTGACGAACTTCTACCGCTGCACCATTGAAAGCATCCTGACCACCTGCTTTACGGTATGGTACAGCAGTTGCACCGTGGCAGATGGGAAGGCACTACAACGGGTGGTGAAAACCGCCCAGTACATCATTGGTGCCCCGCTCCCTGCCATGGATGCCCTCCACCGAAAACGGTGCCTGAAGCGGGCCGGGAAGATCATCAAGGACCCCTCACACCCTAACCATGGACTGTTTGCCCTCCTCCCATCAGGGAGGTGGTACAGGAGCCTCAGGTCCCGCACCAGTAGGACGAAGAACAGCTTCTTCAACTACACCATCAGACTGCTGAACTCGGAGCCCAGCTGATAGACTTGTCTGTACCCTGTATTTATTTATTTCCGTACTGCTACCACTGCACTCTGTATTTATTTTTTTATATCGCTATCACTAAGAATGACGCTAAACTGCATTTCGTTGTACCTATACTTGTATTTGTGCAATGACATTAAACTTGAATTGAATTGAATTGAATTGAATATTATTTAGGGAAAAGGAATTTGCTAGAAAATTTATTTCTAGTATAATCTCCGATCAGGTTTCAGAACGACTCCAAAACCTTCGGGTCTACACTTTCTCAGAAACCAGAAGCTCATATGGAGGAGCCATACAGTATAACAAGTATCCTCCAGGCAAATCCAATTACAATTGCAGCATTAATTACGAGTCCTATGTTGTACAGAAAGCAAAAGAGAAAGTTTACACTTTGCATAATCCTAGGTTTTTGTATCCTCGTAATGGCTAAGGGGATTTAGGGAGTCAGCAATTGAACTATACTTGTATAGAATGGGCTGTATCCAGTGCCAATGATGTTTGAGGTTCTTTAATTGGCTTCCATAGCCTTGGGTTAGAGAAAATAAAATATTAAATGTTCCCACTCCTAACTCTGAATTAGAAATTTATTTTCTAAGATTATTTGTGTGGTTGAAGACATGATTAGTTAATGTGCCATATGGTCAAATGACTGCTAATGTTTGCTGATGTGAATAATATGGAAACAATAAAGTTTGGGAAAATACTGGAGGGAACACAGCTAGGAGAGGTGGGGTAAAATTAGATTAGGAATATTCTCATAAAACCCTCTTGGGTTTCTTTAGGTTGCACAAAGGAACCATTTAAATCCACGTCAAAAGTGAAACAGACAGGACAATGAAGGGTTTGTACATGGCACTATTACTGCGAGCATTTCAATTCAAAGTGCTCAAAGGCCATTCCTACAGTAAATTGATAGCTTGGTTACAATTAACGGATCTTGAGTGTGGAGAAGGTGGGTAAAAGAGGCTGCATTGTTCTGGATGGAGGTCTAAGGGCTGGAGGGTTGGGGGGAAATCAGGATCTTGACAGTTGGATCAGTGGGAGAAAAGACTGTAATGAGCTACCACTGAGAAATGATCACTTGCCAGGATTTGCCTCACCTACACCTTTAATTTCCAGCTCCCCCTCTGCATCTGTTGGCAAGTATGATGCCAATAATCGTCAATTTGTAGATGCGTTTGTTGGCAATTATGATGTTGAATGCAGAGCTACAGTCAATAAATAGCAGTCTGACGTAAGTGTCCTTGTTTTGTAGTGATATGGACCAAATGCTGGCAGGTGAGAGTAGTGTAGCTGGGACATTTTGGCCGGTGTGGGCATGTTGGGCCAAAGGATCTGTTTCCACACTGCATCACTATGGCTCTAGGACTATCTATTGTTATGGGGATGAGTGTCTACGATCAGGGAGATGGTGTCTGTTGTGGTTGTAAGTGAATTACAGTGGATATTGGCTATGTGGGAAGCTGGAGTTGGTTTACACCAGGACTTCTTGATAGTGGATACCAGAGCAACCGAACAATTGTCATAAAGTAACTTCTTCCCCACTGATATTCTGAACCAACACTTATCTGCCTGATTCTGCCCAACCTTCCAGGCCCAATATTGTTACCTCACGTAAAAGAGAAGACGTTCCGTGCTTGATCCTTGGGCCAAGGTTGCTCATGAGGTAGGTATGTTACAAAACTTACCTTGAGCAGCGCTGCAGTTCTGCCGCTCCCCGTGTGCGCGACTTTGGCGCCTTTCAGAGGGGGGCGGGCTTAAAGTGCCGTTTTTCTTCAGACTGGGCAAATCGATCCATGTCGGACGATTTTGTTACGGAAGAAAAATCGCTCCGACATTTCATTAATGAAAGTATTTATAAATTACGCCAGATTATTTATTATCTAGAGTAATTAAAAAATCACCTTCAAAAGCCGTGAGCGCCGATAACGGGAAGGATTTTGCGTAGGGGAGAAAAAAAGGTACACAGTTTATTTTTATGTTAAAAGTTGTTTTTTATGGAGGCTTTAATAATATTTTCATGTTGCGAAATGGGGTCCAAAAAAAATGTATGAACCGGCTGTATTTTTCATACCGACTTCACCGCAAACCGCAACGTTCCAATCCACCGCATTCCACTAAAACCCACTCGCTAGCTGATTTAAATGGCCATTAATTTACAGGCATTAAACACTAAATTCCTTCCATTTGGCCCAGAAATTCATGAAAATGAGATTTAAAAATTATGTTATATTGTGGATTATTGTGTGAATGTTATTTGGACACTTAGGCAATTTTAAAAAAGTTTATCTTTTCTTAAGAAATGGATAGATGTTTAGATCTACTCATTGAATTTTGTAATTAGCTACAATTAAATAACTAACTAATTATATGCTTTAATTTCATGTCATCCAAGTAAGATTGTTTCATATTTGTTTCAGAATGCTTCAATCTATAATAATTGAAAATTTCATTGAGTTCTCTTAATTTTTAAGAAAGTTATGGGCTTTTAACGGTTCTAGATCACAGCTTTTGAGTTAAGTCAATTGAAAGGCAATGGGGAACAAGATGCTAATTTCCGAGTATGAAAATGGTCATAACTTTCTTAATACTGAAGATATGAAAGTGAATTAGGTGTCAAATTAAACTTCTTTTTATGCTTTATCTGATGGGATAAATTGCAGACTTGATTTATAAAATCTCAACATTTTGTAACATTGCTACATGAGGATGTAACATATTTTCAAAGTGCATATGTGCAGGTCATAGAGTCATAGCGTGGAAACAGGTGCCTCAGCCTAACATGCCCACCCCGACAAACATAGCCATCTACACTAGGGCCACCTGCCTGCATTTGGTCCATATCCCTCTCAACCTATCCTATGCATGTACCTTTCTAAATGTTTCTTAAACATCGCGATAGTATCTGCCTCGACTACCTCATCCGGCAGCGTATTCTATACACCTAACACCCTTTGTGTAAAAAAGTTACCCCTCAGGTTCCTATTAAATCTTTCCCACCTCACCTTAAACCTATGTCCCTTGTCTGTGCACTATAGCTCAAGAACCCCAACTCCCACCTCCCCTCCCTTCCAGCGAGAAACCTGTTGGCGATGATGGACAAAGAAGGTTTGATGGATATCACAACCTTGCTTGATACACTGGGAAGTGTAATGGGCCTGTTGGTAACAGCCATGGCTAGCATGCTACTGAGTGGCAGTGGTGAAGAACCTCTGAGAGTAGCCAAACTTGTGAAGAGTTCTCTACAATCCCTCTCAGTTGACGGGCCTTTGTGAGGTCAAAAAAGGCCACACAGAGTTGTTGATGCCACTCCCTACATTTTTCTTAGTTATGGAAAAAAACGAAGAAATACCTCTTTGATAACTATGGGAGTGGTGATCGTGGTAGGCTCTTCAAAGTCTTCCAGACTATTTTCCTGGAATGTAGGAGGTTACAAAATCATCTTATCTTGTGGGAGGTATATAAGATTATGAGTGCGTAGATCAGGTGCATTTCTACAGTTTTTATTCCAGCCTTGCCTTATAACCTAAGCTCTCCAGTATTGGTAACATTGCCATGAATCTTTTTTGCATCATTAACAGCTCAATGACACCCTTCTTATGGCTAGATGATCAAATTGCGTAAAAGTGTACAAGTCGTCTCTACAACGACTTGTACACTGCCAATATAATATCCCAACCCCTGTAATTAAAGCCCCTGACTGATAAAGGAAGCATGCCTTCTTCGCCACCCTTTTTAAATATGTTGCCACTTTCAGGTAACTGGACCTGTACCTGTTCTCCAACACTATCCAAAGGCCTGCCATTTACCGTGTAAGTCCTCCCTTGGTTTAATTTAACAAAATGCAACAATCCGAGAATAAGACTTTCCAATCCAAGAATACCTTGCTTTTGTTGCTAGTTATAGACTTTAGACCTTGGAGATACAGCGCGGAAACAGGCCCTTAGCCCCACCAAGCCCCGTACACTAGTATTATCCTACACACAAGGGATAATTTACAATTTTACTGGCCAAATTAAAAAGCTACAAATCTACAAACCTGTATGTCTTTGGAGCGTGGGTGGAAACCAGATCACCCAGAGAAATGCCACGTGAGGTCGCAGTGAGAATGTACAAACTCCGTAAGGACAGTTTTCGTAGTTGAACCCGGGACTTTGG
This sequence comes from Raja brachyura, assembly GCA_963514005.1. Next base: position 182,630,375 of record OY740781.1, read on the forward strand.
CGCTGTAGGGCAGCGACTCTACAACTGAACCACTGTGCTGCCATAAAGTTGGTATCTGGTTTTATGGGTTCAATCATCATTTATTCATCAGATAAATCCTGGTCTCTGCATTGAACTAGCTATGGCCAGACCAAAGATCATATCGTAGGGCTCCTGTTGATTGGGAGTCATCGAGTTGGCTGTGAGACATTGTCTAAGAAGAGCTTTCTTCGTGTGGACTGTGAGACCTTCCATGCAATTCTTCTTATAGCAGTTTTTCTGTTTACATTGTTATTTAGGTGCTAGATTGATTGAGATAACAGAACAAATTCGATGGTGAAATTAAATACATAAAATTATGTATTTTACCAATGTAAACTACCTTGGACAGATTATACCTCTTCCCATGAAACATAAGAGTGAGGGATTTCTTTCCTATTTGAGCACAATTATGCATTCTTTTCATGATAGATCAGGATGCAAGAGTTGTAGATTTCTCCTGTATTCTGCACAGTACTGGATTAATAATTGAAGCATCACATGTTAATCTCAATTTGTGCAAAGTCATAGCGAGAAAGAACACTGCATTGCCTTGCTGAGCCTGCTACTGCTCTTTGCCCATGTCAACAGTACATCCTTCTTTAATGACTGGAAGTGATATGAATGCTGTTGCCAAATTTGATATCAAATGTGTGCCATAGAGTGCTATTCCTAAGGATGTTCACAATTCATGCACATTTTCAGGTTTTGAAGCCCTTATATTGACTTATACATTTCTTTAGCAGCTGGAAGGCATGCAAATCCGGTCTCAAGAACGGACAAACAGTATCACTGTATAAAGGCACACTTGATTGTTCATAATGGTTACATACTGTAACACATTAGCATTTCTACTAGGTTCTCCATTTCAACACGTATAGCCGTCAGTCCGCTATTCATTGTGAAATTGTACTCATGGTGACTTAGAAAATGTTAGCATAAGGTGTAACACCAAGGTGGAGCTTGGTGTAATAATAGAGCCCTTCATGCATATTGACATTTAAAATATTGACTATCCCGGCCAATGCTGAGTCGCAGTTCCATCTTTGTAAAGATCTTTGCTGCAATAATTTCTTCATATATATTTTAACATGTGAGTAGTGGTTATTGTTCAGCATCCACAGTTTGAGTGTGGTGAAGTTTGCATTAGCCTCACTCCTTTACCTCACCATTGTGACCCAGTCGCTTTGATCCATCTTCACCCAAGTTGTATTCTTTGCCATTTTATTAAATTCTTGTCCAATTAGGGTTTCAGTGTATAAGCAATTTTTTTCTGACATGTGATAGATTGATTTCTCACCCGATTTAATGTGGAGGGATTTTTTATGATCCATAATAATATTGTATGAATCTTTGAATACATCTCCATACTTATACATATGATTTTTTTTATCTCTGAGGAACATGTTATCCTGATTCTCATTCTGTTGAAATGTCAAATCATTACCCATTAAGGTTGGTGTCAGTGGAGGGGGCGGCATAAAGAAAGGATGTAGGTGCAGTAAGACTGGTGGGAGAACTGGGAAGGGGAAGAGGAGGAAGAGAGATAGCAAGGGCATTCTGAAGTTAAAGGTCAATGTTCATACTGCTGGGGTGTAAACCAGTCTTATGGTCCCACCAGTCTTACTGTCTCCGCCTGTTGTATTCGAGGGCTAAATAACTCACAAACTACACTTGGTGTCCAGAACCCGAAGTGTATTTATTACAAGCCTAACATGGCTGCTGCTAAAACCCTGCAGGTCTCCCAGGGACCCTCCCTGAGGAAAGATTCATTTCGAGACAGAGCCTTCTAGTGGTGACTCCAGGACACAACACCGCCTACATTCTATCTTTGTCCCCCCCCCCCTCCCCTGACATCAGTCTGAAGAACGGTCACGACGCAAAACATCGCCAATTTCTTCTCTCTAGAGATGCTGCCTCACCCGCTGAGTTACTTCAGCATTTTGTGTCTACCGTCGATTTAAACCAGCATCTGCAGTTCTTTCTTACCCATTAAGGTTAATCTACTGCAAACTTTCCATTACAATGGAGAGAAAAACATATTGGTCACTAATATTCATCAATATTATAATTGTCCAAAATTTGGAGAATTTCTCTTGAATATACTTTAATTGGACTGTACTTTCCCGTGAGGGGTCATTGCTGAATTTCTGTAATTATCCTGGCTCATAATAGAGCAGTCAGATGCATTTTTGACCTTCATCACAATATGATTGTTGTTGATTAAAACCTATGTCTTAAAATCTTGATTCATCTGGTTTTCATTTTGTCAACTTAAGCATGCAGACGATATGTGCCAATTTCTTCATCACTCTCATCAACTTCTACACAATGAAGTTTGATGTGATCATTTGGCTTCATCTTCCATTTGGTCTTCGACTTGAAAACTGCTGCAATATGATTCCTCAGTTGGCATTTAAAGCACTTTGTTGTTTTGAATTTACATTGCAGTTCTGGGTGATTGCCATTGCATCTCCCACAAGTAAGTCATGGAGGCATGTACTTTTCTCCCTGGCTGTTTACCATATTTTATGTGGTACAGCTCTGTGACTATGTGCTGTGCTAATGATGCAGGGATAGCTGAAGCTCCTTTGTATTTCTAATGTTGTCATCTCTTTCGAGTTTGCTATTTCATAGGACTTTTCCAAAGTAAGCCCAAATGATAAGACTGAATCTTCTCATCAATCAATAAAATGAACAGAGCTCTGTTAAAATATATTTTCTAAAGTGGCAATGTAACAAAAAGTTCTTCACTGCCGCATTATCATCCCCTTCAGAGTCCCCCTCGGGATCGAGGATGAATCTTTTTCCCTCTGGTTTTGTGATTTCCAAAGTGACTGTTAAGGTCAATGTGGGAATTGCCGGCTCTTGTGATGATTACAGGTAAATGTGATGATTACAGGTAAATGGGTGTGTAGTTTGTGAGACAATATATTCTGTCCCCAAATGCATGGACTCAAAGTTCTCAATGCCATTCCAAATGCTCAGCTTCCACTTCTAACCATATAACCATATAACAATTACAGCACGGAAACAGGCCATCTCGGCCCTTCAAGTTCATGCCGAACAACTTTTTTCCCTTAGTCCCACCTGCCTGCACTCATACCATAACCCTCCATACCCTTCTCATCCATATGCCTATCCAATTTATTTTTAAATGATACCAATGAACCTGCCGCCACCACTTCCACTGGAAGCTCATTCCACACCGCTACCACTCTCTGAGTAAAGAAGTTCCCCCTCATGTTACCCCTAAACCTCTGTCCCTTAATTCTAAAGTCATGTCCTCTTGTTTGAATCTTCCCTATTCTCATAGGGAAAAGCTTGTCCACATCAACTCTGTCTATCCCTCTCATCATTTTAAAGACCTCTATCAAGTCCCCCCTTAACCTTCTGCGCTCCAGAGAATAAAGACCTAACTTATTTAACCTATCTCTGTAACTTAGCTGTTGAAACCCAGGCAACATTCTAGTAAATCTCCTCTGTACCCTCTCTATTTTGTTGATATCCTTCCTATAATTGGGCGACCAAAATTGTACACCATACTCCAGATTTGGTCTCACCAACGCCTTGTACAATTTTAACATTACATCCCAGCTTCTATACTCAATGCTCTGATTTATAAAGGCTAGCATACCAAAAGCTTTCTTTACCACCCTATCTATATGAGATTCCACCTTCAAGGAACTATGCACGGTTATTCCCAGATCCCTCTGTTCAACTGTATTCTTCAATTCCCTACCGTTTACCATGTACGTCCTATTTTGATATGTCCTGCCAAGGTGTAGCACCTCACATTTATCAGCATTAAACTCCATCTGCCATCTTTCAGCCCATTTTTCCAACTGGCCTAAATCACTCTGTAGACTTTGGAAATCCTCTTCATCTTCATTGCCAGAGCTACTTGCCAGAGCCAATGATACCCAAGAGCCATTTGGGATGTTGCATTTTTCAAGGAGACTTTGAAAACATTGTTGATTATATGGTCACAATATATTTGATCTTGATTTCAAGTTTGTTCAAGTTTGAGTTTTATTGTCACATGCACCAATTAAGGTACAGTGATATGTTTAAGAAGGAACTGCAGATGCTGGAAAATAGAAGGTAGGCAATAATGCTGGAGAAACTCAGCGGGTGAGGCAGCATCTATGGAGCGAAGGAAACGGGCCAAACTTTACAGGATTGCTTTCTTCCTCTCATGAATTGTCTTATTGAGTATTTCTAAACTCTCTGTGTTTACCTCTGCTTCTGTAAAATTATGAGCCTTGGAAAAGTATCTTCATGCATTTCAAAGCAAACAATTATAAAACTTTGGAATTATGTTGACATTTTGCTTTTTCCTTCAAAACCCATTCCTAACCAAATTAGTGACATCCTCAGCACATACAAATTGTTCCCCCACCCATTGTCTTGTCTGTTTAGTTCAATGTCACACTCATCGGCTGATTAAAGCAGCTTGCCCAATTTTCGAGTGCACATTTCACATTGCGAAAGCCTCTGTGAGCTGTCTTAGCTCTCTGCATGTGCCTAAAATTGCTTGCCTGGAGAATGTGGCTCATGTTTCTGCATGGGAATGATGAATCCATGTAATGTCTGGCCAGGTACAAAGGGATTTGGATTTGCAAAAGGAGTGCTGGGTCAGGATTCCTAAAAGATGAATTTGCAGGCTGAGTCAGAAGTAAGGAAGGCAAATGCGATAGTGCGCTGTAATGCTGAGGCTTTTTAAGGCATTTTAAGCCTTTTTTAAGGCACCAGTGAAACTGCATTTGCGGTACTATGAGCAATTCTGGGCCCCATATCTGTGGAGGGATGTGCTGGTGTTGAAGAGGGTCCAGGGTAGGTATACAAGAATCATCCCAGGGATGATTGTGTTAACATGTGATGAGCATTTGACGGCACTGGGCCTGTACTTGCTGGAGTATAGAAGGATGAGGTGGGAACCTCATTGAAACGTACTAAATAGTGAAAGGCCTGGATAGAGGGGATATGGAGAGGATGTTTCCATTAGTGGGAAAGTCTAGGACCAGAGGGCACAGCCTGAGAATAAAAGGACTTCAGCAAGGAGATGAGGAGGAATTTCCTTAGTCAGAGAGTGGTGAATTTATGGAATTCATTGCTGCAGACGACTGCAGAGGCCAAGTTACTGGGCGCTGAACTTCAACATCGGGAGCCAGTGGGGGAGCTCCATTCAGCGCGGCCTTGTCGGCTTCGGAAGCCGCGGACTCCAGTAGGAGGCGGCCGTTCCGGATGTCCCAAGCCGCTGAGAGGATTCTCCCGACGCCGGGGCACCATCACCCGGCGAGAACGGCCTGGAACATCGGGCCTCCGTGAAGGCGACTATGGAGGCCTCAATATGCCTGACTATGGGAGGACATGGGTTGGGGACTGGACTTTGTGCCTTCCCTCATAATGGGAACCATTGTGGGGGGATGTTTTTTATGTTTAAATCTCTTTATTAGTGTTATGTCTGTATTCTTTATTTTATTTGCTGCATGGCAAGAAACATTTCACTACACCAATTGGTGTATGTGACAAATAAACTAACCTTGAACCTTGAACCTTGATTTTTAAATCTGAGATTCACAGATTCTTGATTCGCACTGGTGTCAAAGGTTATGGAGAGAGGGCAGGAGAATGGGGTTGAGTAGGAAAGATTGATCAGCCATAGTGGAGTGGTGGAATAGACACAATGGTCCAAAAGGCTAATTCTGCCCCTATGACATGTATTCTCTCACAAACCTGTGCATAGAAACATAGAAAAATAGATGCAGAAGTAGGCCATTTGGTCCTTCGAGCCAGCACCACCATTCAATATGATCATGGCTGATCATCTAAATTCAGTATCCTGTTCCTGATTTTTCCCCATATCCCTGATTCCTTTGGCCCTAAGAGCTAAAACTAACTCTTTATTGAAAACATCCAGTGAATTGGCCTCCACTGCCTTCTGTGGCAGAGAATTCCACAGATTCACAACTCTCTGGGTAAAAAGGTTTTTCTCATCTCATTTCTAAATGTCCTACCCCTTATTCTTAAACTGTGACCCAGGTTCTGGACTCCCCCAACGTCGGGAACATTTTTCCTGCATCTAGCCTGTCCAATCCTTTAAGAATTTTATATGTTTCTATAAGATACCCTCTCATCCTTCTAAATTCCAGTGAATACATGAATACAAGACCCATTCTTTCATCATATGTCAGAATTGTCGAGTGGGGCCGTCGTCGAGTATGGCTGCCCAGCCTACAGCTGTTCGTCCTTTCACCTTTTCTTTATTTTTAGTATGTTAAAAAGTTTTATTTTGGAGGTCTAGTCTTTTTATGTGGGGGGGTTGGGGGGGGGGGGGGAGAAGGGGGAAACTGTTTTTTCTCAGTCCCTACCTAGTCGGAGATGCGTCCTTCCTCCCAGCCGCATCTTCGCCCCCCTCCTCGCGGCCTACCACCTGGACTGGAGCTTTACTTTACTTTACTTCCTGCCCGGACCGGCCAGAATCTTCAGCTTCGGCGTAGCGGGCGATGCCTTACCGAGGGCTGCCGTGTGGTAAGCTCCGGAGTGCTGAGATCGCCGACCCCAACATCGCGGAGCTGTGGGGTGCGGAGCGTCCAACTGCGGCGGCGCTGACTTTGAACACCACGGAGCCTGGGATCTTTCGCCGAGATCGCCAGTGTCGGAGCTCTGACCAGCGCGGTCTGTGGACTTCAGGAGCCGCGGTCTCCGGTAGCAAGCGTCTATTCCAGACACTCCAAGTTTGTTAGTTACATCCGGAAGTGGCAGCACTGCCCTAGCAGCTGCGGCTCGCCTGCAGCCCGTCTGTTTTTTCTTTTTTTTGTTGTCCTTGTCCTGTTTTAGCTGGTTAATTTGAGTTATTAGGGTGTGTATGTGTGTGGGTGGGGGGAGAAACGTGTCTTAGTCCTTTCCTTCGGGGGGGGATGCGACTTTTCTTGTCGTTTCCCCTTCTCCGTCTACGCTGAGGCCTAATGGCGGAGCTGGCGGCCTCCAACTGCTACCAACCCGAGGGTCCGGAGGCAGAGCCAGCCAGGACTTACCAGCGCGAGGCTGGCCGGCTTCAGGGCTGTGGCGGATTCCGGCGGCGGTGACAGCCTGACTTGGGGCTGTGGAGGTGTCCCAGCGGTGACGGCCTGACTTGGGACTGAGGAGGTGTCCCAGTGGTGATGGCCTGACTCGGGGCTGAGGAGGTGTCCTGGCGGTGTGACGGCAGCCCGACATCGGAGGTTCGGCCACGGGCCCAGCAGACGACATCGTCGGGAGCTCGCAGGTCACAGGTTGGTGACCTGTTTTTCCGAACCTCCCGCGGCAACAGCTTCGTCCGCTGGACTGGAGGGCGGCAGCTTCGGCAGCTTCAACCACCCCGGGCCGCGGAGTTTGAACCGGCCCGTTTGTGGAGCTCAGATACAGCCGCGGGACTGACTTACCATCACCCGGTGGGGTCACAACATCGGAGGCCTGGATCGCCTCAGCGCAGAGGGAGAGCAAGGAGGGAAGAGACAAAGACTTAAGACTTTTGCCTTCCACCACAGTGAGGAGGTGCTTGGTGAACTCACTGTGGTGGATGTTAATTTATGTTTATTGTGTGTTTTGTTATTTTATTAAATGTATGACTGCAAGACAACAAAATTCGGTCTGAATGACAATAAAGGATACTTTACTTTACTTTACTTTACTTTAAGAGTGTTCTTTCGATGCCGGAGCTCCATCATCCAGCGAGACGGCCTGAAAATTCAAGCCGCCGTTGTGGCGACTAAGAAGGCCTCAAATATGCCCCAACCACGGGGTGAACAAGAGGAAGAGGACTGAACTTTGCTGCCTTCCCTCACAGTGGGAACCATTGTGGGGGGATGTTTTTATGTTTAATGTTAAATTCTTCTTTAATGTTGTGTTTTATTTTTATTGGTGTGCTGCAAATGGCAACTCAAATTTCACTACACCAATTGGTGTATGTGACAATAAATGTCCTTTGTCCTTGTTCTTGTCCTTTGTCCTACTTGTGGTTAGGTGCTGTGATGCTCATTAATGCTGCCAGTACGTTGTCACTGCTATTGTCAGTATTATGTTGCATGTTCAGCAGCGAGCTCACACCTCAAGGGATGTCTGCTACCTGAAGCTTCAGACTATGCCTCTGAAAATCTGATGTAAGTGTTCCTCATTCTCCATTGGCAATTGCGTGGCATATTCTGTCTGCTTAGACAAAGTGTAACTCGCAAACATTAATCCTTATCAATGCAGTATCTTAACTGTTACACAAGGACTCACTAGATACATGGCATTGCAGATGCTGGAAGCTTGAGCAAAAAACACTAAGTATTGGAGTAACCCAGTGGGTCGGGCAGCATCTCCGGAACGAAATGGATAGACGACATTTCAGATTGGGTCTATTCTTCAGGCTGATCAGCTGAAGGGTGCTGATCTGAAACCTTACCTGTTCATGTTCTCCAGAGATACTGCCTAACCTGCTGAGTTACTCCAATACTTTGTGGTTTTTTGCCTTAGAACTTATTGTTAGATGTCAGATGGTTTATTTGTAAAGTTAAGCATTCATACTTTGCTTATGAAGGTTCTTCCAGTTACTGGGAGTGACAGCTTAAGCTATTTACAGCCAGCAACATTTCAAGGGCATCACAGGGCTCTCTTTAGACTTTAGAGGTACAGTACAGCGTGGAAATGGGCCCTTTGGCCCACCGAGTCCGCGCTGACCAGCCTTCACAGCACATACTAGCACTATCCTACACACAAGCCTAATTTACGATTTACAGAGCCTATTAACCTACAAACTTTGGAGTGTGGGTGAAAACCAGAGCATCCAGCGAAAGCCCACTTAGTCACGGGAAGAATGTACAAATTCTGTATAGACAGCACCAGTAATCAGGATTCAACTCTGGCCTCTGATGCTGTAAGGCAACAACTCTACCACAATGTCACTGTGCTGTCCTCTCATCCAGTCAAATACAGTATCGTCCTAAAAGTCAAATATGTCACAGTGTCATTCTCATTCAATCATTTACGGTATGTTCAAATATGAAAATGCACTAGTCATGAAATCCAATTCACATTATCATTTTTTCTGCAGTATTCATCCAGATACTTTGAGAAATGTATTTGCTTTGCAAAGTATCTAGTTCAGTAATAGTAAAATAAGAAAATATTTAAACCAGAGGCAAAATGTGTAATATGTCCTTTGAGTAATAAACTACTTCACAGCCACTTTTAGCCTCTTACTTGCAATTCACAAATGGCTTTGAAGGATTTAACATTCAAATGTAACCCCACTCATTTGAATCTCTCGCAATTGTTGAATTGTTGGAGATCCATCCAAGACATTTGGAATGTTTTCTTTAATACCAAATTGCCTTCCCCTGAGCGTCACTTGGCTCCCTCTTAAGCCCAAGTGTATGCATTACATGAATATTAATCTGGAATCTCGTGAGGAACTTGACCTACTCTCTTCCTTTTGCAAATTGACTGCAGTTTTAACTTAAAAATGGAAGAATAATTTCTTTAAAATGGCAGAATTCTGCTGGTGATGTGTGCTTAGGTTTCTGACACTAAAAGAGTAATGATTGCTCTTTTTTCCTGAGCACTGAGCCTATCGGAAGTGGCACCTTCCAAGTCAGGCTAAAGTTGTCAGGATTACAACAAAAATGTGGGACATTTTCATCGGATGAGGAAGTATGTGTGGAAGGAGAACAGATTTAGCATTTCAGCCAAATAACTGTTCATCAGAGTTTCCAGAAATGACCATACTTCACTTTTATAAAGCTGTCAGAGACAGCTTTGTGTGCATACAGAGGTTCAGCAAAGATTGATTAAGAACATTATTTGGAGTTTCCTTATCACCTGGAAAGAGCAGATGCAAGCATGAACCACTGGCCAATCTTTTTCCCAGGCTTCCCATTTTCCCAACTACAACTTTCTGTTGCACCTCCTCCTTAGTTGAGAAAGCCAACAAGCTCCATGTAAAACTTGTTTGCTTCACACCACTGAGCTCGGGGGAGCATGCCGCTTTCATCAACCAACACATGGACTGATCCCGTCATGAGATTAAAAGAAAATCTGATCTGATTTCTCTCTCTCTCTGGTAGTTAATGATTCTGTCACAACAGATCATCCTCTACATTGTTGAGACGCCTTGGTTCACTGCACTTCTGAACTTTGCCTTTTGTTCATCCTAAATTACAACTGGTATATGTACATGTTACCCTGCACATTCCCACATTCCCACCCTACCATCCCCATTTACCACCCCCTATCATCACTTTCTCAGACACAGTGGATAACACACTTTATTACTCCATCATACTCCAAACTCAATTTACTGAGAATGTACAATTTCAATCCACCACTTCCATTTTTTAATCAGAAAAGCATGGAGGCCTCTCTATTTAGAAATATGAAGGTTTCCACCCCAGTGCCTTGCTTTGCCAGATATTTTTCAGGAAATGGTGTAACTTATTACCTCAGTCAGAACACTAAAAGGCTTTGCATCACTGGATTGAATACCCTGATATTCTCATCCTTGTGGAGGCTTTTGGGCTGGTTGAGGAAGAAGGTGACGGTCATCGGAAGTGGATTAGACACAGAATTCCAAGAGAGTTTTGACTAGACGGCATCAAGCATTTGGCACTCCTGATGCTGAGGCTCTATAAGGTGTTGGTCAGGCCACATTTGGATATTGTGAGCAGTTTTGGGCACCATATCTGAGGAAGGATGTGCTGGCCCTTGAGAGGGTCCGGAGGAGGTTTACAAGAATGATCCCAGGAATGAGTGGGTTAATAAATGATGAGCGTTTGATGGCACTGGGCTCTACTCACTGGGCCTCTACTCACTGGGCCTCTACTCACTGGGGTTTAGAAGAGTTACTTCATTGAAACATTCCGAATAGTGAAAGGCTTGGATAGAGTGGATGTGGAGAGGATGTTTCCACTAGTGGCAGAGTCTAGGACTAGCTGTCATAGCCTCTGAATTAATGGACGTTCCTTTAGGAAGGAGATGTGGAGGAATTTCTTTAGTTAGAGGGTGGTGAATCAGTGGAATTCTTTGCCACAGAAGGCCGTGGAGGCCAAGTCAATGGATATTTTTAAGGCAGAGATAGATATTGTAGATTCTTGATTAGTATGGGTGTCAGGGGTTTTGGGGAGAAGGCAAGAGAATGGGGTTCTGAAGGAGAGATTGATCAGCCATGATTGAATGGCGAAGTAGACTTGATGTGCCGAATGGCCTAATTCTTCTCCTATCACTTATGATCTTATGGCCTTATGTCATTCTTGGATCGAGACACCACTTGTTCGGCTATATTCCAGCATGTGGAATTTCCACCAAATATGTGGATTAGGAAAGCTATAAGGGAGCACTAACAATGTTAGCAGGTAATTTGAAAGGGAAATATGAGGACTTTTATAAGCTTATTAAAAGCATAATTCAATTATGTTCAGAGGTGTTCAAGAATAAACACTTTGGACAAATGGTACTGGGACTGGTCTATCCACTGGGACATGCACCACAGAAGGTTATAATTTGTACATCACTGCAGCACTCAAAAATTATCAAACTAAGTTGGATTTCCTTGGATTTCCTTGGATTTGCTGATGTTTCAAATATTTATCAGTTTGCTTCTCCCTTAAAGATCTCTGCTTCATCCGATTCCTTTGGCAATGCTTTTGACTCAGTAAGAAAACATTTTTCATAACTTCTTTCCAGATATTCTTCCTTTAAATTTATGGCACCATGTAATTGAATCTTCAACCAGAAAACATATTTTCTAAATCAGCCTGTTAACCTAGCAAGTAAGAATGTCATGGATTTGTTCCAGGTACATAAAAGAATTAAACACTCTTGACTCTTCACTCTCTTGACTAGTAAACAAGAACAGGGATTGAGAAAATAACAATTGTAAGGCTGTGCATCAGGAGCGGAGCTGGTCGCTCGATTAGCTTCATAAGGTCATATGTGATAATAGCAAAATAAGGCCTTTTGGCCGATCAAGCCTACTCCACCATCTAATCATGGCTGATCTATCTCTCCCTCCTAACCTCATTCTCCTGCTTTCTCCCCATAAACCCTGACACCCATACTAATCAAGAATCTATCTATCTCTGCCTTAAAAATATCCATTAACTTGGCCTCCACAACCTTCTGTGGCAAATAATTATACTGATTCATCACCCTCTGACTAAAGAAATTCCTCCTCATCTCCCTCCTAAAGGAATGTCCTTTAATTCTATGACCTCTGGTCCTAGACTCTCCCAATAGTGGAAGCTAGCATCTTTGGGCAAAGGTTCTGGTGGCTGAATGTTTGGCTTCTGCCTTATTTATGATGACACCAGGACACTGTTTTTAAGTCCTTCTGTTCATCAGTTATTGTGGGATGAGTTGGAGATAATAGTTGATTATGTATCTGCACATAACATCATAAGTATATAACATCAGTCTCAAGAAGGGTCTCGACCCGAAACGCTACCTATTGCTTCGCTCCATAGATGCTGCCTCACCCTCTGAGTTTCTCCAGGATTTAACTTCATAAAATTGATATGAAATGTGTTGGAAGGAACTGCAGATGCTGGTCTAAACCGAAGATAGACACAAAAAGCTTGAGTAACTCAACGGGTCAGCAAGCATCTCTGGAGAAAAGGAATAGGTGATGTTTTGAGTCAAGACCCTTCTTCAGTCTGAATAAGGGTCTTCAGACTTCAGATTGAAGAAGGGTCTCAAACCAAAACATAATCTATTCCCTTTCTCCAGAGATGCTGCCTGACCCGCTGAGTTACTCCAAATTTTTGTGCCAAAATTGACAAAAAGGTCGCTTGACGAAAATCACAAGGTGGACAGAAAAATTGAATTATCACCAAACCACGTGGGTTTGCTGCATGAAAATTGCAGGCTTCATAATATACCTCAATGGAACAAGACTCTCAGTTTCAAAGACAGGATGATATGGCTAATGTGGAAGATTATACATTTGAGGAACCTTATCTAAATTCTTATTTGACCAGCATGATACTAAGTGAGTCTGACCACCAACTAAGAGCTATAGTTTACTGCCACAAGATTCAGAGTTTGAGGATATGAGGCAAAAAAAGCCCGAGAAGTCTTATCTTACATGTAACTAATGCTCCTGAATTAGTTATATTTGATTAACTTTTACACTTTATCCAAACCCGCATTGTACTTGACCTGTAGGTGATTAATTGTAGAGAGTAGAGGAAGCTTTCTTCTGTTGTTAACCAAATAAACACATGATTCAGAACTGTTTGATGTAAAATGTAGAGACAACGTTATGCCTCATGCAGAAAAAGACACAAAATGCTGGAGTTACCCAGTAGGACAGGCAGCATCTCTGGAGAACATGGATAAGAACATGAAGAAGGTCCTCGAACCAAAATGTCACCTATTCCTTCTCCCCATAGATGCTGCCTCACCCGCTGAGTTTCTCCAGCATTTTGGGTCTACCTGGGGATAAGAACATGAATCATCATCTATCCATGTTCTCCCTGAACCGCTGAGTTACCCCAGCACATTGTGTCATTTTTTGTTAACCGGCATTGCAGTTCCTTATTTCTATAGTGTACTCTATACACTTACAGTTAATGCATTGAAGATCCCCATACCCTCTACACTGTATATCATCGTCACATTACAGGTTGTGGCATATGTAATCAGAGTCAGAGTATAGAAGAGAGATCGAGCGATTGTCCATATGGTGCCAGCACAATAACCTGGCCCTCAACATCAGCAAAACCAAGGAATTAATTGTGGACTTTGGAAGGAGTAGGATGGGCCCCACAGTCCCATTTATATCAACAGGTCAATGGTTGAAAGGGTCAAGAGCTTCAAATTCCTGGGCGCGCACATCTCTGAAGATCTTTCCTGGTCCGAGAACACTGATGCAATTATTAAGAAAGCACATCGGCGCCTCTACTTCCTGGGAAGATTATTGAGAGTCGGTATGTCACGGAGGACTCTCTCTTAACTTCGACAGGTGCACAGTAGAGAGCATGCTGACCGGTTGCATCGTGGCTTAGTTCGGCAACTTGAGCACCCTGGAGAAGAAAAGACTATAAAAAGTAGTAAACACTGCCCAGTCCATCATCGGCTCTGACCTCCCTTCCATTTAAACTCCAGAGTACAGGCCCAGGGCTGGCAAATGCTCATCATATGCTAACCCACTCATTCCTGGGATCATTCTTATATAATTCCTCTGGACTCTCTCCAGAGCCAGCACGTCCTTCCTCAGATATGGTGCCCAAATTTGCTCACATACTCCAAATACGGCCTAACCAGCGTCTTATAGAACCTCAACATTATTTTCTCGCTCCATAGATGAGGCTGTACCTTTGTGTTATTCTTTTTCTATTTTTTTCTTCAACTGGGAGGTTTTAAAGTAATGATTAAATTGCCAACTTAGTTCTACACCCTGCCACAGATGTTCTCCCCTGTCCTCTTAGTTAACTTTTCTTCTTCTGCCCCAGCTTCTGCTGAAGGGTCCTTGACCCCGCAAAATAGACACAAGGTACTGGAGTATCAGCAGCATCTCTGGAGAGAAGGAATGGGTGTGTTTTGGGTCGAGACCCTTCTTCAGACTGAGAGTCAGGGAGAGATAAGGATGTGTAAGGAGTGAAAATGACACATAACGCTGAATCTCTTTCTCTCCCACACTGATCCGCTGAGAGCATCTGACATTTTCTGCTATTGTTTTGGCTTCAACTTCTCATTTGTGCCAGTTCCCCTCAATTATATGTTTATATCAGTATTTATCTATGCCTATAAAATGGATCTATTAGCCAAGTATAAGATATACAGAAAAACAGACTATTTGATATGTGGTATATCAAAACTGCACTCTTGCTGTTTCAATGAGATTGAAGATGACAATCACTGATATGTTCACAATCACTGATATCTTTCGACAATCATTGATATGTTCACATTTCCAACAGCACTAACACCTATACTTATTACTGTTGAGGCATGAACACTAATGGGCCTGTCCCACTTACGCAACTTTTAGTGCCGTTGGAAATGTGAAAATAATGGATTGGTCAAACTCGGTTAAATTTGCAACATTTCTAAATGTGTGAAATAAACTTCCTTTTGTATCAAAACAGAGGAAGCACTTTAGGATTTAAAGATTTATGGGCAGAAAAAAATGTTATATGAAAGATTTTGGAGGCAATCCGTGAAGGGGCCTTGGATATAGTCACATATGAGTTTGCCCTGAATTATGTGTATACACTTACAACACACTTTGAAAGAGTTAATAAAGTCACTGTGCAAACATATTTTACACCTTGGAAATCCTTTCTGGATCAGGTTCAGACTTAGCTTCAGAGTCCAGAGAAACTGACTGACTAAACAAAAAGTGGGGAGGCTTCTTCTTTTAATGTACAGCTTACACTACACACATAGGGATATTGAAAAGCAGGATTTTATTTCAAAAGGGTGGGAGGCTGTATCCATAATTTCAACAATTATATTTTCCCTGTCTGGATTTAAGAGGTGTTAAGACAGAAACAGGTCTAGTCAAACTTGTCATCAGTCTCAAGTAGACCTCATACTCCGAGCAAGGCCTGGCTGTGTGATTATGTTTTACTGTTCTGTAATGTGGATCCTGGATTCATTGTCATGTTTCTCAGATACAGATTTTAACCATTCAGTACTTATTACTGTTGAGGCATGAACACTAATGGCCCTGTCCCACTTACGCAACCTTTTCGGCGACTGCCGGCACCCATCAGAGGTCGTTGCAGGTCGCCGAAAATCTTCAACATGTTTAAAATCCAGCAGCGGCCAGAAAGACACTACAACTCTTTGGGCAACTGATGAGACTACTCACGACCATACAGGCGCACCCCGGCGACATGTTACGGGGTGAAGCCTGTATGGTCATGAGTAGTCACCCACAGAGTCGTACCTTGTTCTGGTCACTTCTGGATTTTCAACATGTTGAAAATTTTCGGCGACCTGCAATGACCTATGACGGATGCCGGTAGTCACTGAAAAAGTCGCTAAGTGGGACAGACCAATTAGAGTCATAGAGTCATACAGCATGGAAACAAGGCCTACGGCCCAACTTGTCCACGCTGACCAACATGCCCCATCTACACTTGCCTGCGTTTGGCCCATATCCCTCCAAACCTATCCTATCCATGTATCTACCTAAATGTTTCTTAACCATTGCAATAGTACCTCCCTTAAATACCTCCAGTAGTAGCTTGTTCCATACACCCTCCATCCTTCGTGCAATAAGGTTACACCTCGGGGTCCTATTAAATCTCCCCTTCAACCCAAGTCCTCTGGTTCTCGATTCCCCTACTCAAGGCAAATGACTCTGTGCATTTACCCGATCTATTCCTCTCATGATTTTGTGCACCTCATGACTTTGATCGCTCCTCATCCTCCTGTGCTCCAAGAAATAAAGTCCTAGCCTGCTCAACCTCTCCCTATAGCTCAGGCCCCCCCCCGAGTCCTCGCAACATCCTCATAAATCTTCTCTGCAACCTTTCCAGCTTGACAACATCTTTCCTATAACACGGTGACCAAAACTGAACACAATACCCTAAATGTGGCCTCATCAACGTCTTACATAACTGCTTGGAGTGGGAATGGTAGCTGAATATGGGAGTGATTTCACTTCATGTGAATAAGGTTAAAAAAAAAGCAAATTAACTTTAAAATAATTCATCCCAATGTCTTTACAAAGGTATTTAAATGAACTACAATCAGTCACTAAAATAGTCTCATTATGTTCCAGTGACTGAATCGAGAAATATTGATTATAATTAGTGTAGGTGAGTGATTTACTCAGTTCCAGCCTATTAGGAAGTGTTTGATGGAATGGTCCAGAGGGCTATTATTGCCCTCAGTGGTTCTTCCACTTAATGTTAAGGTAATTACACCAATTGCTGGTGATTAATCCACACTTTCTTCTGACACATCTTCAAGTTATATAAATATACTGGTTTCATAGTGCAGTGGAGATTATCATTTAACTGAGAAACCTCAGACAAACATCTCTTAAATTAAGTGCCAAAGCAAGGATATAAATTGCCTGATGTAAAGATAGTCACTGTTTAATATTGTGAGGTAGATATAGAGGACATTGAATGGCAAAATTTCACAAAAATATATAGTAATGTTGGGTATCTGCACTTCCCTCACAGGTTAAATAGACTGAAATGGGGTTGGAGACTGTGTTAATACCCATTCACACACTGAAAGGAGATTTGAGGGTAGTGCATGCCAGGAACAAGCTGGCAGAGTGGTGATGGGGAAGATAGGATTTTTGCATTGAAGTGACTTTGATATATGCACATGGATATGCTGGGAATTGAGGTATATGGATCATGTACAGGCAGAGGAGATTAGTTTAACTAGACATCATCTTGGCACGGACATTGTGGCCTGAAGGGCCTGTTTGCTTGCTGTACTGTTTTTTGTTCCATATTCCAAAGACAGCACACCTGATGGAGAATTGGAGTTGTGACCATGTAATTTGTTGAGCAGGAGGGATTGGGCATCTTTTGTGACATGGTTCCAATTGGCCATATGTTTGTCTCCTGGTGTTCTGTGCTGTTATCCAGGTACAGGTTTAAGTCCCTGATAATTTTCTTGTGGAAAAATTGAAGTAGGCAGCTGGCAGTGGGCGTGAGTTTGGTTCTCATAACTGTTGAAAAAGGAAAGAAACAATGTAATTTAAAGTAAGTTATTCAAACAATTGCAATGTATTAAAATGTAAGAAAGAACTGCAGATGCTGGTTTAAACCAAAGATAGACACAAAATGCTGGAGTTACGGGTATGGGTCACATTTTGGGTCAAGACCCTTCTTCAGACTAGTCAGGGGAAAGGGAAACATGAGATATAGACGGTGATGTCGAGATATATAGAACAAATTAATGAAAGATATGCAAAAAAGTAACAATGATAAAGGAAACAGTCCATTGTTAGCTGTTTGCTAGATGAGAATGGGGACCTGGTGCAACTTGGGTGGGGGAGGGATGGAGAGAGAAGGAGTTGCAGCAGTTACTTGAAGTCAGAGAAAACAATATTCATACCACTGGGCTGTAAGCTGCCCAAGCAAAATATGAGATGCTGTTCCTCCAATTTGTGATTAGCCTCACAGACAGTGGAGGAGACCTAGGACAGAAAGGGCAGTGTGGGAATGGGAAGGGGAATTAAATTGTTTAGCAACCGGTAGGTAGGTTCAGGTGGACTGAGCTAAAGTGTTCCACGTTACTCCGTTTTGTGTCTAACAATGAATTAATGTCTGTCTAAATTAAACAGTCATTCTATTCCAGATACAGATTATGGACAATTATTACTTACCTTATGGTGAACACAATTCATCACTTCATTCAGTATAAGAGCCAGGAAGTCATGTTGCAGCTTCATAATGGTTGAGAGGATGCAGAGATTTACCAGATTGCTTTCTGGATTAGAGAGTATTAACTATAGTGAGAGATTGGACAAACTTGGATTGCTCTTCTGGAGCATCAGAGGATGAGGGGAAAACGCTGAAGTATGTCGAATTACTAGGGAAGGGGGTCAGAACATTTTTCATAGGGTGGAAATGTCAAAGAGCATAGCTTTAAGGTGAAGGGGGCAAAAGAGATGTGTGGGGCAATAGGGCCGAAGAGAAAATGTAAAATTTAGAGGAACTTCATTCTGAACGGTGTAATTCCTCACTGGCCCAGCTGTATTTGTCATGTACATATAATTGAAATGTTTGTTCTTGAAATGTATCCAGGCTGCTAGGATTCAATAGGGGAGATCAACAGATGCAAGATCCACTACTAGTGCATTGGAAGTCAAACAGGACGAAGATAATTAAAGCAGAAAATCTGAATGAAAAGAAGATCATTGATGGATGAAATCTGACTCTGCATGAAGAAAGATAAAACAGTGTAATGGGTAATGTACACATTTACAACTGATACACTTACCATAGACTGAATAAGATATCAACATTCTTCATTTCCATGTGTTTTGTTATTGCCACTTGTACAATAGGTTGTCACGTTAGGCAGGCTTACAGCAAATCATGCCACTTATTCCTGAAACAGAAATTCTGTACATTCAATTTATTAGTATGATTTTTCCTTTGAGGCTAAAAATTCAGAGTTGACAATTGCATTGACAATAACCATTGAGGAGTCAACAGGGCAATTTATTACAATCAGCTTGCCCTCAATTATCTAAAGCATTACCCTTTTAAAGCACATCTTCCTTTTTATTCATCATTCCCATTATTACAGAGACAGATTCATGACACCGGGCACTCTCCCTCTGAAATATTCAGATGACATTAACATTGTCTTGAAAAGCTACACCTGACCGATTTAGAATCTAATATGGCATCAGTGACCAGAGGAAGTTTCACTCTGATGGCATCTCTGTTGTTCTTGGATCTGTTCTCTCTTCAACTGTGAAATATTGGCTGTTAAATATACGTTATATTAGGAAGGGGAAAGGTTAGCACCTAATGAGCATATTAATTTTCATTAAAATAAAATTCATGAGAAACATTGAAGCATAAAAATAGATGTAAATGTGCAAAGCATTAAGAGTATAAATTGCAATTGAATGCCACAAGTAGTAAAGTGAAATTATAAAAGGAATGAGAAAATTAAGTAAAATTAAATGAAATCAAGAGTTAAATGGAACAAATGCACTTAGAGAAAAGTGTAAGGAAAAACGTCCAAATGAAAGGTGATGGGGAAGAGAGGAAGGAAAATGACAGGAAATAGAAATGCATGTGCCTGTGTGTGACGTGTGTGCATGTACGTGCTCTGAGCTACCTTTAATGTTTTACAAACACCACTATAATTAATTTCAATTCAGTGATTTTGCATGCAGAAACAGCAGCTACATCCTCATTCTATATAATTGTTAACTGGTTTCCATTTGGAAGAACATCATGGTAATGCTGTTAGTGTTAATTCATTCATAACTACTTCCCGTTTTCCAAGCAAACATATGGGGAAAGATTTTACTGTTTAGAATCCCGGTCCAAGAGCTCGAAGGGTGTAAGCACTTATTGTAAATGCAGGAAAAAGCTGCTAATGATTTTCCACTCATTAAAATTAATTGATGAAAAATAGTGAGCAGCTACCACCAAACTTGCAAGAAACAACTCTAGCCTTTTGCATGCAGGCAGTAAGGAGGAGATGTGGTTGAACTAAATTACTGTGCAGATAACTGCTTCACTGGATTGACCTCTTAATTCATTAGTTGACAATGGGTGAACCTACTATGCTTTCACTGTTCTAGAGCATTGGAAACTCCCACTAATTTATTACACATAAATAATACTTATTTCCAGTGAGATATTGGTGATTCATCTAAACAACATAGCCTTCCAGTGGAAATGGAAACGGCAAGAATAATGTTATCTCCATCTATTTATTTGATATTCACCCCCTTTGCTTAATATGTAGTATTTCCAGAACTGCACACTGGGTTTGCTAATGGGAATATACTTTACATGGGCTCTTGAATTCTGCTACGGAAGGGGTAACTGTGGCAAGTACAAAGATGTCTCCCTTCTGTAGCCACAAGGAAAGTCATTGCCACAGTCTTTCTCAATCATCTCCTCATAATGTCTGATAAACTGCTTTCTAAATTACAATGTGAATCCTCTCCATCTAGAGGCACAGTGGACAGTGTTCATTGCATGAAAATGATAAAAGTACGGGGAGCAGCCACGATGCATGAGCTTTCTCAAACTCAGAAGTCATTGAAACCATCAAACAGATAGTGAAAAAGGTCCTCAAATTCAGCTGCCCCTAGCAATTCATCTCTGTTTTATATTTGTTTCTGACAGCATGCATGTCATGATACTAACTAATTGGTCTATAATGTAATTACCCTTGTTAAAGATCATTGATAAACATTGGAAAAAATAAGACTGATAATGCTGAATTCCTGAGCAAAACCCTAAACATTGGAAAAAAAAATCAGGTGGTCAAGCAGCATCTTTGGAGACAAAAGTTGTATGTCAAATTTTGTGGTTAAGAATTTATATCAGGTCTGGCTAAACAATTCTGTCATGATCATGACTTTTTCTCATTATTTGTAATTGCAATTGTGCACCTCAGCTCCGACAAGGGTGTATAGACAATAGACAATAGACAATAGGTGCAGGAGTAAGCAATTCAGCCCTTCGAGCCAACACCGCCATTCACTGTGATCATGGCTGATCACCCACAATCGGTACCCTGTTCCTGCCTTCTCTTCATATCTGTTAACTCCGCTATCCATAAGAACTCTATCTAGCTCTCTCTTGAATGCATACGGAGAACCATCCTCCACCACCCTCTGAGGCAGAGAATTCCACACATCCACAACTCTCTGGGTGAAAAAGTTTTTCCTCTTCTCCGTTCTAAATGGCTGACCCCTTATTCTTAAACTGTGGCCTCCGGTTCCCAACATCGAGAACATGTTTCCTGCCTCTAGCATGTCCAAACCCTCAATAATCTTATATGTTTCAATAAGATCCCCTCTCATCCTTTTAAATTCCAGAGCTTATTCCAGAATATATCATTAGAACTAATGGGGAAATTATCATCCTACAATGAAACAAGATAATGCAAACTGCAGTAACAAGCACAAATAATATTTACATTTGCATTTGTTCATAAACTCATATTTGAATGAGCAAGGCATAGAAGGTTGCGGAATTACTGCAGGCAAGTGGGATTAGTATTGTTAGGCATGAAGATTGACAAAGATACAATGATCCAAAGGGCCTGTTTCTGTGCTGTGCTATACCATAACCCAAACCATTGTTGTTTCATTGACAGAATCATATGAAAGGATGGGGAAACCCCATTATACTCAACACCCACCAAGCAAAATTGTCTGCTAAACCTGCCTCTGCAGACTAAAATAAAATTGAAAATCTTTATTATCATTTTCCTGAGTACTTACATACCCAGAGGAAACGAAAAAACGTTGCTCAACCAGTGTCCATTCAGTGGACTAACCCCAATAATAACAGTTTGCGACATGATCCTGGAAAATGTGAATCCACTTCCCATTACTCAGCAAAGATGGTCATCTAGGTTGAAATTCACCGTCATCTTCAATGCACCAGTACAGCCTTTGGGTGATTGAGGAAAAGAATATTTTGAGATCAAGACAGTAGACCCTGGATCAAAATGCCTGTCTGTGAGGCAGCACTGATCCCAACAATATTATATGTTTTTAAGACCTGGAGTACAAAAGCAGATACCTCAAGGAATTGGATAGATTCCACCATCATTGCCTATACAAAACTTTCAATTTCATTGGGAGGATAAGTGCAGCAATGTCACTATCTACCAGGCCTAGCATTGAAGCCCTGGTTACACTGAGTCTGATATGTGTATAAGATCACGAGAAGAATAGATAGGGTAAATTCACAGTCTCTTGCCCAGAGTAGGGGAAACGAGAACCAGAGGACATAAGATTAAGGTGAGAGGGGAAAAATTTAATAGGAACCTGAGGGGCAACTTTTTTACACAAAGGATGATAGATATATGGAATGAACTGCCAGAGGAGGTAGTTGAGGCAGATGCTATCACAAAGTTTAGGAAACGTGTACACAAGTACATGGATAGAATAGGTTTAGAAGGATATGGACCAAATGTAGGCAAGTGGGACTGCATGGTGGTCAGTGTGGGCCTGTTGGGCCAAGGGGCCTGTTTCCATGCTAGGTGACTCAATGTTGGGCAAGCCATAGCATTTGTATGCCTGGCAATCACAAGATGAGAGTGCAAGGTGAACAGTGGAAGTGATTCAAGAATGTGCTCAAATTATCTTTAGAAACTATAGGGGAAATCCCCACTGACTCTTGGAAATTTCTGCTTCATGAACTGGAGGAGAAGCATTCAGGAATGATATTGAGCATGTCCGATCCTTGCATTGGGAACACACAGAAGCCCTGCATAGACAATGGGAAGAACAGTCCATCTCACAAACTACCCACCCATCCCATCAGTTGTCTCCTGCCCCAACTGTGCAAGAGTCGACAGTTCCCACATCAGCTTTCTTGACCATATCAGAACACACAAAACTGTAGTAAAAGTAATTTATCCTTGATTCCATAGCTGAAGGAGACAAAGAAGAATGAAACCATTACAGCAAAGTGCCCTCTTGCATCCTTGCACCTTGATCTACGGACAGGGGCTCATCTTGCTCTATTTAACCAGGAAATTACAACAGGTGATCAGATAGATCCTTTTATAGTTGTGTAATGCATTTCAAGACAACCAGTAAATAAATCTGATTGCAAATTGCATTACCACCAGATGTTAAAGTGGCAATGTTTTTTACTTTCATGCTCTAATGTTATTTAAAGTTTACTCAGTAGCATTATATGATCACTTAGCTTTAGATACATCTTAGCATGTTATTCCCTTATGTCATTTTTGGTCTGCTTCTTGTTTAGTGCAATTTGCACATCTCCACCAAGGATATAAGTTGGGTGCTGTGGTAATACGTTTGGCCCTGAATGGAGCCTCGGCACCAAGGAGCCCAAATGGAGTCTCAAGCTGTTATTATCCCACCTACGGCTGCATTAACATAACTGCTCACGCCAAAGATGCCTTAATGTTAGTTACAACCCCATGCCCTGTACACAGCATCAGCAGACAGAGGCCGGGGTCTACAATATTTTAGCAGTTTTTCATGTCAGGAAGCGTAGGCTTACCTGCTGGTTGGTGGCAGTTCTCCATAGCATTTGAACAAGAAGTGGACCTGGTGGACATGCTCTGTCGGTGGTTGTTAAAGTAATTACAGTCCACAATATACACTCTTGAGGACTATCCAGAAATAGTTGTAGGCTTTGTCCTGAGAACATATGTGGAGGGAAACAGATGCCCTGTTTGTACCATCTGGTGTCAACATTAACTTTATCACTAATGATTCAAGCATAATCTGCTGCTCTGCTTAAAATGTGTTTTCTGGACTCTGACTGCTTTGGTAAAGCACCTCAAAATGTACTGGCTATGTTATTAAGAGTGGATTACTATGAACTCCACAATAATATAGTGGCAAAGTCATTGTTACAATGTAAGAGAATTTACACACCTGCCAATTCCACACAAGTTTTCTGACACAGCAATAAGATGATAACAGTTTTTGTTATTGTACAATTAAATACAGACTAGGATGCTGCAGGACACATGGTTTGTTTTTCTTCTTTACTGTGACACCATGACACCTGAGAACATAGACTGAGCACTTTGATGAAGGGTTTCAAGTCCAACATTCCATGTGAAAGGTACCATCCCTTATAGTGCACTCTTCCTCAATGTTATATGATGAAGTAGACTTGATGTTTGTGCTTACATTTCTGAATGGGATGAGAACCTGGAACCCAGACTCGGAGGGAAGAAAGCTTCCAAATTACTCAGTACGTAAATATGAATGGAGATAGATGAACTAATTTAGCAAGGAGCTAGTGGACAGAAAATGCTCCTTGTAATATTTTTCATCATGCTGTCGTAGAAATTTTTTTTTGGGGAATCAATGCACTATTAGGAAATACAACTTAGTAAAATATATGATGGAAGCTGAGATGTGGATTCATGCTGTCTATTTCCTGTGCCCTTGACTGAATATAATTAACCTGTTGGTTACCCATTATCCCTCACTGACTCCATGCCCATTAATATTATTAACAATTCACAGTCCTCGGATAGTCTCCCCATTTTCATAAAAACTGCATTTACCGCCTTTCTCAAAAGATATTACTATCTCCCATTTCCCCATTTTAAACTTATGACAAGATTGATTTTGTATCCAAATTCTATCTGACAATAGAGTGCAGTACATTATTTTTCAGTCTGAAGAAGGGTCTCGACCCAAAACGTCACCCATTCCTTCTCTCCAGATATGCTGCCTGTCCCGCTGAGTTACTCCAGCATTTTGTGTCTACCTTCAATTTAAACGAGCATCTGCAGTTCTTTCCTGCACATTATTTTCCAGCCTGTTCAGATTGCTCTGTTCCACCAGCTTATCAGTTTGCTGTGTCTGGGAGCCTTTCTCCTGCACTGGCTAAGCACATTACCACCATAATACAGTATATGCTGCTTCAAAACACTGCCACAATCCTTTAGATGGTTGCTTTAATATGGCCACACAGATACATTGATCAACAAAATATGTGAAATGGGTAATTGAGGCAAGTAGTGAAGCAAATCATGTGGTTTGTCACTGGTAATTGTCTTTCAGATAATAAAATGGATGGGATGTTGAGTGAAAACCAAAGGTCAGAAATATAAATAATGACTGCAATTGTGTGCGATTTGTGTAAGGGACAAAATATATACAACTCTTTGTTAGTAACAACCTATCACTCTCAGAGATCAGATTGTTTTGTCTACAAGCTACTTCTAAGGCCAAGCAGTGTTTCTAAAACAATTGAGTGAGGAATTTGGACATTGACCAAAAGATCTAGATTATAGATATTACAATATCTAACTCAATACTGTTACTAATATTTCTCATCAGCTATTTGCTGCCAAACATTCTATGTGGAAACTGTTTGCACTTTTGGATATTAATTTGCTTTTTATAGATTGAGAAAATGAAGCTTTCCCTAGCTTAAAAGTAAGGTAGGATCTACAAATTGTTAGAAATCTTCCAACAAAATTAACTTTTAAAGAGATCATTTTGGGACTAATTTCAAAGTATTTTTCATGCCCTGACATCTGTAACTGGGTTGATCCTTTAGCAGATGGTAATTTTAAAGCCAAAAATTATTCAGCAAGTTGGAAATCCAATGTGTACCAGCCAACTTCTGGATTTAAAGTAAGCGTGTTGGGAGAGGTGGGTTGCCAACTTAAATATTACTTGCTCATTGGAAGAGTGTTTCGCTTTAATATTCATATATATTTCTGGTTGAATTCATTTCCTAGCTTTGGAAAAGCTTGACAAGTGAAACCCTGGCGAGAGCAGTGTGACATTGTCAACACCTCAACCTTCAGCCAATGTAATCTCACACTAAATATTCCAATCGACCGATTCAATGTAGGGTTTTCTCCTGGTCATGCAGCAGTACTGTATGGTTCAGATGAGATGCAGATAGAAATTACAATCAGTAAGTGTCTGCTTTTAACATAACTAACCTTACACTTGAGAGAACGAGGCAGATTAGAGAGAGGAACAGCTCGTAGGATATTATATTCTTCACAGAGGTTATGAGGAGATATGATTTCCTTGATATTGTCAGAGGCAAAGTACGAGGATGCTCGCACCATTGGGGTGAGTGGTGGCACTTCTTTGTAGTCTCCTTGAATAACTACTTGGTGAATTGAGGGACCACTGGTCACTGGTCAAAGTGATACAGCTTACAACCATTACATTTTTGCATAGTCCAAGATTTCTGTTGAATAAATCTGTACACGTTTTCAATTATCAACTTACAAATATAATGGGCAAGTTATCAATATCTTATCTGCGAGGAATTGCACGTACCTTTAACTTTATCCATGATGAAGTTACATCAGAATAAATCCAACCTGGCTTTCTACAAATACAGAGGGCTCCTGGCTATGTTTCAGCGTTTAGGGCAACTATAAATACTTTGAGTCATAGAGTCATAGAGTGATACAGCGTGGAATCAGGCCCTTCAGCCCAACTTGCCCACACCGGCTAACAATGTCCCAGCTACACTAGTCCCACCTGCCTGCGCTTGATCCATATCCCTCCAAACCTGTCTAAATGTTTCTTAAATGTTTGGATAGTCCCAGCCTCAACTACCTCATCTGACAGCTTGTTCCATACACCCACCACCCTTTGTGTGAAAAAGTTACCTCTCAGATTCCTATTAGATCTTCTCCCCTTCAACTTGTACCTAGGTCCTCTGGTCCTAGATTCCCCTACTCTGAGCAAGAGACTCTGTGCATCTACCCGATCTATTCCTCTCATGATTTTGTACACCTCTCATCCTCCTGCACTCCAAGAAATAGAGACCCAGCCTACTCAACCTCTCCCTATAGCTCACACTCTCTAGTCCTAGCAACATCCTTGTAAATCTTCTCTGAACACTTTCAAGCTTGACAATATCTTTCCTTTACATGGTGCCCTGAACAATATTCTAAATGCAGTCTCACCAATGCCTTATACAACTGCAACATGATCTCCCAACTTCTATACTCTACACTCTGACTGATGAAGGCCAAAGCGCCAAAAGCCTTTTTGACCACCTTATCTACCTGCGACTTGACCTTCAAAGAACCTTGCGCCTGCACTCCTACATCCCTCTGCTGTACAACACTTCCCAGAGGCCGACCATTCACTGTGTAGGTCCTGCCTTGTTCGACGTCCCAAAATGCAACACCTCACACTTGTCTGAATTAAATTCCATCAGCCATATTCCTCCTCCCACCTGGCCAATCGATCCAGATCCTGCTGCAATCTTTCACAATCATCTTCACTATTTGCAAAACCACCCACTTTTGTATCATCAGCAAACTTGCCAATCTTGCCCTGTATGTTTTCATCCAAATCATTGATGTAGATGACAAACAGTTACGGGCCCAGCACCCTGAGGCACACCACTAGTCACAGGCATCCAGTCCGAGAAGCAACCTTTCACCATCACCCTCTGCATCTTTCCATGGAGTCAATTTGCTATCCATTCAGCAATCTCTCCTTGGATCCCATGCGATCTAACATTCCAGAGCAGCCTACCAAGCCGAATCTTGTAAAATGCCTTACTGAAATCTATGTACATAACATCTACTACTCTGCCCTCATCAACCTTTTTGGTCACATCTTCACTATTTAAGGCAACACTCATAATGTGCACTCAGGACGAGTATGCACTCCTTTAGATTTTTTTAGTTTAGAAATACAGCGCAGAAGCAGGCCCTTCGGCTCAAGGAGGTGTGCGAGGAAACCGGTGGGGTCATCTCCCCATGCGTCTCCCCATGCGGTCACGGGGAGAATGCACAAACTCCATACAGACAGCACCCGTTGTCTGGATCTAACCCAGGTCTCTGGCCCTGTAAACGCTGCAAGGCAGCAAATCTACCGCTGCGCCACTGTGCTGCCCATTTCATTTCTACGTATGGCTCCTCTTGTAGCTGGCAACTCTGTCCAAAATTAAATAAGTAAAGGTCTACAACCCCATAGCACTGGTGTGTGGATGGATTTCAGAAGGAAATATAATGCAGCAGGTATACAAGTTTGAGCAGTTCGCTTACCATGTGGTGAATGTGTCACTGTGGTTATCTTTCCTATTGCAGTGAGATCATTAATCAGTGCCGGGGGGTCAATGGGGGGAGTTGGAGAGGGGAACTAACATTCCTTGGGTTGACTCCTGCAGCCATCACCAGTCGTACAATCCTTCAATCAAGAAAACTAAAAATATAAGCAATAGATACAAACAAAATTGCAACATTTTCTATAACTATCTCCCATTGAAGTAAAGACAGGAGAGTACAAGACAAGAAATAAAGAAAAAGATGAGGCATTAAACATATTCCGTTCCTTTCTTACTATGAAAATCACAATAGTTTAGAGATGGGGATAGGGGGGCGGGTAGTGGGGGGGGGGGGGTGAAGCTTTATATATGGGTAAAGGATGGCTCATCAGTCTTTTAGATTTAGTTTAGTTTTGAAGATACAGAGAAACATAGAAAATAGGTGCATTCGGTAGGCTATTCGGCTGTTCGAGCCTGCACCGCCATTCAATATGTTCATGGCTGATCATCCAAAATCAGTACCCCTTTCCAGCTTTCTGCCCATATCCCAGCATGGGATGCAGCAGGGAAACAGGCCTTTCAGCCCACAGAGCCAATACCCGCAACCATTGATCACCCTGGTCCATACACATGTTGATGTTATCCCACTTTCTCATCCACTTCTGACACACTAGAGGCTACACCTAGAAATTACAGACGCTAGTTAACCTGCAAACTTGCACTTCTTTGGGACATAGGAGGAAATCGGAGCGCCAAGAGGAAGTCCACCAGGTCACAGGAAGAAAATGCAAATTGCACACAGACAGCATCCAAGATCAGGCTTGAACCAGGTTTCTGGCACACTGAGGCAGCCGCTCTACCAGCTGCGCCACTGTGCCATCAATAGGTATTAGAGACTTGAGATTTGAGTGAGATCACTTAAATATGATCGGTTACTGGAGGTAATTAAGGTTCAAGCTTGCAGAATCTTACAGCCACAGTGTCATCAGTAAACCTAGGGGAAGCCGTGTTCATATTCCTCTCCTTTGCATTACATAAATTCTGTTGCATTACATGTGTTAAACGTAATTCTTGCATTACACCTTTAATTACTCACGTCGTTAAGTGGTTAATAGAGTTAAGGAGCTGCCTCCACTCATGTCGTTGGGAGGCGTTTTGGAAGAAATATGTTAATCAAAGAGTCGAAATGCACTCCAATAAATGTTGTGCTAGAAATTTGAATCTTACATCTTACTGAAGAATCCTCCATAACCTCCACTACAGCCTTCCTCTCTCAATCTCCACATTTAGAGTCATGGACTCATAGAGCCATACAGCACAGAGGCAGTAGCTTTCTCCAACTCATCCGTACCATCCAAGATGCTGCATCTAAGCTCGTCATATTTTCCCACTTTTGACCCCTATTCCTCCAAACTTTTTGGTATCCATGTACCAGTCCAAATATCTTTTATATGCTGTTGTAGTACCTGCCTTAACTACCACTGTTGGCAGCTCGTTCTGTATATCCTCTGAGTGAAAATGATTCCCAATAGGAATTTGGTTCCTATTAATTCTTGTCTCTCCCACCTTAAACCTAGGCCCTTTGGTTTTTGATTACGGTACTCCGGGCAATAGATACTGTGCATTCGCCCTATTTATTTCCCTCCTTATTTTATGAACCTCCGTAAATTTACCCTTCAGCCTCTTGCGAGTCAAGGAATAAAATCCTGGTTGCATATTTTTTTTTAACTAAGCAACATTAAAGTGACAGCTATTAGAGCTGTGGCTGTACAGCTACCCAATCCATGTTCAGCCCTGATCTTCAGTGCTGCAGATGTGGAGTTTGCATGCAGTGGCTTCCCCCGGTTGACCGGTTTTCTCCCATATGTCAAAGGTGTCTAATTTGGTTGATTAATTGGCTACTGTAAATTGCCTGGAGTGTGGGTGAATGATAGCATCTGTGAGGGAATGATTGGAGTGTGGCTATAGGGGAAATTAGCGGGCAGTGGGATTACCGTGTGAGCTAGCATAAATTTAGTGCCAAAAGTAGTCATCTAGGTGCCATATGGAAATATGGAAAACATTTTATTTTGCGAATCTAATAACAGTTGCTGTAAATTACACCACTTAAAATATTAAGTACAAACCATTAAGAAATGCTGTGCATTTTTAAATTTCACTCATTAAGCAATCATACAGGAAATCAATGTCTCATAAAACATTTAGATATTCCCACAAAAGGTATGTGTTCTGGTAGTGAAGCTTTTAAATAATTCCTTCTTATACTTCATTAAAAAGTACCCACAGCCCACACAAGTACATCAAATGCACCCAAGACAACGGACTGAGGTATTCCACTCTTACTGTGTATGTGTAATATTTACTGACAGGAACATGTAGCTATTTTTCTGCTTTGTCCATGACATTGTGTGTACCTCATAAAGCTGTGGTTGTTTTATTAGCAACAACAAATGCTTAAAAAGCTTTGCAAAACCATAGGTTTGTGTCAACACTGCTTCATTCCAGAGGGTACAAATATATAATTTAGGCCAGTGCGAGAGAAATTAAAAATGTAAGGATATTCAAAACTTGCTTCAAGAACCAGAAGCAGTATTCCTTTGCAAAAAAGAAAATCCACAATTCTAATTGTGACTAATTACTTGAAATGAAACAGCTTAGAATAAGTTAAATACTTTTTCTTTTGGGCAACACAATCACCAACAGGAAATGCTCAGCTTATTTCCTTCAGTAAAGTTTCTGTGGCCTCTCTCTGCTCGAGCAGCCAGGAAGCCTCAGGCAGTGATTTTTTTCACTGAATAGAATAAGATTTCAGTGTTGGCAGCACACACATTTTATATGGAACAAATGCCAGAACCATGTTGGACTAAAATGTTACTCTGCCTCCATGTTTCTTGTTTTATCTGCACAATATTTTAAGACAAATATACTTTCTTCAAGTTCTGTGTGGATTGCATGCTTATGTTGTTTTATCCAGCTTGCATCAAGGTAGACGCAGATTGCAGTTCCGTTTGTTTCGAACATATTACCTACTTTCATCATAGTTTTCCCCTTCTGCCGAGCCCAAATTGAACATAGGTACAACGTGGCAATACTACATTATCTGTGCCGAATAAAATGCCAAGTTAAACCGATCTCCTCTGCCTGCATATGATCTATACCCCTCCATTCCCTGGTGAATTATATGTTTAACTATAGGCCTCTTAAATGCTGCTATTGTATCCACCATCATCCCTGGCAGGATGATCCAGCCACCCGCCACTCTCTGTGTAACAAAATGTTGCCTCACGCATCTCCATTAAACTTTGCCCCTCTCATCTTAGAACTATGCTCTATTAGTTTAATGAAATAAAGCAATAGGCAAGTAACAATTTACATTTATTACTGATTTCATAGTGGATGATAGATTTTGGTGGTTGTTATTCCAAAATTAATGAAAGAGAATCAATCTTCGGGATTTTCACGATGTTGGTTAGAAATGCAATGTCTTCATACTGTTGTACAGCTGCTCGAGTAAAAACAAAAAATCCTAAACTTGCAGCACTACATTGTCCGAGTCCTTTTGATTCTCTGCTGTTAATCTTTGACCTGTTATCTCTAGATCCTCAATAGACCAAGCTTGGGTGAACCAGGATGTTCAATGACAATTTTCACACCGACTATTTTTCACTCAGAATATTCCTTCACTACTTTAACCTTAGTTCGTTAGCTCTTATCTTATCCAAGTACCAATCCATCCATTCTGCAGGCGACCTAAGCGCTACAGCAAGTCCTGGGCAGGCGAGCTGACCTGGGAACTGCAGCCAGTCCCGGGGCATGTGAGGGACCTGGGAACTGCAGAAAACTAATTGAAAAACACGTGAAAACTAATGCGAAAAACAATACCAAGTGTCGCACCATGGCGATAGATGTGACCCGCCATCCGCTCACAGATATGGGTCCTGGCCCCTATGTAGAACAAGGTTGCCAACTCCTGACCTAAGTTACAAGAACAAAATTCTCAAGATCCCCACAGAAGTTAAACCTTCTTTAAAGTATGTGCCTGTCTTATCTGAGTGGGGCACTGTGCTTGTGGCTTAACACCATTTGATGGTTGCAATATCACATCTCGAAGTCGTGCGTAAGGATGCTTCTGCGCAATATTTTAACAGAACCTTTAATGCAGTCTGACATATCAGTTTCTTAAAGAAGCTATTTTTGTACATGGTGAGTGTTTGAACTGGATACACTTCCACTTTAAAGGTTGCGGATAACAGGTCATGTTCTTCACCTTCTTCTCGCAACAGCTGTGGTGAGTCCCTCAGAGGAGTATAGTTATTCCCACTGCGCTTTATATATTCATCAATTATCATCAAAAGTAATCTTTTTCCTTTGTGGGTATAGTCCCTTTCTTCAAAAATACAAAAGACGATTGAATTAATACAGATGGGATGAAAGAGTAGAAACAAAGAACTGCAGATGCATTTACACCAACGAGGGACGCAAATGGCTGCAATAACCCACTGGGTCAGGTAGCATCTCTGGAGAAAAAGGATGGGTGATGTTTCAGGTCTTCAGTCCGAACATGGGTCGAGAACCAAAATGTCACCTATTCTTTTGCTGCACAGATGCTGTCTGACCCGCTGAGTTACTCCAGCACTTTGTGTCTATCAGATGGAAGAAAAAATAGACCATGAGTGGATAACTGATTTTCTTAGAACCAGGGAGCCAATAATAATTGCCGTTTACATAGAATAATTAGGAACAGTGTCACTTATAATAACGAATTACAACATTTTCTTTCCAGAGTACATATGAATGGAGCTTCAATTTTCAGTTTTTTTAATGTTTGGAATAACATGAAGTAGTTTTTTATCAGGTCACATCAGATCAGATTAGTTCATTGTTATATACACCAGGGTGCAATGAAATTCCTTGTTCGCATGAAACTCATAAAATAAATAGCTTACATGGTCATGACAGATACATCAATAACTATCATGTGTAGGAAGCTAATAACAGATGCTAGATTAAACCGAAGATAGACACAAAAAGCTGGAGTAGCTCATTTGGTCAGACAGATTCTCTGGAAAAAAGGAATAGGTGACGTTTCCAGTCGTGACCCTTCGATCTGGTCCTGAAATGTCACTGTTCCTTTTCTGCAGAAATGCCGCCTGATCTGCTGATTTACTCCAGCTTTTTGGGTCTATTTTCACAATAAACACAATGCTGAGTGCAGAGCAGCAACATGTTAGAAACATAGAAAAATAGGTGCAGGAGTAGGCCATTCGGCCCTTCGAACTGCACCGCCATTCAATGTGATCATGGCTGATCATACAACTCAGTATCCCGTACCTGCCTTCTCTCCATAACCCCTGATCCCTTTAGCCACAAGTGCCACATCTAACGCCCTCTTAAATATAGCCAATGAACTGGCCTCAACTACCTTCTGTGGCAGAGAATTCCAGAGACTCACCACTCTCTGTGTAAAGAATGTTTTCCTCATCTCGGTCCTAAAGGAATTCCCCCTTATCCTTAGACTGTGACCCCTTGTTCTGGACTCCCCCAACATCGGGAACAATCTTCCAGCATCTAGCTTGTCCGACCCCTTAAGAATTTTGTAAGTTTCTATAAGATCCCCCCCAAAGATTATGGTGCAATAATAACTGAAGTGCAAGAGCAGAATATTCAAATGAGTGAAGAATTAAGACTAAAATCATTGCCAGGAAAGGCAATGGTGATTGGTTTAGGAGTCTGATAACAATGGGGACGGAGTTGTTCTTCAGTCTGGAATTCTCAGCTTTCAAGCTCCAGTATCTTCTCCCAGAAGGTAATGAGGGAAGCCAGGGTGGCAGACACTTTGGATGATATTTCCAACCTTACAGATGCAACATACCATGAAGATAGACTAGATGAAACAAAGTGATGAGCCTGTGATGGACTGGGCTGTGTTCACCTTCCTCTGCAGGAACAGGTAGTCAAGAGCAGAGCAGTTATTATACCAGGCAGTAATAAATCTTGCAAAAATTGCATATTGTTAATACTTCAGTCAGCACCCATGTGCAAATTTCTGTTTTGGTCCTTAATCAACCCCACTTTTCCATGCACTGTCCTTTTACCATGTATATACCTAAAAAAACACTTTTGGATTACCATTTATGGTGATAGCTAACCTTTTTATCAGCGCGCTTTTTGACTTTCGCTTTGCCCCTCCTCAATGTACCTCTTGAACCATCTCTTCCTCAGGCAACTCCATTGTTCTGTTACAGCTTTGGTTGTCAACTTTTGGTTCCATTTTATTTGTGCTGGATTCACTCACATCCCATTGGAATTGGCTTTCCTCTGATTAATTGTTTTTACTTTAGATTGCTCTCATTTTTTTGCAACCAGCCTAATGGGCCTGTCCCACTTAGGTGATTTTTTTAGGCGACTGCCGGCGACTGTCATAGATGTAGCAGATTGCCAAAAAACCAGCGACTGGACCCCTCCTACGACAATGTCTACGACAATGTCTACAACAACCCACCACCTAGTCGACGACAAGCTATCACAAGCTACTGACAACCAACGACCCATTAGGACGTCCACCTACGAACACACCCGCGACAAGCTACGACAAGGTAAGACCCAGTCTGCGAAAACTGAAGACAACTTAAGACAATTCAGTCGCCCATACCCGTCGCCAGTTGACATAGGCAGTCGCCAATGGAATTCACCGAAGTCAACACCGGCGATAATCTATGTCTCCTGGTGACAACCTACATCATCCTGGCGACAACCTCGACAGCACCGACATCAGGAGAAGACAAGCTACGTTCATTGGCGTCAAGCCAACTGTCGCTGAAAAGTTTTGAACATTTCAAAATCTAGTGGTGACCAGGAAAACGCTACGATTCTTTGAGCGACTGAGGAGAGTATTCACGACCATACAGGCGACACCCCGGCGACCATGTGGCAACAGCGTAGTCGCCTGTAGTCACCTAAAAAAGAAATCGCCTCAGTTGGACAGGGGCATAAGTCTTACAATGTTATAATTAATATCTCCTAAATGCTCCCCATTGAAGCATGACTCACTTCATTCCCCAGAAACAAATGTGGCAATGTTGCCTTGTTCATGGACCAAAAAGTAACTTCTAAAGAAAATTATTCTGGACAAATGTCACAAACCTTCCTCCCTACCTAAAACAATAATTATTCTAGCTTACTTGGGATAATTAAAATCTACCTTTGAAATTACCCGATAGTTTTGGTATATAGAATATAGAACTTTACATCAAATGTCATTAGAAACGGGAATAGTCCCCGAGGATTGGCGTACTGTGCATGTTGTTCCATTGTTTAAAAAGGGTTCTAAAAGTAAACCTAGCAATTATAGACCGGTTAGTTTGACTTCAGTGGTGGGCAAATTAATGGAAAAGATACTTAGAGATAAAATATATAAAAGTATCTGGATAAAGAGGGTCTAATTAGGAACAGTCAACATGGATTTATGCCTGGAAGGTCATGTTTGACTAATCTTCTTGAATTTTTTGAAGAGGTTACTAGGGAAATTGACGAGGGTAAAGCAGTGGATGTTATCTATGTGGACTTCAGTAAGGCCTTTGACAAGGTTCCTCATGGAAGGTTGGTTAAGAAGGTTCAACTGTTGGGTATAAATGCAGGAATAGCAAGATGGATTCAACAGTGGCTGAATGGGAGAAACCAGAGGGTAATGGTGGATGGCTGTTTGTCGGGTTGGAGGCAGGTGACTAGTGGGGTGCCTCAGGGATCTGTGTTGGGTCCTTTGTTGTTTGTCATGTACATCAATGATCTGGATGAAGGGGTGGTAAATTGGATTAGTAAGTATGCAGATGATACCAAGATAGGGGGTGTTGTGGATAATGAAGAGGATTTCCAAAGTCTACAGAGTGATTTAGGCCAGTTGGAAAAATGGGCTGAAAGATGGCAGATGGAGTTTAATGCTGATAAATGTGAGGTGCTACACCTTGGCAGGACATATCAAAATAGGACGTACATGGTAAACGGTAGGGAATTGAAGAATACAGTTGAACAGAGGGATCTGGGAATAACCGTGCATAGTTCCTTGAAGGTGGAATCTCATATAGATAGGGTGGTAAAGAAAGCTTTTGGTATGCTAGCCTTTATAAATCAGAGCATTGAGTATAGAAGCTGGGATGTAATGTTAAAATTGTACAAGGCGTTGGTGAGACCAAATCTGGAGTATGGTGTACAATTTTGGTCGCCCAATTATAGGAAGGATGTCAACAAAATAGAGAGGGTACAGAGGAGATTTACTAGAATGTTGCCTGGGTTTCAACAGCTAAGTTACAGAGATAGGTTGAATAAGTTAGGTCTTTATTCTCTGGAGCGCAGAAGGTTAAGGGGGGACTTGATAGAGGTCTTTAAAATGATGAGAGGGGTAGACAGAGTTAATGTGGACAAGCTTTTCCCTTTGAGAATAGGGAAGATTCAAACACAAGGACATGACTTTAGAATTAAGGGACAGAGGTTTAGGGGTAACATGAGGGGGAACTTCTTTACTCAGAGAGTGGTAGCGGTGTGGAATGAGCTTCCAGTGGAAGTGGTGGCGGCAGGTTCGTTGGTATCATTTAAAAATAAATTGGATAGGCATATGGATGAGAAGGGTATGGAGGGTATGGCATGAGTGCAGGCAGGTGGGACTAAGGGAAAAAAGTTGTTCGGCACGGACTTGAAGGGCCGAGATGGCCTGTTTCCGTGCTGTAATTGTTATATGGTTATATGGTTATAAGAACATGCCATTTGGCCCACAATGTCCATGCTGAACATGATCAAGACAAACTAATATCATCTGCCTGCACAGGATCCATTTCCCTCTATTCCCTGTATGTTCGTGTGCCCATCCAAAAGCTCCTTAAACGTTTCTATCTTGTCTCCATCAATAACCCTGGTGGCACTTTCCAGTTAGCTATCCGTTCTGTATAAAAAACTTGCCCTGCACATCTTCTTTAAACTTTGGCCCTCGTACCATAAAGCCGTTCCCTCTTATCTTCAACATTTTCACCTATAAAAGGTTCTGACCGTCTATACAATCTATGCCTTTCATAATATTATATAATTCCATCAAGCCTCTCTGTACTGCTTTAATTTTCCTCAATATTTGTTCCGCTGTACCTCTCCCACTCATTGGTGACCTGCAGGATATATACAATGGTGCTATTTTCCCTCAGATAATTCTTAATTTAAATCAATCAGACTCTGGCTGACCGACAGTATTATTCACTCATAAAGCTCACGCATTGAGCTTCCCATGATGGTATTTCGACTAGCTTATTCAGGGATGTGCATTGCCCATTACCCTCAGATTTCTATGAAACCAGAGTTATCCTAGTCACATCAACAGCAACTATATTTTATTACATGACCAGAGAGTGGTGAATTTATGGAATTCCCTGCCACAGAGGGCAGTGGAGGCCAAATCACTGGATGGATTTAAGAGAGAGTTAGATGGAGCTCTAGGGGCTAGTGGAATCAAGGGATATGGGGAGAAGGCAGGCATGGGTTAGCGATAGGGGACGATCAGCCATGATTACAATGAATGGCGGTGCTGGCTCGAAGGGCCGAATGGCCTCCGCCTGCACCTATTTTCTATGTTTCTATGTAAATGTGATTAATCTGAAGATGGGTCTCGACCTGAAATGTCACCCATTCCTTCTCTCCAGAGATGCTGCCTGTCCCGCTGAGTTACCCCAGCTTTTTGTGTCGATCTGTGATTGATCATTAGTTCATTCTCACCCTTTGCATTTTAAAAACTGCTTTCTGAATGCAAAACTAATGGTTTAATTTTGATAATAAATTGCCCTTCACAAAGTTTTCTCTGTGCTGTTTGTTCTAGGTTTTAGGTGAAACTTGGAAATAAGTCAATGCCTTTTTCTATTTATTTCTAACTGCACTATTTTACTGTGCTGCCTGTAAAATAAATACATAGCTAGCATTTGGAAAATAAGAATCAGGTATTTATAGACTGGTACAAATATTTAGAATCTTGTTGTGTTTGATTAATGTAGCACCACTATGTGGCTTTACTGTTAGCCAGTCAGGATGAATCAGTGATTGTGAATAGTTTACATTTTCATACAGGATTTCATGTTGGCCTATCAATATCTTGTGCTATTTACTGCCCATCTCATCTAAATCCTATGGCGCAGACTAGACTCACGTACAACTTCAGATAGCAGACAGCTGGACTATCTGTAGGCCACTCACGCCACCATTTAATCTGACATTCCAACTATCTTCTACCAAGCCAGTATCTGAACTCTTGGCTGAGAGGACGGGGAAGGGGATTCCGTCTGGTTCACAGTATCTGGCACCTGGACTGGCCTTGGTTTATTGGAAACTCTTGGTAATCTGAAAAAAAGCAAGGCAGGTTTATGGTGAAGGAATAAACAAACCTCACACCAACTCCATTCTGTTAATACAATGAGCTGGTGCGATGAGAAACAAGTGGAATGAGTGGATAGATTTGGCACAAACTACCACAAGTGCTGGAAATCTAAAAGCGGGAAAGTTAGTTATTTAGTTTAGTTTAGTTTATTGTCATGTATACCAAGGTACAGTGAAAAGCTTTTGTTGCGTGCTATCCAGTCAGCAGAAAGACAATACATGCTTACAATCAAGCCATTTACAGTGTACAGATACATGATAAGGGAATAATGTTCAGGGCAAGGTAAAGCCAGCAAGGTCTGATCAAGGGTTACACAAAAAGCTGGAGAAACTCAGCGGGTGCAGCAGCATCTAAGGAGCAAAGGAGATGGGCGACGTCTCGGGTTGAGACCCTTCTTCAGACTGGTCAGGGATCAGGGAAACGAGAGATATAAACAGTGATGTGGAGAGATAAGGAACAATGAGTGAAAGATATGCAAAAAAGTATTGGTGATAAAGGAAGCAGGCCATTGTAAGCTGTTTGTGGTGTGAAAATGAGAAGCTAGTGCGACTGGGGGGGGGGGGGGGGGGGAGATGGAGAAGGAATGTCAGGGCCAGAGGGCTGAGGGAGAGGTGGGGGGGGAGGCAGTCTGGGTTAACAGAATTGAGAAAATTCAATGTTTAAGCCCAGAGGATGCAGACTCCCCAAGCGGAATATGAGGTGCTGTTCCTCCAACTTGCGGTGTTGATCACTTTGGCCGTGGAGGAGGCCCAGGACCGAGAGGTCGGATACGCAGTGGGAGGGGGAGTTGAAGTGCTGAGCCACCGGGAGGTCGGGTTGGTTATTGCGGACCGAGCGGAGGTGTTCGGCGAAACGATCGCCCAGCCTCCGCTTGGTCTCACCGATGTAGATCAGCTGGCATCTGGAGCAACGGATGCAGTAGATGAGGTTGGAGGAGGTGCAGGTGAGCCTCTGTCGGACTTGGAATGACTGCTTGGGTCCCTGAAAGGAGTGGATGGGGGAGGTGAAGGGACAAGTGTAGCATCTCTTGCGGTTGCAAGGGAAAGTGCCCGGGGAAGGAGTGGAGCGGGAGGGAAGGGAAGAATTGACGAGGGAGTTGCGGAGGGAGCGGTCTTTGCAGAAGGCAGACAGGGGGGGAGATGGGAAGATGTGGCGAGTGGAGGGGTCACGTTGGAGGTGACGAAACTGGCAGAGGACTATCTGTTGTATGCGCTGGCTGGTGGGGTGAAAGGTGAGGACCAGGGGGACTCGGCCCTTGTTGTGAGTGGGGGAATGGGGAGAGAGGGCAGTGTTGCGGGGTATGGAGGAGACCCTGGTGCGAGCCTCATCTATAGTGGGGGAGGGGAAACCCCGTTCTCTGAAGAACGAGGACATTTGCGATGACGTTCAAACATTGAATTTTCTCAATTCTGTTAACCCAGACTGCCTCCCCCCCCCACCTCTCCCTCAGCCCTCTGGCCCTGACATTCCTTCTCCATCTCCCCCCCCCCCCCCCAGTCGCACTAGCTTCTCATTTTCACACCACAAACAGCTTACAATGGCCTGCTTCCTTTATCACCAATACTTTTTTGCATATCTTTCACTCATTGTTCCTTATCTCTCCACATCACTGTTTATATCTCACGTTTCCCTGATCCCTGACCAGTCTGAAGAAGGGTCTCGACCCGAAACGTCGCCTATCTCCTTCGCTCCTTTGATGCTGCTGCACCCGCTGAGTTTCTCCAGCTTTTTGTGTAACCCTCGATTCTCCAGCATCTGCAG
Organism: Raja brachyura; assembly: GCA_963514005.1. The sequence goes on from OY740781.1 coordinate 182,670,752, forward strand.
TTCCTTCTTTAACAAGGTCTGATCAAGGATTGTCCGAGCATCACCAGAAAGGTAGATAGTTGTTCAGCACTGCTCTCTGGTTGTGGTGGGATGATTCAATTGCCTGACAACAGCTAGGAAGAAACTGTCCCAGAATCTGGAGGTGTGCTTTTTCACACTTCTATATCGTTTGCCTGATGGGAGAGGGAGTGGCCAGGGAGCGACTCATCCTTGCTTATGCTGCTGGCCTTGCTGAGGTAGCATGAGTTATAAATGGAGTCAATAGGAGGTTGGTTTGTGTGATGGTCTGGGCTGCGTACACAATTTGCTGCAATTTCTTGCGGTCTTGGATGGCGATGTCCCCAAACTAAAGGAAAGATCGGAAATGCTCCACAACTCATCTGCAAACAAATAATTTACATGAAAAGTTAACTCTCTCCATTCACAGATGATGGCCATTTCTGTGCATTTCTACCATTTTGTTTCCATGTTTTGTCATGATCGATGGTTTCTAATTCACAATGAGCATTCACTTCACTCCAACTGGCCTCGCGCACTCTTCTGCAGCATTTGCTTCAAGGGACATTTTCAACTATTCTCCAGCATTTCAGCAAATTGCTAATTATAGGCAAATACATCCCATGATTGCACATTCGTTGAACATAGTTAATTCTGTCTTGTGTTGGATCAGTTTAGTTTAGAATGGAAAATGTGAATAAAACAGGAAACATTTACCAATACAACTATATTCCATTCAAATGAATGAAAATTTTTGAAGAGATTAATGGTATTAGATCTACCTCCAGTTTTGGCAATCAGTAACAGATAACATAAACTTAGTCATCTAAGAAAGAAACCTTTCTTCAGACTGTTTTTCAGTCTGAAGAAGGTTTTTGACCCGAAACGTTGCCTATTTCCTTCGCTCCATAGATGCTGCCTCACCCACTGAATTTCTCCAGCACTTTTGTCTACCTAATATTCCTGATAGATTGTTTTTCAAATGCCTATCCATTTTCTGTTTTCATAGAAAATAAAGCATTCCATTTTTTAAATAATATGTCTGTCAATAAAATCACTTAGTTCTTCTGATGACTAAGGTTATGTTATCTGTAAGGACAAGATAACAAGAGTAGTAGAAAATGCATAAGTTAGCGGACTTGGTGGGCTGCCCTCTTTTCTGGGCAGTAATATATATAATATTGCACAGAGAATACACAGATTAAACCATTCATCAGGAGAGCATTCCAAACTTGGCCTGATGATTAAAGTGATGTACACAACATACATGTGATAGGCTATGAACATCTCACAAGTCAATCCACCACCTCGTGACGTTACTGTTGTTGTTGTTCACTCCTTCACTATCGATATCATGTGACGGACCAGATAAATATATCATGCTAGAAAGCTAGGTCATTGTTCAGTTACTTTATGGCATATCAAAAGTCAAGATTCAAGAATGTTTTACTGCCAAATGTATTTAAACAGAGACAGCACCAGCACAAAATAAATATAAGCATGGTACTGTGTATACCAGGGGTCGGCAACCTTGTATAGTATAGGCGCCAGGACCCATGAGCGGATGGCGGGCCACATCTATCACCATAGTTAATAAATGGAGGTAATAATAATACATACTAACCAAATTAGTCATTAGTAATAATACATACTAATAATGCTGGAGTCAATTATTAAAGAGGTAATAATAGGGCATTTGGATAGCAGTAAAAGGATTATTGCAATTTAACATGGATTTATGAAAGGGAAATCATACTTGACTAATATTCTGGATTTTTTTGAGGACGTGACAAGTAAAATGGATGAAGGGGAGCCAGTGGATGTAGTGTATCTAGACTTTCAGAAAGCCTTTGATAAGGCCCCGCACGGGAGACTGGTGACTAAAATTAGAGCACATGGTATTGGGGGTAGGGTGTTGACATGGATAGAAAATTGGTTGGCAGACCGGAAGCAAAGAGTAGGAGTGAACAGGTCCTTTTCAGAATGGCAGGCAGTAGCGAGTGGAGTGCCGCAAGGCTCGGTGTTGGGGCTGCAACTGTTTACCGTATATATTAATGATTTGGAAGAGGGAATTAGGAGCAACACTAGCAAGGTTGCGGATGACACAAAGTTGGGTGGCAGTGTGAACTGTGAAGAGGATGTTAGGAGGTTGCAGGGTGACCTGGACAGGTTGAATGAGTGGGCAGATGCATGACAGGTGCCGTATAATATAGATAAATGTGAGGTTATCCACTTCGGCGGCAAAAACAAGGGGGCAGATTATTATCTCAATGGGGTTAGGTTAGGTAAGGGGGAGGTGCAGCGAGACCTGGGCGTCCTTGTACACCAGTCACAGAAAGTTGGCTTATAGGTACAGCAGGTAGTGAAGAAAGCTAATGGAATGTTGGCTTCGTAACAAGAGGATTTCAGTATAGGAGGAAATAGGTTCTTCTGCAGTTGTATAGGGCTCTAGTGAGACCACATCTGGAGTATTGTGTACAGTTTTGGTCTCCTAATTTGAGGAAGGACATCCTTGTGATTGAGGCAGTACAGCGTAGGTTCACAAGATTGATTCCTGGGATGGCGGGACTGTCATATGACGAAAGATAGAAAAGACTAGGCTTGTATTCCCTGGAGGATGAGGGGGGGATCTTATAGAAACATATAAAATTACAAAAGTACTGGACAAGCTAGATGCAGGAAAAATGTTCCCAATGTTGGGCGAGTCCAGAACCAGGGGCCACAGTCCTAGAATAAAGGGGAGGTCATTTAAGACTGAGGTGAGAAAAAATGTTTTCACCCAGAGAGTTGTGAATTTATGGAATTCCCTGCCACAGAGGGCAGTGGAGGCCAAATCACTGGATAGATTTAAGAGAGTTAGATAGAGCTCTACGGGCTAGTGGAGTCAAGGGATATGGGGAGAAGGCAGGCATGGGTTATTGATAGGGGATGATCAGCCATGATTACAATGAATGGCGGTGCTGGATCGAAGGGCCGAATGGCCTCCTCCTGCACCTATTTTCTATGTAATAATACATACATTAGTAATAATACAAACTAACAAGTGTGACACTTGGTGTTGTTTTTCGCATTAGTTTTCAGGTGTTTTTCAATTAGTTTTCTGCAGGTCCCAGGTCACCTGCATGCCCCCAACGACTGGCTGTAGTGCCCAGGTTGCCTGCATGCCCCGGGACTGGCTGTAGCACCCAGGTTGCCAGAGAGCCCCGGGTCTAGTTGCAATTCCCAGGTCACCTCAGAGCCCCGGGACTGGCTGTAACGCCCAGGTCACCTGCCACGGGACTGGCTGTAGTGCCCAGGTCACCTGCCACGGGACTGGCTGTAGTGCCCAGGTCACCTGCATGCCCCCAACGACTGGCTGTAGTGCCCAGGTTGCCTGCATGCCCCGGGACTGGCTGTAGCACCCAGGTTGCCAGAGAGCCCCGGGTCTAGTTGCAATTCCCAGGTCACCTCAGAGCCCCGGGACTGGCTGTAACGCCCAGGTCACCTGCCACGGGACTGGCTGTAGTGCCCAGGTCACCTGCCACGGGACTGGCTGTAGTGCCCAGGTCACCTGCAAGCCCTGGGACTGACTGTGGCGACCAGGTAGCCTGCGAGCCCCGGGTCTAGCTGCACTTCCCAGGTCGCTTCCGAGCCGCGGGACTAATTGAAAAGAAATACGCCTGCGGGCCGGATGATTTCGGATTCGGCCCATGGGGCGTAGGTTGCCGACCCCTGGTGTAAACACTGAATAAACAACAAAAACAAAGTTCAGTATATAAAAAGAATAAATAGTGTAAAGACAAAAACAGCGCCCCTCAAGTTGTTTGGCGCTTATTTGGAGGTTGCAGTGTTTAATAGTCTGATGGCTGTTGGGTAAAGCTGCTCCTGAACCTGGACATTACAGTTTTACAATTAACTCTTGGCTCTTCACTATCTTTCTGTCACAGGAATGTGTTAGACTGCTGTACAGTTGGGCAGTTGTGTACATCTGCAAAGACACTCAAGAAGCTTTGATTTATCAATATTGCTTTATAATCACCAAATCCTTTCCAACACCAGTGCATGTTGGCTACAAAGTGTGCCATTCATGAAATGTTGCTTGCCTAAGCTTCTTCAATGGTCTCTTGCATTGGGGGTATAGGTAACGTTGGGTGAATGGGTGTGTGGTGGAAATGTGTTGTGTTGGGGGAACGGGTGAGTGGTGGATTATTGCGTTGGGGGAACGGGGCCCAACGGGTCCCACTTGGTCTAGTTAAAAATAAAAATTAGCTTCATTGTTGTACTTTCTTTCAGCTTCAATTTTAGAGACACATCATGGAAACAGGCCCTTGGGCCCATCGTGTTTATGCTGACCAACGATCACCCGTGCACTAATTCTATGTTATCCCAGTTTCACATCCTATACACTAGGATGTGAAACTAGGATCGCACCTTTAACAATTAAGGGATAGTTCAAGATGGTTTCCATTCATTTACCATCGCTATGCAGTCAAGTTTAGTGCAAGGTTTGCAGCCAACAATGCAATAATGGAGAGGCGATCTATTGGAGTAATGGTAGTTGAGAAATTGGCTTAGTCACCAGAAAAAAAAAATCTGTGACTGGACTAATGTCCTTCTGAAAGATCATGCATCTAAGAGAGCAATTTTTACCCAGTAGCAAAAAATGAACCTACATTTTGTGCATGTCCCTGTTCCCACAACCCGCAGAGCCACAAGCAAGACTGTCAACAAGTGTGTTGCATCATAATTATCCTGGGAAAAGGAATAGGTTGATCAAAGTCTCCTGTCTATTTGGTCTATTTATAATAAAGTCTCCCGTCTATTCAGGTTAGATTCTGGCTTATGAAAAGGAAATGTTTCGAGGCATATTGGCCAAACATGGGCAAATGGGATTATTTAACATTGGGTTTTTGGTTGGCATGGGTGAGTTGAGCAGGGCTTGTTGCTATGCTGTGTGACTTTATCCCACGAAACTCTATTCATAACTGTTGCTACTATGTTTCAATTCAATTCAATTGACACAATATCTACATCCCATAGGTGAGAAAGATTCAGTTTTCTACTACTTGATGTCCATATTTTCTTATAAATTCTTACACCATTTTTTTCTCATCTGAACAACCTCAGTTTTAATGTCAAGTTAATATGTTTTTGGTCACGCTTCGCCCAGCAGAAGACATTGATTCCCTATATCTGTCATAGTGAGCCCCATTATCAATTTACATCTCTTGATTAGATGGATTTTCAGGCTTCTAAATGTTAGCCAAACAAAGCAGGTTCATAATTCGTAGGAAGGAACTGCAGATTCTGGTTTACACTGAATAGATGCACAAAATGCTGGAGTAATTCAACGGAAAACATGCAGCATCTCTGGATGGAAGGAATGGGTGACACTTCAGGTCGAGACCCTTCTTCAAACTGAATCAGGGGAGAGGGAGATACAGGGATAAGGAAATGTAAGGTGTGAAAATGAGACCATTCTTCGGACTAATTTAACCCTTAATCCTTGATATCATTGGGAGAAATCGGTTACTGTACCTATTCCAAAGACAATGCATCTCACTTGAAATTTCCAAAACTGAATGCAAACACTGAGCAAGGGCTTATACATTCCGAACAGAATTTCATCGCTTTTCAATACAAACTGTAATTCATTACCTCTTTGATTGTTTGCATTTTATTGCATTACTATTTTGTCACTCCCAAATTCATTTGTACCTACCAAGATCCTATTCTCTCAGTATTAAGTAAATATTTCAGTTTCTCCAATTCCAATTCAAGGTGCAAGACTCCAGTGAATTTTGTTTACCTTTATTGGTTCCTTTAACATTTTAATTTAACAATTAACGTCTCTCCTGTTTCTATCAACACAATTAACTTGCTTTTAATTGAATGTCATCTGCAGTATTCAATGTATAACTCCATTGCATAAGATCATAAGACATAGTAGTAGAATTAGGCCATCAAGACTGCTTCGCCATTCAATCATGGCTGATCTATTTTTCTCACTCAACCCCATTCTCCTGCTTTCTCCCTGTAATCTTTGACACCCTTACCAATCAAAAACCTATCAAGCTCCACTTTAAAAATACCCAAATGACTTGGCTTCCACATCAAATTTCTTCATCATAGTCACAATTATACATGGTCTGGGGCAGACCATGTTCTCAATGCTTAGTCAATCAGTACCAGTCTCGCTAACGACCCTCCTATCAAGCCAAATTACAAAGAAAAATGTTCTTGAAGATTTCAGGTATTACTACCTCCAGCATCTGAAACAATATGAAATCCTGTGATTCTCTCAGCAACACATCCAAACTTCAAATTTTACAATTTAATTTCAAGGATTTATAGACAGAGTTGGCAATGGTAATTATCAATGAAGCAGAAAACTGTAATTTATATAAAATAGACATTAAACTCAGACATGAGATTATTGTACTGAAATATACCCTCTTTTGAAGAGAGGGAAATTGCTCTGGGCCAAGAATATATAGATGACTCTGATGTAGCCATCTACTTGATTGTGTCCTTGAACTACAGTATCTTTATTGGGCCAGGTGAAAGGAGACTACACCGAACAGAAAGAATCCTTTTGTTTTTTCTAATTATTTTCTGTATCCACATAATAGACTTCAGTGAATCAACATAATAGACATCACGGAATCTTCCTGCATATCAAGCTTAGCAATCCCTCACTGTTTTGATGATCTGCTTTTCTTTCTTTTTCCTTTCAAAATTGAATATTATCCATTTTAGTTTTAGTTTTTTAGTTTAAGCTTTAGACATACAGTGCGGAAACCATCTCTTCGGCCCACCGAGTCCGCACTGACCGGCAATCCCCGCACATCAACATTATCCCACATACACACTAGAGAAAATTTACACATACACTAAGCCATTTAACGGACAAATCTGTACGTCTTCGGTGTGTGGGAGGAAACCAAAGATCTTAGACAAAACCCACGCAGGTCACGGGGTGAACATACAAATCTATATAGACAGCATCCATAGTTGGGATCAAACCGGGTCTCTATAAGCGCTGTAAGGCAGCAACTCTACCGTTGCGCTACTCTGCTGCATAATTTTCCCAAAGTATATTCATTTTTTCGGATCTTCGTCCACTTGAAGAGTCGTAGCACCTTCCCACACCCAATAAGGACAATACAATAAGAACGAGAACTGATTTTAATGAGAACTTGTCTTTCTTCAGCCACCAGGTTTAACTTCTGTCATTAGTTTTAAGAAGGCTTGGTGGCGTGATTCGTGTGTACTGACAGATGACTGATGAAAGCCTTGGAGTTGCAGAATGTTACTTAATCAAAATAACGTTCATATCTATTTTTTCATCTAGTGGGTACTTCCAATAAGATAGGGAGGGAAAACCACGGATTGGTTTATTTTTGGCAGGGATTTTTCATCATAGCAACAAAATATTTTTTTCTTGGGAATAGTTGTTTTTGTACTCTGTTGTTAGGACAGGCTGAATTGTAGAAAGAAAAACTTGGGGAAAAACTAAGGATTCTATTTCTAAGAAACTGAGTCTACCGTCTCAAGAAGGAAGAATAATTATTAGTAATCTTGTTCATGGCAATGATCCATGACAATGTCTGCTTCAGTGGGTATGGGAAATGTGCCAATACTTCATCCAAGTGGATATTCTTTATGTATTAGTCTTGACAGTGAGTTAGACCAGGATAATTCTAATCTTTTATTGCATATTTTATGGAAGGTCATCACTGAGCTCCAATTAAGAAGAGAATCCAGGACAGTTTTTTTTACCTTCTTCTGGTTGAAAAAGAACAGCTTATCCTGGCTGCGGTCAGCAATTGAGCCCAGGACGGGGATCAAATTTTTTTTTTTAGTTGTTGGAGGATTGCAATCTTGTCAGTTCACCTACCCAGCAAACCAACCATGGGTGTACAAACACAGTCCCTTGATCAATCTTCACAGACATGCTGCAGCCATGATGAACGATTACACATTCTGGTGTCACCGGCAACTTGCTCAAGCAGAACCTACAACAGCCCTTCTTTTGTTACACTGAAGCTGAGATTTCTCCAAAAGATTTATTTTTCTTAATGCAACCACATTTGAGCACATGCTGTGAACCAGCTGCTGTCCTTTACAAGTGTGGCACAGGGCAAACAACATGCAACGTGTAATGAAGGAAATACCATCAGCCTGCTGCTCCAATAAAAGGCTGGCGATTGCTTGAGTGCAAAACACCACACAAATATCTCTCCACTCTGGGTATTGAATTAGCTGTGATTAGATCTTAAACTCCTCTAATAAGCTTTTGGATCATCTTTCTTCAGTTTAAGTCACACTCCACTACGCTCCAAATCATTTACATTCTTGTGCCAACTTCTTAACACAGGCTGCTTGTGCACACTTTAAATTTTGTAGGTTGAGAACACATGACCTTAGCAAGATACTTGCCCTGCACATGACAGCTTGTTAGCATACGTAGAATACGAGAACTTGAACTCCACACATTATGATTTTCTAATTAAAATCTAAAGCGTCTACAGTTTATAGAAATATGCTTCAGTTCTCCCACTCATTAAAATATTCATGGTCTTTTTTTTTCAGAACTGTTTTTCATCATGTGAAAATGTACTTCAGTGCCACCAGTTACAAGATGATGCATTTGTTTTCATTTCCAAATGTGGGAGTTTTCTGGACGAGCTGGTTCACTTCTGAATACGTTTGCGTCCAGATCATTAATATAATAGCAAACAATTTGAGTCTCGGCATGAAACCATCCATCACCAGCCTCCTTTCTCAAAGTCAACCATCACATATCACCTTCAATCTCCTTTCACCAAGTAAATATGGATCTATCATTGCCAGATTGCCTTGGATCCGATTTTTTTTTAACCTTATACGCCAGTGTCCCATTGGTTTGAGACTGTGGTAGCAGGGACCTGAAGAAGATGCCAAGGTGAATCAAGTAACATGGGCCTGCAAACTTGGATACGTAGTTTTTCTTATGAATAATATTAATTCCTCCAAGTTTTGATCTGCCAATTTAAAATGGAGCAGACATAACTGTCATTACTTGTACCTCTCAAGAAATCCATATGTTTTTAAAATTTCATTGGAGACTAGGAATGGGGATCAAGACAGAAGCCATCACTGTATTTTAATACATATATTGATGTGAACATGAAGTACCATTACCCAGATAACTACAGACAAAAATCCAAGAAAAGAAAATAAGCTAGATAGTGGTCTTTCAGCTGGCAGTCCAACTCATTAACTGACACTTGTTAATCTAAAAATGGATGCGCTACTGATCTACTCTGGACTAAAGTGATTTTCAACTGCACACCATATTATTTAGGGAGCTGTGATTTCACAACTTTTACTTTTCTTTCCACAGTTATAATTAATCTTAAAGTGGTTCAGTTAACAGTTAGTTTTGTAACTGAGGAACGACACCCTTTCCTTGATCATCAGAACAATAATCTCAGAAAAAGTTGCGTTTGAAACGAGAAAGTAGCTACAAATGGCACTTTTTCAAGCATCAGGCAATAAATCCAATTGGCACTGTCGTGGAGTTAAAATACCAATCTATCTTCAAACTTGGTTACCCTTGGACAACCCGTAGTCACACATTATTTGCACCTTGAGCACACAGGGAAGATCATACACAGTGTAAAGGTTGGAGGTTTTATAATGCAGCATAATGTCAATTGGAAGCTTACAATTCAGATTTGAAGCAGAACAACCAATGATATGAATACCTTGATTCTCTGAATTTTGTAAACTAAATTCATGGAGCTTATGATTCATGATAGTTTGATCCACAGTTTTCAATGCCCACTTTTGCTGTCTCCCCTGCCGGTATCGAAACACAAAGCTAATGAAAACACCTCAAGATAGTGCTTTTTAATGAAGAAAAATTACTTGCTCTGTGCCAAACAAAAAATATTATGGTGATGACTGAATCTTGACTCAATCTTTGCAGAGGGATCAAATTAACAATCTATTGAAGTAAAACTCCTCTGATTCTTCATTTTCCTTTCATTCATAGAGGCCTTGATTGGAATAATCCGGTTTTTTTTTTGAGAAGGAATGCTTCTCTTTCCATTTCCTGCCTGTACCCTCGCCTCCACCCCAACTTCTCTTCCTCGCCACAATCTCCATCCTCCCTCCACCACACAACACCCTATCAAATGTTTGGATCATGCAGTTGTGGCCCCTTCCATTAATATTAAAGAAATTAGAAAGCCTGTGAACTATTCAACTCAGTTACTTAATGTACTTGTTGAGCTGATTGCATGCTGACTTTGGATTATACTTAGTATTGTTTAACATCATCATTTGGTAATATAAATTGCTCATAAAGCTTAATCTACTTTTGGCCCAAGGGCACAGTAAAAACAGCTCTACATTTGTCCTGTCTCCTGTGAGCGTGGCAGAGAGGGAATTTATTTACTCTTTAAAAATGTCTCAAGGGGAAAAGCGGTGAAAGAATCTAGCAATTATATTTTCTGCTCATGATGAACTTTTAACTGTTTATAGATGAAAATAGCTGTATTAGAGAATGCTGTGAAAGAATATGCTAAATTTAACTGAATAGGCCTTTCGAATCCATCTTGACTTCCTCAGTAGGATCTGCTATAAACTATTAGAAGAGTTACATGAGCATTGTCTATGATTTTTTCTCAACAGATATTTCTGAAGTTTGAAGTTTCTAGCATATTTCAATGTAAACATAACATGAGCAAAACATGCAGTCACACAAGGGAGAAATCAAGTTATAGCTGTACTACAACGTGAGCATTTGACTGTTCTAATCTGCTGCTTTTGTGTTGTGGGCTTATTGCATATGAAGAGACCACCAAATCTATCATTGGTGACATCCTTTATTTTACCTACACCTACATACGATATGGTAGAACTTTATTTGTGGCAGGAGGAAGATTGTTCATAATACACAAGATGCATGAAACACAAAGTGATGAGTGGAAAGGATTGGGGATGTGCAAGGATTGGGGGGGGGGGGGGGGGGTGGGAGGGGGGGTGGGGGAATCAGTCTACACCATGACTGAAGGGGGAGGAGTTGTACAGTTTGATAGCCACAGGGAAGAAGGCTCTCCTGTGGTGTTCTGTGCTGGAACCAGTCTGTTGCTGAAGGTGCTCCTCAGGTTGACCAATGTGACATGGAGGGGGTGAGCTGTATTGTCCAAGATGCTCCGCAATTTGAGGAGCATCCTCTCCTCCAAGACCACCTCCCATCAATCCAACTCAATGATTTCCATGGTTTCACGTCACCATTTGTTTAGCTTTGGGAATTTTTTTTTTTTTTTAACTTTATTTTATTAGAAGTAATCTATTTACAATAATGTAAACAGCTTTACAAACCTCAACTTAATTACACATTTTTTAAATAACCCATTGACAGTTATCATCTTCTATTTTTTTCGAAATAAAGAAAAGAATATAGTTTTAAATCAATAAGAAAGTGATTAAATAATAATTTGATTATATAGAAAAGAAGAAGAAAATAGAGCAAGGAAAAAAGATTATAGATTAACAAAAAGTGAAAAAATATTATATATATATATATATATCAATGAAAATCAACAAAATATATTGTATCTAAAACTATTACAAATAATAATATCAATGAAGACATGCCTATTAATCCTAGTATAAGAATCAATTATTCTCATCAAATCCCGCTGGGTACCCGTCAGGCTGTGACGTCAAGAACAGCTACTTCTCGAGATACTGTATATATGGAGACCATATTTGTTCGAAGCTTTGGGAATTTTTATGTGGACTTCTGTTTGGCATGAAAACTTTCACCACTGTAATTTCCATACTTCACCCAAATACTTTTTTCACCTGTAGCAGACTGAGAAATGACAGAGGCTATGACATATTACCCAATATGTGTTTGCAAATAACTCCTGTCTTTCTTTTCTGCCTGAATGATACATTGTTGACTGCACCATCAGGATACAATACCCAGTAATTTAATGAACCTCCCCGAGGGTCTGGAGTGTAATTTACTTTTATGACATCTGGCAATATAAATAGTGGAAGTGGAATAATAAGCACCTTTTGAATCATTGCCGAGGGATCTGTGTTATGTGCATCAAACCTCAAGATTTTCCTTAAACCCAATTGTGAGGAAAGAGGCAGCTGCAAAACTTAGTTGAGAGGAAGATAATTGTGTGACTCTGGGCCCTGATATTTTTACAGCTGAGACAAAATTTATCTTTTGCGATTGCCTTTTTTTCTCTCTGAGGAAGCACGTCAATTCAGGGTCTAATGATTAGTTCTGTTTCTGAATCCAGATTTTAACTTTTGATAAGCACAAAATAGCCACGCATATAACAAAGTCTCTGCGGCTTAAAGGAGTACTAGGGAGAGTACAAATGCAATCGGAAGCTGGAAGAAAGAATGCAGAAAAGCTTGCCAGGAGCAGCACCAAGCATGTCTAAAATTGATGTGATGCAAGCCTGATTAAGCCGCCGTACAGGATTATATATGTTTGACCACAAAGACAGAAGGCAACAGGCAGGGCTAAGCAATGGATGAGCTGAAGGTCTGCAGTCCAGCAGGTGACTGAGGAAGAAATGGCTGAGGTTTTTGCAACCATGTTCATCCAAAGTGTTAAATCAACTATCCATCTCAGCTTCCTCTTAAGATCCTCAACAAGACAGAGACCAGTCTCCAGACAATTCAGTCCAGTCCACATTATTTTGATAAACAGCTGACAGCACTGGATACAGCAAAGACCAGACAACGTTTAGCACTGAAGCTGTGCTTCGGAACTAACTGCACCTTTTGCCAACCTTTACGTTACAAATTACAAATCTGTTATCTATCCAACAATGGAAGATTGCCCAGTTCAGTAAAACCAGCATCTACAGTTCCTAGTTTCTACATGCAGGAAAATCCCAACCTGGCTAATTACTACTCAGTCATCAGCAGGATTATTGACATTACAATTGAGGGGCACCAACTCATTCTTTGATGTCATTTTGGGTTTTGTCAGGACCAGTCAGACTACATCATGTATTGGTCCAAAAATGGATCAGAGAATAAATCCAAGAGCTGAGGTCTCAGAGTGACTGCACGAGAAATGTCTGCAGTATATATCAAGGTGCCCTTGTAATCTTAGGTCAACGGGCATCAAAAGCAAAACACTTTAGTGGTTGGAGCCTGCCATCTCCATCACTATGAAGGAGCAGGACAGGTGCCACAAGGGAGCATCACCATCTGCACATACTCCTCCAAGCGCAAATCAGTGTGATTGGGAAATATATCATCTTCACCACTGATCAGTCTAAATGCTGAAACTCCCTATGCAACAAGCCTTCAGCACCCTCTTAAAGTCTGTATTTTTATGCTCTGCACCTCATTATAGACATTGCCTTTGTTCTTGCCATCTGCCTCTCCTCTCCACGTTTAAACATGCTAATTTTCTCAATTTTCCCACTTCTGGCGAAAAATCATCAACTTGAAACATTCACTGTTACTCATTCTGAACACGGTGTATGACTTTCAGGGTGCTTCCTGTATTTTCTGCTTTTATTTCCTACAAAATATCCTGCATGACATTTTGTCGAATAGGTTGCATAAACAACATTTACACCACTACCTAAACAAGTTACGCAACCTTGACTTTTTGGTTTTGCGTTGGCATTCCTTGTCTTTTCAAAACTTTCTTTCCACTTCCCCCCCCATCACCATCACCCAGTTTCTTTACCACCTCCACTTTCTCAATACGCTCTTCATGCACCCTTCCCTATTCTGGGTCCCATTCTGCGGCCCCCGCATTCCCCCTACCCACTTTCTCTCCCTCTGGTTCTACATTTCTCTCTCCACCCCTTTTCTCACATTTCATCATTTGTCTTCTCCACTTATCAACTCGAGCCTTGGATACTCCCTCCACCCTTTTCTCATTCAACCGACTCATCCGTCAATTAGCTTCTCCACTTCGATACACCTATCACTTGCCAGCTCTTGCCCCAGGCCCTCTCCTCACCTCTTTCTACCCGCCGTCTATTTCTAGCTACCTACCCTCTACCCCATCTGTCTGAAGAAGAGTCCTAACCTGAAACACTGTCTGTTCACATCCTTCCACAGATGCTACCTGATGTAATAAATTCCTCCAGTAGTATGTTTTTGCTCAAGATTCTAGCATCTTCAGCCTGTTGTGTCTCCACTTTTAAAACAAAAAACACTTTATTTAGTCATGCTCTGGCAATTAATCTTTGAGTACTGTAAATTTTTTCTAAATCATATGTGAATTTCAAGACTTTCAACTACTGATATTGAAGGCGCAATGGGATATAGCCAAGCCAAGCATTTGAGCTGAGAATGCTCCCATGGGGGCAATGCTTCTGTGTTTTATGGACACGGACAGCAGATAACTGGGGGCTGTTCTTGATGAAAGCTTGGAAAATGGCCGGTGCACAACATTTGGATAGTGTTCATAGTTCCCTAGTCACACACAATGCATAATGACATGGAAGCAATTGTCATGACCCCAGAGTGTCTAATACAGTCAGTGAAGTAATTTCTTACCTCCATTGGACCTGAAAACTGGCAGCCAATTTACAAACAGCAAACTCTCACTAACTATGCAATAATCTGATTCAGTATAAACGTGAAAATTATACATGCAGGAAATTTCAATCGGAACAGGAATTGATGGCAAATAAATCAGTTAGTCAATCAGAACCTGTGGAAATTAAGATAGATCATCAATCTAAAATATTGATTCTATCATCTCCTTTTGTTATATTGTCTGAGGAATAACTAATTGTCTTGCTCTTCTTTGAAGTAGTGTCATGGGATCTGATATTTTCACCTGATACGTGAAATGGGAACTCAATTTACAGTGCATCTAAAAGATGAAATCTCCAACAATGCATTGGAATATCAGTCTAGATTCTTGTGACCTATTTTCTAAGCTAATGACACAGGTAAAGAGATGAGCATACTGCAGTTGAGACAATGAGGCCATTAACCCAGCATGTGTCATTGATTTAGCAGTTTGCTTTTTTAGCTGGACCTAAATACCTACGTAAGTATTCAATTACAACAGAAACTTCCCAGACAACTGAACCATCCTATCAGCAAGTAGAGAACATTTCTCCCGTAATCCTGTACACTGTGGATGGCTCAATTGTAATCAAGTCCAGTCTTTCCACTGACTGGTTAGCATGCAACGAAAAAGCTTTTCACCGCACCACGGTACACGTGACAATGAACTAAACAACATATTTTTGAAAGCCTAGCACACTCTTAGGAGCAGTTTCAAATGAAATTTGGCACCAGGACAATGTGGAGAAGTCATCTGGAGTTTGGACAAATAAGTGGATTTGACAAAAATACTAAAGGAAGAGATAAAAATAAATTGGCAGATACGTGTAAGTAAGGAAATTTAGAAATTATGCCAATGAGAGATACTGTACATATGATGGAGTGATGCCTAAAGCTAGAAATGGATGGTTTGCAAAAAATTCAGAGATTTGTGGGCCTACAGAGAAGAGATAAAGATGAAACTGTCGAGGAATTAGAACACACATATTAGTGTTTTATTTTATAATGTTGACAGGCGGAGAGCAAACCCGCACACAGGGGATGAGTGAAAGGGATTTCACGCAAGTCAGGAAACAGGAAGCAGAATTTCACACCTTTGATTTGAGCGTTTTCATTGCCGATCATGCTTCCCAAGCACTGGGCAATCAACAGTGATTATGAATGTGTACAACCACTGGGAAGGAAATGTCAGCCTTCAGGTTTTTATGGGATGAAATCCAAAGTCGATTCTACAGATCTGTCTTTACAGATCACATCCAAGTGTGTAAAGTTCATCCTCCAAAAGGAAATAAATCATAGCCAAATTTCCTGTGCCTGTACGTTTACAAAATATTTCTGAGTTGCCTCTGTTCATTTGGTCCCCTTTCCTCTTAGGTACTCTGTTTCTCCTTAGAAGCAATGGATTAACATTGGATCCAAGGGAAATCAGACCCCATTAAGTAGGGTGGACGTTTCTGTACTTCTTTTATTTAATAGTTTGATGAAGTACTGACCAAGCATATTAGTTTATATCCACAAATATTGGATGGTATGCAAAACAAAGCTTTTCTCTATACCTCGCTACACTTGACAATAATAACGTTAAACCAAAACCTTCAGCAATTAAGCAACTGAATAACTGAATAAAAAAAAACCTCAGAATAATAAAAATACTGGTAATATGTGACGTTGCCATTATCTATTTGGTCTAATTGATTATAGAATCTAAACATTGATGCGTTTGCGTATTTTTAAATAACTGAAAAAATTTTCCAAAGATAGTAACTGAATGAGCATGATTGATCTAAACCAAAGTGAATAAGAATAATTCAAACACCACTTTAGTTGAGTTTAGTTTAGAGATGCAGTGAGGAAACAGGCTCTTCAGCCTGTCCACACCGACCAGCAATTCCCATACATTAACACTTTCCTACACACATTAGGGACAATTTACATGTATACCAAGCCAATTAACCTACAAACCTGTATGTCTTTGGGGTGTGGGAATAAACCAAAGATCTCGGCGAAAACCCACGTAGGTCACAGGGAGAATGCACAAACTCTGTACAGACGGCAGGATTGAATCCGGGTCTCTGGTGCAGTGAGGCAGCAACTCAACCGTTGCACCTCCATGCCGACCCCAGAAACAATATATAATCAGCGAGTTCAGCTTGCAGGACCATTGTCTCTCAAATTGCTTCAACTATTTTCACCCTATGAACTGGATCACGATTCAGCCAACTTACTGCCTTGTTCACCTTGTATGCCGTTCCCATGGCTTCAGTTGCATTTCTTCCCAGTTGTAAAAAATAAGAATGGTAGCGTGTATTATTTGTTCGGTGGATCTAACATCCTTCATCATGAAATGCTTTGAGAAGCTGGTCCTGAAGCACCAATTCCAGCTCCCAGATGGCCTATATCCGCTGCACTTGACCAACAGCCACAAGAGGTCCACGGCAGATGCCATCACCATATACTCATCCCTGGAACATCTGGATAACAGACATCAATGTCATACTCTTACTTATTGACTATAGCTCCACCTTCAACATCATAATTCTAACCAAACTAGTTGCCAAACTCTTGGACCTAGATAGCACTCACCCTCTGCAACTAGATCTTTGATCTCTGGTTCCATACACCATGAGCAGTGAGAATAGGAGACAAAACATCCTCCATAATAATTTTCAACACCAATATCACACAAGGTTGTGTCTTCAACTGTATACTCATACACTCATGACTGTGTGGCCAAATGCTGCTCAATCTCCATTTACAAGGTTACAGATGACACCCATAGAACATAAAACTGTACAGCATAAGTACAGGCTTTTTGGCAAACAATGTCTGTGCCAAGACCATCTCTTATCTACCTAAACATAATCCACATACCTTCATTTCCTGTATTTCCATATGCCTAACCAAAAGTCTTAAATGTCACTATCATATCTGACCCCCACACCCACCCCTGACAGTGTGTTCCAGGCACTTACCCTGGACAAAAAACACTTGCCCTGGACATCTTTTTTAAACTTTGCTGCTCTCACCTTAAAGCTATGCCCACCAGTATTTGATTTTACCATTCTTGCTAAAGGCTTCTAATTATCTACCTTATCTCTGCCGCTCATAATTTTATGTACTTCTATCAGGTTTCCTCTGGTGTTCCAGTAAAAAAAAATCAAAGTCTGCCCAACCACTCCCTGCAGCTAATACCCCTGAACCCAGGTGTCATTTTGGTAAACTTTTCACCCTTTGCAAGGCCTCCACATCCTTCCTGCAACAGGGCAACTAGAACTGGTGCAATACTCCAAATGAGGCTCAACGAGTCCTATAGAGCTGCATCATGACTTCCTGACTGTTATACTCAACGCCCTGATCTATGAAAGCAAGCATCTCATGTGCCTTCTTTACCACTCTCTCTACTAATGTTGCCACTTCCAGAGAGTTATGGACTTGGACCACACGATCCCTCTATACACCAATCCTATTAAAGGTCATGTTATTATTTGTATATTTTCACATTAAATTTGACATCCCAAACATGACGCCTCACACTTGAACAGATAAAACCCCATCTGCCATCTCTCCACCCATTTTTGAAGCAGATCTATGTCCCGCTGTATACTTTGATAGCCTTCATCAAAGTCCACGAACCTAGCAATGCATCATAGCTCGGTACGGCAACCGCTCTGTCCGAGACGCAAGAAATTGCAGAGAGTTGTCAACTTAGTCAGTGCATCACATGAACCAGTCAACCTCCTAACTACTCCATCAATACTTCACACTACCCCAGGACAGCAGCCAACATGATCAAGAACCATTCACGTCATTCTCTCTTCACCCTTCTCTCCTCGCATTGAAGATGAATAGCTTGAAATTACATATCTCCAGATTCAAGAACCGTTTCTGCCCCACTGTTATTAGACTCATGAACAAACCACATGCTCAGGATGAAATTCCCAATCTCCCAATATACTTCATTGTGGCACTTGCACTTTTCTATGCGCACTTTCCCTGGTGTTCTAGCACTATATTCTGCACCTGATGTGCTCATGTATGGTGTGATCTGCCAAACCATCAGCACATTAAATAGTACAAAACAGCATTTTCACTGCTTCTCGGTGCATGTGATAATAATAAACCAATGCCAATACCAATAACAATACCAGTTTAGATTGCAGTAAAACTAGAAAGTGCAAGTAAGCCAATGCTTCCAATTATTTAAAATTGTGAAGTATAGTATGTTTTTTGTAAATGATATGTTGGGATATTGCTCTACTGCAGGCTGCTCATGAAGTTGATTCCTAATTTTGTATCCTCCCACTCCCATTGGAATAACTTCAAAGTTTTCCGGCCCAAAGAACATGGAAATGTGTAAAATATAAAAGGTCATCCAGTTTAATTTGTTGTTGAATGGCTCTCAGAATTGCACAGCTCTGTTTTTGTTGCAGTGAGAATGATAAAGGTTACTAACAGAATAGTAAAGTGCAGATTTAATGCTAGTCCTGATGTTTTGGGGAGAAGGGTGAGGTGGGGGTAATAAGAAGGATAATGTTTTCATGAAACTTTCTATGGGCAAATCCCAATTTGATTCCAAGAGCAAATGGTTGAAGTCAAGTCAAGTCAGGTCATGTTTATTGTCATATGCACTAGTAAGGTGAGGTGCAGCTAGGCTGAAAATCATAGACCAAGGCAGAGCACAAAAACATAATTTATACAGATTTATGCATAAATCACCCATATATTCAACAAGACAGTGAAAAGAAAAAGATATCTCTAGTGTTGACTCCAATGTTGAAGCTAACAGAAATATCAGTTGTCATGTAAAATTTCTGCAATAATTCTGCAATAATGCCATAGAGTCATAGAATCATACAGCATGGAAACAGGCCCATCAGCCCAACTTGCACACATTAACCAACTTGTCCCATCTACACCAGTCCAACCTGCTCATATCTTTGGCTCATATCTCTCTAAACCTATCCTTTCCATGTACCTGTCCAAATATTTCCTAAACATTGCAATGGTACCTGCCTCAACTCGCTCCCCCAGCAGCTCATTCTATACAACCACCACCCTTTGTGTAAAAAAGTTAACCATCAGGATGCTGTTAAATTATTCCCCCCCTCACCTAAAACCTACAGTATGTCCTCTGATTCTTGAATCCCTTAATCTGGGCAAGATACTGTTCGTCTACCCGATCTATTCCTCTCATGATTTTGTATACTTCTATAAGATCTCCCCTCATCCTCCTGCACTACAAGGAATAAAGTCCTAGCTTGCTTAACCTCTCTCTATAGCTCAGGCCCTCGAATCCTGGCAACATCCTCATAAATCTTCTCTGCATCTTTTCCAGCTTATTTGAGGAAGCACATTCTTGCTATTGAGGGAGTGCAGCATAGGTTTACAAGGTTAATTCCCGGGATGGCGGAACTGTCATATGCTGAGAGAATGGAGCAGCTGGGCTTGTACATTCTGAAGTTTAGAATGATCAGAGGGGATCTTATTGAAACATATAAGATTGTTAAGGGTTTGGACACGCTAGAGGCAGGAAACATGTTCCCGATGTTGAGGGAGTCCAGAACCAGGGGCCACAGTTTAAGAATAAGAGGCAAGCCATTTAGAACGGAGATGAGGAAACACTTTTTCTCACAGAGAGTTGTGAATCTGTGGAATTCTCTGCCTCAGAGGGGGGTGGAGGCCGGTTCTCTGGATACTTTCAAGAGAGAGCTAGATAGGGCTCTTAAGGATAGTGGAGTCAGCGGATTTGGGGAGAAGGCAGGAACGAGGTACTGATTGGGGATAATCAGGCATGATCACATTGAATGGCGGTGCTGGCTCGAAGGGCCGAATGGCCTCCTCCTGCACCTATTGTTTATTGTTTATTAACAACATTTCCTATAACATGGTGCCCAAAACTGAACACACTACTCTAAATGTGGGTTCTAAACTTCTTATACAACTGCAATATGACCCCCTCAACTTCTATACTTGGAAAGTTATGCAAACATTCTGTTTACTCTGTTAACAGAGTAAACTGAGTTTGAATTGGCATTTGAATTGTTGAAGACACATGCGCTGTGTGGTCAGATCTACACACAATGTCAAACATTGCCACCTGCCCTTCATAAAAATGTAGGCACTTTCTGGGACTCTATGCAAAGATTGTTGTTAGAATTCAAAAGATTAGAATGTTGTTATAAATTCCATTAAATGTTGACATAATGGAACATAAGACTCATAATCGGTGAAGAGGAACAGTTTCTGCCTGTGGTAATAATTATCCCCAAATAATCTGAGCTTGATATAGTGCTAGCTCTTTAGATAATTATTTAGATATTTCTTTTGAACCAGAGAAGTTCACCAGGAGATTTCGGCACTATTATAAATGACAGCTGAAAAAAGAAATCCCCGAGGTCTGATGCTGAAATGTTAAATAAGTATGGTTCAGTCATTATTGGTAAACTTTCAGCCAGGTTACCAAATGATAGGGAGGGATGGTTTTCCCACTACCAACTACCAGAAAACTTACCCTAGATTTCATTTTCCATATTCTCAAATCCTGAGTGATTTCTGCAGGAGGTTATCTTTCCACTTTCCATAATTCGATGCTTGGCTTCCTTTCCCAGTTTCCTCCGAACTGTGCCCACGACTGATACCACTACTCCTCTTCTTCCACTTATCTTACCTCCACATCCTCTTCCATCCTTTTACAAGAGTAACACCAAGAAGAAGGGAAAGACACAAAATGCTGCAGTAACTCAGGTGGCATTCCTGAAGAAAACAAACATCCCCTTTGGAGATGGGAGAACTTCTTGAACATAGGCATAGCTAGAAGATGGGGGCATGACCAGAATAACTGCTGCAATTTGGAGAGAGAGCCTGGTAAAGATCTCTCCTCCCTTAAATGTTTACGCAACCACTCGCCTTTCCCAGTCTCAGAGCCTGATATTGTGCTACAAAAATACAGCTCATTTTTGCTTCATTTGGGCTATTCTCTGCTTCCTGCAGCAATATCCACCCCAGCTTTCTCAGCTGAACCCTGACCCAGGAAAGGAGATTATGGTGCCATGGGCCCACACACACTTTGAAGGAATGTCCAGCCTTTAGGGTCATGGTATGCTCTGAGCACTGTGGTTGCATATCTGCCGCAAAGGAACTATAAATCACATCTCCCTCTCACTTGCCAACTAACTGGAAATCACCAGTAAATAAAAGCCTATTTTAAAGATCTAATGCTGAGATTTTGGCTGGATTCAGGCACCAAGCTCACGGAGGTCAGCCTCTGAAATAGAAACTTCTTTCAAAGCTTCTCAATATTAAATTGGTAAATTTTGCACAAATGTAATGATTATTTCTGCATTTTAAATTATTTTTATTGCGGTTATTATGTAATGTTATTTTTGGCTCGAAGTGCTGGGGAGAGAAATAGTAGTCAAGAACATTTTGAAGAAATTATCTGGATAATTTGATTAGTTTGCGTTGCAAGTTCCAGTTTGCTGAGCTTGAAAGGACTTGCATGAGTTAACTGAATGATGTGGTGCCTGCTTCTTTGACTGTACAATGTTGAATTGATCCATGATTATTTTTCATTAGTCAGTGACCAATATTAGTATCATTAACTTTTGCTTTATGTCCTCCGGAGAGAGATTCTTCTAATGAATTCATTATAATAGCGTTTTATTAATTTTTCTAATGATCGATACATATTAGTCGATCCCAAACTTCAAAGTAATAACATGGAAATAGTAAGCAGCGCCATAGATAATGTAGTATTAATTGCCAATTTTATTAATTTATAATCCCTGTTATGTTGCTTTTAGTTTTAGATTTAGTTTTAGCTTAAGAGATATAGTATGGATACAGGCCCTCTGGCCAACTTTGTCCATGCTGACCAGTGATGACTCATTCACACTAGTTCTATCCTACACTAGGGATAATTTACAGAAGCTAATTAATCTACAAACCTACACGTCTTTGAAATATGGGAGGAAACTGGAGCACCCGGAGAAGACCCATACAGTCACAGGGAGAATGTGCAAACTCTGTATGGACAGCACCCGTAGTCAGGATTGAACCTGGATCTCTGGTGCTGTCAGGCAGCAAATCTACAGCTGCGCCATTGTGCCATACATTTACATCTGCACAGATCCTTTTCAGCTTCTACATACTTGCAAATGCTGATCATCTTCTGGTAACTCATTATAACTTTTGTAGGGAGCCAGCTTACTAAATAGACAATTCAAACCATATTCGATCATGCCTTTACTGGAGCACCCAGAGTAATCATTGGCAGATTTCTCTGCTTCCTAATTCAGGTGGACTGACACCAATTATTATGCCCAAAGTAACTTTGGCTACAATCACCGGGAATCAAGATTTAATGTTGTGTTATAATTTCTAAGTTCAAATTTAAGCGGAGGGTTGATGTACATACTTTTGAAAGATCAATCTCTTATTCTGCCAAGTAACATTAGACAGGTATACTGTTTAATGATTAACTGTATATGGTAAGACTAGATACTTATTTTTTGTGAATGTTCATCATGTTAGATACGTTTTATCATGGGGAAGGACTGATTAGATTGCCTATTGCTTTAATCAGAATGCCGTGGCCTGATATTGCATTTCCCCTCATCCATCATAGCTTTGTGAGCCGAGAGTAAAATGGACTTAAAAATTTATTTTAGTCTACCCATATCTCCCACTCTTACTATCTTAGAAAATAAAAAGAAAGAGTCCATGAGATCATAGAGATCAAATATAATCTTTAAAAGCACCGACGTTCTATATAATGTAACATCTGCCCTTGCCAAGTCTACATACATGCATCACTCCAAAAGCAATACAATCCAGATGTTTACTAGTCACTGCGAGAAAAGCAGCTCGATCTCTAATCTAATCCCATTCTATAAAAGTAATTTTCAACAGAAAATGATGGCAATTACCCCTCATGTTACAATGCCATTTAATTAATCATTAACACAACACTAATTTATTCTTACACTTCAAAAACATGTTTCAATTCAATCTTCTTCTCAAACTTGTGTCTCAGGATTGAAGTTGACTTGCTTTCAAACTGGTCTTTTAGGTTCCGTGATGGCTAATAGGGAAATGTACAAGGTGTGGACTCTTCCACAGGTAGGGCAGGATGTGCCTAATGTAGTGGGCAGGTGGGTACTTTGTAAGTTGCTGTGCCCTTTCACAGGAGGCATAAGTCTTGTTAAAGGTTAATCTACAAACATCTTTCTTTTCCATCAGTCAAAGGCTGTGCACTGAAGGCACTGCTGAGCATCATCACCAATGACTGCCTTCATTGACAGGTTATCACAGTCTTTGAGGTTCTCAACAATATCCCAAGTCATCCTTCCACTTCTGGAGTGACCGTGGCTCAGAGGTTCCTAGGAATGTGCGGTTATTTTAGCCCTGCATCTTTTTCTCTGTCCAATCTTTTCCTGTGCCAGAGCTGAGAATAGAGTGTCAGTTCCAAGAGTCTGATGTCAAGCACATGAGTGATGTGGCCAGCCTAAAGTAGCTGACTGAATGTAACTAACGCTTCAGTTCGGGGGGTTTCAACCTGGGTGAGGGTGCTGACATTGGTTCATTTACTTTTCAAAAAAATTCTAACAATTTTGTTGATATTTTTCAATACCTTTAGATGCCTCCTGTAGACAGTCAAAGTCTACAGATTACTGCTGCCTGGCAGGCCATACGTCTTGTAGAAGGTCTCAGTTGGTAATCTACAAACATCTTTCTTTTCCATCAGTCAAAGGCTGTGAACTGAAGGCACTGCTGAGCATCACCACCAATGACTGCCTTCATTGACTGGTTGGTTCGTTAAGTTTATTGTCAAGTGTACTGAGGTAGAGTAAAAAGCTTTTGTTGCGTACTAACCAGTCAGCTTTAGTGCAAGATAAAGCCCAGTAGAGACTGATTAAAGGTAGTTCAGGATCTCATTATACATGGCTTTCGTTGACTTCACTAAAAGCTTTGACTCAATCTTTCAGGAGTGGGGAATAATATCCCCAAATTCTGTTGCACACAGAAATTGAATGAGGAGGTTAACATATGGTGAGCGCTTGACGGCTCTGGGCCTGTACTCGCTGGAGTTTAGAAGGATGAGGTGGGACCTCATGGAAATGTACAGAATAGTGAAAGGCTTGGATAGAGAGGATGTTTCCACTAGTGATAGAGTCTAGAACTAGAGGTCATAGCCTCAGAATTAAAGGATGTTATTTTAGGAAGGTGATCAGGAGGATTTTCTTTAGTCAGAAGGTGGTGAATCTGTGGAGTTATTTGCCATAGAAGACTGTGGCCAAGTCAGTGGATAGATTCTTGATTAGTACGGGTGTCAAGGGTTATGGGGAGAAAGCAGGAGAATGGGGTTGGGAGGGAGAGATGGATCAGCCATGATTGAATGGCGGAGTAGATTTGATGGGCCAAATGGCCTCATTCTTCTCCCATCACTTATGATCCTGTGATCTAATTACTCCTAAAATTTGCTCCAGGATGGCATGCTGATCAAACAGTTTTCATCGGAATCACTCTCAGTGATGACTACTGTCAAACAATGCTATATCATTGTAGAGACATTTTTCTCAATCTTTCTTTCTGCATTGTGGCACCACGCCACCAACAACTTCCAGTGGTTGGGTAATTATCACCATTGAATTCACAGTTAATTGTTCATTGTTATCTTTGTGTAAAACATTACTGTACTGTTGAGATATGAAGCGTCTCGACCCAGATACTTCAACATTTTATGTCCCTCTTCGGTGTGAACCAGTATCTGCAATTTGATTTCGGAGTCACGTGAGTGACTTCGTGAAGAGCCCGCCGGCACGCATGCTCGACATATCGTCGTACCGCGTTGCTGCGACGGCTGGCGGTGGAGCGCGCTCCTCGCCAGCCCTTCATAAGGGGCCACGGAGGTAAGTATCCTACCTTTAGTTGGTGGTCCTTGTTGTTGGTTATGTCTTGCAGCAAGGACATGGATGGGAGTTCCAAGGGCCGGAGGACGTCAGGACGAGTTCGTCGGTCAACAGTTCCGGGGCCTTTACCATCGGCAGTACCTGCAACGCAGGCCGGGACTCAGGCGGAGATGTGGGTAAGCCCTGTGATTACAGGTCCAGATCCGCCAGCACACCACAGCTCGGAGGAGTTCGACGAGGAGGAGTGTGGTGTGCCGCCAGAGCAGGGGGACCCTGCCATGGCAGTCAGGTCGTCAGCGGGCTCGCTGGCGACCTCGAGCTGGGTGCGTGCGGCTGCACGGCCCGTTCCACTCAGCCCTCCGAGTAGGGGAAGGGCAGGAGCCCAGAAGCCTAACCCTGCCAGGGCTAAGGCATTGCCTGACACGGAGGAGCGGTCAGGTTCCAGGGCGAGACCCGGGGCGGCTGTGAGGTCCAGCCGGCACGCCCCGACTCTCGACGCCGGGACGGGTCGGTTGAGTCGGGTATCGTCACGGTCGCCGAGCCCCCCATGGATGGGTGGGCGAGACCATGCGTCGGCAAAGTCCACGATGTGGGCAGCCGGCAAGCCTGCACGGGCTTCAGGCAGCCATGCTTCGGCTGGTGCCGACACTACGCCGCAAGTGCCCTTAGTGGCAGCGGCTTCAGCTCCCGCTAAACGGAGGCGGTTGAACACGCCCACGCGAGAATCGCGCAGTTTCGCCTCGGCGGCTGTCAGTGACAACTACCGGCACCGGCTGGGCCTCGATGAGGTGCGGGCCGATGATAGGAGCCCGGTTTTCTTTTCAGAGTCGGAGGACTCTGACCACCTGAGTGTTCAGGGTGAAGGGCGTATTGACCGTATGGAGCGGCTGCTGGAGCTCCTGCTTCAACGTCAACTACAGCAGGGCAGCAACAGGCACAGGGCGTCGTCACCAGCCTCTACCATCAGCCTGGAGCAGCAGGAGGAGGAGGTTTTGGTGGATTCCATACCACCTCCGTTGGAGGTGCCAGCGGAGGATCTTCTGGATGTGGCGACCAAATTTGCGGCCCCACATTCATCTGGACTTCCTTTAAACGCAAAGCAGGCAGCCACTGTGGACTTTCTTAACAACCAGCAACTACAGGAAGAAGTCCTCATTCAGGCAATGAGCCGTCACAAGGCGCCATCCAATTGCAACTCCCTCAACGTGCCTGTGGTCAATACGCCGATATGGGGCAACATCAGTGCGGCTATCCGTCAACAAGAGGTAAAATTGCAGCGGATCCTGAAGCTCCTCACGGACGGTATTACCGCCTTTGCGCGGTCGGTGGACGGGGACGAACTGAATTTGGACCAGGAAACCACCGCCGCCGCCGCCGCCCCGTCAACTCTTTGGGGAGGACCTCTCGAAGAGAGTCAAAGAGCTTGACGAACAAGCCAAAACGGTGTGGATCATACGCTCTCAGAGTGCCCCCATACCGTCAGGCTCAAAAGCTCCATACATTCGCTCACGAGGGTCTGCTAGTACCTCGACGAGGACCCACCCTCAAGCTCCACAACGACAGCAACATCAGACCCAGCACCAGGGGTCTTTTTTAGGACAGGGTCAGCAGAGACCCTGGTGGAAAACGAAGACGCCGCGCCCTCAAGCCAAGCCAGCACGTTCACGTCCACCCACACGTGTCAAGGACCGCCGGTAACCACGGAGGTGAGGGGGTCTGGTTCTCTCTTTTCTCTTTGTTTAACTTCACATGTTGGTGGTCGCCTTCGGTTGTTTTTGGGTGCATGGGGTAATTTTACTGGTGACGAGTATGTGTTGCAGAATATTCAGGGGCATAAAATTGAGTTTATTAATGGCGACATTCCTCCGTCCCAGCACATGCCCGGTCGCACGTTTAAATTATCTGCTGCAGAACAGGCAGCAGGCTACAAGGAAATTTTAAGGCTTGAACAGAAGGGAGTGATTGAGAAAGCGGTGCATGAGCCAGTTGAATTTGTTTCGAATATATTCACCAGACCTAAGAAGGATGGAGGTTGTCGTGTCATTATTGATCTTACCCGTTTGAATACTTTTGTAACATATACTCATTTTAAAATGGATACGTTTGAAACAGCCAAATCATTGATTTCTCATGGTTGCTTTATGGCATGCATCGATTTGAAAGACGCATACTATTCAGTATCCATCCAGAAATACGACAGGAGGTTTTTGAAATTCATCTGGATGGGGCAACTCTGGCAGTACAAGGCTTTGCCTAATGGGCTCACCACAGCCCCTAGATTGTTCACTAAATTAGTGAAACCAATTATGGCTTATTTGAGACAGCGACATCATATAGTTATGGCCTATTTAGATGATATCTTAATTGTGGGCCACACCCTGGAATTGGCTGAACAGGGAGTTGCAGCTGCTGTCAATATATTTCAACAATTAGGGTTTATTGTCCATCCAGAGAAATCAAAGTTCTGCCCTGCCCAGGTGATTAATTACCTAGGGTTCACGATGAACTCTATGAGCATGAGGGTTACCATACCAATTAACAAGATTGAGCAGGTTACCCAGGTGTGTCAAGGTTTAATCCGCACCAATATACCATCGATTCGGCATACAGCTACAGTAATTGGTAAGCTTGTAGCTTTGTTTCCGGCAGCGCGATATGGACCTTTACATTATCAGAGTTTGCAAAGAGCTAAAATTGCTGCGTTAAAAACAGGACGCTGGTCATTATGATCGATCAATGCAGCTGCCGTCCGAAGCGATAAATGAGTTGCAATGGTGGGTGTGCCACATTAGCAGCTCATTCAAGCCTATCAGGGAGGCTAATCCGGTGGTATATTTGCAGACTGATGCAAGCTCCAATGGCTGGGGAGCTACGGATAATTGCTCTAGTTGTGGGGGCAGATGGGACACCCTTGAGTCAACGATGTTGTTGACTCAAGGGATTAACTATTTGGTGTCGACAGAATGACTTCTACCCCTACAGAGGTAGTCTTGTTCATTGACGAGCTACTAAAGCAGCATAGACCTGGGTGCACAGGGCTGCAGCTGAAGTTCCCGGCATACCCC
This sequence comes from Raja brachyura, assembly GCA_963514005.1. The sequence goes on from OY740781.1 coordinate 182,699,280, forward strand.
GCAGATGCTGGGCTATGTTTAGCCTCACATATCCGCCACTATGTCAAGGTGACGGCACGCATCAGAGGAATGGAGAGATACCTGCTGGTCACTCATAAGAGACCTCATCATCGAGTGACAGTCCAGACGATATCCAGGTGGCTTCGAGTCGTCTTGGGTAAGTCAGTTATCGACACTAATGTGTTCAAGTCTCATTCCACCAGGGCTGCATCGACGTCAGCGGCGAGGATTATGGAGGTGCCTATGGACCAAATCCTCGCCACAGCAGGATGGGCTAATGAAGCTGTGTTCCAGCGTTTTTATAACAAGCCTGTTGCTGCTCCTCTACAGTTCGCAGAAGCCGTGCTGAATGCAGGTCGAGAACGTGGAGATGTCCCCGCATGAGGGGTTTTGATTTGTTATTAATAAATATGCTCTTGTTTTGCAGTATGAACTATTGAGCAAGTTTGTTCCTCCCATCCATCCCTGGTAGTGGTGTGTCAGCATGGACGTGGTCCAGGGCGTGTAATCACAGAAGCTTTGAAGTCTTCACGAAGTCACTCACGTGACTCCGAAATGAAATAGTAAGATTGAACGAGAACTTACCAGTTCGAAGGTTGATCTTTATTTTATGAGGAGTCGAAGTGAGGGATTTCGTGCCCTCCTCGCCCAACCCTCAATCACCTTCATCTGGTAATCTTAGTCACTTCAATCTTACTATGCGAAGTCATTTCTTTTGTTGGTTTCTGTGATTCCACGCCGCTACTTTGAAGTATGTCGAGCATGCGCGCCGGCGGGCTCTTCACGAAATCCCTCACTTCGACTCTTCATAAAATAAAGATCAATCTTCGAACTGGTAAGTTCTCGTTCAATCTTACAATTCTTTCTTATACATTGTACTGTTGAGTGTGGGGAGAGGTGAAAAGGATTTTCAGAAGGCCTGAGGTGGAGGAATAGAGACTGTTATATTTATCAGTTTCAGTTTCTCCAGAGACTCAGTTCACAATCCACCACAATTACCAGCCAAAGTGCACTCATAGTGCCTTAAACCTGTCCACTTAAACAGGTAAATTTGAAACACTGTGACCCTCTATTTTTTTTATCGTTGCCCAGAAGTTCTGAAGTTTGTTTGCATCGAGTCATAAAAAATGGGAACCAAATGCTAACCATCATGAACCTATTTACAATAAACCTTTTCTTCATTCTCACATTCTCACCACATCCCTTCAGAAAAATGCTGCAGTAACTCAATGGGTCAGGCAGTATCTGTGGAGAAAATTGATAGGGCGATGTTATCCCTTCAGATACTGCACTCACATAGGGGTAGTTTACAGTGGCCAATTAATCTACCAATTTGCTCATCTTGGTATGTGTGAGGAAACCAACATGGTCATAGGAGAATATGCAAACTCAAGACAGGCAGGATTGAACTCGGGTCTCTGAGGCTGTGAGCAGTAAAGGGGGTGTCCCACTTGGGCGTCATTTGCGCGTCCCAAAATCCTGGGGCGCCGCGCATAACCGTGCGTTACTGCTTACGCCACCACACCACGCGCCATGCGCGTGTCACGACGCGTGCGCCATACGCGTGCGCGTAAATGATGTCGCTTAAATGACGTGCAAATGACGCCCAAGTGGGACAGGCCCTTAACTCTGTTAGTTGTGTTATTGTACTGCCCCTTTTTCTCCTGTACATTTCATGCCATGTGTAGCGACACTTTGAACAGCATCTCCTACTCCACCATTCCCACTCCCACATCTGACCTCCTGCCAGACCGTGTTGGTTAAGTTCACCCATCAAAGTTGGCTGGCGTGCTGCTTGGCAGTCTGATGCTGACGCATTGATGCAGTTGCTTAATCCAGGGCCTGATAAACAAGTCAAGAAGAACAAGTTAAAAGTTAGTCATTGAAGTGGAAAAGTAAAAAGGGAGAGGTTCAGCTTCACCACAAGGAGCACCAACTAGGTTGAAACAAGAACCAGCTGAGCAAGAGATCAAGGGCTCATTGTGTGAAACAAATTCAATGAGGAGGTGGTGAAATGAACCATGCACCATGGAGACCAAATCTGGAGACTGAGAACTATTAAAGGCAAATTAAAAGGCTCTCTATGTGCAACAATCACCATGAAATTCGTTCCATCAAGGCAAAGTATTAATAAAGGATGAAGATATCAGGATAGAATCAAAAAATGACTTATGAAATCTGATGTTGTGTTCTGCAAATCATTGCCCACTCCGTGTGTAGCCTCTCCAGTGTAGAGGTTGCAACGTCACGATCACTGAATTGTGCTACAGGAAATCATTCTAACTTCAGAACAACACTGCAGGAGCTCCTTGGGTGCGGTGTCCTAGCCATCTTCAGCTACTTCAAATGTAAACTTCCTTGCATCATGAGTCAGAAGTGGTGATGTTTGCTGATGACTGCATATGTTTAATTCCATTCGCAAATGCCTCAGCAAGAAAAGTTTAAGTTCATAAGTTCATAATGCCCCTGTCCCACTTAGGCGATTTTTAGGTGGCTACAAGCAACTAGGCTGTCGCCACATTGTCGCCGGAGTGTCGCCTCTATGGTCGTGAGTAGTCTCCACAGTCGCCTAAAGAATCGTAGTGTTTTTCTGGTTGCCGCTGTATTTTGAAATGTTCAAAACTTTTCAGCGGCAGTCAGCGACGGTTGGCTTGACGCCAATGAGCATAGCCTAACTTCTCCTGACGTAGGTGCTGCCATAGGTTGTCGCCAGGATGACGTAGGTTGTCGCCGGTGCTGACTTTGGTGAATTCCATTGGCGACTACCTACGTCAACTGGCGACAGATACCGGCGACTGAATTGTCTTACCTTGTCATAGCTTGTCGCGAGTGCACGTAGGTTGTCGTAGGTGTGGTCGTACGTGGACATCCTAATGGGTAGCCGGCTGTCAGTAGCTTGCCATAGCTTGACGTCGAATAGGCAGTGGGTTGTTGTAGACATTGTCGTAGACATTGTCGTAGGGGGGTCCAGTCGCCGTTTTTTCGGTGACCTGCTACAACTATGACAGTTGCCAAAAAAATTGCCTAAATGGGACAGGGGCATTAGTTACAGGGACAGAATTAGGCCATTTGGCCCATCGTCCACTCCGCCATTCAATCATGGCTGATCTATCTTCCCCTCAAACCCTTCTCCTCATAACCCCTGACACCCGAACTAATCAAAACGTTATTTGAAAAAAGCTGCCTTTTACTGCTTGCAACAAGACCTAGGCAACAATTAGGCATGCACTGTTAATAGGCAGGTAACGAAAGTGCCAGCGGGCTGACCATCTCCAAAAGAGAAAATCTAGCCACCTACCCTTGAGATTAAATATTTTTATGATTATGGATCCCCCCCCTCTGTTAATACCCTAGGCATCCTCGAGTAACACCGGCATTCCATCCCTCCCCCACCCAAGTCGCACCAGCTCCTAGTTTTCACCCAACAAACAACTAACAATGGCATGTTTCCTTTCTCATCGTTACATTTTTGTGTAATATTTTTTTATTTGAAGTAAACCGTTTACAATGTAAAGCTTACTTTATAAACTAACACCTTAATTCAATATTACTACAAATAACATATCAATACTTAATATCTTCTATTTTTTGGAAATAAAGAAAAAGATATATAAAAGAGAAAAGAAAAAAGAGTAAATAAAAAAAAAAAAAAAAAAAAATTCTTCCCACATACTTCAATCGTAAATAAAAAGAAAATAAAAAGGGAAAATTTGAAAAACAAAAATATTACATATATATAAACAAAAACTAAAGTCATTATACGAAATACTATTTCATTCAGAAATATCTCTAATAAATGCACAATAATATCAATTATAAGTAAGTTATTCGCATCGGATCCATAGGGTGTCAGTCGAGCCGTGATTCCAAGAATAGCTACTTTTCTAAATACTGTATATATGGAGACCATATCGATTCAAAAGAATTATACCTGTCCAAAAGGACAAATCTAATTCTTTCCAAATTCAACGTCTCCAACATCTCTGCTTTCCACATTTTAATTGTTGGAGATAATGTTCCCTTCCAAAATTTAAGTATCATTTTTTTCCCTATTATTAAACAGTAATCAAAAAAATTTCTTTGATTAACCGTGAGTACCAAATTTGGCTCCGGGATTCCGAATATTATTAATTTTGGGTCTGGGTCGAGTTCAACCTTAAGAACTTCCGAAATAACTTTAAAAATTTCAATCCAATAATAATTCAACCGTGGACACGTTACCAAACTATGTATTAAATTTGCTTCAAGATTCTTACATTTATCACAAATAGAGGAGAGACTAGGAAAAATACTTTTTAATTTGGTTTTCGAGTAGTGTAATCTATATATAACTTTAAATTGTATCAGTGTATGTCTGGCATTCAAAGAACACCAATGTATTCTTTGTAAGCATTCTTCCCAAGTTTATTTTGTTATAGGTAATCCGATTTCATTTTCCCATGCTTGACGATACGTTTCAGTTGTTGGGTTCTCTTTATCTAAAATAATATTGTATATATAAGCTATAAGCTTATCCGTATTTGGATGTAAATTAAACAGCTCATCTAATAAGCCTGGTTCTTTTTTTTTATAGTCTTGTGTGTTACATTTAATAAAATCTCTAATTTGTAAATACCTAAAATGGTGTTGTGAAGGTAATCCAAAAATATCTTGTAACTCTTCAAATAATAAAAAATTTCCATTTCTATAAAGGTGTCCTATCCTTTTAATTCCTAAATCCTCCCACAGTCTAAACCCCGCATCTAAGATTGAGGGTTTAAACAGTGGGTTATTCCTAATTGGTAACCTAAAAGAAAGATTATCCAGATATAGGGTCTTAACTATCTGTTTCCAAATACGCCTATTATTATGAATTATAGGGTTGTCCCTATAAGTCTTTTTTTGTACTTCCTTAGGTGCGAAAATAATCGACTCTATATTGAAAGGTAAACAGTCTTCCTTTTCCATTTTTAACCACATTGGTTCAACATCCATATTTACCCACCAAAAATTCATATTCTTAATCTGGACTGCCCAAAAGTAATATAGAAAATTTGGAAGTGCCAGCCCTCCATTTATCTTAGACTTACATGTGTTTTTTACTTATTCTATGACTTTTGTAATCCCAGACAAAATTATTAACTATAGTATCAATTTTAAAAAAAAAAATTTTTGGGAGAAAAAAAGGAATTGCCTGAAATAAATATAACAATTGTGGTAAAAAAATCATCTTTATAGCATTAATCCTACCGATCATAGATATAGGGAGTGTTTTCCAATATAAAATGTTTTTTTTAAGTTTCTCTAATAATTGATAATAATTAGCTTTAATTAATAATTTATAGGATTTAGACACATTGATTCCTAAATATTTAAATTTATCTGTAACTATTTTTAGTGGGTATTTTTGTAATATATTTACATTTATACCAGTTATAGGCATAATGTCACTTTTATTCCAATTAATCCTATATCCTGAAAATACGCTAAATTCATTTATAACATTAAATAACTTGGGAATACTACATTCCGGCTTAGTAATATAAATCAGAATATCATCTGCATATAAAGATATCTTATTATTTGTTGTGTCAGTATTATACCCATATATTTCGGGTTCTGATCTGATTCTTTCGGCCAGAGGTTCTATCACCAAAGCAAATAATAAAGGGGATAACGGACATCCCTGTCTGCATCCCCTAAAAAGTCTAAATTTAGGTGATAGTATTTGATTGGTTAAAATTCTTGCTGTAGGGTTAGAATATAATATTCTTACCCATTTACAAAATCCATCCCCCAATTGATACTTTTCCATTATATTAAATAAATATGACCATTCCACCTGGTCGAATGCTTTTTCAGCATCCAACGATATAACTGCTAATTCAATATCTCTCCTTCTTCTCGAGTATATAATGTTAAACAAGCGTCTAAGATTATGTGATGAATAACGTTTTGGAATAAAACCTGTTTGATCATAATGTATTATTTTGGAAATCACTAAGCTTAGCCTCCGAGACAGTACTTTAGTTAATATTTTTTGATCAGTATTTAAAAGGGCAATCGCTCGATATGATCCAGGATCTTCCAGATCCTTATCTAATTTAGGAATTAATGTAATTGTAGATTCATTTAAAGACTCTGGTAACTTTCCTAACTCATAGGTGTGTCTATACACTGTTTGTAATCTTGATGAAAGTAGATCATGAAATTTTTTATAAAATTCTGCACTCAGGCCATCGGGGCCCGCTGTTTTACCATTTTTTAACGATCCAATTGATTCTTCGATATCTATTACCGATATTTCAGCATTTAATAATTGCCTACTCTCAAAATCTAGCTTATTAAAATGACATTTTTCTAAAAATGTTTCCATTTCATCTGTTTGCCCTGTTAATTTAGATGAATAAAGATTTTGATAATATTGTAAAAATGTGTCATTAATGTCTTTTGGTATAGTCAATGTATTTCCCTGTACCGATCTAATACTATGTATAGTTTTTTCATCGTCTAATCTTCTGAGTTGTCGTGCTAATAATTTTTGAGGTTTATCACCAAATTCAAAATGAACTTGTTTAGTTTGTTGATATAGTTTTATCACTTGATCAGAGTAAATTTTATTTAATCTATATTTTAATATAGCAATTTTATTACTCAACTCTTTAGAAGGATGTATTATATTTTCACTATCTAATTGTTTTATCTCTTTTTCTAACTTTTGCTCCATTTTTCGATTTACTTTGTTAAAATGAGCTTGTGCTGATATTATTGCACCGCGCATAAATGCTTTAAATGTATCCCATAATAATAATGGGGAAGTCTCAGATTTATCGTTAGTTTCAAAAAATAATTTAATCTGTTTCTCCACATAATTACAGCAATCTTTATCCTTTAATATCTGTGTGTTGAATCTCCAAATATTAGTTTTATTAACTATATCTTTTAATTTTCTCTTAAATGTTAATGGAGCATGATCTGAGATAATAATATTATGATACTTTGCATCATACGTAAAGGGGAGTAATTTTGAGTCGACTAAAAAATAATCTATCCTCGAGTAGGTTCCGAATACCGGCGAGAAAAATGAATATTCCCGTCCGGTTGGATTATCCAATCTCCAAATATCTTTAACATTCGATGTCTTAATAAAAGAATTTATAAGCTTACTTGATTTAGAAAGAGCCTTACTTTTTGTAGAAGATCTGTCCAAATAATTATCTAAAGTACAGTTTAAATCACCTCCAATTATTAAATTATATTGGGTGGATATAGGAATACTATTAAATATTTTCTTAAAAAATAGTGGATTATCAAAATTAGGTGCATATATATTCATAAGAATTACTTTTTTAAAATATAGTTCCCCTGTAATTATTAAATATCTACCCTCCTTATCCTCTATTATCGAATTAAGTTTAAAAGGTATACCTTTACGAATAATTATTGCAACCCCTCTAGATTTGTGTGTAAACGAAGAATGATATACTTTTGAAATCCATTTAGCTGTTAATCTATATTGAGCATCTTTTTTAAGATGTGTTTCCTGAAGAAACGTAACTCCAGATTTCAATCTATTCAGCTGAGCTAATACCTTTCCCCTTTTAATTGGTTCATTGATTCCTTTAACATTCCAACTACAGAAGGTGATTCCATCACCCCCATTCCTTACATTCATATCTTGCATTTTATTGTTAGGGTGGCTTTTTTTGGAGTAGCCTTCTTGGCTCCTCCAGCCCGACATTACACCCCAACTTCAATCCGATGCGAATTTCCAATTCCATTAAACCATATCCATTTAATCTGATTATATAAAATAGATAGAAGTCATGATTATATAATATATAATATAAAATCAAGTATGTGTTATACAAAAAATAATAACGAGTGTAAATATAAAAAAAGTAAAGGGTGATAAAAAGGTGATCAGAAAAAAAAGAGACTACACTTTTATAGTGTGTAGTGTGCACAGGTGAAAGCCACACTAACATGGCTACTAATCTAGCGACTTCCGTTTTCTAAAAAAAAAAGATGTTAAATATTCCAGCTCTTATTTGGAATACTGTATATATTGGGGTGGGGGTGCTAACTTTATATTCTTAATAACTTTTTCTATTATTCATATTAATAGTTTTTAGTTGTTAATTTCAACTATAATTAGTATCATAATTAGTAATACTATATAAGTGGAGTAAGGGAAATCAAACTAATTAGTGATTAGCAATTAATAATTACAAATTAGTATTTATTAATTAATTAGTAAACAATATAATACTACAATTCAATGTCCGTTATTTCGCCTTTTTCTCAGTGAGTAGTTCATAACCGCAGGTCCATAAAGTTCATTCATCAATTACTCCTGTCGGGTCTGCTCCTTCTTCCTCTGCTTCTCCTTCTTCTCCTTCTTCTCCTTCTTCTACCTTCTTCTGTATTTTCCGAGCGAATTCCAGTGCCGATGTATGCTTGGTGAAACGAAGATCCTTCTTCTCGTAGGTAACTCTAAGTGTTGCCGGGTACACCAGACCATATCTGATCTCCTTTTTTCCTTTTATATCTCTCAAGATGCGTCTTGTTTCTGTGAATAGAGCTCTTCTTTTAGCCACTTCGGCCGGGTAGTCTCTGAAGATACTGATGTTATCTCCTTCGTATTTCAGATTTCTTTTTCTTATTATTACATTTTTACATTTTTACATCGTTACATTTTTGCACAGCTTTCATTCATTGTTCTGTCTCTCTACAGCATCGTCTATATCTCTCGTCTCCCTTTCCAATGACTTTCAGTCTGAAGAAGCGTCTCAACCTGAAACGTCACCCATTCGTTCTCTCCAGAGATGCTGCCTGTCCCGCTGAGTTACTCCAGCTTTTTGTGTCTATCTTCGGTGGTGGGGTGGAAGCTGAGAACAAGGAGAACCCTATCCTTTGTCTGGCTGGGGTTTGAGTACATCAGAGCAGAAGTGCTTGAAATAGAGGCTGATGATAGTTGACAGAGCTGACATGCACAAATCCTTATTCTTAAAGGTACCTCTAGGCATCTTCTTCTTCTCCTTGCGTATGGCGTGCAAAGGCAAAAGTTGTAGGACAACTTGTTCTATTTGATATTATTTGATTGTGCACACCGGGTTGATTGCATTAGTTGAAACAGGGCAGACCACGTGAAGTTGCAATCTTCCACCCCACCTCTAGGCATCTAGATACGCATCAAAATCTTTGCATGGATATCAAAACAGAGTGGTCATGAAGAACAGTCTGGGGTTCACAAATTGTTGAGTTCATCATCAATAACTTTTCTTTGGGTCAAAGTTTTTGTTATTATACCCAAATGGACATTGAAAAATTCAAGAGATTTTACCCCCATTAGCCCTTGGTTTTTATGTTAAAATAGTAAGATTAAACGAGAACTTACCAGTTTAAAGTTTGATCTTCATTTTATGAGGTGTTACGGTGAGCAATTACGTGAAGAAGCCCTGCAAGGCGCATGCTAGTCAATCTTCAAAGCAGCGGCGTGAAATCACAGTAACTACAGTCGAAGCGATACAGTAGGACTCAGAAGACTAGAACTACCAGATGATCTTTGCGATTATGAGGGCCGGGAGCGGAGGGCACGTAATCACTCACCGTAATCCCTCATAAAATAAAGATCAAACTTCAAACTGGTAAGTTCTTGTTTAATCTTACTATTTTACTTCGGAGTGACGTGAGTGATTCCGTGAAAATTTCAAAGCTCTGTGATTTCATGCCGTAGATTCAGTTGCATAAATTTGCTTAAATTATACAATGAACATTTTCAATAATAAAAGAACAGTAATAACCCGTCTCTCCCAGGGGGAAATTACAAATGAAAACTCAAACAGAACCCAAAACATCATGCCCAAATCCTTCCACTGCGAGGACAGGTTTATCATAGAATCTTGAAAAAGTTCCTTGACTAGACCATCCTGCGGCCCCGAGGATTTGGTCTAAAGGCACGTCCACTGCCTTTCCTGCGGATGTTGACGCCGCCCTGGTGGAGTGAGATTTAAACCCATCAGTGTCTACCCCAGCACAATCCAAAACCTGTTTCAGCCACCTAGAAATAGTTTGTACTGACACCTTTTTATGAGTTTTTTGGTGGCTGATGAGCATCACTGTTTCAGAGCCTCTGAGACAGTTGTTTACCTCAACATATTGACTCGGGTGCGTAACTACACATAGCCCCAGGTCAATGGGGTATGCTTTAAAGCTTATTTTGGTTCCAGCCGTCCCTGCCCTGCTTTGTTTGATTAAATCATATACATAAAACGTAATATTATCTACAGAAGAATGCATGCTATCCAGACGTAGCTTTTGCAATGTCTGGACCCGTTGCGTTGACACTAGCGCCATGAGCATGACCACTGAGTTTTAACTTCTGAAAAGACAGAGATGTAATTGGAGCCCATTGATGAAGCAGTGTGAGAATATGCTCACATCCCAGATTTCCGTATATCTAGACCTAGGAGGGTTTTTGTTAAAAATACCTCTCATGAATCAGGACACCAATGGATGAGATCCGACTGAATGTTGTCTCGACCCTTGCCCTAAATAGGAGGACAAAGCACTCCGAGCACTATTAATGGCACTATAGCTCAATTGCTCGTCAAAATGCAATGGAGCAAGGAACTCCAATATATCCGGTATGCCTGCAGTATAAGATATATCTGACTGTAAACAAAACATCTCCCATTTCTTAATATGAGATACATATTGTTTTTTAGTACTATCTCTCCAGGCCGCAGTAATCACATCCACGGTCCTACTCGATAGTCCGAGCCCCATGTAACGGTCTGGTCAGAATCTGCAAATCAACAGATTAATACGATCATGTAAAGGGTGACTCTCTCCTGTCACAGGGTGAACCAACAAGTTGCTGCATTTGGCGATAGTCATAAATGGCTGTGTCATCAGTCTCAGAACCAATGGGAACCATGGCTGTGTGGGCCAGTCAGGAACTACCAAAACGCCTGAAGCAGAGTTCTGCTCTATTTTGGTGAGACATTGACTGATGAGGCAGAATGGGGGAAAAGCGTAAAAGAATGTACGTCCCCAATGTAGCGAGAATGCATCCACCGCTACTGCCCCTGGATCCGGGTGCCATGAGGCGTATTTAGGTAACTTGTGATTTAGCCTGGATGCAAAGAGATCTATGTCTGGCAATTCATACCAGCTGACAATCATTTTGAAAACTTTTGGATTCAGCATCCATTCTGTGTTGTCATTAAATTTGCGTGACCCGGTGTCTGCCACACGTTATCTCTACCTGGTAGGTAGATAGCTGACACCCAGATGTTTCTTGTAATGCACCAGTTACAAATTAGGTCAGGCAGATTATCAGATGATACTGACCTAATTCCTCCCATGTGATTGATATATGCAACAGCTGTGGTATTGTCAATCTGGAGCTGAACATGTAAATCATTCATTGTTGAACAATATGCTTTTAGGCCATAGAATGCACCCAGCAATTCTAAGTAGTTTATCCCATGCCTCTGCAGGAACAATGCCTTTTGCACACTCCATCTGCCACCACAGTTAGACTCGGTATCAGTGGCTCCCCATCCCAAAGCACTCACATCAGTTTGTAAAAATAACTGAGGGTTGTTGAGTCAGAATGTCTTTAGTACTTCGTGAGACATTTATTATCCACCATTGCAACTCGGCGATAGCTTCGGCTGGCAACTGCATTGGCCTATCGAAATGACCTGCATGTTCTTTTAGTGCTTGTTCTTTAGCTCGTTGCACATTCTGATAGTGAAGTCCAGGATCCCCAGAGGATATATCCTGGACTGAACCAGTTGCTCATACCTCCATGGTTGCTCTTGGATTCCTCAGTCTCCTGGCCATGTTGGGGGTGTGCAGTGGTGCGTGCCAGCGGCGTGTAGCTGGAAACCCCCGGCTAGGTCCTTGACCTGCTCCAGCGTCTGTAGCTCGCCTGAATGGGTATGGCTTGCGAGGCGGCATCCTGCCCCCGGGATAAGTTTTGATGAGGCTGGTGGTTTTTGCCTCCTCATCCAGTTCTTTTACTTGCTTCGCCAGATCCTCCCCAAGTAGCAAGTTGGGTGTCTGGACGTTAGAAGATCTGCATAATGCCGCAAAGCGTGGATTGAGGGTTGGTTTGATGGCTATCTTCCGTATACAATTAAACTCAAAATGAGCACTGCACAGCAGGGCTAGCATGTCCTGCTGTGTACGAGATAGCGGTGCCCCTTGGACCATTCGCCCAAACGCCGTTATTCCTGCACCCACTAATTTGAGGACTTTCTGAAACCTCAGCTCCTGCCCCTGCATGGATGTGCTCATTTGCCCCCAGTTCACGATGGGCACCTTGAGCGACGCACGGAGTCCTGGAGCTGGTGAGAGGCCACATAATTAATATTGCTGACCAGATTTTCATCCATGGCTTCACCAGTTCCCGCCGGTATGGCAAAATTGCTGGCCACATCTGCCACACCTGGAGCATAGCTCATGTGCTTTGGTGCATGCTCTTCTGCAGTGACACCAACTTCAGGGTCAGATTCATACTGCCCTGGCTCTCCCGCGTCATGCTCAAGGGAGGTATCATGCAGCCCTTGAAAAGGCGCTGCTGTTGTGGGTTCCCATTCATATTCATAGGCATATTGTTGGTACTGCTCCTCGCCATACGGACCTCTGCTTGAGGTTGCTCCTGAGAGCTGTTGGGGAATCCTGGGGGTATGCAACCCCGGCTGGAACACCTCATGGTTGAGCATTTGTTCTATGAGGTGCTCCATCTTCTCACGACGTCCCCAAACCTTTTTATTTGAAGGAGGGGAGTCTTCCTGGCCTGACTCATCAGGCTTGGCAGGCCTGGCCGTTTTTCTCTTGGCCTTCCTCCCGACAGGAGTGGCCGGAGTTGCTGCTATTTGCTGAACTGCCGGCGGCTCTGTAGTCGGCGTCTTTGGAGCCGGCATTTCTGAAGCCGGCGTTTCTGAAGCCGACCTATGCTCGCTAACCGTGGGTAAGTATCTTACTTTTAATGGCAGCAGCCTTTTTAGTGACTTTTTCCATTTTTAGGTTGCTCCTGCTGGCTTCTGTAACCAGCCTTATGGAAGCCAAGTAAACCGCAGAAAGTTTTAAATCATTTACCTGCTGGTTTATAACTTACCGCTGGTAGAGCTGCAATCTCCAGCCCGTCGGTGCGCCATGCGTCTGACGTAATGACGCACATGCGCCTGGCGAGGCTTCTTCACGGAATCACTCACGTGACTCCGAAGTAAAATCACTGTCTGTGTGGCATATGGAATAAATATGAAACAAAGTACAATTATGGTGAATGGTATGATTATACCAGTGTGAATATATTTCTTCAGTTCAAAATTCAATGGTTTAACAATGGACATTGAAGCAACATTGCAGTCAGGTCAATGGCAGCACCCTTGCCTCTGTAAGCGTGGGGTTTCTATCCTCCTCACTGAGTGTTGATCTACTGACATTCAGACCAGAAGGGAAGAGCTGGGCTTTGTGCAACAGAGTTTGCAGCTCACCCTTCCTCATCCCAGCCCTAATTGGATCGATCTCTATTTACCCTCCCGCAGCACAAAAGAATGCAGCCCAGATAGAGTAAAGAATCAGGTTAAGCCCTGATACAGAACCATTCATATTTGGAAACTGGTTGCACAAACCCTGGCCTCTTATGGATAGAGTAGTGAATCAGGCATTGATGCCAAGTTATGTTCTAAATGATTAAATTAGTTTAATTGATCAGTTGAATCTCGTACACAAAGCTATCCTTGAAAATATCATTACCTTGGTCTGTTCCTTTTGGTGTGCAGCATCATAATTAATGACTGACATTGTTATGCTGATATTTTGTCAGGGAGTTCTTTAATTTACCAACAGAGGGAGTCACCTATGTCTCCTGCGGTTATAAATTTAAATTGTTTTGGTACAGCTCTGGTGTAACCAATTAATGAAGAAACTCATAAACTACAATGGTGTAACTCTACAAAATATCTTACAGTGCATTCAGAAAGTATCCAGACCCCTTCACTTTTTCCACATTTTGTTACATTACAGCCTTATCTAAAATGGATTAAATTCATTTTGTTTATCAGTAGGTTATCCACTTTGGCGGCAGATTATTATCTCAATGGGGTTAGGTTAGGTGCAGCGAGACCTGGGTGGCCTTGTACAGTCACTGAAAGTTGGCGTGCAGGTACAGCAGGCAGTGAAGAAAGCTAATGGAATGTTGGCCTTCATAACAAGAGGATTTCAGTATAGGAGTAAAGAGGTTCTTCTGCAGTTATATAGGGCTCTGGTGTAGATGATTAGTGCATGTCCCTTTAATTGTAGTTACGTAGCCCTACTAACCACTCCCCTATGATCAAGTATATCTGTGTCTTCCCATCCCCTAGCTCTCTCTCTAGTGAAAGTGACAGACCATGTACAGCCAGGGCAGTAATGTGTGTGTAGTTAATAAAAGCTATAGTAGAGAACTCCTTGTGTGCGTGCATGTTCTTTACATGGTGTCAGAAGTTTCTTTTCCTGCGTCTCCTGTATATCGGATTTTATTTCTTTAGTCCCAGTTACCCTTCCCTGACTTGCTATGGCTTCCTCCTGCCGTAAACCAGACCCGCTGATCTTCGACGATGACATTGCTCACCGTCGGAACGTCTTCCGTCGTGATTTTGAGCATTATGTCGCAATCGCCCACCCTGCGGTTGCCCCAGCGATTAAAGCCTCCCTCCTTCTAAACCTGGCCGGTCCGCAGGCTCTGGAGCGCTCCGAGTCGTTCGCCTACGGGCTCAACGAGACCGCCCAGGACCCGGTGTGTTTGGTCGAAATGTTTACCGAGATGTGTGATGTTCCCACCAACTCCATTCTGGAGCGTTTTAAGTTTTTCGCCCGCCGCCAGAACCCTGGTGAGTCTGTGGACAATTTCGTGGCTGCTTTGCGGCACCTAGCTCACCGATGTAACCTGGGTGCCGCGACCGAAACCCTGACCCGCGATGTCTTGGTGTATGGTCTACGGGATGAGAAACTGTGATCAGAGCCCCTGTGCAAGCCAGATCTGACTTTCCATGAGGCTCTGCATGCCTCTAGGCTGGCAGAGGCTGTCTCCTCCGCCGTGTCTCCCCCCCCCCCGACCATGCGGTCTGCGCGGCTAGTTTCGCCGGCCGCCGACCTACTGACCAGAATCGCCGGAAAGCAAGCTCTGCCTCCAGCTCAAAAATGGGTCAGCGCTGCCCGAACTGCAACTTCGAGTCGCATCGTTTTAATGTGTGCCCTGCGTTGGGGAAGACCTGCAATTTCTGCCATAAGCTCAACCATTTCTCGGCAGCATGTCGTTCCCGTGGGAAGCCTGGACAACAGCAGCATAAGCCTTCCAATTACCTGGTACGGGATGATACCATGTTTGGTTCCTATCAACTGCATGACAACCTCCCACTGTCTGATTCGAGCTCTTCCCAGAGTGAGCTAAGTGTTTTTTCGCTGCGAGGTGCACCTGCGCTGATAACAGACCCAACCGTGCAAGTTACTGTAAACGGCTCAACTTTTTCTGCCAAGGTCGATAGTGGGGCCGCTGCGAACGTTATGTCAACAAGCTTATTCAAGAAGATAAGAAATAATGAGCGAGTTACCACTGAACGCTCTGTCCTTCGTGCCTATGGGGGAGGACTGCTTGTTCCTGTGGGGAAAGCCACTCTCCACTGCAAAGTATTGAAGGCCGTTCGGCCCCTCTCTTTCTTCCTGCTGGACGGTAAATGTGCACCCCTGCTCGGTATTCAGGCCTGCCAGGACCTTGGTCTAGTCAATTTCCACCGAGACATCCGTGTGGTGCAGCAACCCTTAGACCCGCTGGTCGAATACCCCGACAGGTTCGACAGCAAGCTGGGGAAGCTTCCCTGCAGCTACAAGATCTCTCTCAATCCGGAGGTGGAACCCGTCATCCGCCCGCCCCACCGAGTGTCATTCGCGATGAAGGAAAAGGTTGAGTCTACACTTCGTGATATGGTGGCTATGGGCATCCTGACGGAGGTGAGCGAGCCAACTCAGTGGGTCTCCACCATGGTTGTCGCTGCAAAGAAGGACAAAAGTGAGCTGCGGATCTGCATCAACCCCAAGGATTTGAACTTGGCTATCAAGCGCCCGCATATTCCTATGCGAACCGTCGAGGATGTTGCTGCACAAGTCGGCCCAGCCACTTTGTTTTCAGTGCTGGACGCCAAGAGTTCGTTCTGGCAAATACCACTAGATGAACGATCATCTTACTTGACAACTTTTGGCACACCCTTTGGGAGGTTTTGTTTCCTGCGCATGCTGTTCGGGATTAACTCCGCCAGCGAGGTATTCCAGAGAACGATGGAACAGCTGTTCGCGGGGCTCCCGTGCGCTATCATTGTTGACGACATCCTGGTGTATGGTAAGGATGTCGCACAGCACGACCACAACCTCCGACTTGTCCTGGATCGAGCTCGAGAGGTCAACCTAAAGCTCAACCCGAAAAAGTGCCGGTTCCGCGTCCCGGAGGTTACCTACGTGGGACATATTTTTACAGCGTCCGGGCTGAAACCCGACCCACAGAAGACTGCCGCAATTTCTGAGATGCCTGCTCCTGAGGATGTGCCGAGCCTTCAGCGTTTCCTGGGCATGGTCAATTACCTGGGGAAGTTCATCCCTGACTTGAGCGAATTGAGCGCTCCACTGAGAGACCTGGTGAAAAAGGACACTGCTTGGGCTTGGTTCCCACAGCACCAGAAAGCCTTCGACATCCTCAAGTCCAAGCTAATCAGTACTCCTACGTTGAAGTACTTCGACCTCAAGCGACCCATCGTCATCACCCGTGATGCCTCCAAGTTTGGCCTGGGCGCCGCCTGCTTGCAGATCCACGACGGGGTACAACTGCCTGTGTCTTTCGCGTCCCGCACGATGACTGCTGCTGAGCAGCGCTATGCCCAGATTGAGAAAGAGCTGCTGGCTGTCGTGTTTGCCTGTTCAATGTTTAAGGACTATATCATAGGCACTGAGTTTTCTATTGAAACTGACCACCAGCCTCTGGTCACCATCCTCAGCAAGCCGATTCACGCTGCCTCCTCCCGGCTCCAGCGGATGATGCTTCAGCTACAGCGCTTTACCTTCTCCGTGGTATATCGTAAAGGCAAAGACATGTTTATCGCTGACACGTTGTCTCGGGCACCTCTTGCTTCGACCACCCGTCACCCTTACGAGGCGTCCAATATGATAGTGCTGAATGTCAACTTTGTACCCTCCAAGCAGTTAAAATCTCTGGTCAAACACACTGCTGCTGATGCCTCTCTCCAACAGCTGGCTGCAGTTATTCAGCGGGGCTGGCCCGAACGACGTTCTTCCCTACCCGCCGCGGCAGTGCCTTACTTCCTGGTCCGTGACGAGCTGGTGCTGTGAGATGGTGTGATTGTAAAGGGCCACAAAGTTGTGGTGCCTGAAGCTCTACGGCAACAGTACTTTGAAACTGCTCATCGTGGCCATCCCGGGGCCGAGGCCACTCTCTCCATCGCTCAGAGCCAGTTTTACTGGCTTGATATGGCCACTTTCTTCCGGGAGAGGGTGTCGTCATGCCCTACCTGCAACAGTCTCGCCCCGCAACAGCAGCGGCAGCCCCTTTTGCAGCAGCCCGCTCCAGACCTACCATGGTCTGCGCTGGCGACTGACATTTTCGAATGGCACGGCAAGCATTTCCTGGTGCTTGTCGATTCCTACTCGAACTGGTTTGAGGTCGACCAGCTGTCCTCTCTCTCATCCTCTGCTGTCATTGAGAAGCTGCGCCGCCACTTCGCCACCTTTGGGTCTCCTGCAAGCCTGCAGACAGACAACGGCAGCCAGTTCACCAGCGCTGAGTTCAAAGACTTTGCTGACCGTTGGAACTTTCGGCATTACACCAGCAGCCCTGAATACCCTCAAAGCAATGGCTTGGCTGAGCGCGCTGTCCGCAGTGCTAAGGGGTTGCTGGAACGTTTTCGCCTTTCCAAGTCGGATATTTATCTTGCTCTCCTGAACCTCCGTAACATTCCCCGCGACAACGTCCTGGGGTCCCCGGCGCAACGCCTCATGTCCCGAGTCACACGCCCTCCCATTCCAGTTGCCCAACAGACCCTTACCCCCTCCGTGCTCAAACCTGCCGTGGTCCGTGAGCGTATTGCTAACAAGCAGTTCATCCAGAAGCGCTCCCATGACAGGTCCTGCCGCATTCTTCCTCCTCTGTCTCCTGGCCAGGTTGTCCGTATGCACTCCACCTCCGGTCACCCTGGGTTTGCAGTTGTCGTCGGTTCTGCCGGTTCACCTCGTTCTTACTTGGTTAACCTTGATGGCATGGTCTACCGTAGGTCTCGTCAGCACCTTCGCCTGGTGAACGAGCCTCCACCCCCTCCTGCTGTCCCACATGCTTCCCCAATGTCCGCTCTGCCGCCTCCGGGTTTCCCTGGCCCTGAGCCGCCCCGGACCGTCCCGGTCCTTCTTCCTGTGCCTGTCCCCGTCTCTCCTCCTCTCTCAGCCCCCTCCTCTCCATCGTCGCCACAGCGCTCACCGCCCCACGCCTCTCCTGCCCGGCTTTCCCCTCCCGCTCTGGTTCCGCCCGTTCCCGGGGGGAGGAGGTGTGAGCGGGATGCGGACCCGCTCTGGCCGTCTCGTGCAGCCGCCTGACCGTTATGGCGAATATGTATGATTCGGTGCTGCGTTATTGTTTCTTTGCTTTCTGTTTGCCCTAGCGCATGAGACATGGTCGGCTGTCACTTTCCTTTCTTTTGAGAGGAAGGATGTAGATGATTAGTGCATGTCCCTTTAATTGTAGTTACGTAGCCCTACTAACCACTCCCCTATAATCAAGTATATCTGTGTCTTCCCATCCCCTAGCTCTCTCTCTATTGAACGTGACAGACCATGTACAGCTAGGGCAGTAATGTGTGTGTAGTTAATAAAAGCTATAGTAGAGAACTCCTTGTGTGCGTGCATGTTCTTTACATCTGGTAAGACCACGTCTGGAGTATTGTGTACAGTTTTAGTCTCCAAATTTGAGGAAGGACATCCTTGTGATTGAGGCAGTGCAGCGTAGGTTCACGAGATTGATCCCTGGAAAGGCAGGACTGTCATATGAGGAAAGATTGAAAAGACTAGGCTTGTATTCACTGGAGTTTAGAAGGATGAGGGGGAATCTTATAGAAACATATAAAATTAGAAAAGGACTGGACAAGCTAGATGCAGGAAAAATGTTCCCAATGTTGGGCGAGTCCAGAACCAGGGGTCACAATCTTAGAATAAAGGGGAGGCCATTTAAGACTGAGGTGAGAAAAAACTTTTTCACCCAGAGAGTTGTAAATTTGTGCAATTCCCTGCCACAGAGGGCAGTGGAGGCCAAATCACTGGATGGATTCAGGATAGAGTTAAATAGAGCTCCAGGGGCTAGTGGAATCAAGGGATATGGGGAGAAGGCAGACACGGGTTATTGATTGGGGATGATCAGCCATGATCACAATGAATGGCGGTTCAGGCTCGAAGGGCCGAATGACCTCCTCCTGCACCTATTTTCTATGTTTCTATCAATCTATACACAATACCCCATAATAAAAAAGAGAAAACAGGCGTTTAATTTTTGCAAAGTAATTAAAAAGAAATAACTAAAATATCAAATTTACCTAAGTATTCAGACCCTTTACTCAGTACTTTGTTGAGGCACCTTTGGCAGCGATTACAGCTTCAAATCTTCTTGTGTATGACGCTACAAGCTGGGCACACCTGTATTTGGGTAATTTCTCCCATTCTTCTCTGCAGATCCTCTTAAGCTCGGTCAGGTTGGATGGGGAGCGTCGATGCACAGCTATTTTCAGGTCCCTCCAGAGATGTTCGATCAAGTTCAAGTCCAGGCTCTGGCTGGGCCACTCAAGGACATACACAGACTTATCATGATGCCACTCCTGCACTGTTTTGGCTATGTGCTTAGGGTCATTGTCCTGTTGGAAGGTGAACGCTCTGAAGCAGGTTTTCATCAAAGATCTCTCTGTACTTTTCTCCGTTCACCTTTTCCTTGATCCTGACTAATCTCCCAGTTCCTGCCGCTGAAAAACATCCCCACAGCATGATGCTACCACCACCATGCTTCACCATAGGTATGGTATAGGCTAGGTGATGTGCGGTGCCTTGTTTCCTCCAGACGTCACGTTTGGCATTCAGTCAAAAGAGTTTCATCAGACCAGAGAATCTTGTTTCTCATTCCTTTTGGCAAACTCCAAGCGGGCTGTCATGTGCCTTTTACTGAGGAGTGGCTTTCGTCTGGCCACTCTACCATAAAGGCCTGATTGGTGGAGTGCTGCAGATATAGTTGTCCTTCTGGAAGTTTCTCCCATCTCCACAGAGGAACTATGGAGCTATGTCAGAGTGACCATCGGGTTCCTGGTCCCCTTACTGACTAAGGCCCTTCTCCCCTGATTGGTCAGTTTGGCCGGGCGGCCAGCTCTATGAAGAATCCTGGTGGTTTCAAAGTTCTTCCATTTAAGAATGACGGAGGCCACTGTGCTCTTTGGGACCTGCAATGCTGCAGAAATTGGTTTCTACCCTTCCCCAGATCTGTGGTTCGACACAATCCTTTCTCAGAGGTCTACGGACAATTCCTTCGTCTTTGTGGCCTGTTTTTTGCTCAGACATGCACTGTCAACTGTGGAACCTTACATAGGTGTGTGTCTTGCCAAATCATGTCCAATCAATTTAATTTAACATTGGTGGACTCCAATCAAGTTGTAGAAACATCTTAAAGATAATCAATGGAAACAGGATGAAACTAAGCTCAATTTTGAGTGTCTGAATACTTATGTAAATGTGATATTTCAGTCATTTCTTTTTAATTTGAAAAAAATTTGAAACACCTGTTTTTGCTTCCTCATTCTGGGGTTTTGTTTGTACATTAATGGTTAAAAAAATGAATTTAATCCATTTAAAAATAAGGCTGTAATGTAACGTCTGTGGAATTCTCTGCCTCAGAGGGCATTGGAGGCAACTTCTCTGGATGCTTTCAAGAGAGAGCTAGATAGGGCTCTTAAAAATAGCAGCGTCAGGGGATATGGGGAGAAGGCAGGAACGGGATACTGTTTGAGGATGATCCGCCATGATCACATTGAATGGTGGTGCTGGCTCGAAGGGCAAAATGGCCTCCTCCTGCACCTATTGTCTATTGTCTGTTGTCTATTGTAACAAAATGTGCATAAAATGAAGGGGTCTGAATACTTTCTGAATGTACTGTACATTAATCTGGCAACTTCATGGTCAACAGTTGCAAGAGCTTCTTTTGAGATAAAGTTAGAAATACATATTAGGTCAAGCAGCATCTGGAGAAGAAAAAAGGCTAATGGCAGAACTGGGCTGTTGGCATTGCAAGTATGTTGGCAGACAAATGCGGGAAAATTGAACTATCTTAGGTGAAACATCTTGGTCATCGTCGATGTGTTGGGTCAAAGACCTGATTGCATTGTGATAGACTGGAAGTCAACAGAGTAAGAAATGGTGAGTACAACTGTTACTTTGAAGCAAAGGAAGAGGTGACGTTTTGGGTCGAGAACCATCGGGTCGAGAACCATCTTCAGACATATTAGTTGAATCAATGACGAACCCCAAATAGTCAATCATTCTAGATGGTACTAATTTGGATTTAGTTGGATGGATGAGGAAACCTAACCTCTCAAACAGGTGTGGAGGAGGGGTGGAGGAGGGGTGGGTGGGAAGAAGAAAGGAAGACGCAGAGACAGTGGGTTGTGGGTGAGCTGGGAAGGGGAGGAAAAGGAGGGAGAAAGCAAGGACTACCTGAAATTGGAGAAGTAAATGTTCATACCGCTGGGGTGTAAACTACCAAAGCAAAATATGAGGTGCTGCTCCTCCAATTTGCGGTGGGACTCACTCTGGACATGGAAGAGACCCAGGACAGAAAGGTCAGATTTGGAATGGGAGGGGGAGTTGAAGTGCTGAGCCACCGGGAGATCTCGGCTACACTTGTCGCTTTACCTCCCCCTTCGACTCCATCCAAGGACCCAAGCAGTCTTTCCAGGTGAGGCTGAGGTTCACCTGCACCTCCTCCAACCTCATCTATTGCATCCGCTGCTCTAGGTGTCAACTGCTCTACATTGGTGAGACCAAGCGCAGGCTTGGCGATCACTTCGCCCAACACCTCCGCACAGTTTGCATTAACTAACCTGATGTCGCATCAGTAGCAGGAAAGGAGGGAGTCTGCAATTGCTGTGATGAATCTGGAAAAGATACCCACAAGTCTTCCTGGAAGAGATGTGATTTTCATTTGCTGAGGTGCTCAGAGACGTGCAGGGGTTTTACCTATAAGAACATAAGAGTAAAGACAGGAAAAGACCATTCAGCCTCTCATGCCTGCCCTGTGATTCAGTAAGATTGTAAATGATCTTTAGCTCAGTATCCGACACAAATCTCATTTCCCTGAAAAGTAGCTATTCTTGGAATCACGGCTCGACGGACACCCTATGGATCCGATGCGAATAACTTATAATTGATATTATTGTGCATTTATTAGAGATATTTCTGAATGAAATAGTATTTCGTATAATGACTTTAGTTTTTGTTTATATATATGTAATATTTTTGTTTTTCAAATTTTCCCTTTTTATTTTCTTTTTATTTACGATTGAAGTATGTGGGAAGTAATTTTTTATTTTTTTTTATTTACTCTTTTTTCTTTTCTCTTTTATATATCTTTTTCTTTATTTCCAAAAAATAGAAGATATTAAGTATTGATATGTTATTTGTAGTAATATTGAATTAAGGTGTTAGTTATAAAGTAAGCTTTACATTGTAAACGGTTTACTTCAAATAAAAAAATATTACACAAATCTAATTTCCCCCAATCCTCTCAATAACAAACAAAATGTGCAACTTTGGTTTTGCATGCAAGTGCCTCTAAAACATTTATCTCCTCTTATCCTGTTGGGTAGGAAATCTGAATCTTTAGAACCAGTTTTGAGCATTCTGACCTCTCCACAAATTCCAAAATACATTGTAGAGACGGCATTAACATGTGATCTTTGAATATCAATCAGAAGCATTTATGAGGTCCGATAACGCCACATACAATTCAACTCAAGCATTTCAGAGCACAAAGTGTCCCTCTATTGATCTCACCTGTGTTCAGCAGCAGGAAGGGCTCTGCCTGGCCAGCCCAACAATATCCTTGTTTAGTTTAGTTTAGTTCAGAGATACAACTTGGGAACAGGCCCTTCGGCCCACTGAGTCTGCGCCGACCAGCGATCACTCCATACCATTGTTCTCTCCTACACGCTAGGGACAATTTACAGAAGCCAATTAACCTACAAACCTGCACGTCTTTGGAGTGTGGGAGGAAACCAGAGCACCCAGAGAAATCCCACATGGTCACAGGGAAAAAGTGCAAACTCCACACAGACAGCACCTGTAGTCAGGAATGAAACCGGGTCTCTGGCGCAGTAAGGCAGCAACTCCACCGCTGCACCACCATGGCGCCCTTCATTGGTACTTGCAGGGGTAGCTATCTACCTGCAGGTTGACTTCATTCTCGTGCTGCTGGCATAATTCTATGATCCTATTTCGTGTCGCAGAAATCTCCGGGGAATGAACAGCAGGTGCTGAATAATATTTACTGACAAAGACTTTTGCAAAAAACACTTGCTTCCAGACATGGGTGTATTCATTAGCATCCTCTCGCAGTATACCATGACTGGGCAAATGAACAAAGGTGACACAGAGCAGGTCAAGTTACAGGGAAAAGAATGAGATAAAGCACTCAGCCAGTGGCCATATCTACCCATGGTGCCCATACCTATACAAGTAATGTAATGCAATAAAACACCAGCTTAGCAAAGGCACAAGTACTGAAGTTCAATTCCAAAGTTTATTACGAAAGGATCCATAGATCATTGTTCTAGGGCCTGTCGTGATCGTTTAATTTGGATATGGCAATGTTTCCTGTTTGGAACGGATTTCATTTGGCAATGGGACAACGTCTAATCTCTAATACTATAGCCTGACATTTGCTGCAATAAGCTATCTGAAGACATCTGTCATTAGTTAAGCTTGCCCTTGCATGTTTGGGTTTTTACTCTTCTGTGTGGTCAGTTGCTGAAAGTATGAGGTGATAGCATTGCAACGAGGGAAACCAAGAAGGGGAACAGGTCAAACAGCTGCCCTTCTCCTTGATCAGATTGGTGGAGTCTTCAATGAATGGCACTGGGGATGGTGAAAGAAGAGTAAATTAGAATATGTGAATTCAATGCCAAGCCAAATACAGGAGAACTAAAGGAAGGAGGAGACAAAGAAAAAATATTAAAATGTGGACTGTGACCAATAGCGCTAGCCCCAAATTCAAACTATAACCAATGGCAGGGGACTGCGTCTGAGCAAGCCCCCCCCCCCCCCCCCCTTCGTTGGGAACAAAGTGTTATCAGCCACAGACTGGCGCATAAATCAATACGCAAAGCGCTACAGATTTGGCGAGTAAAGCAATAGACACAGCGCTGCCGGTTTGGCAGGCAAAGGTTTAAACAGAGCGCTGTTGGCTTAGTGTGTGGGAATTTAAACAAAGAGCTGTCGGTTGCATCGCTATGGGGTTTAAATATAGCGCTACCGGCCACAGTGCTATGCGCTTTAAACATAGCGCTATAATCACAGCGCTATGGGTCACAGACAGTTCGGGCAAAATTCTCATATAACATTCCACCCCTCAAACAATCTGGTTACCATCACATCTGGCCCGCAGGAGTTACCTCATTACATCCGGCCCGCAGGCATTACCTTGTTACATCCGGCCTGCAGGCATAACGTCGTTACATCCGGCCCACAGGCTGTAGAAAAGTGTATGCGGTCGTGATGCCAATCCACACATACAACGGGGTAATATTATGGCCAACGAGATTGTCCCATTGGTCAGTCCCCAGTGCACCACTGTTGTCCACCATCCTCCGGAGGGATTGTATTCACGGTACTGTTCTCCGATCTTCGAATCTTCTCTACGGCTTAATGGATGTAGTCAGCGAGGTTTGAGTTGTTCTCTTTTACCCCACTCAGGGTCAAACCAGTCACCGAGTCTGTGTGACCACGCATGGTAGAAATTAACTTGTTTTGTCGGAGATCCAAAACCTTGATGCCGTCATCAATACCTCCAGAGATAATCTGATCGCTTGTGTCATTAAACGTTGCTGCCAGTACTTGGTACATGTTTTGAAACGTATGGATTACAGCCTTCTTCCGAATCTCCCACAGCTACACTGTTTCGTCTTCACTTCTGAACAGACCAACGGTGGTCCCCATCAGGCTGGGTAACGTGAATTCACAAAAGATGTGTGACCTTTAAGTCTCTTTATTCTTCCACCCGTTTCATTGTCCCACACTGCTGCAGTTTTGTCTGTTGATGCTGGAAAAAGAATACTGTGTTATAATGCAATTCCATCACGGCTCCACTGTGACCTATCAATGTAACATAATGGTCGCAGTCAACATATACATTCCAAAACAATACTAGTCGATCAAATCCTGCAGATGCCGGTGTTGATCCATCCGAGTGAAATTTAGAACAATAAACTTCTTCCTCGTGACCCGTTAAAAGCATTAGAGGAGCTTGAAGGCTCGAGGTTTTTGGTCCCACCTGCAGCACAGCCTGCTGCGGGCTCCCCTACACTGAGGGCAGCAGCTTGTAGCGGGGGTGCTTGGCCTGCAACACCGCCATCTCGTTTGCTATTTCTTTTTACCAAACTTTTTCTATTCTATTCGTCAGATCCTGCCGACTATGCCGTTTAGTTGCAAATCAGCTTTATTGGTAAACAGTAATTGTCTTGGTATGTGCGGGATCCGGTTCAGAGCAGCGCACCTCTCTCTCTCTGCCTCCATCCGAGGCGCTGATCGCGACAGCCCATCGGTGAACCCCTTTCGTACATGAACACGTTAGATTTATTGGCAAGAGAAAACAAAAACAATACTTGTTTCGGTATGCACAGGGTCTGTTTTACAGCAGGATCTCTCTCTCTCTCTCTCTCTCTCTCTGATCGCAACTCAGCCCGTCGGTGAACCCCTCTCGTAAATAAACCAACTTATGGCTTCTTGGCGCCTGCCTATATATCAGGATAAGAAATCAGCCATTGAAATAACCGCCAGTAAGTCCTGACCAATAACACTGCTCCAAAATTCAAACTATAACCAATGGCAGGGGACTGCATCCAAGCAAGCCACCCCCTTTGGGATCAAAGTGATATCAGCCACAGTCTGGCATGTAAAACAATACACAGCGCTACAGACTTGGCGCATAAAGGTTTAAACCGAGCGCTGCTAGCTTAACGCGTGTGAATTTAAACAAAGAGCTGTCAGCTGCAATGCTATGGGTTCTAAATATAGCGCTATGGCCACAGCGCTTTGGGTCACAGACTGTTCGGGCAAAATTCTCGTGTAACAATGAACCAAATGCAACCAAATAGAGCTAGCTTAGATGGGGCATCTTGATTTCCATGGAGGAGTTGGGCTGAAAGGTCCCGTTTCCATGCTGTATAATTCTATGCATGGCCTAATAACTTCATGCTATTCAATACGCTCGAATGGCAAGTCATAAAGTAAGATCTAAACAAGGTGTCTTCACAGCGTTCCATGTGGTAACAAGATGGCTGACAGTTACCGTGTCTCAATTCATAAGACTTACAGTTACCAGGTAATCACTGTCAGATTAATTTGAGCTTACAGAACTAGGAGTTTTTTTCTTAAAAGTTCATCACTAAGTTTACAGAGCTGATGGGGAAGCTGTATTACTCTGACATTCTTAGGCCCACTTCGGTCATGGCTGACCATGGGTGTCTCCAGGGTGATATTCCCTATATGGAGGACGTCTGTGCATGACTTTGTATAATGTGGGGAGACTGGTGCACAGATAGCCACCCCATGGTCCTTGACAGATCTTGGCCGAGATGCAGTGGCATGGAGTCCAAGATGACAGGAGACCCATTTCTGCTGCAGCATTCATCCGCCTTCCCAGCCGATGTAACGCTCCACTAAGGTCAGCCATCGTACTCCACCTGTTCCACCATCGAGGTCTTGGTTGCATTGCTCTTTGTCAGAGACTTTTCCCTCCACCTTATTGCCATGGGTGGCCCTACCAGGAGCATAGCTTCAGACGTCATCGCTCTCAGGATCTCAGGTCCACACAAGTTTCTCCACCACGACAAGGTGACAATTCGCGCAGAACTCTGACAACCATTTTGAATATTGCCCTTTAACTTAGCATCTGCCACTGGAGAGTCAACTTTCAGTTAAGATTACATTTATTTAGAATTATAAATACATACTGTAGATAAGTTTAACAAATATTTAATACATTTAATGTTTCAGAACAGCCTAATACTGACCACAGCACTCCTTTGAAAATCCTCTGAAATGAAATGCCCTCTGTGGGAAAATGTGAGGTTATTCACTTTTGAAGGAAACATAGGGAAAACATATTGTTCAAATGAAAAGGTATAACCAAAAGCTTTAATAGAGAGATATCTTCATATGTGAAACATAGAATGTTAGCAAGAGAGGAACTTGCTAGTAAAACAAAAGAAATGTTGACTTTTATTTCAAAGGAATGGACACGGAAGGCGGCAGGTCTTGCTTCAACTGTGCTGAGGTTTACTGACCACACCTGGTGTATTGTGTTCACTTTTGGTCTTGCTGTTTAAAGAGACAGTTGAGAGAAGATTTAGTTCTTGAGAAAAAGAGGTTATCTCATAGGGAATGATTTAAGTTAGCCCTATGCATTGGAGTTCAATAGAATGAGATTATGTTAATGAGACATTTTTAATATTTCCCTCCTTAATTTCAGACCGAGAGATCGTCCATTAACCCGACAATAAAGAATATCTTCTCTCAGATATTTCGGTTTTGGAATTCTTTGCACCGAAGCCTCTGTAAGCCAAACCTGAAAATATTGAAGGGTTTTGTATGTAGGCGAGTCAGATTATGAGAAACAGGTGGTTACGTGGGGTTGAAACCTAAGATGAAATCAGCCATGATCATATTGAATTACAAAGGGCCCAGAGAGCCTACACCAGTCCTTGCTTCTTATGACTTTATGTCAGTTGTTTTACATAAATAATCACAACTGCTCTTAGCCTCACTGTCATTTTGACAGCAGAATCTGGCACCAGATGTTAGCAAATACAATGTTGTTATAGAAATGTGAACATTACTAATTCTGTTTTTACCAGTCATATAATATGGCTAATTGAACCAAAACAGTTTCTGCCACACATTAATTTCTCATCCAATCAATAAGAATATGTGTTGTTTTATACTTTCGGTGACTGACAATCAGTGCTGTAAATCAAAATGAAATGAGCATGACAGAATAGCTCACAAGGATTTCCATGAATGGAAATGCAAGACTCATTGAGCAAGCATTTGCCATGCCTTAAACAACAATTTTAAAGCCTTGATGACTCAAGTGCTTCAGTGAAAATATATTTTGTGAGACTAGGCTGTATTCGTATAATGTGTTGACCAAGAATTCTGCCCGCATCAGTGGATGAACAGGCGAATGATGTTTGCAAGACTTACAGATAGAGTTTCTGCCTAAATAACACTTCCCTATTCCAACACTGGTGGCTATGCCTTCAGCAGCCAAAGCTCTAAACTCTAGAATTTTCATCCTAATTTTACCTCTCTTTCTTTCCACCTTCAAGATAGACTTTAAACCCATACCTTTAACCAGATATTTCATCATCTGCCCTAATCATTTCTTATCTGGTTTGTTTTAGTTTAGTTTAGTTTAGGGATACAGAGCGGAAACAGGCCCTTTGGCCCACTGAGTCTGCGCAGACCAGCTAGCACTATCCTATACAGTAGGGCTAATTCACAATTTTTACCAAAGGCAATTAAGCTACAAACTAATACATCTTTGGAGTGTGGAGGGAAACCGGAGCACCTGGAGAAATTCCATGCAGTCACGGGGAGAATGTACAAACTCTATATAGACAACACCCGTAGTCATGATCAAACCCAGGTCTCTTGCACTGTAAGGCAGCAACTTTACCGCTATGTCACCATGCCGGTTGTCAAATTTTATTGGAGAGTGCACGATTCATTAACTCTGGATAAAGGTTCTCCCCAGATTATGACAAGGTACCAAGAACTGTTCATAATCTGAACCAAATTCCCACATGGCAGAGGTTGGCTGCAGCTGCACAGAAACTGAAAAAAAGAAAAAAATTCTTCCACCATCGAACAGTTTTGGCAAATAAACCTTCTTAACATAGAGGGCAAGATCTTTTTCAGTAAAAAGACTTGCAAAGTATCTGAAACAAAACCATTTCATTGATACGTCAATCCAAAAGGCTGGCATAGCAGGCTTCTCGGGATGCCCTGAACACACCAGCATCATATGGCATCAAATCCAGACTGCTAAGAACAAAAGAATCTGCATGTCTTATTCCTCGATCTGGCCAACGCCTATGGATCAGTTCCTCATTCGCTACTGTGGACTGCTTTTGAATTCTTTCAGGTGCTGGGAATAATAGCAAATCTGGTAAAAAACTACTTCCAGGATCTGCAATTTTATCTCACAACATCAGACTTTACCACAGCGTGGCAACCACTGGAAGTATGCATCATGGCGGGGTGCACCATCTCAACATTGACCTTCACTATGGCAATGGAGCTCATTATCAGAGCATCAAAATGGGTTGTGGGAGGAAAACGGCTACAGTGTGGTCAGCGATTGCCACCGGTACGAGCCTGTATGGACAATATAACAACACTAACAACAACTATCCCCTGCACCAAGAGACTTCTGGAAAAACTTCATCAAAACATCACATGAGTAAGGATGAAGATTAAACCCAGCAAGTGCAGAAGCATCTCCATTGTCAAAGGTCCACTTCATAACAAAGAAACGTCCACTTCACAACATTTGTACCAGCAGGCCAACCTCCAGAGCACCAGATAACATCAATGGATGCAAGCATTCTGCAGCCTGCTTGGGATTGGAAAATGTAAGTGGACTTAGAAAAAAGGCTTGTGTTTCCCCCAGACATTGTGGTTACAACACTCCGGCCAGACATGGTCCTGTGGTCCACAACAGCCAAGTTGGTATATGTTGTGGAATTGACAGTTCCATGGGTAGATGGTGTTGAAGAAGCTTATGAGAGGAAAAAAACCAAGTACTCTGAACTGGCAACTGAAGCTTCCCAGAATGGCTGGAAGACCAAGATTTTTCCTGTCCAAGTGGGATGCAGGGGATTTGTTGCTACATCTATGACCAGGCTATTAAAGAAAATGGGGGCGAGGGATCGCTCCCTCCAACAACAATCAAATCATTATCAAATTCTGCGGAAAAAAGCAGCAATTGGATTTGGATCAAAAGGAGAGACAACAATTGGGCTGCAAGACAGGAGGGTATGGAATTGAAGGGGGTGTAACTGGGACACCAGGTATCACCGTTGAGCCCTCTGGCAATGTTGTGGGCTTATCAATGAAACGCCAAAGAAGGAGGGTGCCCACCTGATGACGTGCCTGCCCTACCTTTCACCACTCCAATCCCACAGCAAATAGCAAGAGTGCCGATTTATTACAGGGATTGGAACATCAAGTCCTATTAGCTCTACTACTCTGAGGGGTATTCATTTCCTGAAGCACGCGAAAATGCACTTTATTAAATTCATTTATGAGATCTGGGATTGTAGACGAAAGTAACATCCATTGCCTATTCCTAAGTGCCTTTGAGAAGGTGGTGACACGCTACCATCTCGAGCTGCTGCAGTTCTTCTGATGAAAGTACTCCCATATTCCTACTGAGCAGGATGATCTGGGATTAGGACCCATTGACATAAAAGAACAGCAATATATTTCCAACGTAGGGTTTGGAGGGGAAGCTGCAGGTGATTCTGTTCTTATGTGGTTTTGGTCCTAGTCCTTTTTGGTGGCATTGGTTTTGGGTTTAAGATGTGTTGAAAAAGAGGCCTTGGAGAATAATTAGCCATGCATTTTCTAGACGGAATGCATTGTGGCCACAGAGGAGTGAGTGAATTTTAGGATTGAGGAAGTTATTTTTGTCCTGGACTTTTTAAACTTTTTGGTGCATGTTGCGGCAGCTCTTTTCCAAGCAAGAGGCCATTCGGACCTACATTAACAATGGAAAGGCTTTGGGTAGTAAAGTGGTGTAACTGTACATCCAATGCCTCACCTGCTTTTCCTGTCGTCACAATAATATATGGTCAAGTTAAAGATGAACTGTGTGACTCAATGATGTAATAATATTTAGTTCAGTTTAGAGATACAGCGCGGAAACAGGCCCTTCGGCCCACCAGCAATCCCCGCACATTAACACTCTCCTACACACACACTAGGGACAATTTACATTTATACCAAGCCAATTAACCTACAAACCTGTACGTCTTTGGAATGTGGGAGGAAACTGAAGATCTCAGAGAAAACTCACGTGGGTCACGGGGAGAATGAACAAACACATATAGACAGCATGCATAACCATAACAGATTGAACCTGGGTCTCCGGCACTGCAAGCTCTGTAAGGCAGCAACTCTGCCGTTGTGCCACCGTGCCGCCAACGGTGGCAATTAAATATATTAATTTAATGATTATTAAAGGAGTTTACTTTGTCTGGCTTGTTCTGCAGGTTGACATTTTATTGAGCAAAGCACCAAGTGCATGAGGAGCTCAGCGGTCAAGCAGCCTCACATGTGGACATTTTATTGCCTTTGTTCTGAATATTTTCCATGTCTGGTTGCTAATATGGTCTAATAATGGCGTTGGCTTAAGGATTGTGTTAAAGGAGTGTGGTCACCTAATTGTCCAGTTTTGACATTGAGATTTTACTGTGCAACCAGGTAAGTTTTCTCAAAGGGATATGGAAAATATGAGTTCACTGTATATAAAATGTTGCAGAATTTTTTATTTGTAGGCAATGGAATGTTAAAAGTAATGTTGTGGTTTTAAGACATTGAAAATAAGCCAGTGTAGAGCTAATGAAACTGGATACTGGATCTTTAAACGAGTCAAACCGAGATTGTCATTTGCGAAAAATTTGAAATAGGTCTGCATAATGGTACTATGGATTTTTTTTCTGATATAATTGGACTATAAGCATAAAATAAAATGAATCCACAAGCAAAACACTGAGAACTTCTCGATGGTCCTGCGCTGTGATATACTAAGTGATACAATGATACAACAGCTGACTTGCTTATCTGTTACTTTGGCTTGAATCCAAGATGTGAACGTCTGCTCAGCTTCTGTATAATACAAAAAGAGCCAGTCTAGGTAATCTATTTTGACAAAAAGCAGACAGAGTATTTCTAGCATTACCTATTCCCACTCCTTAAGCCTTTTAAAATAGTTTTAAAAATTGAATTATTTTTGATCCCTTCTCGTTGGGGAAGAAATTGTGAGTGATGTATCTTTTGTGAAAAAATAGGTCTTTCTTTTGGATACATTAGCCAGACTGTTTATGCAATTCTGTCATTGGCAAGTGTGAAACGACACAGAGAGATCAGAGTATGTCAAGATTCCACAAGTAGAGTTAATCTCTATATCAGGTTAATGTGAGCACGTTGATATATAGGCATGAGCTGAGAGAGCAAATGTAGATTTTTGCGGTATCAGAATCTTTAAGAAGAAGTTATGAATGCACTAAAAAAATGTTATTGTGAGTTATGATCATGTATAAAAGAGTTTTGAAAATGCCAGTAAAGATACGTCATTCTGCTCCCTGGGCCGTTTCATTAATCTTCCAGAGTTTTTATCACTATTCTGCCTTCCTGGTGACTTGCTCGGGTACAAATCTACAGTGCTAGTAGTTTTCCTTTAGTTCCTTCCAGCGGTCATATTCATCAATGAGCCTTGACAGTGAGTGCTGCCAGACTATTTAACGTGGAGTGTGATCAGGATTGGGAGAGGTAGCTGACTTTCTCCCATATAAACTTCTATATATCGAGGCCAATTTTGACACTCCTTTTCTGCCTTGGCTGAGGTAAACAAATGTGGCACTGAACAGAAATTGAATTTGGGACCTCCTGTCCAAACAGTTGATTACATTGCCACTGATACTTACAAAAGGAGCCATCTCATTAAACTTGTAATGAGGTTTATTTGATTTACACTAAGGATGTGCCAATCGGACAGCCTATGTACATGATAATATCTAGCTTAGCATAAAAGCACCAAAAAGATTAATTAAACGTTTTGACCATCATGTATCATGTTTGTGACCAATACAAGTCCCACTTTATGATCAGTAAAGATTTTATCACCTGACATTGCCTCCGAGAGCCCATAGTCTGCTACGTTTGGAAGCTATGATGAACATAATGCTCTACATTCTGCTTACATGATATGGAACAACAACTGGAACACATATTGGAACAGATTTCCACCAATAGTGCGGTGCAGAGAACCACAGTGGAAAAGTACATCACATGGGTACATAATAAGTAACGTATTAGCTAAAACATTTTCCAATAGTACTTAAATTAATTCTACTCCACTGAGCTGCCCGCATTAGTCAGTTATAGGAACTATGTAGTGTAAAAGTAAAGCCTAATTTGCTGCTTAGTGTTGTATATTGGACAATCAGCCAGGGACAGCATGGACATATGAAATAAGAGGAAGCCAAGAAAAGGAAGAACCATGTTCATCTCATCCCTTATGGAGAGTTTTATAGCCAATTAAGTACTCTGAGCTGTGGTAAAGTATGCAACACAGCAGCCAATTCTTCCCACAGAGAAATCCCATGTTTAATCTGTTTCTCAATCACATCAAATAAGCATTATATTTCAGAACAGGCCACCATAGAATATTCCCCTGTACATGTTCAAGGTAACATGATGGAAATTTTATGCCCTTCATTTGAGACAGTAAAAGGACTTCCAGATTAAAATCTCATCTCAGAGAAACCTCAACCCCAAGAGGAGAACTGGAGTGTCTGCCGAGTTTTATTATTGAATCTCTGCAATGAGATTTAAACAAAGGATCTCACTATTTTAAATCTAAGCCCCAGCAACTGTGGCCAATGTGAACCTACTAATATCTGTATTGATCAATAGCAGATTTACTCAAGAAAGAAGATCGGCAAAGCCCTCTTTTCTGAATGTAAATGGATCCCACGATGGTGAATCCTTCTAGGTTTTTACTTTAACTTTCCCTCTGCCACACACACATGAAAAATCCATAGAAGATTTGTGGCTCAAAGGCACAATGGCATAATGTCTGTGGCTAGATGATGCTAAAATAAAATAATCTCATCCGCCTGCATATGATCTGTATCCCTCCATTCTCTGCATGTGTCATTCAAAGTATATACTTCCTTCAATAAAAAGGAATTAAATGATAAAGCCTTTTAAAATATTTTCTCTGGTTGAAAGCAAATAAATGGACACAGGGTCACAAAGTTCATTTTAGAAAAAAGTTAAGCAGCTCTTACTTTTCACAGGAACAATTTGCAACTGCTTGTTCCAAAAGACAGCAAATGCTTCAACTATTGGAGATTTCAAGAAATTATTCACTTTCTTCGGTGGCACAGAGGTAAAGTTGCTGCTTCACAGCGCCAGAGAGCAGGTTTAATCCTGACTACAGGTGCTTTCTGTAGGAGTTTGTACATTCTCCCGGTTATCGGGTGGGTTTCCTCCTGCACTCTGGTTGGCACGGACACGGTGGCCAAAAGGCCTGTTTCCACATGGTATATATGAAGTCTAAAGTCTATAGAGTGCAGGGTATAGAAACATAGAAACATAGAAATTAGGTGCAGGAGTAGGCCATTCGGCCCTTCGAGCCTGCACCGCCATTCAATATGATCCTGGCTGATCATCCAACTCAGTATCCTGTACCTGCCTTCTCTCCATACCCCCTGATCCCTTTAGCCACAAGGGCCACATCCAACTCCCTCTTAAATATAGCCAATGAACTGGCCTCAACTACCCTCTGTGGCAGAGAGTTCCAGAGACCCACCACTCTCTGTGTGAAAAAATTTCTTCTCATCTCGGTCCTAAAGGATTTCCCCCTTATCCTTAAGCTGTGACCCCTTGTCCTGGACCTCCCCAACATCGGGAACAATCTTCCTGCATCTAGACTGTCGAACCCCTTAAGAATCTTGTAAGTTTCTATAAGATCCCCTCTCAATCTCCTAAATTCTAGAGAGTATAAACTGAGTCTATGCAGTCTTTGTTCATATGACAGTCCTGACATCCCAGGAATCAGTCTGGTGAACCTTCGCTGCACTCCCTCTATGGCAATAATGTCCTTCCTCAGATTTGGAGACCAGAACTGTATGCAATTTTCCAGGTGTGGCCTCACCAAGACCCTATACAACTGAAGTAGAACCTCCCTGCTCCTATACTCAAATCCTTTTGCTATGAAAGCTAACATACCATTGGCTTTCTTCACTGCCTGCTGTACCTGCATGCCTACTTTCAATAAATGGTGTACCATGACACCCAGGTCGCGCTGCATCTCCCCTTTTCCTAATCGGCCTCCATTTAGATAATAGTCTGTTTTCCTATTTTTGCCACCAAAGTGGATAACCTCACATTTATCCACATTAAACTGCATCTGCCAAACATTTGCCCACTCACCCAGCCTATCCAAGTCACCTTGCAGTCTCCTAGCATCCTCCTCACAGCTAACACTGCCTCCCAGCTTTGTGTCATCCGCAAACTTGGAGATATTGCCTTCAATTCCCTCATCCAGATCATTTATGTATATTGTATTGTATATTATATTATGTATCAATGGGTATGAAGAAAAGGGGGCCAAATAAATCAACATGGCCTTCAGCCATGACCTGATTCGATTGTGGTACTGGTACAAAGGGATGAATTACCTATTTCTGCCTTTGATGTCTCAATATAGCCTCACGTTTTATATAAATCTCAGGAAATGGATAATTCATGATGAATAATAAAATGGGATTCGTATGTCAAGTCAATCTAATAGGTTGAATATTTCAAATCAAGGAAAGGTATATAGTGCTCTTCACAGCTAAAATCACGAGGCTAATTTATTACCAGCCCATCACTTCCAACCAGATTTTTGCTTTGTTGTGAAGAAATAAGCAAAACTGTTTCAAATGAACTTTTCTTAAATTACTTGAATAAACCAACCCATGACAAATGATGGAACGTAAATCCCCTGTCCCACTTATGCCCCTGTCCCACTTAGGAAACCTGAACAGAAACCTCTGGAGACCTTGCGCCCCACCCAAGGTTTCCATGAGGTTATCGGAGGTTTCCAGAGGTTTTGGTCACTCTCCCTAATGGTTGAAAGTGGTTTCCGCATAGTCGAGGCTTCTTCTATGTTCCTGCGATTATTTCAACAAAATCAAAACCGTAAACGGGCCGTTTATCTTCCCCTTCATCGCGCAGATATCGCTCCTCTGCTGTCCATGGCCCCCACCTTCGTGATGTGTTTGTGTGTGTGCGGTCGGTAGCAAAGATCCTGTAGGATCTTTGGTCAGTAGATGCAGCTCACGCTTCTGTCGAGGCTTTCCAGGCGAGTGACCAAAACCTCTGGCGACTCATGGAAACCTTGGGTGGGGCGCAAGGTCACCAGAGGTTTCCATTCAGGTTTCATAAGTGGGACAAGGGCATAAGCCTACAGATGATGTCACCACTTTAACCATGATATCATTTAGTAATGGGGTCCTCCTTGTGATGACTTGCGATGGCATGCAGCCGCCAATGTAAACTAGGTTGGATGCATTGCAAAGTGTTTTCATTTGGGGTATTTTGGTTTTGGAAATGGCTTCTTACCAAATGCTTGTAACTGGGATGTACTTTTTGGCAAAGAATCCACAGGATGTGAACACTCCTCCTCGAAAAAATTGTGCTGAATGGGATAAAAAAAATCCATCTGTCTCATCGCTCATTAGTAAAGTTCAAAGATGCCGCAGTGAACGTTTCTTCAAAAAATGTCATCATTTGATGGAAATTGTGTGTTTAAGCTCCAGCAAAGATGGAAGTTGATGCCAAAATAAGCCAGATCACTTAAATCAATCCCATGCTAAACATTAAACTTGTATGTTCAATTTGAAAAGAAAAACAGCATAAAATTGGATCAATGTAGGGTGTAGGTGAGATCTGATTTTATAATGCAGTGTGTGTCATTTGCCTGCCTCACTCACTGCTGCTTGAGGCTTTGTTTTATTTTCAGTACAATTTGTGAACTCTTCAGACCTGGTAAACATTTAGTCAAGATTATGCTATAGGAAGCTTGCACATCATGAGGAGTGACAACTAATTGTGTAGCATGTTAACATTGCAGACCTTGTCAGAAATATAAAGAAATATCCCTGTATACTTTTTGAACTAACATTAAATCACACCTTTTTGTACAACAAAAATGACATGACATTTTTATCACACCATATACCTACAGTGAACACTCTCCAGAGATAACATTCCAAAGCTGGCCTTAACTTTCATACAATTGCTTAACTTTTCAATATTTGGAGCACCAGAGTACAAAATGCAACCTTATTTAGTGCTGTTAATGTTAATAGTGCAATGAAATGTGTGGTCTCAGATGTGTGGTCTAAGATTGACTGACTGGTTGAAACCGCTTGGAAGGTATTTATTCAAGTGGATATCAGTAGAAGCAAGGAGCTTGAGTGTGAGACAAAATACAGAGAAAGTAGCTGATGAAGTGAACTGCAACCAAGTGAACACTTAGAAACAGGAATTTGTGTGAGAATTTGGTGCAGAGCGGAAGAAAGCAAATTATTCAATGAACAAAACCGCAAGAGAGGTGGAATTTAAAGAATTTAACGAAGACTTTGGCTTGCCTTTTTTCTTCCACAAAACCGTATTATTAAAACTTCAATATGTGTGGTAATACACAAGGTGTTTGTAATAGTTGAAGATGTGTCATGCACAGAAACAATACAGTGTGCTGCCAGGATAGGAGGGAAACAGATGCCAGGAAATTCAATTGCACATTGACACATTGATGCCTTTTACAGATTTACCAAATGTGAAAAACAATTTTTCCAGGACAAAATGTGCTTATGCTTGTTTCTGGGTCAAAACACAGCACTCTGGCAATGTTAATAGGTACTTACACCGATATGTACTTATATAATACTTTATACATGTTACAATTTTCTGATTTTAAATTGTCAGACAATAATCTTAGTGTCTGTAATAAGGTAAAATATCTTGGCCATTTTATTACAAAACAAATGACAGGTGATGCAGATATTTTTGGCAACGACATATGCTGTATGTACAGGCGAATATTCCCTTGCGTAAGTTTGGTGCATGTACAGATGTGGTGAAGATGTCTCTGTTTAGAGCATATTGCACACCACTCTATACTGCGTACCTGTGGTCAAACTATGAAAAGACAAGTTTGCAGAGACTAAAGGTCGGCCTATAATGATGCCATGAGAACACTGATAAGGAAACCTAGATGGTGTAGTGCTAGTAACATGTTTGTGGCTGCAGGAGTCAGTACTTTAGAAGCTATCCTAAGAAATCATATGTATAAATTAATTTGCAGGATAAATTACTCTAAAAATGTAATCATGGTGGCCTTGTCCAACAGAAGGTTTAGCACTACACGTTACGAATCCCAGTTGTGGAGACACTGGTATCGCTGTCTCATTGTAGGACACTGATCTTTCTTGTTTATTCTGGATTTTAAATCATGTATTGTGTTTTTTGTATATAATTTACGCTGCTTTTATAAGTAACTAGACTAAGTGGGACCTGTTGGGCCCCATGTTCACATGGGAGGGCTGGTCCCCCGACGCAATATTCCACCTCTCCACCAATTCCAATATTGGTGGCCAGTGGGGGGGCTTTCTGGAGCACTGGTATGGGTTCTTGGGGTGGCAGCTCAGTCCCTCAAGCCTGATGTGCTGGCAGCTCACTCACTGCTGGTGGGCTGGCAGTTGACTCATGGCTATTAATTGAAATTCCATTTCAAGCAGGGTGCAAGGCCACCAAATTCAAATTCAATTTCCTACCATTTCAAGCAGGGTACAAGGCCACCAAATTCAAGTGCAGTTTCTTACCACTTCGAGCAGGGTGCAAGGCCACCAAATTAAAGTGCAGTTTCCTACCACTTCAAGCAGGGTGCAAGGCCACCGAATTTAAGTGCAGTTTCCTACTATTTCAAGCAGGGTGCAAGGCCACCAAATTCAAGTGCAGTTTCATACCACTTCAAGCAGGGTGCAAGGCCAAAGAATTCAAGTGCAGTTTCATACCACTTCAAGAAGGGTGCAAGGCCACCAAATTCAACTGCAGTTTCATACCACTTCAAGCTGGATCCAAGGCCACCAAATTCAAGTGCAGTTTCATACCACTTTTAGCAGGGTGCAAGGCCACCAAATTCGGTGCAGTTTCATACCATTTCAAGCAGGGTGCAAGGCCACCAAATTCAAATGCAGCTTCATACCATTTCATGCAGGGTGCAACACCACCACATTCAAATGCAGTTTCATACCATTTCATGCAGGGTGCAAGGCCACCACATTCAAATGCAGTTTCATACCATTTCAAGCAGGGTGAAACCACCATAAAACCACCATAAAACCACACAAAACACCAAACTCAGTTCAGTAGACATTCAGTGTGTTCAGTTTATTCACAGCTCAGACAGAGTCGTGACCTCTCCCTCCCCCATCATGCAGAGACTGAGCCACACCCACACTTCCGGGTTTTATAACCCCTCCCACCCAAAAAGGTGTGGCCTTCATGACAGGAGAGAGATTCTCAACATTTTGTAAACACTAATAACGCTTTTATTTTACATTGATGGGAAGAAACCTCTGCACCTGCTGAGCGGAGGTGGACTGAGTAAGATGGACAAAATTCACAGCCATAAGTGGTAGCATTTTATCTAAAATCATAATACAGTGCAAACAGGAAGTTACCCAAAGCACCCAAGCCACCATTTGCAGTAGTGCCTTTTCACTTCAAGCCAAAGCACCCAAGCCACCATTCGCAGTAGTGCCTTTTAACGTCAAGCCAAAGCACCCAAACCACCATTTGCAGTGATGCCTTTTCACTTCAAGCCAAAGCACCCAAGCCATCATTTGCAGTAGTGCCTTTTCACTTCAAGCCAAAGCACCCAAGCCACCATTTGCAGTAGTGTCTTTTCACTTCAAGCCAAAGCACCCAAGCCACAATTTGCAGTAGTGCCTTTTCACTTCAACCCAAAGCACCCAAGCCACCATTTGCAGTAGTGCCTTTTCACTTCAAGCCAAAGCATCCAAGCCACCATTTGCAATAGTGTCTTTTCACTTCAAGCCAAAGCACCCAAGCCACCATTTGTAGTAGTGCCTTTTAATTTCAATCCAAACCGCCTAAACAACCATTTGCAGGCAGTGCCTTTTTACTTCAAACCAACCATATTTTCATTTTCAAACCACATTAAGGGCACCCACAGTTGAATAGACATGTGTTCATTGCTATTCAGAGAGACTGAGTCAGGCACACCACTGGCTTCCTCCATCTTGCAGAGACTGAGTGAGGCACACTACTTCCTGGTTTTATAGTCCCTCCCCCTCCCTCCAGCAGGGGCAGCAGAGAGAATGGTGATTTTTTTTAAAAGAATAATATATCCCTGATTTTCCATCGATGGGAACAATCCTCTGGTCCGGGAAGGCAGAGGGGGGCTCTGAGCGAGCTGGCCAAAAATGACGGCCATAGGTGGTGGCGTTCTCTCAGAAATCACACCACAGTGAGCCAAAAGTGGTCAAGATCAGACTTTTAGTAATATAGATATGCTAAGCATTTATATGTATTTTATGGTGTTTTTATATGCAATGTATTGTATGCAGCCACAATGTATGTCGTCCCTTGTCTGGATCTTGAGTCCAAAATAAATTGTAATTAAAAAAATAATAATAATACAGATACAGAGATACAGCATGGAAACAGGCCCATTGGCCCATCAAACCCGTGCCGACCAGTGATCCCCGCACATTAACACTAAGGACAATTTACACATACACCAAGCCAATTAACTTACATACCTGTACTCCTTTGGAGTGTGGGAGGAAACCGAAGATCTCGGAGAAGATCACGGGGAAAATGTACAAACTCCGTACATACAGCACCCATAATCAGGATCAAACACAGGTCTCCGGCGTTGCAAGCGCTGTAAGGCAGCAACTCTACTACTGTGCCACTGTGCCACTAAATCATGAGTCCCTTTTCTATGCAGAAACCATTTTCCACACTGGATAATGCCATGATTCCATCATTTCTAGTGTTATACCCATTTAAATTGTTTTTTGCTGAATAATTTTTATTAGAAGTATAAGTACAGATGTAAGTACAAATATAAGTACATATAAAAACAACGTTCTTGATAAAGAGATAGGTAATAATTACCATATTTTCTTATATATACTTCTAAACATTTTATTGTAGTTTTTTTTAGTGAAAAGTAGGAAAATGTGAAGAATGGATAACATAAAAATAGTTATAAAATAACCAAAAGAGAAAAGTAAATAAAATAACAGTGGTATATTATACAAACAGTATTTATATAATAATATATCCGTGATCAATAATGTATTATTCTTCGTTCAATCCTTCGTTCAGGTCTCGATCAGGTCCACAAACCGAGTCATATTGGTCCCTTAAGATATTCAAGGAATGGAGACCAAATCAGATTAAATTGGTCTAACTTGCCTAAAAGTGCAAGTCTTATTCTTTCCAAGTGTAAAGTCTCAGCCATTCCTGAAATCCACAATTTGATTGTAGGGGGTATGGGGCCTTTCCAAAATTGTAAAATTAATTTTTTACCAATTATTAAACTATAATCTATGAAAGTTCTTTGTGCTGTCGTGAGTAATTGATCCCTTTCTAATATTCCCAATATTATTAATTTTGAGTCTGGAACTAGATTCTTATTTACAACATTCGAGATTACCTTAAATATTTCCAACCAAAAATTCGTAATTTTTATACAAGTTGTAAAAGAATGTGTTAAATTAGCTTCTGGGTATTGGCATTT
Source organism: Raja brachyura (assembly GCA_963514005.1). Next base: position 182,741,233 of record OY740781.1, read on the forward strand.
GTCACATATAGGAGATACATTAGAAAACATTCTATGTAATTTAGATTTTGAAAAATGCAATCTATGTAAAACTTTGAATTGTATCAGAGAGTGTCTAGAATTTAATGAACAATTATGTATATATCGTAAACTTTCATCCCAGATATCGGGTTCGATTGTTTCACCTATTTCATTTTCCCATAGTTGTCTGTACTTTTCCGTATTGGGTATATCATTTTCTAATAAAATATTATAAATGTATGATATTAATTTTTCTGTGTTTGGGTGTTTATTTAAGCATTCATCTAGAATTCCCGTCTTTCTCTTTTTATATTCCTGTGCAGTTGTTTTAATGTAGTCAGTTATTTGTAGATATCTGAAGTAGTGTTTAGAGTGTAGTCCATATATTTCCTGTATTTCTTTAAATGAAAGATACAGATTGTCCCTGTAGAGGTCACTGATCTTATTAATCCCTTTATTTTTCCATTGTAAGAATCCTAAATTTTCCAGGGATGGTTTAAAACTTACATTATTAGCAATGTGAAGAACTAATGGGATATCTTCTAGTTTTAACGTTCTTTTTAACTGTCTCCAAATATTAATTTCACTATTAATTATTGGGTTTTCACGATAAATTTTCTTAAATATTTTAATTTTAGAAAATAATATGGAACTGATTTCATACGGTAAGCAGTCTTCCTTTTCCATAAGTAACCAGTTTGGATTTTCATCCAGTTCAACCCACCAAAAGTTCATATTCTTAATACTAACTGACCAGTAATAATATATAAAATTAGGTAATGTTAAACCTCCATTAATTTTCGATTTACATAAATATTTTTTATTTATTCTATGGCTTTTATAGTCCCAAATAAAATTAGTGACTATAGAGTCAACCTTTTTAAAAAAATTCTTAGAAAGATATATCGGGATCATTTGAAATAAATATAATAATTGTGGGAGAAAAATCATTTTTATCGCATTAATTCTACCTATCATTGAGATAGGTAGTGTTCTCCAATATAAAATATTCTTAGATAATTTATTTAGTATAGGTAAAAAATTATATTTAAATAAAGAATCATATTTTTTTGTAACGTGAATTCCTAAATACTTAATCTGTTCATTAACAATCTTAAAAGGAAATTGTTCTAATGTAGTTAAATTATCTTGTGTTAATGGCATAAGTTCACTTTTATTCCAATTGATTCTGTATCCAGAAAACAAGCCGAATTGAGTTATTAAATTAAATAAATTAGGTATGCTAATTTCAGGTTTTTTAATATATAATAATACGTCATCTGCATATAGAGAAATTTTATTTCTTGTTTCGTTAGTTTCATATCCAAAAATTTCGGGGTGTAATCTTACCCGAATGGCTAATGGTTCTATAGCCAACGCAAATAACAATGGTGATAGGGGACAACCTTGTCTGCATCCTCGAAATAAATTAAATTTGGTAGATATCATTTGGTTGGTTAAGATTTTAGCAGTTGGATTAGTATATAGTAATTTGATCCATTTTATAAACTTGTCTCCCAAATTTAACTTTTCCATAACCGCAAATAAATATGGCCATTCAACTTGGTCAAAAGCTTTCTCTGCATCTAGCGATATTATTACTAAGTCTTTATTATAACTCCTTTTTGAGTATATAATATTAAACAATCGTCTCAAGTTATATGATGAGTATCGTTTAGGTATAAATCCTGTTTGATCCGGGTGTATTATTTTATTAATCACTACACTTAATCTTTTAGCTAATATTTTAGTTAATATCTTTTGATCCGTATTTAAGAGAGCAATAGCTCTATATGATCCCGGATCATCTGGGTCTTTATCCATTTTTGGTATGAGTGTTATAATGGATTCGTTTAGTGTTTCTGGTAACCTCTGTTGCGCATATATATATTCGTAAAGTGTCTTCAAATAAGGTGTTATCAGATCCGTGTATGATTTATAAAATTCCGAACCAATACCATCTGGTCCTGGAGTTTTCCCGTTTTTGAATGATATAATAGAATCCTCAATTTCTTTAACTGTTAATTCAGCATTTAATAGTTTTGTATCATCTACACCCAATCCTATTAGATTACAGTCATTTAAGAATGTATTAATTCCTATCTGATTTTCAGTCGTTTTGGAAGAATATAAATCTTTATAATATTGTAAAAATCTCTCATTAATATCGTTATTCTGTGTTAAGAATTCACCATTTTCTGATTTAATCCGATGTATTATTTTTTCTCCCTGTATTTTTCGTAATTGGCGAGCCAGTAATTTTTGTGGTTTGTCCCCAAATTCAAATTGTATTTGTTTTGTGTATTGATATAATTTAACCACTTGGTCAGCATATATCTTATTTAATTTATATTTTAATGCAGTAATTTTATTATGTGTTATCATTGTAGGGTTGAGAGCATTTTCTATATCTAATTGTTTTATCTCCGTTTCCAGAATATATTGTTCCTTCCGCTTTTCTTTGTTGTGAAATGCTTGTGAAGATATCATAATTCCACGAGTAAAAGCTTTAAAAGTTTCCCATAGTAGGGATGGAGATATTTCTGGTTTATCGTTTATTTCAAAAAAAGTCTTAATCTGCTTTATAATATATTCATTAGTTGATTTATCCTTCAAAATTTGTGGATTAAGTCTCCATTGTCCTCGTATTTTCATGTTATCATTAAATTTAATATTAAATGTTAATGGAGCGTGATCTGAAATAATGATACTGTGGTGTTTAGAGTTATAGATGTATGGAATTAGCTTTATATCTACAAGGAAATAGTCAATTCTAGAATATGTTTTATGTACCGAGGAGTAAAATGAATAATCTCGTCCTGATGGGTGTTCCATTCTCCAAACATCTCTAACTTTACTAGTGTCAATATATGCATTTATTAAATCACTGGAGTGTGATTTAAGTTTCCTCTGTCCTGATGATCTATCTAAATAAGGATCTAAAGTACAATTTAAATCTCCTCCAATTATTAAATTATGTTGTGCATGATCAGGAATTGTATTAAATATTTTCTTTAAAAAAATTGGACTGTCAAAATTTGGGCCATATATATTGGCTAATATTACTTTTTGAGCATATAATTCACCCGTTACAATAATAAATCTTCCATCTTTATCAATTATAGTTGATGTATGCTTGAATAACATTTCTAGTGTTATACCCATTTAAATTGTTGCCAAAAGAAATTAGGTTATGTTGATCATTGGCTGTTTGCAACCAAATCAGTTGTTAACATATTTTTAACATAATTGTATAAGGGGTAAGAGTGTTGTAAAAACAAGCCTGAAGGCTTTGTGTCTCAATGCAAGGAGCATTCGTAATAAGGTGGATGAGTTGAATGTGCAGATAGCTATTAATGACTATGATATAGTTGGGATCACGGAGACATGGCTCCAGGGTGACCAAGGTTGGGAGCTAAACATCCAGGGATATTCAATATTCAGGAGGGATAGACAGAAAGGAAAAGGAGGTGGGATAGAGTTGCTGGTTAGAGAGGAGATTAACGCAATAGAAAGGAAGGACATTAGCTTGGAGGATGTGGAATCGATATGGGTAGAGCTGCAAAACACTAAGGGGCAGAAAACGCTAATGGGTGTTGTGTACAGGCCACCTAACCGTAGTAGTGGAGTTGGGGATGGCATCAAACAGGAAATTAGAAATGCGTGCAACAAAGGTAAAACAGTTATAATCGGTGACTTCAATCTACATATAGATTGGGTGAATCAAATTGGCAGGGGTGCTGAGGAAGAGGATTTCTTGGAATGTATGCGGGATAGTTTTCTAAACCAACATGTAGAGGAACCAATGAGAAAGCAGGCTATTCTAGACTGGGTACTGAGTAATGAGGAAGGGTTAGTTAGCAGTCTTGATGTGCGTAGCCCCTTGGGCATGAGTGACCATAATTAGGTGGGAGTTCTTCATTAGGATGGAGAGTGACATTGTTAATTCAGAAACGAGGGTCCTGAACGTAAAGAAAGGTAAATTTGAGGGTATGAGACATGAATTGGCCAAGAATTGGCCAAGATCTTAAAGGGTTGACGGTGGATATGCAATGAAAGGCATTTAAAGACTGCATGGATGAACTACACCAATTGTTCATCCCAGTTTGGCAAAAGAATAAATCAGGGAAGGTAGTGCATCGGTGGATAACAAGGGAAATCAGGGATAGTATCAAAACAAAAGATGAAGCGCACAAATTAGCTAGAAAAAGTAGCCTACCAGAGGACTGGGAGAAATTCAGAGTCCAGCAGAGGAGGACAAAGGGCTTAATTAGGAAAGAGAAAATAGAATATGAAAGAAAACTGGCAGGGAACATAAAAACTAACTGCAAACGCTATTATAGAAGAGAAAAAGATTTGTTAAAACAAATGTAGGTCCCTTGCAGTCAGAAACAGGTGAATTGATCATGGGGAACAAGGACATGGCAGACCAATTGAATAACTACTTTGGTTCTGTGGACATAAATAATCTGCCGGAAATAGCAGGGGACCGCGGGTCAAATGAGATGGAGGAACTGAGTGAAATCCAGGTTAGCCGGGAAGTGGTGTTAGGTAAATTGAATGGATTAAAGGCCGATAAATCCCCAGGGCCATTTAGGCTGCATCCCAGAGTACATAAGGAAGTAGTCCCAGAAATAGTGGGTGCATTAGTGATAATTTTCAAAACTCTTTAGATTCTGGAGTAGTTTCTGAGGATTGGAGGGTAGCTAATGTAACCCCACTTTTTAAAAAGGGAGGGAGAGAGAAAATGGGGAATTACAGACCAGTTAGTCTAACATTGGTAGTGGGGAAACCGCTGGTCAGTTATTAAAGATGGGATAGCAGCACATTTGGAAGATAGTGAAATCATTGGACAAATTCAGCACGGATTTACGAAAGGTAAATCATGTCTGACGAATCTTATAGAATTTTTCGAGGATGTAACTAGTAGAGTGGATAAGAGAGAACCAGTGCATGTGTTATATCTGGACTTTCAGAAGGCTTTCAACAAGGTCCCACATATGAGATTAGTACACAAACTTAAAGCACACGGTATTGGCGGTTCAGTATTGATGTGGATAGAGAACTGGCTGGCAGACAGGAGGCAAAGGGTAGGAGTAAACGGGTCCTTTTCAGAATGGCATGCAGTGACTAGTGGGGTACCGCAAGGCTCAGTGCTGGGACCCCAGCTATTTACAATATATATTAATGATTTGGACGAGGGAATTGAATGCAACATCTCCAAGTTTGTGGATGACATGAAGCTGGGGGCAGTGTTAGCTGTGAGGAGGATGCTAGGTGACTTGGATAGGCTGGATCAGTGGGCAAATGCATGGCAGATGCAGTATAATGTGAATAAATGTGAGGTTATCCACTTTGGTGGCAAAAACAGGAAAGTAGACTATTATCTGAATGGTGGCCGATTAGGAAAAGGGGAGATGCAACGAGACCTGGGTGTCATGTTACACCAGTCATTGAAAGTAGGCATGCAGGTGCACCAGGCAGTGAAGAAAGCGAATGGTATGTTAGCATTCATAGCAAAAGGATTTGAGTATAGGAGCAGGGAGGTTCTACTGCAGTTGTACAGGGTCTTGGTGAGACCACACCTGGAGTATTGCATACAGTTTTCGTCTCCAAATCTGAGGAAATATATTCTTGCCATAGAGGGAGTACAGAGAAGGTTCACCAGACTGATTCCTGGGATGTCAGGACTTTCATATGAAGAAAGACTGGATAGACTCGGATTGTACTTGCTAGAATTTAGAAGATTGAGGGGGGATCTTATAGAAACTTACAAAATTCTTAAGGGGTTGGACAGCTAGATGCAGGAAGATTGTTCCCGATGTTGGGGAAGTCCAGAACAAGGGGTCACAGTTTAAGGATAAGGGGGAAATCTTTTAGGACCGAGACGAGAAAAACATTTTTCACACAGAGAGTGGTGAATCTCTGGAATTCTCTGCCACAGAAGGTAGTTGAGGCCAGTTCATTGGCTATATTTAAGAGGGATCTTGTGGCTAAAGGGATCAGGGGGTATGGAGAGAAGGCAGGTACAGGATACTGAGTTGGATGATCAGCCATGATCATATTGAATGGCGGCGCAGGCTTGAGGGGCCGACTGGCCTACTCCTGCACATATTTTCTATGTTTCCCTCTGAAACATTAAGCATTCAACTCCTCACCCGCCAATTACTTGAGCTGACCCAGCACTAAAATCCCTGTCCACTTATCATTCACCATGAAATGACCCACCCAGCAGTTTCACTGCCTCACATCTTTCCCATCCTCACCAACCACCAATTAGGGCAGCCCTCCCCCAGTCTCTGGGAGATTAACTATGTTTACCTAGATCTGATCTCTCCATAAGGTCCCCTCACCTTAGAACCTCTTTTCTTCTTGGAATGTTAAATCCCTGTCCTGGACTTAGCTGATATGAATGAATGAATTAATGAATACTTTATTGTCACATGTGACAAACCACAGTGAAATTCTTTGCTTGCATACCCAAGGTATGCAAATAGTCGCCACATAAAGGGTGCTGACAAAGATACAATCTTTCATATGTTCTGCGGTGGCACAGAATTGGAGATGAACAATGAATTCTGGCATTGGCTGAAACGTCCTATTCTGCAAATGAATAAACAAAAATAAATGTCATACCATGTTGGATTACTGGTGAACATTAATCACAATAAAGCTACCAATTGCTGGAGTTTCTAAGCAAGTGTAGATATATTTTTCCTGTGAAACATCAATGTAAACCAAGTGGTGCTCAGGCCATCTATACTCATGATGACCTTAGTTCCAGATCACAGGGGTGATTTGTGTATTGTTACATGAATACGTCACAATGTATGATCTCTTTGAAACCAGCTGTCAGCACTCTTGTAACAATGTGGAATTATCACAGATTCAGCGAAAAGGTAGGCTTCTTAATGGAATTAGTCACCTCAAATGTTTTTTTGCGAAATTGGCTGAAATGCTAAACATCCAATTTATCTTCTGTTCTACTGTATCTCTTTGACAATATTTGATTCTATATCAACATCAAGAGCTGATTTATCAGTACACATCTCTTCAATATCTTCAGGTATGTCTGACTCCTTGGTAACTTGATCAATGTGGATACTTTTTGTACTGTATTCAATGTGCACCTTGTATCCCTTCTCTCAACATACCTGGATTTCTTCACTGAGGTCTTCAACGACTTGCTCAATAGCCTGCCATGTCTTACTTTCTCCTTGAGGCAATATTGCTCTACTTATACAAAGAACAACCCAGACCTTTTGAACATGTACCCAGTACTGAATGCATCACAACACCAAGGGATCCAGGAGGAAAGGAAACAGCAAACCGAGTTTTACAAACAGCCTTTACAAATAACAAAGTACAAGAAGGTTTAACAAAGCTTTTAGACAGCCCCAAACAGGATATGCATTGATCACTGATACACAAATGGCACTTTACACCTTTGCATTGCTGTATCTGTGGAAATCTTGAAGAAACCATGGGACAGATAATAACATCCTGCATTAAAATCATATTTTCAGGGCAACATATTGGGTTTGTATTGGTCTCCAGTGGGGGTATTGGACTAATTTGGACTAATTAGCAAACTGGAAATTAGAATTTGATGACAATTTCTGCCCCTAAAGTCATATGGAAGGGGAAGAATTACGTCTTCTTTTCAAGCCTACAATTGCAAGTACTTTATATATACAAATATTACATCTGATTTTATAAAATTAGGAGGATGTTATTGGATGATACTAGTTTGGCATAATTTCCATTTGGAAATGCATTGAATATTGAATTTTCCTGTGCAACATATTGGGAGATCATGTTGCAGTTGTATAAGACGTTGATGAGGCCGCATTTAGAGTACTGTGTTCAGTTCTGGCAACCATGTTATAGGAATGATGTTGTCAAGCTAGAAAGGATGCAGAGAAGATTTACGAGAATGTTGCCAGGACTTGAGGGCAGGAGCTATAGGGAAAGGGTGAGCAAGCTAGGATTCTATTCCTTGGAGCGCAGGAGGATGAGGGGTAATCTTATGGAGGTATACAAATTCATGAGAGGAATAGATCGGGTAGACGCACAGAACCTCTTGCCCAGAGTAACGGAATTGAGGACCAGAGGACATAGGTTTAAGGTGAAGGGGAAAACATTTATTAGGAACCTGAGAGGTAGCTTTTTCATGCAAATATTGGTGGGTGTATGGATCAAGCTGCCAGAGGAGGTAGTTGAGGCAGGTACTATTGCAACGTTTATGAAACATTTAAGCAGGTTGATGTAAGGACAGGTTTAGAGGGATGTAGGTGTAATGCAGGCAGGTGGGACTATAGATGGGACATGTTGGCTGGCACGGGCAAGTTGGGCCGAAGGGCCTGTTTCATGCTGCATTACTCGATGACTTTATGACTCGCTAACACAATTTATGGTGACTGTATGTCAATGTGGAGCAAAACAACTATTACAAGACTTCTAAATGATTCTAATTGCTCCGACCAGGGAACTATATATAAAGAAAATGAAGCACTAATAATAAACCATTTTACAAATCTTTGAATGCCATTTGGGACTCAATACTGAAAGTCAGCCAGCACTGCAAGCAGAATAAAGCTAAGGGCTTTAATGAAGTATTGAATATCAACTTTATGTATGAAACCCAGCACGAGAGAGAAGCCAATGCATAAGTCAAATCAGTTTGTAGCCAGCAACAGCCTACTGTCAGAGCCCATGCTTTAATTATTTAATTTTGCCTCAGATAAAAATAGAAAACCTCTTGAAATTTGGTATGTTCAGACACAGCATGGGTTCACTTTATATGTGCAGATAACTGCAGCCAACTGTTTGGTAGTCATTTGGGCTATCTGTTTGTTAGTGTTTAGCCAAATGTGTTGTAAGCTGATATAAAAGTTCACAAGTGAACCCATTCCATTTTTCTTTCCTCCCTGGCTTTTAAAACTGGTAATGGGAGCCATATGGTAAAAGGTCTCATATATCAACTCTGTCTTACCGTGTGGAGATCCAAGTTTCATAATCGTGATAATAAACGTCAGTTCCATTCTGCACATAGCAAAATCTGACATACTCCAGCCATTTATACCATGTGGGGATTCAAAATGGCATTCCTTATCATGGGCAAAAATCTCTGTGTGTTCAAATCAGGGAACGAACAAGTATTTTTGTTTTGAAACTTAATAGAATTGATTGTTGGAGCTGAGGACTGCTAGGCTGATGTGGTTCTGATCACATTTGTATCAGTTGGACAATTTTATTTGAATGTATTTGTATAGCTTTACCGCAACTATTTAAGATTAGCAGGTTTTATATGATTGAATCTGCAGCCGATTCCTTCTCTCCAGAGTTACTGCCTGTCACACTGAGTTACTCCAGCATTTTGTGTTTATCTTCGGTGTAAATCAGCATCTGCAGTTCCTTCCTCTACAATAATATGAATATGATACAAACATATATATTTTTAACCATTACTAAACACACTCGAAAAACTGTACAGAAAATGCTATAAATGTACAGCAGTCAGGCAGTATCTGTGGAATAAAAATTAGAGTTAATGTTTTAGATTAATGAACCTTTATCAAAGTAAAAACGGATTGAAAAGTTTGCCTATTACTAATGGACATATATGTTGACATAATGGGCCATCACAGGGTCTAAACACAGAAATTCCTCTCTCAGCAATACAATGGGAGTCCTTTCACCAGAACGATTGCATTGGTACCAGAAGGCAATTCTCCATCATCTTCTCAAAGACAGTGAGGGTGTAGAAAAAATTACACAGACTCTGACTCTGAAAGTGGATTACACGAATAAATGTTTAATACTGATTAACTTTTGATAGTAAACAAATTTATCAATGTTGCCTTCACCTTCACCACATTACATTGACCTGGATCAAACTTCAATGTCTACCCTTCACTATTTAGTTTGCTCTTGACCGCCAAGAATACAGCATGTAACACAGAGCTGTACTACGTTAGATACCTCTTTCAAATTTCACCACGACTCATGTGCAATTTACAACCTAATTTAAGTGGGGATTCTGATATTCATTGAGGAATTAGCACATTTTGATTGTGTGGTTATTATTAACTATTACACTATGTTGCATAAAATATGTTTTTATTCCATTTTTTTGTGGTTAAATTCATTTTTAACTGAACATTATTTTGTAATTTTTTTAAGTAATGATTGTTTTTTTAAAATCCATTTATACAGTCAATGTTCGACATTTGAGGCAGTGAAAATGCTATTGACAGTCACTCCAAGCCTTCTCCATGGACATAGGCCTCTATTGCAATGTTTCCAATGGGGCTGCAGATAGGTGAAGCCATGGTTTTAGTGTGGGGACCCAGTGCAGATCAGATCTAGCACAATGCAGCCCACTGTGTGTCTGATGCAGTGATTGGTCTTGGCATAACTACTATCATTGCATGAATTCTAATAAATGGTCACCTAACCAAAAGTTAAACATTTCTTCATCTCTCCCTTGTTGCCATAAGGCTTGCTGAATGATTTATTTTCTAAGAATCACATCATCTGATTTTGAATTTGTTGAATAAGATAACGATCTGATGCATATTTATTACGGAAGGTTCTGTTTTAATTTTGGGCACTTTGGATATGCTGGTTAAAGCAGTAGCTGGATTTTGGGAGAAAGTTTATTTCCTTCTAAGGTGCATTTGTAGCAAGTGCTTGTTGAAGGTACAGCGATGATCTGTGAAAACTCACTTCAATACAACTTTGGCAGTTTAATCATAAAAAATTGAATGCTGATGGAACGAATCTGGAGAGTACTGCATGATACTGGTCAGGTAAGAATAATTAGCCAGAAATAAATATTATCACTTTGTTCAAAGAGTCTAAACATGTTCAGAAACGCATTGCCATATGATCGAATCAAAGTTGTGCTAAACTTTATTTTCTACATTTTTGAGGCCTATCTTGAGCAAATGACTTGGGGTGGAAGATTACAACCTTCACATGTTTCGACGAATGCAATCAACCCGGCGTGCACAATCAAATAAGATCAAATAGACCAAGTTGTCCTAAAACTTTAGGCTGTGAAGGCCATACGCAAGAAGAAGAGTAAATGACTTCACAGAGCTAAATAAAAGGAAAGGGAGATTAAAAAAATAAATTATGAGCTATAACTACACGTTATCTCCCATTTAAATGTAACTGCTTGTAGAGAGTTGAAGAAATAAATGATGAACGTTGCTGCCTCTGTAAAAAAATCCGTCTGAGTTTTTAAAAACATGACATTAGCAAAGTCATTTCTCTTTCTGATTTCTGATTATGTCACCAATTAGTACCTTAAGGGCCTGTCACACTAGCGCGCGATTAGACGCGATAAGCGCGACAAATTCGGACGCGGGGGTCGCGTGGGGGTCAGGCGATCCCGGTGCGAGTGAAGGGCCTGTCACACTAGCGCGCGATTACACGCGCGACGTCCGAAGGAAGGACGTTATTTTTCATCACGTGACGATGCGCATGAGCATGCGCGTTGCACGACGTCGGGCAGTGACGTCATCACGCAACGCCACGCTGAAGACGCACAACGTCAAAACGTCATCACGTTCCGCGCGACAGGATTTTGCCGCGCGTAATTTTTAAGCAGTGTCGGTTTTTGGACACTACGCGCGATGTCGACACCAGCTACACACGAGTCCGCGGAACTCCACGAGACTCCGGCGATCGCAGTGGGACAGGGTCACGCGAGGCCGGACGACTAAAGCGACCACGGTAGGTCGCGCTTGTCGCGTCTAATCGCGCGCTAGTGTGACAGGCCCTTTAATCTTTCTGAGGTTTGTTTCAAGTACATCGACATTACAAAGACATGAACGGTTATCTTTTAAAATAGTGCGATTCCTCAACTTCCATAGTTATGTAAAATCAATCCTGATTTTTGCTAAAATAGTCCCAGAAAATAAATTTAAAACTGCTATATAGGAAACAACATGAAATCTTGGTATTAAGGCCCAATGTCAAGTCCTGCTTCATGCCTGGATATTGTATGGCTAAATTCTGACAGGTCCTATATTGTATGAGAATTACTGTTTGTTCAGTACTACTCCTACAGTGACCCTCAATGAAACAAATCCACTCCGGATACCATAGATAGTGATCCCGAATTAAAATGAACCAAACTAGTGGTCACTAATGTTAAGAGTCAGTAACGACACAGAAAAGACGAGCAATCCTTTGCTGGTTTGGCATATTCACTAATAATACCAAGAAAGGAACGTTCCTAATATGTTATAGTTTAATGAAGGACGGCACAATATTCAACTTTTGGCTCATTACTGCAGCTATCATGGTTTCCTGAGTGGATCAGGTTCACTGGAGGTCTCAGTAGGTGCAAGATTGAATAAAAACCCTTGAGCATTTGTTAATTGCTGTTAATTTACTAAAGTAACTCACAGCAGCAGACATTGGTCAAGAGAATTAAAGGGCCTGTCCCTTGGCACGCAATGGCATCGTATGGCCGCGCGGGGCCGGTCCCACTGAGAAGCGCAGAGAGGTATGTAGTTGTGCGCGACATCGCACGGGGCTCCGAAATGTTTGTAGCGAACAAAATCTTTGCGCGCCAACGGCCTGTCGCGTAACTGACGGCCAAAGTGGGACAAGCCCAAGACCCTGGCATGACACAACATCTCACCTCCAACAGCAGCAGAAGCAGGCAAATGATCGCCGAGCTCAGCCTGGGGCTCACTGCCGTTACGGATCCTGATCCGCCCTCACTCCTACTCCCAGAGTGGGGCCAGGAAAATTGAAGATAGGCACAAAATGCAGGTGTAACTCAGCGGGACCGGCAGCATCTCTGGAGAGAAGCAATGGATGACGTTTCGGATCAAGACCCTTCTTTTCAGACTGAAGAAGGGTCTCGAAAAAGAAACATCACCCATTCCTTCTCTCCAGAGATGTTGCCGATCCCGCTGAGTTACTCCAGCTTTGTGTCCATCTTCAAATGACGTCACGTGCTCCAGAAATTGCAAGTGACCTTCGCGGGACCGTCGCGCTCAACACGACCTTGAGGTCGCGTAATTTGCATGCCAAGGACCCGTAAGTGGGACAGGCCCTTAAGGTTAAGTTAGTAGGGACTAGAATGAGTAGCAGTTTGTGAGGCTCTCTATTGTAAATATCTTGGGGCCACTTTAACCCTCATGGGAATATTGGATGTGTTAAAATATAATTGGAAAAGTCTATATTCTGAGATACTCAGTGCTGAAATCCAAGCACTGATGGAATTCAGCCTTTAAACTGCATTAATATACAATACTACAACTCATTAGGATGTTAATAAAACCATACAGATATTTCCAGGTCTGTGTGTTAACCGCAATGAACTGGAACCTTTCAGGTTTGTGCTCCCTGTGGCTTTGCCATAAGGAATCACAAAGGCATGATCCTTTTGACAAAAGGGATTGATGAATCATCTCTCATTATCAATGCAGAGATTGCACACACCCTTTTTGCATTGATCGTAATAATGAAATAATACGCTCACTTACTTAGTTCCTTATCGCATTAATATTTCAGAGAAAATATCACCAAATTAAATTGCTTCTGAGGTCTACATTCAGTGACTTGAAGGAGTCTTTAGTTGTGCTACGGTCTCATGAAAATCCTTGTGCATTTCAAGGAAATGTGTCAATCGAGCCTCATGGAGAATTGTGAGCTCCTTTCTATGCAGTTGGGTGCAGAGTGCCTTTTGGTGTCCACTGTAATGCTAATGGTCTGCGCATATTTGTGGGGAGAATTGCACTAGGTATCATCTCAGCGTAGGTGGGCAATGGACATATGCAGCACAAGCGGAATATGAAGTCGGTCAGCATGCCAGGCTGCTGTGATCACAACTTTACTAGTTTGATGCTCAATGCTCTGAGCATTTCTCTTAACAGACTGTTAAGAGAGAGAGAGAAATACTTCAATTTGTACAGAACCTTTCATGACTTCCCAAAAATGTTTCAGCCAATAAAGTACAGTGCTTTAAAAGCAGTACATTACCTTAAAATAATGAGTCTTCAGATACAAACCAGTTTCAAGTAACTCCACAATACCTTTTGATCCCAAGATGTATTTTCAATAATACAAGTTTCCACCCACTGGTTGAAGATGAACTCTGATAGGAGTGTGCTAAGATCAGTTGCTTCAAAATATAAAATGTCTGGATCTGGTCACTGTTGACTATGCAAGAATCACACTTATCATCGAGATATTTGGGCATGTAAAAGTCCCACAATGGGATCTGTTGATTTTGTATGCTAAGCGGACATTTTTGGACTAGTCCTGTATCAATTGAAACAGATGTCTCCTTCCCTTCTCCCTCAATGAAGCTTCAATGGAACTTACTGTATAAGACATGTTTTAGATTTAGTTTATGGCTTGTTTATAATTGCAGAGATAATTTTTTTTAATTTAAAAAAAGGGTGGTGGATGTACGCAACAAACTGACAGGTACATGGATAGGACAGGTTTGGAGGAATATGGACCAAACCCGGGCAGGTAGTACTAGTGTAGCTGGGACATGTTGGCTAGTGTGGGCAAGTTGCACCGAAGGGCCTGTTTCCACACCATATCACTCTATGACTGTGATATCAGTTTTAACATTTGGAACAAACTGGGATCCAAAATCTGCCATGGACGTTGAGTATTGATTTATCAGGGTTGTTGATTGCTTTATAATGCCTGTTGACCAAGTTAAATAAGATAATGATATGTCCATTCAATCGACAAACACCAAGATCAGGAGAATGAGATGAATCTGCAGAGGGGTCCTGTCCTGAAATGTCACCTGTCCTTGCTCACCAGAGATGCAGCCCGACCTGCTGAATTACTTTTTTTGTAAACCAGTGTCTGCATTTCCTTGTCTCCAGCTTTTGATGGTTGTGTTTTTCAGAGAAAATGTAGGACACATCAAGTAAAGCTTATTATCATATGCACAACTACAGTGAGACACAAGTACCATTCAGATATTTCTTGCAACAGCTTTACAGGCACATAGACTCAGACAACACACAGAACATCATTAATTTTAATAAATAAAAGTTTGACCAATATCTTATTAATTAATTAATCAATTGGTGAGGCTTGGCAATTAACCAAATTCTTTCTCTTCTGCTACTGATACTATGGACCACACGCTACCATCAAAAGATGGATGATAATCTCTCGGATAGCAGGGGGAGGACTATTAATTCCCTTTTCAGTGGGAGATGTTCTAAGTTTGGTTCAGTTCAAGACATGGAGCAATACCTTTCCTAAGAGTATTCATAAAAGTACCTTTTATGAAGGCTCCTTTTTCATTAGTGTGTGGCAGGTTTGTCACTCCAATTTGGCACTAGTGAGCTCCCTCTTAGCAGCAAGACTCGCATCTGGGAGCCAACTATCCGTGACAACCGTCCAAGAAGTTGGGCCAGGAAAAAAACAGCCATCATTTTTCTTCGCTGGGAACAGAAAGATCCAGGACTGAATTACAATGGGTTTTGTGCCTATAGAGAGCTCCTGATCTATAGCCAACTCTATCTTCATCAGATGTTTACACAGCAAGGGGGAGCATTCATGGGCTGAGGGTTTTTTTTTGTTTTTGGCACATTTACTGATTACATCTGTAGGCCAACTGTTCACCAAGTAGGTTGACACAGTTGTCACATTGATGACATTACCAAGATTAGCAGATACCTAATGGTGGGGAAAGTAAAATTCTGTTTATTTTTTAATTGTCAATAGTTTACAGTCAACTCAGGTCTTTTATACAATATTCTTAAATCAAATCTAGATTGCATGTAAACAATGAAAAGATAAAATATTAAATAACATTTTGGAACGTATTTGATTCAAATTTAGAAAGTTGTTTTTTTGTCTTTCAGAAGAATATGCTCACCGGAATCTTTAAATGAATCCACAATTACACTTATTCCTAAGGTTGACAAGGATTTGGAAGACCCTGGATCATACAGAGCAATTGCTCTTTTAAATACAGATCAAAAAATATAAGCTAAAGTTTTATCTCGGAGATTAAGTTTGGTGATCACTAAAATAATACATCATGATCAAACAGGTTTTATTCCAAAACATTATTCATCCCACAATTTGAGACGATTATTCAATATTATATACTCAAAAAGAGTATGTGATACGGAATTAGTGTTATATCCTTAGATGCAGAAAAAGCATTCGATCAGGTTGAATGGCCATATTTATTTAAAATAATGGAGAAATTCCAATTGGGGGATAGATTTTGTAAATGGGTAAGAATAGTAAGATTGAACGAGAACTTACCAGTTCGAAGGTTGATCTTTATTTTATGAGGAGTCGAAGTGAGGGATTTTGTGAAGAGCCCGCCGGCGCGCATGCTCGACATACTTCAAAGTAGCGGCGTGGAATCACAGAAACCAACAATAGAAATGACTTCGCATAGTAAGATTGAAGTGACTAAGATTACCAGATGAAGGTGATTGAGGGTTGGGCAAGGAGGGCACGAAATCCCTCACTTCGACTCCTCATAAAATAAAGATCAACCTTCGAACTGGTAAGTTCTCGTTCAATCTTACTATTTCATTTCGGAGTCACGTGAGTGACTTCGTGAAGACTTGAAAGCTTCTGTGATTACACGCCCTGGACCACGTCCATGCTGACACACCACTACCAGGGATGGATGGGAGGAACAAACTTGCTCAATAGTTCATACTGCAAAACAAGAATATATTTATGAATAACAAATCAAAACCCCTCATGCGGGGACATCTCCGCGTTCTTGACCTGCATTCAGCACGGCTTCTGCGAACTGTAGAGGAGCAGCAACAGGCTTGTTATAAAAACGCTGGAATACAGCTTCATTAGCCCATCCTGCTGTGGCGAGAATTTGGTCCATAGGCACCTCCATAATCCTCGCCGCTGACGTCGATGCAGCCCTGGTGGAATGAGACTTGAACACATTAGTGTCGATACCTGACTTACCCAAGACGACTCAAAGCCACCTGGATATCGTCTGGACTGTCACTCGATGATGAGGTCTCTTATGAGTGACCAGCAGGTATCTCTCCATTCCTCTGATGCGTGCCGTCACCTTGACATAGTGGCGGATATGTGAGGCTAAACATAGCCCAGCATCTGCGGGGTATGCCGGGAACTTCAGCTGCAGCCCTGTGCACCCAGGTCTATGCTGCTTTAGTAGCTCGTCAATGAAAAAGACTACTTCTGTAGGGGTAGATGTCATTCTGTCGACACGAAGTTTGTGTAGTGTCTGTACCCTCTGAGCTGAAGTCTGCGCTAGTAACATCACCAGCTTCATGGTGAGTTTGTCCAGTTGGAGCCCTTCCATGGGAGACCACGTCCTGAGCAGGTTTAATACGTCCCTGACATCCCAGGTGATATTATAGCGTGGTGTAGGCGGATTCATATTGAATATACCCCGCATGAGTCTGGACACTAGCCTGTTGGATCCTACCTCAATATTGAGGTAGAATGAGAGCGCACTTCTGGCGCTGTTGATGGCACTGTAACTTAAGTGTTCATCATGGTGCAACCCCGCGAGGAATTCCAGGACGTCGGTTATTGTCACGTCATCGTACGTGATGCGAGAGCGGCTGCAGTAGGCTTCCCACTTCTTAATATGCGAGCGGTATCTTTGCCTTGTTGACTCTCGACACGACGCCCCGATGGTATCCATGGTCCGAGCTGAGAGGCCGTATTGGACTAACGGCCTGTTCAGAACCTGCAAGCCAACAAATTTAAATAGTCATGGCAGGGATGTGGCTCCCCTGAGACAGGGTGAGTAACCAATTGTGGGCAACCCTTCAAAAGGACCCAAGGTTCGTTGAGCATGTCAAAGACCACCGGATACCAAGGCTGTGTGGGCCAGTCGGGTATAATAAGGATGCCCTTGGCAGCATCTGCCTGAATCTTACGCAATACCCGACTGATGAGGCAAAATGGGGGGAAGGCATAGAAAAACCAATTCCCCCAGTCCAGCGAGAATGCATCTAGCGCTATAGCCTCAGGATCTGGTTCCCATGAAACGTAGGTTGGTACCTGATGGTTCAACCGTGACGCAAAAAGGTCAATGTCCGGTTTACCAAATTTGGCTGTGACTTTAGCAAAAATCTCAGGATGCAACATCCATTCAATATTGTCATTAAATTTGCGTAACCTGGTGTCCGCCACAGTATTAAGCTCACCTGGCAAATAGGTAGCTGAAATCCAAATGTCTCTTTGAACACACCAGAGCCAAATTGAGTTAGCCAAATTTGTCACACGAAACTGACCTGGTACCACCCATATGGTTTAAGTATGCCACTGCTGTGGTGTTGTCTATTTGGAGACGGAGATGTGCTCCAACAAGCTTGGAACAATACGCACGAAGTCCGTGGAATGCTGCCAGCAACTCCAAATAGTTAATCCCTTGAGTCAACAACATCGTTGACTCAAGGGTGTCCCATCTGCCCCCACAACTAGAGCAATTATCCGTAGCTCCCCAGCCATTGGAGCTTGCATCAGTCTGCAAATATACCACCGGATTAGCCTCCCTGATAGGCTTGAATGAGCTGCTAATGTGGCACACCCACCATTGCAACTCATTTATCGCTTCGGACGGCAGCTGCATTGATCGATCATAATGACCAGCGTCCTGTTTTAACGCAGCAATTTTAGCTCTTTGCAAACTCTGATAATGCAAAGGTCCATATCGCGCTGCCGGAAACAAAGCTACAAGCTTACCAATTACTGTAGCTGTATGCCGAATCGATGGTATATTGGTGCGGATTAAACCTTGACACACCTGGGTAACCTCCTCAATCTTGTTAATTGGTATGGTAACCCTCATGCTCATAGAGTTCACCGTGAACCCTAGGTAATTAATCACCTGGGCAGGGCAGGGCAGAACTTAGATTTCTCTGGATGGACAATAAACCCTAATTGTTGAAATATATTGACAGCAGCTGCAACTCCCTGTTCAGCCAATTCCAGGGTGTGGCCCACAATTAAGATATCATCTAAATAGGCCATAACTATATGATGTCGCTGTCTCAAATAAGCCATAATTGGTTTCACTAATTTAGTGAACAATCTAGGGGCTGTGGTGAGCCCATTAGGCAAAGCCGTGTACTGCCAGAGTTGCCCCATCCAGATGAATTTCAAAAACCTCCTGTCGTATTTCTGGATGGATACTGAATAGTATGCGTCTTTCAAATCGATGCATGCCATAAAGCAACCATGAGAAATCAATGATTTGGCTGTTTCAAACGTATCCATTTTAAAATGAGTATATGTTACAAAAGTATTCAAACGGGTTAGATCAATAATGACACGACAACCTCCATCCTTCTTAGGTCTGGTGAATATATTCGAAACAAATTCAACTGGCTCATGAACCGCTTTCTCAATCACTCCCTTCTGTTCAAGCCTTAAAATTTCCTTGTAGCCTGCTGCCTGTTCTGCAGCAGATAATTTAAACGTTCGACCGGGCATGTGCTGGGATGGAGGAATGTCACCATTAATAAACTCAATTTTATGCCCCTGAATATTCTGCAACACATACTCGTCACCAGTAAAATTACCCCATGCACCCAAAAACAACCGAAGGCGACCACCAACATGTGAAGTTAAACAAAGAGAAAAGAGAGAACCAGACCCCCTCACCTCCGTGGTTACCGGCGGTCCTTGACACGTGTGGGTGGACGTGGAGGTGCTCGGTTGGCTTGAGGGCGCGGCGTCTTCGTTTTCCACCAGGGTCTCTGCCGACCCTGTCCTAAAAAAGACCCCTGGTGCTGGGTCTGATGTTGCTGTCGTTGTGGAGCTTGAGGGTGGGTCCTCGTCGAGGTACTAGCAGACTCTCGTGAGCGAATGTATGGAGCTTTTGAGCCTGACGGTGTGGGGGCACTCTGAGAGCGCATGATCCCCACTGTTTTGGCTTGTTCGTCAAGCTCTTTGACTCTCTTCGAGAGGTCCTCCCCAAAGAGTTGACGGGGCGGCGGCGGCGGCGGTGGTTTGCACAATCCTGCAAACTTCGGGTTGAGCGCTGGGCGGATGCTGTTTTTGCTAAACCCGTTGATTTCGTGCTGGGTCACGCACAGGAGGGCCAGAGCATCTTCCTGGTCCAAATTCAGTTCGTCCCCGTCCACTGACCGCGCAAAGGCGGTAATACCGGCCGTGAGGAGCTTCAGGATCCACTGCAATTTTACCTCTTGTTGACGGATAGCCGCACTGATGTTGCCCCATATCGGCGTATTGACCACAGGCACGTTGAGGGAGTTGCAATTGGATGGAGCCTTGTGACGGCTCATTGCCTGAATGAGGACTTCTTCCTGTAGTTGCTGGTTGTTAAGAAAGTCCACAGTGGCTGCCAGCTTTGCGTTTAAAGGAAGTCCAGATGAATGTGGGGCGGCAAATTTGGTCGCTACATCCAGAAGATCCTCCGCTGGCACCTCCAACGGAGGTGGTATGGAATCCACCAAAACCTCCTCCTCCTGCTGCTCCAGGCTGATGGTAGAGGCTGGTGACGACGCCCTGTGCCTGTTGCTGCCCTGCTGTAGTTGACGTTGAAGCAGGAGCTCCAGCAGCCGCTCCATACGGTCAATACGCCCTTCACCCTGAACACTCAGGTGGTCGGAGTCCTCCGGCTCTGAAAAGAAAACCGGGCTCCTATCATCGGCCCGCACCTCATCGAGGCCCAGCCGGTGCCGGTAGTTGTCGCTAACAGCCGCCGAGGCGAAACTGCGCGATTCCCGCGCGGGCGTGTTCAACCGCCTCCGTTTAGCGGGAGCTGAAGCCACTGCCACTAAGAGCACTTGCGGCGTGGTGTTGGCACCAGCCGAAGCATGGCTGCCTGAAGTCCGCGCAGGCTTGCCGGCTGCCCACATCGTGGACTTTGCCAACGCATGGTCTCGCCCACCCATCCATGGGGGGCTCGGCGACCGTGACGAGACCCGACTCAACCGACCCGTCCCGGCGTCGAGAGTCGGGGTGTGCCGGCTGGACCTCACAGCCGCCCCGGGTCTCGCCCTGGAACCTGACCGCTCCTCCGTGTCAGGCAATGCCTTAGCCCTGGCAGGGTTAGGCTTCTGGGCTCCTGCCCTTCCCCTACTCGGAGGGCTGAGTGGAACGGGCCGTGCAGCCGCACGCACCCAGCTCGAGGTCGCCAGCGAGCCCGCTGACGACCTGACTGCCATGGCAGGGTCCCCCTGCTCTGGCGGCACACCACACTCCTCCTCGTCGAACTCCTCCGAGCTGTGGTGTGCTGGCGGATCTGGACCTGTAATCACAGGGCTTACCCACATCTCTGCCTGAGTCCCGGCCTGCGTTGCAGGTACTGCTGATGGTAAAGGCCCCGGAACTGTTGACCGGCGAACTCGTCCTGACGTCCTCCGGCCCTTGGAACTCCCATCCATGTCCTTGCTGCAAGACAAAACCAACAACAAGGACCACCAACTAAAGGTAGGATACTTACCTCCGTGGCCCCTTATGAAGGGCTGGCGAAGAGCGCGCTCCACCGCTAGCCTTCGCAGCAACGCGGTACGACGATATGTCGAGCATGCGCGCCGGCGGGCTCTTCACGAAGTCACTCACGTGACTCCGAAATGAAATTCTATATTCGAATCCTACTGCAAGAATATTAACTAACCAAATATTATCAGCTAAATTCAAGCTTTATAGGGGTTGTAGACAAGGATGTCCGCTATCGCCTTTGTTATTCGCTCTGGTGATAGAGCCTTTAGCTGAAAGGATTAGATCTTAACCAGAAATATATGGATATAATACTGATACTACAACTAATAAAATATCTCTATACGCTGATGATGTCTTAATTTATCTTACAAAACCGGAGATTAGTATTCCTAAGCTATTTAATGTTATAACTAAATTTAGTACATTTTCTGGATATAGAATTAATTGGAATAAAAGTGATATTATGCCTATAACTGGAATAAAATCAAATATATTACAACAATATCCACTAAAAATAGTTACGGACAAATTTAAATATTTAGGAATTCATGTATCTAAATCCTATAACTCATTAATTAAATCTAATTATCCTCAATTATTAAATACACTTAGAAAAAATATTTTATATTGGAAAACACTTCCTATATCTATGATTGGTAGAATAAATGCTATAAAAATGTTTTTTTTTACCACAACTGTTATATTTGTTTCAAGCTATTCCCTTTTATCTCCCGAAAACTTAAAAAAAAAAAATTGATAACATTGTTAATAGTTTTATCTGGGACTATAAAAATCATAGAATAAGTAAAAAACATTTATGTAAATCCAAGATAAATGGAGGATTAACTTCCAAATTTTTTATATTATTTCTGGGCAGTTCAGATTAAGAATATGAATTTTTGGTGGGTAAATTTGGATCATGAACCAATGTGGTTAAAGATGGAAAAGGAAGATTGTTTACCTTTTAATGTAGGTTCGATTCTTTTTGCGCCAAGGGAAGTACAAAAAAAAATTTATAGGGACAACCCTGTAATTCATAGTAATAGACGCATTTGGAAACAAATAGTTAAGACTTTACATTTAGATAATTTGTCACTTAACCTACCAATTATGAATAACCCTTTATTTAAACCCTCTGTATTAGATAGGGGGTTTAGACATTGGGATGATTTAGGAATTAAAAGGATAGAACACCTTTACAGAAAATTTCTTTCATTTCAGGAGTTACAAGATATCTATGGATTGCCATCACATAATTTGTTTAGGTATTTACAAATTAGAGATTATATTAAGTCAAACACACAAGATTATAAAATTAAAGAACCAGGATTATTAGATGAACTGTTTAATAAGCATCCAAATACAGAAAAATTAATAGCTTATATATACAACATTATTTTGGATAGGGAGAATCCAACAACAGAAATATATCGACAAGCATGGGAAAATGAAATAGGTTTATCTATAACGAAAGAAACTTGGAAAGAAAGTTTACAACGTATACATCGTTGTTCGTTAAATGTTAGGCATACATTGCTACAATTTAAAGTATTATATAGATTACATTATTCGAAAACCAAATTAAATAGAATTTTTCCTAACATTTCTTCTATTTGTGATAAGTGTCAGAATTTAGAAGCCAATTTAACACATAGTTTTGTAATGTGTTCAAAACTTAATTATTATTGGATAGAAATCTTTAGAGTTATCTCTGAAGTTCTTAGAGTTAAACTGGATTACTGTTTGATAATAGGGAAAAAAATAATATTGAAATTTTGGAAGGGAACATTATCCCCCACAATTAAAATGTGGACAGCAGAGATGTCGGAGACGTTGCATTTGGAAAGAATTAGATTTGTCCTAATGGACAAATATGAAATCTTTGAACAGATATGGTCTCCATATATACAATATTTGAGGGGGTAGCTGTTCTTGGCATCACAACTCAATGGGTACCCGACAGGATTTGAGGAAAATAATTCATTTTCAAACTTTGATTTGTATACATGTCTCTATTGATATTATCATTTGTAATAGTTTTATTTACAATATATTTTGTTGTTTCTCTTTTATATATATATATATATATATATATATATATATAATACTTTTTACTGTTTTAAAAAATATATATATATTAAATAGATATATATTAATTGTTTTTTTTTCCTTTCTTTTTTTTATAGATAATGAAAATCATTATTTAATCACAACCTTTATTGATTTAAAACCTATTCTTTTTTCTTTTTCTCTCTATTTCTAAAAAACAGAAGATAATAATAATCAATGTGATATTTGTATAAATACCGAATTAACTTGGTATTTGTAAATTTGTTTTAGCATTGTGAAATGCTTACTTCTAATAAAAATATTATTTAAAAAAAAAGAAGAATATGCTCACTTTGAGAGATTGGCAGAGAGTCCTGGATACCTTGCCTACAGAGGTTGTGCCATACGTACACAAAACAACTGAAGGATATGCATAGAAAGCAAATTATGCAATTGTGGATTTTTCAGTGGTATAGATTGAAAATATAATTTTATTGGAATGAAATTGTGACTCCCATTTCTGGGAAATTTACCCTTACATAAGCTGACATTATTTAATATTAAATGCCCGGCAAGTGATGTCTTGAAGCACTATGGAGAAATGAATCCACAACGTTCTGGACCAAACCACAGCAGACACTGCTGGTCCATGATTATTTTTCAGTTGTGCCAAGCTGAACCTCCTCTGATGCAAGTTTACTTATTGCCTATTTACATTCTATCCACTGGTACCTCCCTCTCCTAAACACTCTATCAACACCTCCCACTAGGGTGGCACGGTGGTGCAGTGGTAGGGTTATTGCCTTACAGCGCCAGAGACTCGGCTTCCATCCTGATTATGGGTGCTGTCTGTGCTGTTTGTACGTCCTTCCCATGACCTGTGTGGGTTTTCTTCGGGAACTCCGGTTTCCAAAGACGTACAGGTTTATAGGCTAATTGTAAATTGTCCCTAGTGTGTGTAGGATAGCATTAGTGTGCGGGGGTCGCTGGTCGGCGTGGACTCGGTGGGCCGAAGGGCCTGTTTCCACACTGTAACTCTAAACTAAAATACCTCCCACCACCATTTTCCACTCATTAGCGTTGGTTGGCCCAAGCTCCAATTTCTGATCCCTTGAAACCCCAACGGGAGCAGCATGTGCTTGTGCAGTCACCTTTTATTTTTCTCCCCAATTCCCCCTTCTTCTGATGAACATCTGGTAAACTTCACAGATTTTTTGTTGGAAAATTCAGACAGTTGTCACATCGCAAATCTCTCTTGAACATACTTGGACGCAAGTCAGCAACACCAACCCTTTCATCATTGAGAATGCAGCACTGGGCCTAGACTTTGTTGACTAAAGACAATGAAATTGGGAATGGACTTACTCAAGCCCACACTAAGCCTGATGCGTTTCAACTACTATGCAAACATCATACAGGATGTGAGGATAATGGAGCAGAATATCATATTTAATTATTTTATTTTTCACATATCAATTTTACTGCAGTACCTCATTACATCACTATCTTGTGTTGCTGTGCTACAACTTCAGCGGGAGCTACACCGTGTCTCCAGACAATGCAATTCATTAACAAATGCTACCTTCAAGGCATGAAGGATAGACCGACCCTGATGAACATGGGAGTATTTTTTCCTTTCCCATGGATATTCACTTTGAATTTTTTTCCAAAGCTCCTTTAGAAGATAGAAGTATGTCAATCCAGCAATTCCATCAGCGTAAATTGTGGAACAGTTTGCTTTATAAGCTGAAGATCTTTCTCCTGCTCAATTTAACCTTTTAGAGCCATTTTTCCCCGGTCGTGTAGTAGCAATATCAAGCAATTGCCTCTATACTTCACTGAGATTTGAATTGCTCTCAGACTAAGAATTCTCTCTTGAGTATGTAACAGCAGGTGAATGTGTGATTAGAAGGGACTCGTGATTCTTTTTTCACAAGTAACACAAATGCCTTGGTGTCCAACTGAATGCTCAAAGATTTTCCAGCTAGGTAAATTCCATGTTTGTGCACTAACATGATAACTAAGATAACACTAACAAGAGTTCTAAACAGGGTGGAATATCAGGCTGACAAAATTCTCTTGCGGAAACAAACTTTTGAATGAATGAATGAATTAATACTTTATTGTCACAGTGAAATTCTTTGCTTGCATACCCAAGGTATGCAATAGTCGTCACATAAAGGCTGCTGACAAAGTTACAAAGTATCCTGCGCCAGGTCTACCTTTGTTTTTCCCCCCCTCCCCCTTCCCTCACGGTGGCCCCCCTACGCCGGGTCCTCCATTGTCCATTGTTCTTCCCCCTCCCTCACGGCGGTCCCCCATGCCGGGTACTCCATTTCTGAGAGCCTTCCCCTTGAGAACCGCAGGCAGCATCATCTGGGAAGCTCACCAACACCATAGGTGCTTGCCAGAGGCTTCAATGCAGTGATGAAATCAGCAAGGTCTTCTTGTTCCTCCTGATTTATCTACTAACTGTCTTGGACTTGATATGTTTTGAGAAAAGTGTTGCAGTTAGTTCTGTGCATGACAAATCTATCAATAGCTTTCATACAATAAGTTTCTGAGAAGCTCAAAATCTGTAGGGCCACAATTAACTAGAAACATATTGCCGTTTCTTTACCTACAAAATAGCCACAATTTATAGCATTCCAAATTAGAATCAGTCATCTTTTGCTCTCCCGAAGTGTGATCCATGTCCAATCGTTGCCATTTTATTGCAGTTCAATTTTGTTTTTAATTGTAAATTTAATTATAAAAAAATAATTTGTGTTCAGACATAATGCACAGATGTTGGCAAATGTTAGTTCAGGTCAGTTTTACCTCATTGCCTTTGTAGTAATAACCTGACCAAACAATATCAAGAGAGAAACCTGCTTGGTTGTCTACATGCAATCATGTGTAGGAAAGAACTGCAGATGCTGGTTTAAATCAAAGATAGACACAGAATGCTGGAGTAAATCAACGTGGCAGGCAGCATCTCTGGAGAGAAGGAATCTTTCCAGAGATGCCGACTGTCCCGCTGAATTACTCCATCATTTTGTGTCTGTCCATGTACTGTCATGGTTGGCTCTCTCCCCTGACCCGTCCTCTTGATTAACTGCTGGTAAGCCAGCAGTAAATCAACTAACTGCAGACAAACACAACATATTGCTCAATTCATTGTCATTTGTCATTTAAATTGTTTATTGCCTAACTCGTATCAATATGGGATTGCACTTCAAGTTATCCCATAGTGCAATGACGTATCTTTGTATAAAAACACTTCTGCAAATGTAGCAAGGTCCCACACATAATGCATGATAATTACCAGATGTGATCTACATTCTGTGACGTTGATCGTGGGACAAATCTTGGCTAGAACATTATTGCTTTTTTATACTGGATAGTACCAAGGGATCTTCTACATACCCAGAAAGAGGTGAATGATTTAATGTCCCATCTTAAAGAGTAAATTTGCAAAACTCAAATATTCCTGCACCTTCCATTTTGTCTGACCAAGACTAAATGAATACTTGCTAACCAGGGAGTACTGTCTAATTTTTACCACCTCTGATGCTTCCAGGTCAACATTTAGGCCAACCTAAACGAGTGATTGCTATTGAAATAAATGGACCCACTCCAGGACACCTGCAAACTGTGGTAATAATGAGTCTTTGGATTGGTTCCCAGCACGAACAGAAAGCTAAAATATTCTGAGAAGCACAGTCTTGTAATAAAAGTCAGTTACAAGATACTTGTTTCTTTTCCACTCTTGTTAAAAATTTATCCATTCTGAAGTCTGCTTTGTACAGATTTTTTTTTTTCCCTTTTCCTTTAACCTTCCATCTGGAGTTGGATATTTTACTGCAAGCAGAAATGAAAGAAGGCAATAATACTGTTCACTGATCCTTACATTGGCTGGACGATGTTGTTAGATTAATACACAGGGGAACAAGGAACGCACCACCTAACATGCATGGTTGTCACTGTCCGATAATATACTAAGGCTAAAAATACTGTTGCTTATAAATTAACAGATGTAAAATGTTGAAACATCGTGGTCTGAAGAAGGGTCCCGACCCGAAACATCATCTATCCATGTTCTCCAGAGACGCTGCCTGATCCATTGAGTTACTCCAGCACTTTGTGTCCTTTTATGTTGCTTGTTTCAAATGGTGAAAACTTATAAGAATAGCCAGCAATACAGAACAGGATATATGAACAAATATAGGAACCAAATACTTGGTCATTCTACTCTTACCCTAGAATCGGAATTCCTGACTTCCATACTTAAATTGAGTAGAACATGGTAGATTTTATTCGCATCAATAGTTCACATGGGGGTTGTGGGGAAGAGAAGAGGGTGACACGGTGGCGCAGTGGTAGAGTTGCTGCCTTACAGTGCCAGTGTGCGATCGATCCTGACTACGGGTACAGGTTTTTAGGTTAATTGGCTTGGTATAAATGTAAATTGTAAATTGTCCCTAATGTAGGGTACTTAAATTGCGGGGAATCTCTGGTTGGCATGGACTCGATGGGCCGAAGGTCCCGTTTCTGCGCAGTACCTCTAAACTAAACTAAACTAAAAAATTGATGATGGTAGGGTGCTATGTGTGGTTTGATATTTGAACATCTAAGTGTACTTGGTATTGCAAGGGGAGGTTATTGAATGTGACTGGGCCAGGGTTCAAGGGATGCGTGACACACGTAAATGGAGTGTTCAAATTGACACTGGCAACTGAGACAGTGTGGAGCAGATTGATACAAATACATCTATTGATGCTCCTGAACACATCATCAAAGGACAAAGGACAAAGGACTTTTATTGTCACATACACCAATTGGTGTAGTGAAATTTGTCTTACCGTGCAGCACACAGATAAAGATAAGACATAACATTAAAGAATTTAACATAAACATAAAAAAACATCCCCCCACAATGGTTCCCATTATGAGGGAAGGCACAAAGTCCAGACCCCATCCCCAGTTCTCCCATAGTCAGGCCTATTGAGGCCCCAACAGTCGCCGCTATGGGGGCCGATGTTCCAGGCTCTTCTTCGCCGGGTGATAGTGCTCCGGCAGTGGGAGAACCGTCTCAGTGGCTCAGGGTCCCTGTAACGGCCGCTTCCTTGCTGGAGACCGCGGCTTCCAATGCCAACAGGCCACGCTGGATGGAGCTCCACAACTGGTGATCCCGCCAAGAGATCCCAGGCTCCCGATTTAAATTTCAGCGCCGCCGCCCGCGGCTGGCCACCCCGCAGGTCCGCGATGTTCACCTGCGGTCTTCAGCTCACCGGAGCTCCAGCGCGGCGACCCAGGCAAGGCATCCATGATGGCGCTCCAGCGCTGCGCTGCTGCCGTGGCTCTGGGTGGTCCCCCCAGGAAACGCCGCTCCAGGCCCGCTGGTCGGCCGCGAGGACGGGTCGACGGTGCAGCCCGGAGAAAGCTGCCTCTCCGACCAGGTAGGGTCCCTAGAAAGCAGTTTCCCCCTCCCCCCCCTCCACCCCCACATAAAAAAAGGCTAGGACTCCGAAAATCAAAAAACTCAACTAACTAAAATTTAAAAAAGAGAGAAAAGACGGACAGCTGCAGGCTGGGCAGCCATACCCGTACAGGACGGCGCCCCCAGTTAAAATCCCTGGGGTCATTGGGTGTTTCGGGTCTTTCAACATCAGACACCCTCGCCCAGGTGACCCAGCCGTGATTGATCAGACCACGACTTGTGTTCAGGTGGCATTCGCTCCTCCCTATGGACCTCTTCTCCTGATCCAGAGCCATCTTGAGGCGTTCCCCACTGCCTCTGTGGTGTTCTTGATGGCTCTTCTCCTCGCCACTCCATTGATGCCCAATGCACTCAAGACTCTGTAGAGCGATTGCCTTGCAAAATCTCTGCAGCTAACCTCGATGGGCATACACCTTGCCTTCCACCCCTGATTACGGCAGTCTATGACCAGCTCTTCGTACTTGGTCATCTTCCTCTCATGCGCCTCCTCCAGACGGTCCTCCCATGGCAGTCAGTTCCAACAAGACGATGTTTTTGGTCGCCTCTGAGACCAGGAGGATGTCTGGCCTCAGGGTGGTTGTGGCAATGTGCTGTGGGAACTTCAGCTGTTTCACCAGGTCTACAGAACGCTGCCAGTCCAGCACAGTCGCCAGGATTCCTGACTGATTCCTGGCTGTTGTGGTTCTTGGCAGCTGCATTCCGGCCTTCACGAAGGTGATCATCTGGGTGGTGGGGCATGCTCGTCTGCAGCTGCTGATTCCCATGCTGATGGCTTCCGCAATGGGTTTAAGAACCTGGTCGTGACACCAGGTGTACCGGCCCTGCCCAAGAGCCTTTGGGCAGCAGCTCAAGATGTGTTCCAACGTCTCCTTGCTTGAGCATTGCGGGCTATCCGGAGATTCCGCTATGGGTGTTGTAATGGTTGAACTGAATATCCAAAAGTCTACGGTGACCATATACCTTCTAAGAGTCAATGTTCCATTCTCTCCAGCCTAAGACTAGATAAGGCTGGATCACGTGGGATGGACTTTCCAGGTGAGGTTTGTATTCATGTGCGTGCTCAATGTTGCTCTCATGGATTCCAATTGTTAGATTAAGCAGTTCAAGAAGGAACTGCAGATGCTGGAAAATCGAAGGTAGACAAAATTGCTGGAGAAACTCAGCGGGTGCGGCAGCATCTATGGAGCGAAGGAATTAAGCACTCAGGTGTGAAGTGACAAACACTGGAATAACATTCACAGGCCGAGCATGTGTACACAAAGTTTGTGTAAGTCATATGCAGATGATTCAGAACTAAGTTAAGAAATCCTGTAACGTCTGCTTAATGATTAGGTTTTGGATTACATTTCTACTCACAGTGCAAAAAAGCTAAGTAAAAATACTTCTATCCTGCATCCACAAGTGCGGCCTTGCCTCTGAGTTTACAGTATGATTGTCCAAATATGTGCTTTAATTACAAATTCTTTAAAATTCTACTTTCTTTTATGGAGAAGAACATTTGGGCCATCAATTATTCAGCAGCTATATGGCAAATGCAATCAACATGTACAGCCGTTACAACACGTTACTCAGATATATTTAGCAGATACCTTGACTATGTGATAGAATTATAAATGAAGATAGACACAAAATGCTGGAGTAACTCAGCGGAACAGGCAGCATCTCTGGGGAGAAGGAATGGGTGACGATTTGGGTCGATACCCTTCTTCAGCCTGAAGGTCTGAACTACTTCAACTAATGTTGAATGAAATTTGTTAATTGTAGAGGGAGAAGTAATATATATTTTTAACTCCCTTCTATGATTCACTGCTTAACTATTTAATTGGATACTTCCTTCTAAAACATCTTTGGTGCAATGTTGATGTTCTTCAATTTTTACATTTGAGAGATAATTAATGCAACACTTATTGTTGTCTAGCCTTTTGATTTTTCTTCAGTGTTTTCTCTTCCTTCCAAGGGAGATACTGACTTTCTAATGGGAATCAATTCCATAAGTATTAGGTAGTATCCAGTTCATTGGTTAACTGGGGATATATCGGTGAGTAGTGGTCACATATTTGATCTCGGGGTGGAACCCCTCAGTCATGATCCTGAGTCTGTTTTTTTTTAAGTTATTAATGGAAATATTAGGCCCTTGCTGCTATTCCTCGCCAGTGCAGATGCTGGGGAATGGAACCTGCCATCCATCCCCAAGCCATAACATTCTTCCCCAAATGCAAAATCATTTCTGTGATTAGTTCATTCGTCAGAGGTTCAAAGCTGAATCCAGGACATTATGTTGTTTGTTAACAGAAAGAGGTTTGCTCTTATGATGTTAGATTAAACAGACTGATGCTCAGATTGGAAGTGACAAACATAGGAATCGTGACATGCAGCTCCCTCATCATGTACGTGACACTAAAGGAAGTTGATTATTGACCCTCTTTCTTCCGTTTAATCCTCAATTAGATATATGTATAGAATACCCATTAGCACTGTGATTTTCACTTGATTTTGTAGCAGTGGGATTATTAATTTTGGCAGGAGGAAATACAGAGCTCTCAATTGCAAACTGCATCTGGAGAAAGTTACAGCGCGTAAACTGTGGAGTGGATCTGCGTGTGTTTGTACTTTTGAATAAGAGAGGGAGACATTTCTGTCCAAATCATAGCCAACGTAAGATTGTGATGGCATCACCAAATGGATAAGAAGGTCCACAGTGTTACAAACAGATTCAAGACAATCTAAAATATTAAAGGGAAAGTTTGCATTGTTCTTAAAACCCACAAATAATGAACAAAGACTAAAAATATTGTTGCTCACATATTGGCACTTTAAAATGTTATTTGCTGCAAATAATGTAAGCTTACAAAAGAAGCTAGCAATAGGGAAATGAATATATTAACAATAGAGGAAGCAAACACTTGGTCTCATTGCCAATTCCTCCATTAGAAAGGCACATTGAGTAGGGGTGATAATGGGTATCCGGTCCAATTCTATATACTGTCGAACTTTTACAGGTGTGTAAATGTTTCCCATTCCACCTTATTGCTGGTCTTAGCAGAAGTTTGCAAAGCTAATTTTCCTAGTTCAGGATTTCCTGTTTCTGAACGGAATGCTTTTATGGAATACATTAACTGAATGAAAGAGCAGCTGATGCCATGGGCATCAATCCAGCATGTGGATCCTCACCACAGCAAGTCTTCCCATTGCCTCAGTTTGAGCAGAAGTGCAAGAAATGAAACCTCTATGTGTGTCTGTAAGAGTTCATACTTTGATCGAAATACAGGATATATTTGATCCAAATTTGAACATGCTCTACTAAAATGTCAAATATGAAGACTGCTAAATTTGAAAGAAAGATAACTGTTTAAAAGGTGCTGGAAATGTCACGTTCTCCCAAGTTAAATGCACGGGACTCTGCCATCACTTGCTACATACAAATGTGTGCTGTCTGTCACAGGAACAGGGTAAATACCTGTTGCTATTACTCAACAATAGCCATTGAGTGTTAAAGAAGGAACTGCAGATGCTGGAGAATCGAGGGTTACACAAAAAGCTGGAGAAACTCAGCGGGTGCAGCAGCATCTAAGGAGCGAAGGAGATAGGCGACGTTTCGGGTCGAGACCCTTCTTCAGACTGCCAGACCCTTCTTCCAGTCTGAAGAAGGGTCTCGACCCGAAACGTCGCCTATCTCCTTCGCTCCTTAGATGCTGCTGCACCCGCTGAGTTTCTCCAGCTTTTTGTGTAACCCCCAATAGCCATTGAGTAGTGTGTACAGCTTAATAAATGGTCTTGCTGACTGCAAATGTCTCAGGGTCCGAGGCCTTTGACTGTTCATGAAAGCTGCTGAATGGTCAAATGTATTTTCTTTTCTGCACTGCTGGAGCCTGGAGTGTCAGAGGCTGTGATCAGATAAGATATCTATCAGACCTGTCTAAATGAAATCTGTTTGGCATCAACTTCATTGTTTCCTTTCAGTTATGTGCTAATTGCTATTCAGGAACAGGCATCCTTCTTCTTAATAGCTTCAATGCCTGTCCAGCTCAAAGCTAATGTGCAGTATTGGAATGTCTCGTGTACTTGTCTCATCCAGATGATGAAAAATATACTTGAAGAGGCATTAGACTCTTCATTCAATGCATCATCAATAAATCTATCCATGTGGAAGAGCACTTAAGCTAAGCGTTCTGCCTTGGTGAGGTGTAACTCTGTGTAACTTGTGTTCAGCGTGTTAAAGTTTTGCAAAATTATCTTTTTTTCCCCGTCTCATGTTTCTTCATCTCTTTCAGCAGAGCAGCAAATATCGAATATGTGATTAATTAGTGCAATCAGGCAAAGTTTCAGAATGTAACTCATAAAAATTACAAACAACAAAATATTTCTTAATGGTTTTTAAGATTAGTAACATGATGCTGCCTTATAAATGATGCTGTCAATAGGTTTATCACAAATGTTTCAATTAAGCCACCAGATGTGAGCAACTTCATTCTAAATAATTGAGAATAACATAAAATAAATATAAGGATTTGCTAGCTAAATTGGCGCATAATAGTCATTTTCATTGATGGAAATACCTGAAAGCTTTAAAAAAATGTCTTATTGTTTCTTTGGAACTACAAAGAAATATAGCAAATTTCAGAGGCTCTCAGAGGCAATTAGTGGAAGCTCATTATGGTGATTAATTTGTCAAGGAGATGCAGCCAGTTTACTGGGGCAGGCTTTCTTCCAGTTTTTCTTCTTAAATTCCTTGATCTTTTTTTTGTTGATTTGCCTAATTTTATGTTACGTTTGAAGTATCAACACAAGATTGAAGTAAAATGCCATCCCCAGTAAGAAGAGTTATATCACTTCACAGTAATCCATTTTTAATGTCAACTGTGGTAATTTTGCCTGGAGGATTATGGGTTCAAAAGTGAATTTTAGGACCCTTTGTACCGAAATATAGATTAATACATCAGTATAATCCAGGCTGATTGCTGAACAATTTCCTGTTGGATGGAATTTAAAAACAGGGTCCTGTTTGTCCTTCCAGATGAAGGGAAGAGATTTTATAGGATTAATTTGATGTACTGAATAGCTATTCTTCCAATTTAAAAAAAAACAAAGAATAGTCTCTATCGGAGATAGTTCGTAGGTCAGTGGAAAGAGAAACACAGTTAATATTTGAATGACTTTTCATCAGACTAAAGAAAAATTAGAAACCAAATACTTTCAGATGCAAAGAAGGCGAGAGAGGTGCAGGGGAAAGATTAAATATCTGTGGTAGAGCAAGGGGGATTAAATGACACATATGGCAGTGGTGAGTGAAGAGATGATGGGAGAAAGAAAAAAAAAAAACTGGAATTGTGATTTATAAAATACTGCAGAACAGTTGCAATCACAGATAATAACAAAATGCTGGAAATCTTCAGTAAATCAAGCTGCACCCGTGAGAAAAACACAATTATCGGTACAAATCAATGTTTTCTTCGCAACTGGTCAATTCCGATGCAAACTGGAAAGGCTGGTTATCTGAAATGTTTGAATTTATTATTAAATCCTGAGAATTGTGATATGGCTATGGAAAAAGAAGTGTTGCTTCTTGAGATAACGTGGGGCTTTGTAAAAGGCCCAAGTATATCAAGGTCAAAGTGGGAATGGAATAGGAATTAAGTGCTAGGCAACTACAGGCTCACTGGCTGATCCTTGCAGACTGAACAAAAGCATTCTGCAAGCTGGTAATACACTAGTGTGGAAAAGGGATACATGAGAAAGTGCATCTTAAACTGGAAAGAACATTTAGATGTGTAGGAAGCAACTGCAGATGCTGGTTGAAACCGAAAATAGACATACAAAAAGCTGGAGTAATTCAGCGGGACAGGCAGCATCTCTGGAGAGAAGGAATGGGTGACGACTTGGGTCGACACCGTCTGAAGAAGGGTCTCGACACAAGAACATTTAGATGCCTGGACACTGGTATGAGAAGGGATAAAAGGGTCACTTTTGCATCTCCAAACCTCACATGGAACATATCGTGTGAAGGGAGAGTGAAAATGAAGAGAAAGGATCAATCTATGAGGAATGGTGAAACAAAGGAGAAGGGAGAATATTCCTGGTGAAATATTGGAAGTAGTGTAGTTGCAATAGCGGTAAGGGAGATTAGTCACCAGCACACTGCTGGAGATGGGATTAGAAAAGGTGAAAAAGGGAAGGGAAGATTAAAAGATAGAGAAGGTGAAAGCAAGAACCTGGTAGAAAATGGGAGCAAAGATTATGAAATTAGGGAGTTTTATCCCTGATTTTGGCTTCAGATGTTGGTGAGGTCACGTTTGGAGTATTGTGTTCAGTTTTGGTCACCCTGCTATAGGAAAGATGTTCATAAGCCTGAAATAGTGCAGAAAATATTCATAAGGATGTTGCCGGAACTTGACGGATTGAGCTATAGAGAGAGGTTGGGCAGGCTAGGACTTTATTCCTTGGAGCGCAGGAATATGCGAGGTGATATTACAGAGGTGTATAAGATTATGAGGGGAAGATAATCCTCTGTTGTTATTAACTCTGCAAAGTGATGATACAAAAAAAAGATTTTACACATTGAGAAGCACATGGTAAAAGTTACTGAATGGCGAATGTTGTTTTACTAAAAGCTTGAGTACATTGTTGTAATAATTGTTGATGGGAATGAAAGTAGATGAATCAGTATGGCAATTAATTCCTGCCTTGGAGTTGAGGCAAGCAGAGATCAGTCACAATAATATGTCATCGAATACTATATCAAACTTCTACATGTGTATGGCAGAGAGCATATTGACTGGTTGCATCATGGCCTGGCTTGGTAACTTGAGCACACAAGAGCAAAGGACCCTGAAGGAAGTGGCAGACATTGCCCTCTCCCTGGTACTGACTTTTCCACCATCGAAGCAATCAACGGGAGCTGCTGCCTCAAAAAGTCAGCAATACCATTAAAAGCCTGCATACAGTGGCCATGCTCTCATTGAGAAGAAAGTGCAGGATCCCGAAAATTCCAGGTTAGGGAGCAGCTATTTTCCAGAAATCAAAAGATTGTTAAACAATGCACAACGCTATTCATACCTCAGCAACTACTGTGGACTTTGTTTTGGTTGCACTACAGACTTCAGTTTTACACCATTATGGGTGGTTATTGACTATTAATTTATTGTATTATTGATTATTGGGTATTTGTGCATTTTGCATTAATGGCCCAGTAAAGCTACAGCAAATAAGAATGTCATTGTTTTGCTGTTGGTACATATTAATCACCCTTGATTCTTGATTAAATTGTGGGGCAGGCTTGAAATGTCTGATGGCTTTCTCCTGGCCCTATTTCCTTACGTTCTTGACTACTCTATGCATATATGTTTTCACCTACATTTAGTTGAAAGATATGTGGTAACCTAGTTTGAGGAGGTTCCTTTAATATACACTGTGAGTGATTCTTCTGCTATTAACTGCTTTGAATTGTCAGATGACAACACCATAGCATAATGACCACAAACTATATGTAGGAAAGAACTGTAAATGCTGGTTTAAATCAAAGGCAGACACAAAATGCTGGAGTAACTCAGTGGGACAGGCAGCATGTCTGGAGAGAAGGAATGGGTGACGTTTCGGGTCGAGACCCTTCTTCACATTGAAGAAGAGTCTCAGCCTGAAACATCACCCAATTACCACATATATGTTGGAAATTGCTGATCGGTGAATGTTAGTTTTATTCAATGGGTGAATACTTTTAAAATATGTAATTCTCATGAAAAACATGTCTGCCATTCCAATGGCATTGAAATGTTATTTATCAGAATGGTATATCTCCCTGGGTGAGATCAGCTAAGTCAGTGTAAGACAGATCACGAATCAGCACTTCTTTCACCTGAGTCAGCATGACTGCACAGTTGTTTGCCAACCACCAAAGCTACTAGGCTGCTAATAGACTGTTACAGAAATATCCCAGTCACTAAGCAATGACCATAACCACTCTTTTTGGGTTGATGTTATAAGCAATGTATAATATTTGTGAGTATATGCAAGGAACTGCAGATGCTGATTAACAAAAAAAGATACAGAGTGCTGGAGTTACTCAGCGGGCCAGGCAGCATCTCTGTAGAACATGGATACGTGATGTTTTGGGTACGCGTCTTCAGACTCGCTTGTTTGAGGAATGAATAGATGGTGTTTTTGTAATATTTTTAATTACTTTGCAATATTTATTTTCATTTTGCATTTAACAACACTGTAGGCAATATGATGTGTCATGATGAATTTTAAAAGTTAATTATCTTTGTGCATGCACGCATCAAGAAATAATGACTTTAATAATATAATGTGAATAGTGCATGACTTGTGAGGACTATTTTCGCATAGAATATTAATTTACCCACAGTACCCATTAATAAAGCTCTGTGAAGCTTCCTCATAGTTGGGTACTTTTATTTCATTAGTAAAGGTACGCAAACATTGCAGGCTCACAGCTTCTGATTTTTATGTGATAGTGGAAGCAACAGAGTCATTGGTTTTAATTGTAATCATTTTATTAGATAAATGAACATATTCAATATATATGAAATAATCAATTAGCTGCAGAGGTAACATTATTTCCTTCCTTAAGTTGAATACTCAAGATTATGAACAGTACATATGGTCTGCCCGCCGAAGCCACAATGTTAAAGTGTCTTGGATAAATGTTTCTGATTACAGGCCAAAACAACTTTCACTGAGTCCTTGTCACGTAAGAAGGAAAACCTGCCAACGTAGCACTTTCCACCAAAGTTGAGTTCAAGTTCATTGTCATATGCATGCGTAAGGTGAGGTACAGATACTATGAAATATCTTGCTTGCATTAACATCACAGATACATAGCCACAAACACATAAAAATAAATTGCATGTAAAATTCTAAGAAGACTATTCAAAAAACAAAACATTAGTGCAAAAGCATAATTAAAAACAAATTAGTGGTAGTGCAAGAGGCAAGCCGTAATGTTCCATTGTCGAGGTAGGACTAGGGTTATGCATGTTTTTTCAAGAACCTGATAGTAGCTATTCCTGAGAGTGGTTGGGTTGGATTTCATACCTCTGTACCTCCTGCCCGATGGTAGTGGTGAGAAGAGCGTATGGCTCAGAAGGTGGGAACTTTGATGATAGATGTTGCCTTCTTGAGGCATCACCGCATGTCGATGCCGTCAATGTATATGAGGACTCTGCCCGTGATGGATCAGGCTGTGTGCTCTGCAGCCTCTCGCATTCCTGTGCATTGGAATTGCCATACTTGACTAGAATGCAACCAGTCGGAAGATTTCACCAGTACTTCTGTAGAACTTTGTTAGCGTATTCTACTGTTAGAATCTATTTTAACTTTGAAGAAAGTAGAAACACACAAAGAGTCTTCTTCGTGATTGCATCTATGTGCTGGGGCCAAGCCTGGTCATCAGACATGTTAATGGCCAGCCTCCATCACTTTCCATCACTGATCTACTAATAAAAACTGATGCTTGGCCTCCGAATTGCATTGCATCACCAGGTGAATCATTTATTTCCTTGTGGTTGAGGTACCGATGATATGATATATTATACTGCGGCCTATCATAATCTGGGTTACATTGAAGGTCAGGATATTGAGCTAACGTGCATCAGTTCAGAAACAACCACAAACCTTGAGACATAGGTGCCTTTTCTTTATAACTTAAATTCAGATTTCAAAGAGACATGAAAGAAAAGGAATTGGTCAGAATCTAATGTATAAATTCATTTGAATGCTCCCCATTAATCATTTCATACCTAGCACCACAGTATTCCATTATAGTATGCATTGGAAATAATTGCAAATTACTGAATTAATCCCCTGAGATTATAACATGTAGCATGTGACCTTTGCAGCACATAATGCACAAAAAAAAGTGTGCATATTAAAGTAAAGCTAATGCACAGTCATTAATCAACTTTACAAATAATTACTCCATCCCGTTTTAATTTAAACTCTCTGAAATTTGTATTACAATACACAGAGCCGCACAATGGGATTTCAAATGATTTCAACAAAAGCATTCTATTGATTAAAAAAAAGATCATACACCAAATCCATTTCCAAGGCAACAAGCTAGGATTTAAGAATTGCAAGCAGCTGTAATAATATTCATGTTTGGGATGTGGATAGAGAGATAATTTTTTCACAAAAAGGACCTTTGTACAGAAGGGATCCGACCACTGCACCCAATCCTTCTACTTTACATACCACATGGCAATCAGAGTAGGATGCAGTTCATGTCACACACACAGTTTAAGGCGGGGGGCAACAGGGGGCTAACAGAGTCCTCACAGCTAGAAAGATAGATTTTAACTCCATTGAGAAAACAATCATTTTCATAAGCATTTAATGGAATTGTTATGCAGGGCAGAAGATTCAACCTACTAAGCATATGGCAGCTCCTAGTAAAGGCCCTGTCCCACTTTCTCGAGTTACTCACAAACTCTCCTGATTTTCCCCTTGATTCGAACTCGGAGAATTATGGTAGTAGCCATTCATAGGTACTCAGGGCTATTTTTTTAAAATCGTGGACATTTTTCAACATGTTGAAAAAACGTCCCGACTTACTTGATGCCCCGAGTTCCTACGGCTGGCATTACGAGCCGCTACAAAACATCTACGAACTCCTACGGCCTCCTACGAGCTCACTACCGACATTCCCCGACATTCCCCGAATTCGAATCAAGGGGAAAACTCGGGAGAGTTTGTGAGTAACTTGGGAAAGTGGGACAGGGCCTTAAAGCAATCAGTTCATTCCCCTGCTCTTCCTCCCAAATCCTCCAATTATTCTCCCTTAAGTGCCTATCCAGTTCTCCTGTGTAGATCTGAGTAATTATGTTTCCATCACCCCTAGAGGCACTGAGTTCTAGTTTGTGTCCACACTCTGAAATAAATAGTTTTCCTCTCATTGCTCTCTTATCTTTTGCCTTCCATATCTCTGGTTATTTAACCATCCACGAATGAGACCAATTTCCCATGACCTACCCATGTAGACGTCTCGTTAATTTGCTCTCACCCTTTCATGCTCCAAAGTGGGCAACATGGCTCCCCCCAATCTTTACAGCTGAAATTTCTCATGCCTGGAAACATTCTTGTAAATTCTTTCTGCACCTTCCCGAGGGCCTTAAAACCATTACTAAAGTGTGGTGATGATTATTGGAAGTATAAACAAAGAACTACAGATGCTCGGCTGCTGCCTGACCGGCTGAGTTACTCCAGCACTTTGTGCCTATTATTGGATGTATAATCCTTTTGGGGCTTGAAAGAATTTTGTGCAGGTTTAAAATAGCCTATGTGCTTTTGTACACCATGTTTCTATTTATGAATACTGTCCTAACAGTATCTGGAGCTTGCTCTTCCACTTCAAACTCAAATCAGATTTGTTTATCGTCATATACAGCATGGTTTAATTAAATTCCTCGTGCACTAATGATTTAGATGAGAACATACAAGGCAAGATTAGCAAGTCCGCTGATGATGCGAAAGTGGGTGCTTTCGCCGATAAAGAAGATGGTTGTGAAAATTTGCAGCAGGATCTTGATCGATTGGCCAGGTGGGCTGATGAATGGTTGATGGAATTTACAGTATTACAGAGAAATGTGCATAATTCCTTGGAGGTCGAGTTGCAGGTAGTTAAGGTGGTCAAAAAGGCTTTTGGCACATTCGTCATAACAGTCAGAGTACTGAGTGTAGAAGTTGGGAGGTCACGTTGGAGTTGTATAACGTTGGTGAGACCGCATTTAGAGTATTGTGTTCAGTTCTGGACACCATGTTATAGGAAAGATGTTGTCAAGCTGGAAAAGGCACAGAGAAGATTTATGAGGATGTTGCCAGGACTAGCGGGTCTGAGCTACAGGGAGAGGTTCAGTAGGCTGGGACTCTATTCCTTGTGGCACAGGAGGATAAGGGGTGATCTTATAGAGGTGTATAAAATCATGAGAGGAATAGATCAGGTAGATGCACAGATTCTCTTGCCCAGAGTAGGTGAAACGAGGACCAGAGGACATAGGTTTATGGTGAAGCAGAAAATATGGAATAGGAATCTGAGGGGTTACTTTTTCACACAAAGAGTGGTGGGTGTGTGGAAAAAGCTGCCAGAGGAGGTAGTGGAGGCTGGGGCTATCGCATTGTTTAAGAAACATTTTGACAGGGATATGGATAGGACAGGTTTTGAGGGATATGGACCAAACCCAAGCAGGCGGGACTAGTGTAGCTGGGACATGTTGGCCGGTGTGGGCCAAAGGGCCTGCTTCCAAGCTGTATGACTCTATGATTTTATGACATGATGCACACAGTACACATACAGTATTGATAAATACCGCAAATGTTTTCCAACATTTCACTCATTCTGTGTCTTAAGAAAAAGCATGTGAAATGCAAAATCTTGACAAGAGTATGCAGGTGGAACGATATCGCACCCAGTTGAGCTGTTGTGTCAGAGCTCTAGTCATTTAGGTTCAATGCAACCTCTGAGTGAAGTTTCATGCACTCCCAGTGACCGCATGAGTTTCTCCCAGCTATTTTGGCATTCTACTATATCCCAATAACATGCAGTTGGTAGATGAAATGGCCACTGTAGATTACCCGTAGTGTAGACTTGTTGGTGGTGTGGGGTGGGGCTGAGAGAAATGTGGGGAGTATAAAATGGAATGAGGGTAGTATCAGTGTAAGTGGATGTTTGATGGTTGGCATAGACTCGTGAGTTGACTGTTTCAGTGTTGACTCTGTAATTGTAATTCAGCAGAGATGAAAATGTGGTGGTCCAATATAATCCGAAGGAAGCTGAAAAGGCTCAAATTGCTTCATGATCTACAAATGATTTAATTAGGTGATGAGTAACTATGTACAAGTGAGCACATGATGTACAAGAGCAGCACACAATGTATTCAAGAGAGAGTTAGATTTAGCTCTTCGGGCTAAGGGAATGAAGGGTTATGGGGGAAAAAAGCAGGAACGGGGTACTGATTTTGGATGGTCAGCCATGATCATATTGAATGGCAGTGATGGCTAGAAGGGCCTACTCCTGCACCTATTTTCTATGTTTCTGTGAATGAATAGGCAAAGAAGGAAATTGAATTCATTAGCAGAAAGCAGTATTTACTACGAAGCTACTTACCGTGCACATATTGGATTTACCACTGGAAGTGTTTCTGTGTCACAAAATAAATGAGCAGGGGGAAAAGCTTTAAGGCCAACAGTCACTGTTGATGGATGATTTAGTAACTGTGGATTTTGGAATGTTGCAGGAAACCTAGAAAAATAAATTTCGAGACTGTGTTACACATTTGGATGCATATTTTAATGTACGTGTGGCATTCTGCTAAAGAAAAATAACATTGAGTTTCAGTGGCAAGGAATTGCTTTTTATAAGATCATAATATCATATGTGAGAGGAGTAGAATTAGGGCATTCGGCCCATCAAGTCTACTCCGACATTCATTCACGGCTGATCTATCTCTCCATCCTAACCCCTTTCTTCTGCCCTCTCCCTATAACCTCGGACACCCATACTAATCGACCTTTTGTGGGACATATTGCTGTGGGCCAAGAACGCTATGTGAACCCGGCCAAAAGTAAAACCATTTTGAAGATGCTAATACCAATAGTTGTGGCAGAGTTCCAGCATTTGCTGAGATTTGCTCAATATCTTCATAAATTCCATTTATCAGACATGGTGTTCAGAGATTTAATAAGGAAGATATGGTGGTTCTGGGAAGAATACCAAGAATCTAAAGTAGGGGCCATTACTGCACTGGTTCTTAGATATCATAACCTTAACAAGAAGTAATGTTGCAATGTGATTTATCTTCATTTCAACATGGAGCCCTAATGATGCAGAATGGACATACTGTGTGGTTGACTATTTCCTAGCCAATAGTAGGAGTAGGGGGAGAACTATGTACAAATCAGGAAGGAGTTCTTTGTGACTGTGCTTTCGTATGACATGATTGAACTTGTGTATAGTTATGAAAACTTGCTGAAGTAGCTTATCTGCTATTGGAAACAATAAACCAAGATTACGTGCCAGAGAATGGCACTTGCAACCACTGTGAAACACTTCCTGTTGAAGATACACATTGGGAACATTTTAATCATGCGCCTGCTGATGAACCAGTTGAGGGTTGTGAATTATTTTTCAGTAAGAAAGGCCTTGCGTCAGATGTGTCTGGATTCTAACTGATTTTTGAGGTGAAATAACTGCACAAATAAATTTAAAATTCAAAGGGCAGCTTCTCGTGCTGGTTGTGTTGTGTAAAGAGCTGACATCAGTTGCTCATAGAATGTGCTTTAAGATCATACTGAGAAGGTTGCATTTATAACAGTCAAGATTGCCTCCAGATTGGGGATTTAATAGTAACCTGAGGGGTAACTTTTTCACTCAGAGGGTGGTGGATATATGGAATGAGCTGCCAGAGTAGGTATTGAGGCAGGTACTATGACAGCATTTATAAGACACTGGAACAGGTACATGGGTAGGAAGGGTTTGGAGGGATATTGGCCAAATGCGGGCAAATGGGACCAGCTTGATGGGGTAACATCATTGGCATGGATGAGTTGGGCCGAAGGGCCTGTTTCCGTGCTGCATGACTTTATGTTACTATGGCTGTTACTCATTAGTTGATAATGAGATTTCTAAACACAAATTAGTGGAGTAACTCAACGGGTCAGGCAGCATCTCTGGAGAATTGGAATAAGTGATGTTTCTGTTTGAGACCCTTCTTAGGCTGAAGAAGCGTCTCAACCCGTAATGTCACTTATTCCTTTTCTCCAGAGATGCTGCCTAACAGACTGAGTTACCCCAACATTTTGTGTCTACCTTCGGTGTAAACCACATGAGATTTTTAAAGCATTTTAAACAATGGTATTTGTTTGACTCTTTAAAGTTTATCCAGTAAGGAACATTACAACACAACATTATGTTGGCATTGATTTTCCAACTTAATGGCTGTGTTCTACATGTCTCAGAATATTACAGT
The DNA here is from genome assembly GCA_963514005.1 of Raja brachyura. The sequence continues at coordinate 182,785,186 of OY740781.1, forward strand.
CCTTCACTGAAGGGACTAGATTTACTTCACCTATCACTGGCAGTGTTTTGCAAGAACTTCAAATAATATTTACCAAATTTTGAGTCCTAATTACTGGTATTAGAATGAATTTATATCTTATAGTTTGTAGTGTTTGCAAAGACATGGAGCTTGCAACACATAACTTCATCAACATCTCCAAAACAAATGGTAAAGCTGAGAATGCTGACAGAACTGTGAAGGTGCTTCTTGCTAAATGTAGGGAGTACAATATATCTGAGTATTTGGGACTTAAAACAAAAACTGCAGCCACTGAAAAACTGAAAAAAAATCTGAAACATGGAGTAAGTCAGGCAGCACATTGCAAAAGAAGCAGAGTTAATGAAGTTCTGATGAAGGGACATTGGCCTGAAATATTAACTCTGTTTTTCTTTTGATAATCTTTCACAGTTCGTTCCACTAATCAATTTAAGTAAGACTCCCATTCAGATCACCTAAATAAACAATTGGTTAAAAAGCACAGTTTAGTGCAAAAAAATAATGTTGAGTTTGCAATCTGAATTACATCTGGCATAATTCAGATGACAATTGAGAAACAGTGATGTCTATATCAGCCTTTGTGAAGGTCCTCAGCATTAACCTGCTTATTGGAAAGTCAAATAGTTTGACTGGCATGCCCTGAAATGTCTGAAAGTCTAAGCTAGATGCCATAAGGTCTATTTTTGACAGTAAGATTCATTTTCCATTTCTGCAACTTTCAATGAATTGGTATTTCAATTAAGAGTCAATTTTACTGAAAGATTAGAAATTAAGCCATTAGCTCACACCCACTCCAGATGACAAAAAAGCACAATAGATTCTTCACCACAATGACAGCAGAAGGGCATGTACCAAGGGCTTGATGCAGGAAAAATGTTCCCGATGTTGGGGGAGTCCAGAACCAGGGATCACAGTTTAAGAATAAGGGGTAGGACATTTGGGACTGAGTTGAGGAAAAACATTTCACCCAGAATGTTGTGAATCTGTGGTATTCACTGCCACAGAAGGCAGTGGAAACTAATTCATTGGATGTTTTAATGAGAGAGTTAGATAGAACGCTTAGGGCTAACGGAATGAAGGGATATGGGGAGAAGGCAGGAATAGGGTACTGATTTTGGATGATCAGCAATGATCGAAGGGCAGAGTAGCCTACTCCTGTACCTATTTTCTTTGTTTCCATGTCTATGTTTCTATAAATTGACAGGAAGATTGAGCCAATATGAAAAAAATAAATCAATGCTTTATTGCTTTAACATTAAAATTTTCAAAAGATAGGCTTCACTGTGGACATTTGCTGGTCCAGATTGTTATGAAATTAAATGGCAAAAGCAAAGTGTCTGCGATTGTACAGTAGGATACAAGTACACAAAGATATTTCTGCAAAATTCTTCACACTGCCTATTGTGACGGAGGTGTTAACTCAATTAACCCGAGTTAATGCTTCAGTCAAAATACCTATTAGAATAAAAAGCATTAACATATTGAGCATTTTGGAGATAATATTACAACCAGAAATTTAGGCTCAATGTTGTGGTAGAATCCAAAATAAATATATAGTTTATTAAAAGTTATTGGCTATTACTTCTTGGCATGGTTTTGAGATTTAACGCTAACCCAGGCTAATGGGAAGAAAGTTTTAATGGAGTAGAGGCCTTCATTAAGTGTCCAAGTATTCTTGGAACAGGATTATATAAATTATTTTTATACATCTTAATCCATCAATTAGAAAACATTAGTTTGGTTTAAAAAAATGCTTTCCATTTTGTTGCCTGACTAGAAAGGTTTTGTTTGAGGTTCATCCTTCCTTGTTTTGTGGCAAGATGTGGGAAGAGACTAATGTGTTTTCCAGAATGTCTTCATTCACTGCAGTGGTACTTCTGAAAATTCTGAAAACCCCATACGAGGTCCCAGGCAACAAGAAATGCACAGTAATCAGACAAAGGAGAACTCAATGCGGTCGTCAAAGTCAGGAGTTGGCTTACTTTCCAGACATGAAGAAGCAATATCATCAGAGGGCTGTTGAAGCAAATGTTACGGTTCATTTAACCCATCTCATTCCTGCATGATAATGGGCAATGCAGCTATTGATCTGTTCTTGTGCAAATGCACAAAGTAAATTCATCAAAAATAAGACATGTCCAGAAACAGGTTTGACCCTATTTTTGTTACACTGAGCATGTAAAGCATATAATGTTACCGTCCACTCATGTGCCCTGTAAGAAAATCATGAAATATACATTCAAAATTGAATGAATAGTGGTTCACATACAGAAACATTTCATAAAATACGATCCCATGAACTCCAGAATGTCACACTGATCAATAATATAACTCCTCCTATGGATTGTCCGTGGATGGTCACCTTGTCGTGGTGGAGAAGCTTGTGTGGTCCTGAGATCCCGAGAGCGATGCCGTCTGGAGCTATGCTCTTGAAAGGGCCACCCATGGCAGTAAGGCCGAGGGGGACGACTCTGACAAAGAGCAATCCAACCAAGACCTCAACGGTGGAGCAGGTGGAGGACGATGGCTGACCTTAGTGGAGCGTCACAACGGCTGGGAAGGCGGATGAAGGCTGCAGCAAAAAAGGGTCTCCGGTTGTCTTGGACTCCATACCACTGAATCTAGACCCAGATCTGTTAAGGACCATGTGGTGGCTGTCTGAGCACCAGTCTCCCCACGTTAAACAAAGTCACGCACAGGCATCCTCCATATAGGGGAAAGGACCCTGGAGACACCCATGGTCAGCCATGACCAAAGGGGGCCTAAGAAGAAATGAGAGCCACAGATCAGTTGCATAAAGGGCAGTTGAGGGAAAATGTGAGACGAGGACATGGTGATGTTTTGCTTCTTTGGTCAAAATTCCCCTTGCCACTTCCTTAAGATGATCCATTGCCAAGAGTAGCTCTATATCACTACAATATCAATCAGGCAGAGGTTGCAACATGCAGCTCAGATGAGTGTGTAAAACAAGGCAGCAATCTATTGTGGAACAATCAGTGAAGATCAAAAACTGAAACTAGCCATGCTGTGTACACTTATTAACTGATATTTCACTGGCAATTTTAGCGTGATATTTTTCTAATTGATTTATAATAATCCAACAATGGTTTCAAAATGTACAATTCATGTTGGCAAGCTGTACATGTTTGGTAATGTCATTGGGTGTGTAACTAACATGGCAAATATGTCAGAGATGCCAAGCAGAATGACACAAGGGAGTGATCAGGACAATTTGTAAATAGATGTGATTTCAACTGTCAATGTTAACAAGGGTAACCACCCTAAGTTAGTTCACTTTTATGTATGATCTTCTTGTGGTAACTAGAAGATTCTGGATCCATTTCTAAGATTTAAATCTTTGCAATTTCAATTTTGTCATCATCCATCTTTTCTAATTGCACTGCCCTCAATTCTTTAATCTTGCAATCTTTGCTAATCTCTAAACCTGTATCATTGGAGTTCCTTGCAACTTTTTGATCTATGTGTGTGGATTCAAGATCTTGATCGCTGGCCAAGCAAACTCTTTTAATCATTTACAACAACTTCCCAAATCATACTATTTGTAATCTTTCACCTTTGAGGCGAAAACAAACTTTCAGTTTACATTAATTTTGCTTGATCGTTCTCTTTCCTTGGTATTGAACACTTCGATTATTAACATCTCCAGTCCTATATTTCCCTTACCTTTCCCCTCTTTTGCCTACCCGCTTCCACTAATATCCCTCCCTTCAGCTTTAATTACATTCCTCAACTTCTTCTTTTGACAACCTTTTGTCCCCTATTCACCTCTTGACTTTGGCATTTAGTACACCCACCTGTGAATCACCTATATCCATCCATGACTTGACATGCTTTGCCCCATCTCCACGCCTCTTTCCAACTTTCTCCCCACTCCTCCATCAGTCTGAAGAAGGATCCCAACAGGAAGCATTCTCTCTACAAATGCTGCCTAAACCATTGAGTTTGGCAGCAATTTGTATTTTGCTTAAGATTCCAGCACCTGCAGTTTTTTTTGTGTCAGCATCTCTCTGTTGGTTTGTCTTCTTTAGTTCCTATACATATTTATTTCTGCAAGTTAATTACATTCATCCTTTGATGTTTTTATTTAGCCAAAAGCATAATTTTGATCGATCTGTCCCTCAGATTTAATATGGTCACCGTTGTTTTCCTTCTCTAAAGCTTTTCTTCCACAGATTCTTCCTGTTCATCAAAATGTCCAGTGATTTCCATTCCTTCCATTGAAGTCACTTTTTTGTTGGCTTACTCACAACAATTTCACCTGCAGAATTGGGGTCATTGCAATAACCTCCAGCTCACTGGACTGGGTCCTCTGCTACTGAATCCTCAACTTCATCAACAGATCACTATCTGTACAAATTGGAAGCAACACTTCCACCTTGATAACTATTAGCATAGGAACATCTCAAGGTTGTGTGCTCAGCCTCCGGCTCTACTCACTCTATGCTCATGTGTAGCCATACACTGTTCCAACTCAATCTTCAAATTTGCCAATGACACCACCGTTGTTAGATGAATTACAGGTGATAATGAGTCAGTGTAAAGGAGGGAGATCGATCGACTTACCAAATAGTGCCAGAACAACAACCTTGCTCTTAAGGTCAGTAAAAGTAAATAACTAATTGTTGACTGTGGAAGAGGATGGTCGAGGATCCTCAAACCTGTCTTCATCGATGGGACAGCAGTGGAGAGAGAAATAAAACTTCAAATTCCTGGGCGAGCATATCTCTGCAGATCTTTCCAGGACACAGAACATTGATGCAATCGTTAAAAAAGCACACCAATGCTTCTACTCCCTTAGAAGATTGAGGGGATTTGGTATGTCAACGAATACACTGTTGAACTTCTACAGGTGTACAGTAGAGACCATATTGACTGGTTGCACCATGCCTTGTGGGGCAACTTGAATGCCCAGGGCCAAAGAAGATTGCAAAAGCTGGCGATCACTGCCCGGTCCATCACATGCACTGACCCCTCTATTATCGAAGGGATCTACAAGAGTTGCTGCATCCAAAAGGCAGTCAGCATCATCAGAGACACACATGGTCCTGGCCATGCTCTCATTTTACTCCTGCCATTGGAAAGAAGGTATAGGAGCCTGAAGCCTGTAACCTTCAGGTTCAGGAGCAGCTTCTTCCCCACAACCATCAGGCTATTGAACACTACAACATCCAAATAAGCCCTGAACCACACAGACTTGGGGGGCTTGTTTTCATTTGAGCATTATTATTGTGGTGTTTGCAGAGTATTATGTTTACATTTCTGTGTGCTGCTGCAAGTAAGAATTTCATTGTTTTGTTTCGGGACATATGACAATAAAACACTCCCGACTTTTGATTTTCTTGACAGTCACCCCTTTCTCAGCAGTAACATTTTCACTCCCCAAATACATTCAACTTCTAAGTCCAACATCAAGTCTTGTGTAAGTGATCATTTCTCCAACTCAACAATGTGAAGATCAACACCACCATTGCTGACTCCCCCCAAATGCAGCGTTCCTGTACACTGTTTCTGACCCCATGGTTATTTTAAGGGCCTAAATTAAAATATTCTGATCCCTGGGATCATATTAATTCAAGATATAATAATTTGAACTCCATACTCTATCCATCAGTAAAGCTGTTTATTCACGTGTCTTAACCATTGTTGGCACCATAACGTTTTATAATGTCTTCAACATTAAAACACTATGCATTACCACTTACATTCCATCACTTTTGGAAAAGCTAATTTAAAAAAAACGCTGCAGTAAACATTGTCTTACATATTGTATTACATTATTGCCTTACATCTTTCTACCGCTTCCTTAATGTTTTCAAGTTATTGACCTCTTCTGGAATCTTATTTCCTAAAATGTACATCTCGGGGGGCACTATTGTCCCAGGGCATTGTCTCACTTTCACTATAATGTACCCCCACCAAGCCCATTCGCTTTCCCATGAGATATGAAGGCAACTTCATCAGAATGGAATGGACTCAAAAGTTTCATTTTTGATCACATGTTACATAGACTAGTTTTCTGCACTCAGAGTATGGAAAATTAAAAAAGGTATTTAGCTGAAATATTTCTCCATTCATGGTCTGTGACAATCAAGGCCACCATTTACAATCAATATTATACCAAAGAGCTTCTCTCAAAGGTCCAACAGTCTTTCCTGGATTTTATCAAACAGCTACTAGTGAAGGAGAACGGTTTATTAATGAAAACGGTTTTGCTTATTTTCTGCTTTCTGATACTTTAGTCCCCTGAAAAGAGCCTCAGTAACTAACCCCAAATCCAGCAACAATGTTAAAGAAAGCTACCAGAAATCAAAGCTCACTTGAGTAACTTTTGCAGCAGAAAGTTCAGCATGTTTTTCATATTATTTTGTCTGGAATGCCTAATTGCCCATGAGAAGGTGGTGGCGAGCTGTAACCTTTAACCTTTGCAGTCTGTGTGGGGAAGATGAAAATATAAGAAATTTAAGCAGAGGTAGACCACGCGACCTTCCTGTCCTGCCCTTCCATTCATTCATTTCATGGCCGATCCTCTGGCTGTCTTAGTTCTCAGCTTTCTCAAATGTTTATCCTGATTTTGTCAACAAGACTAGCATTTTTTGCCTATCGCTTATTGCCCTGAACTGAGTAGACATTCAAACTCGTTGGTGGGTCTGGAGATCAAATGGGCCATTCTGGATAAGCTTCATAGATTTTCTTCCCTGGAGGTCAGTGTGACCCAGATAGGTCTTGGTTTCATGGTTAACATTACTGGGTTAGCTTCCTCTTCCAGATGTACTTAATTACTTGAAGTTAAATTCCCCAGCTGCTGTACTGAGACTTAAATCCGGCATTCCCGATCAGTGTTACAATTTTCTGGATAATCATGCAGTCCCAATCACTAAATCTTCCTTGTATGCTCTTTCTAACCCTTCTCGTTGGAAACTTGCTTACTTAGTTTTTTATCATCAGAATGTATGGATATGTTACACTCTTTGTGACATTTCACTGATGATGGCTAGAAACAAGCATTGTTGGAGGTAGTTTCAGGATTTCTTCATTAATGCAGAAAGCCATTGCATCCACCGAGCAAGAAGATGTGTAACTTGGAGATGATTGAATTCCCTTGGCTAACTGGTGGAAGTCATATGCCTATTGATGAAGTTTTAGTCATTTGACCAGACTCAGTGGGACCCGTTGGGTCCCAGCATCACACGGGAGGGCTGGTCACCAATGCAATATTCCACCTCCCCACCAATTCCAATATTGCTCGTCAGTGGGGGGGGGGGGGGGGGGGTTTCTGTTGTGTTAGTATGAGTGTTGCGAGCCGATGGTACTGGTTTCCAGAGGGCTAGTATAGACGTTGTGGGCTGAATGGATTCTTGGGCTGGAAGCCAACTGCAATGATTTTAAAAGCCAAACCAAGGCAAACAATTTGGCTACAGCCACCCGATAACCAAAATCCACTTTGTGAACACAAACTTTAAAAAAAGACAAGGCAAGCAATTGGGCTGCAGCCACCCATCAACCAACATCCATTTTGTGAACATGAACTCATTAAAAAGGCAAGGCAAACAATTGGGCTGCAGCCAACCGACAACCAAAATCCATTTCGTGAACACAAATTCTTTAAAAATGCGAGGCCAACAATTGGGCTGCAGCCACCCCGCAACCAAAATTCATTTCGTGAACACAAACTCTATAAAAAGGCGAGACAAACAATTGGGCTGCAGCCACCCCACAACCAAAATTCATTTCCTGAACACAAACTTTAAAAAAAAGGCAAGGCAAACAATTGGGCTGCAGCCACCTGTCAACCAAAATCCATTTTGTGAACACAAACTCATTATAAAGGCGAGGCAAACAATTGGGTTGCAGCCACCCAACAACCAAAATCTATTTTCTGAACACAACATTTTTAAAAAGGCGAGGCAAACAATTGGGCTGCAGCCACCCGACAACCAAAATCCGTTTCGTGAACACAAACTCTTTAAAAAGGTGAGGCAAACAATTGGGCTGCAGCCACCCCACAACCAAAATTCATTTTGTGAATACAAACTCTTTAAATAGAAGGTAAACAATTGGGCAGCTGCCACATCAAGGGGACACCGTGGAGTAGGCGTAGAATCAGTGTTATTCATAGCTCAGAGAGCGGTGACCCTCTCGCTTCCTAGGTCTGGCAGAGACTGAGTGAGGTACGACACTTCCGGGTTTTATAGTCCCTCCCCCCTCCCCCCTGCCACCAGCGGGGGCAGCAGAGAGAACAGAGAGAATGGAGATTTTTTTTAAACATTAATATCTCTCTCATTTTTCATTGATGGGAAAAATCCTCTGGTCCTGGAAGGCAGAGGGGGGCTCTGAACGAGGTGGCCAAAAATGACGGCTATAGGTGGCGGCGGTCTCTTGGAAATCGCAGCACTGTGGGCCAAAAGCGGTCAAGATCAGACTTTTAGTAATATAGATGCTCTAAATCCTGCAAATGGTGCTCAATGCAACCATGGCGTTCTGCCAAAGAGGGAGTGAATGGTTTGTCAGGTGGGATCCAGGTCTCTCTTGGGCTAGGTATGATTCCAGTCAATAGAATGGTTTTACTCCAGCTCTTCGGTCACGCACTTGATGTAATTCGTCTTGCTGTCAGGAATAGTCACTCTCACCTCATATCTGAAATCCAATTCTCTTGGTTCAGTTTGTTGGGTGCAGTGAGGTCTGGAGCCAGGAATCAAATGATGTGCAGGTTATCAGAGAGCAAATGCAACATGGCAGCATCATTTATCATATTCCAGACGATCAAGTAGGCTGTTTGAGGTCAGTGAGTCATATTGGGCAGGATTGCGCATTTTGTGGACAGGGCTAACCTACGGGCAATTTTCTACTTTGTCAGCTATTCAAGAGTATGAGGTGAAAGGCAGGTCATTGGTGGGACTAGAATCTGAAATGCAAATATTCAGCATAACATCTGGAATGTTGTCAGCATCCATCACCTTTTTGACACCCCATGTACCCAGCTGTTTTTAATACCACATGAAATGAATTGAGTGGACCAAAACCTGGCTTCTGTTTAGGTATTTTAGATTATTGTAGAATTACAGTGGATAATCAGAGAGATAGAGAGAAAAAACTCGACTTCCTCCTGTGGGAGAAAGCAGAACAAAGGAGTACAACTTTCAAAAGTGCAACTTGGTCTATTTCAACAGTTACTGAGGCAAATTCCTAAAGGTGCTGCTGGAAGCCTGCATCTCCCCTTCACATAGCAACAGAGAAGATAGGTGCAAGAGCAGGCCATTTGGCCCTTTTAACCAGCATTGCCATTCAATGTGATCATGCCTGATCGTCCAAAATTAGTACTCCGTTCCTGCTTTCTCCCCAAGTACCTTGATTTCGTTAGCCCGAAGAGCAATATCTAGCTCTCTCGCATAACGCCGCCGAGGCATTGTTTATAGCAAAATTCAAAACTGGCTTAGACAACAATATAAGAGTTATAGACAAACAAGGGTAAATTTAGTTGACATCAGCTAACTGAGTAGTCAGAGGCTCACGGAGCTGAATGACCTATTCTTGTCCTATGTTCAAACACTTTTAGAGGTGGCTTGAGCTGTTGCCTCAGAGCCAAAGACCTGGGTTCTACCCTGTCCTTGAGTGTTGCTAGCATGAGGTTTGCACATCTTGTGTGGAGTTTGCACATTCTCCAAGTGACCGTATGAGCTTCCTTGGGCGCTTGCTTTCCCCCCACAACCCAAAGACATGTCTGTTTGCAGGTTAATTGCACACTGTAAAGTAGTGTGTAGGGGGTGGATGTGAAAAGTGGATAAACAGGTGATCGATGGGCAGCATAGACATGGTGGACCAGAGTGCAGTATCCATGCTGTATCGATCAATCAATTCATTACTCAGGCAATCAATCAATTGTGTTGCATTGTTTCCATCCCTGTGAGGTTTCTCTGCACTTTATGTAGAAATTCTGCCTAAATAAAAGGCAGTAGTGTTTGCACATTTCTAAACGTTTAGTTCCAAAGAATTCAGAGGTGAGGTACTACATTCCCTCTATGTCATACATTTAGCAGAACCAGTTTGAAGAAGATAAAGGACACAAAGTGCTGGAGTAATGCAATGTAAGGGTTAAATAGACTGTGAGCTGGAATGGAGTTGTCAGCTAAATTAGCAATACCGTACAGTATTTCAAACCTTGCTTAGAAAAAAACAAGTAGATGTTTTTGAAAAAAGCTTGGGCTAAATCAGAGACCAGTGGATCATGAAGATGCCAGGTCACTGAGATAAGTTTTGCTTTCCCAGAGTCATCCAAAGCTAGCTCGGTGTCTTATAGGACACATAACTCTCGCCGTTATGGTACCATGGAGAATAGCTAGCGGACACATAATCACCGGTTATTTTCGGTGATAAAATTATTATATAAATACATACTTCTACCATGAGAGCATGAGCTCCATCTTCGGGGATAGAAAAGAGCTTCACCAAGGATAGAGAGAGAAAGGAAGAGCTTGGACTGTAGTGTGCAGACAGGAGACTCGAATACCCAGAGAGGCATAAGAGTTATTTTGTATTGTATTTTTATTGATAGTTGATTGTTTTTCTGTGTTTTACTTGTGCTTGCTTTAATAAATAGTTATTTGTGCTATTCACCATGTTCCTCCTCCAGTCATTGATCCAAATCCTTGAATCCTGCGTATATTTAATTACAAGTAACTCAGCAGGTCAGGCAGCATCTTTGAAGAAAGATAGGTGACTGATCCTGACTACGGGTGCTGTTTGTATGGAGTTTCTGCATTATCCCAGTGACCTGTGTGTAGCAAAAGGGACTTGACCCGAATAGTCACCTATCCATGTTCTCCAGAGATGCTGCCTGACCGCTGAATTACTCCAGCATTTTGTGTCCTTTTGTGTATTAAACGTCTTCCAGTTCATCTGGGGGTCGAGGATGGACCGGGTGCGACGGGCCACAATGTACAAGTCGGCAGACAACGGGGGTAAAAGCGTGCCCAACGTCGCCCTCATCCTGATGGCCACCTTCGTGTGTGGCTGCATCAGGCGGAGTGTAGAGCCAAGGCACGTGGGCACCAAGTGTCACTACCTGCTGAGGTTCTACCTGTCCCCGGTGTTGCGAAGGATGGGCCTGGCGCAGATGCCACGCAATGTGCCAGTCAGCTGGTCACTGCCGCCCCATCTGTCGTCTGTGGAAAGGTTCTTCCGGACCAACACCTTTGACCACATGTCCATTGGGCAGTGGTCAGCACAGAATGTCCTGCAGGTACTGCAGGGAAAGGACTCGATGGACCCGGTGGCGTGGTTCCCTGAGCAGACTGCCCAGCTTGTCTGGCAAAATGCCTCATCGCCAGAACTCACCAACAAGCACCAAGACCTGGCTTGGCTGGCGGTGAGGGGAGCCCTCCCAGTCAGATCCTTCCTGCACCATCGGAACCTCACTACCAGCGCACGCTGCCCTCGGGACGGCTGCTATGGAGTGGAGACGGTTGCCCACCTCTTTGCAGAGTGTGGATTTGCCCAAAGAGTCTGGAGAAAAATGCAAGGGTCCCTGGTACGCTTTTTTTCCAAACAGCTCTGTCACAGAGGACTCTGTGATTTACGGACTGTTCCCAGGGACACATTCAGAGACTGACATCAAGTGCTGCTGGAAGGTTATCAACTCGGTGAAAGACGCTCTCTGGTCTGCCCGAGCTTTGTTCACCACCCAGCAGAGCGAGATGTCCGTCGGGGAATGTTGCCGACTGGCCCACTGCAGACTGCAGGAGTACGTACTAAGGGACGCACTGAAGCTCGGTGCAGCCAACGCCAAGGCTCGGTGGGGGAGGGCCACAGTCTAAGGTCCTTCCGCTGCTGGACATGGGGGCACTGTATGGTGGAGACGCCCCTCAAAATAAGGGAAGGTATCCCATGCCGGGGGGCCACATGAGTGGCACGGGTGGGGGTTTAATTAGTAAAATTTGAAAAATGTATATAGACTGCATGGAAGAATTTGTATAGCCTCCGAAAATGTCGGATGGATTTTTCGCACGGTTGATGTATTGTAAATATTTATTACTTGAATAAAGTCTATTTTGAAATAAATTTGTGTATTAATCAGTATCTGCAGTTCTTTGTTTCTACAGTCTGAAGTTAAGGTAGCCAAATCTTTGGCAACTTGTTATTATTCACTGGAATTAGCCACCGATAAATCAACTTCCTTTCCCTCTTTCAATGTTACTTAAAACTGTTCGACCAAATCTGGTTAATGATTCAGATTTCTCCCTTCCTGGCTCAGCAGCCATTTTCCATGCCTTTGATATGTTTTACATGAAAGATATATATGTTAGTTGTTTATTTTCTATTAAAATATGGTCATATAGCTCAGGCTTTCAGAGGAATTCTCTGACCAATGTTTTCTTCCAGATTCCCTTATCATGTATCTGTACATGTTGGATGGCTCGATTGTAATTAGGTGTTGTCTTTCCGCTGGCTGGTTAGTACGCAACAAAACCTTGTCATGTACCTCGGTACACGTGACAATAAACTAAACTGAACTGAAAAATATGAAATTCTGACAAGGGTAGATACAAGGCTCCTTTTCTCATATCTGCTGGATCTGACAGCAATCGCGTCCTTGAACCAACTTGCACAACTTTAAACCTACGACAATCACAGAACACTATGGTTCACCTCATTTACTACCATGGACTTGTTTTTAAATCAAATTGTTTTGCATTAATGTCTTGTTTCTTTTGCACATGCTCCTTTTAGAAATGTTATCTCTACTATTTGTATAATTTATGTACAATTTGTGTTTGTGTGTTATTTTTCTGATTGTGATGCTGCTGCAAGTACGATTTTCATTGTACCAATATTTTGCTGTACTTTTGTACATGACAATTGCTTATGACAATAAACTTGCCTCGCCTCAATCTGATCATTTTTTATTTTCTGTTTAAATTGGTGCCACGAGGTTCAGAAATGCTCTGGACACACCCTCCTTCTTTTCAGGCAGTCCCTTGGGATTGAGGATAATTTGCTTCCACTCAGGTTCTGTGGGCTTTGAGGTCTGAAAAGAGGACAATGTGCACTACCAAATTCTGCCACAATTGAAGCAGGAGATACCTGACAGAGTAACGAGGTGGATGGTTTGCGAGTTGGTCCTCGCTTCCATCTTTTTCATTTAGTTTGCACACTTGAACCACAGATTTAACTTTTTTAGAGCCATCCTAACTGCTCTATTTCTGTTTTGAGCCGCATTGGCCTTGGAATTACATTAAACAGCTTTTTTTTTTTTAAAGTTTAGAGATACAGGCCCTCAGCCCATCGGGTCCGCACCGACCAGTGATCCCTGCACATTAACACTGCCCTACACTCACTAGGGACAATTTTTACATTTACCAAGCCAATTAACCTACAAACCTGCATGTCTTTGGAGTGTGGGGGGAAACCAAACATCTCAGAGAAAACCAATGTAGGTCACGGGAAGAATGTACAAACTCTGTACAGACAGCACCCGTAGTGGGGATCGAACCCAGGTCTCCGATGCTGTATTCGCTGTAAGGTAGCAACTCTGCTGCTGTGCCACTGTGACCGCCCACTGGGGTACATATTTTCAAAAATGCTTTGCGGACACTATTGAAATATTGTATTGGATCCCTTTGCAATACCTTGCCACATTGTGGCTCAGAATGGAGTTTTGGGTACCTGGTATCAAGCCTATGAACAACATGAAAGGTCCAATGTAACCAAAAGTGCATAATTAGACCCTCAGTGCTGGGGCAGTTGACCTGGGAGATGTTGGTCAACATTGCTTCACTTACATTGTTTTACTTATCCTGGATTCAGAAAATTTTGCAGAGACAACATTGGTGGTAATTCTCCAGTGCTTTGAGTTGCTTGTTGTAGATGGTCCAGTGGAAGAACATAGGATGGCAGGGATCATTGTTACTCAATAAAAAAATGATCTTCACACATTCTTCATATGACCAAAGGCAGAGCTGGTGCACTGTAAAGGCTGTGGTGAACTTTATTATTATCTGCCTACACTGAGAAGAGACTTCCAAAATATAGGAACTGAGACATGAATTCCAACATCTCGATGTAGACCTTTCTTGTCAGAAGATGCTGCAGCGCAGCTGGAACAGATTGTCCCAGGGCCCTTCAATACTGAGTTCTGCAGGCTGCAATGTGCCAGATAGAAGATGAGGTACTGTTCTCTGAACACCTCCACTCAGTCCTTCTTAACCTACCTGATCTGCCAGTTGCTCAGCACTTCAACTCCCCCTCCCATTCCCAACCTGACCTTTCGGTCATGGGCCTCCTCCATTGTCAGAGTGATAGCCCTGTCCCACGGTACGAGTTCATTCAAAGAGCTCTCCCGAGTTTTAAAAAAACCAAACTCGTGGTAAGCACGTAGAATGAACGTAACGGGTACGTCGGAGCTCGGGGACGTCTCTTAGCGGCTCGTAACGCTAACGGCAGGTACTCGGGAAGACTCTCTAATGGCAGGTAAGCTCGGAAAGACTCATGAAGATTTGTCAACAAGTTGAAAAATGTCCACGAGAGCCCCGAGTACCAACGAGTGGCTATTACCGTAAATCTCCGAGTTTGAATCAGGGCAAACTCGGGAGAGCTCTTGGAATGAACTCGTACCGTGGAACAGGGCATTAAGGCCCAGTGAAAATTGGAGGAACAGCTCCTCATATTTCGCTTGGGTAGCTTACACCCCAGCGGTATGAACATTGACTTCTCTCACTTCAAATAGCCCTTGCTTTCCCTCTCTATCCCCGCTATCCCTTCCCAGTTCTCCCACTAGCCTTACTCTCCAATTACTTTCTATCTTTGTCACACCAACTCCCCTGACATCAGTCTGAAGAAGGATCTCGTCCCGAAACATCACATTTTCCTTCCTTCCAGAGATGCTGCCTGACCTGTTGAGTTACTCCAGCATTTTGTATCTACCATCACATCTTCTCGTTCCTACCTCTTTTTGCTTTCTAAAAAATGTGCAACCACTTGGTTCGCTCATCCCTTCCCACTCAACCAACTATCTCCTTACACCTCTCTCCTTACACCTCATTCGTTACACCTCCTCTCTCACTTTCATGCAAGGACTCCAGCAGCAGACACAGAGGTTTACATGCACTTCTTCCACTCTTATCTATTACACTCAGCGCTCCCAACGTGGGCTGCTTTGCATCAACGAGATCAAGCATAGACTGGGCAACTGGTCTGCTGGAGCTGCCGATTTCTAACCACTTTAATTCCACTTCCCACTTCCATGCCAACCTTTCTATTCCTGGTCTCCTCCATTGCCAGAGTGAGGCCATGCTCAAAATGGACGAACAGCACCCCATATTTGCTTGCGTAGCTTACAACCCAATGGAATGAACATTAAATGTTCCAATCTCAAGTCAGAACCCCACTCCCACTCCCTTTCCCGTGCCCACCCCGCAACCTGGCGTGCATACATTTCTTCCAAAATACTACCATCCGCCACACAGTCACCCTGTTCCATTCCCGCCCTGTTACTTTCCTCCTCATCGCGTATCCCTGAATCCCATATTTCTATTTGTTCCTCTTTCTCCCCATCTCATTGCATCCATATCATTCCCTCCAGTTTTCCATTTCACCCCTCCTCTTCTTTCCTTAAGTGACACCCTATTGTTTCTGTTTCATCTTTAGCCTTTGTCACTATCTCTGCCTATCTGCCAACCCCCCTCACTGTATCCACCTATCACTAGTCAGTCTTTTCCCCACCCCATCCCAGTTTTTCCAGCTTTCTCCCCCCTACACTAGTCAGTCTGAAGAAGTCTCAACCCAAAACATTGCCTGTCCATTCTCGCCACAGATGCTGCCTGATCCGTTGAATTTCTCCGTGACTTTTTTTTGCTCAAGGTCAGTGAAGCTTTGCCTTAGAACTAGATGGCTCAGAGAAATTCACACATTGTACAACTGCTTCAAGGTGGCATGTAGCTCATGACCTTAACTAATGGGGTCGCTACAAACATAGCCTCATTGTGGACTGGTATCAAGCAAGGCTGTCATTGCCCTTACACTTAATGCCCTACTGACAGAAATGAATTATTTTTCACTGTACTTCTCCACCTAATAAAGGTCACTGAGGCCTAATGTCAGTGAGTCAGATGGCTCATAAATGTGTGGTATCATTTGGGAAAATTAGCTTTGGAGGGGTAATGGATGACAACCATTTACTAGGATGGCGACGAGGTTCACTGAAATTTGGGCCTCTGTCATTAGTGCAAGGATTATTCTCCGTGCCCATTTACCATTTAAAGTGTGGCCTAAATAAAGTTCTGCACCATTGCAGTATGTGCATGTGTGCGTGCTCGCGTGTGTGCATGAATCAATGTGTGGGCATGCTGTTAATCCTGTCTGCATAAACTAAACCTACGCCAAGGCTTAACTTTCAGTGGCTTAAGATTTACTTTATGGATGTTTAGGATGCTTGGAAGGTTTAAAGTTAAATATCAGAACGATCTTATTTTTATATGGTAACTGAAAAGGTAGAACTTTTTAATTCATACATTTATAGGATACATGGGACTTCTTTGGTATTTACATGGAATTGTGGACGACCGCACTAAAAATGAATAAGCTTGGCGCGTGGACAGATATATAAATACATTGTAGTTTCAGGACCTTTATAAGCAAATGACAACTTTATAATGTAGGCACTAATGTAATAGGAACACATCTTAGCATTCTCCCATGTTTTAATAAGGAAAATTATGCTGATAAATGGTTGGAACAATAGATTTCCCTGGAAGAATAGTTTCCAGCAAAAATAAATTACAGTGGCACTCTGGTATGAATGTCATTTTGTCTTGGCTGTGCACATTACATTCTGAAACACTATATTATACCAAATCATATTTACAGTCCTTGGTCCTGTCAAAGAAGGACCTCACACTAAGTGTAATAGAAGCTGATGCTGGTTAAAAATGCTACGTTCATACCTGCGTCTGATCTGACAGCTTGTAAAATGAAGGAGCAGGACGAAAGAGGCATTTCTCCGGCATCCTTCAGAACACACTTCTACTGTTCTCCCAAACAAAGTAACAACTTTCCTTTCCTGTTAGACTGGCAGTTTGGAAAAAAAAACCCCAAATGAGAGGCAGGGATATTATATGAAATAAGACATCTGAGAACTGTCAAGAGGCCGAAGCTTCCTGGTTTATAAACATGGGAAAAATGCCAGAGCTGCTACAAATGGATTTGTATGAGGTAGGTTTACCAGCAGTCTGAAAGTGCAGTGACATTTGACACAACCAAATAACGTCCTTGTTGTGTAGAAATGAATCAGATATCAGTAAACTGTGGGGCATTATCGCACAGAACAATCGTACCAAAAGTTATAAATGCCAGCAATATCCCATTGTTCTAAATATATTATTTTGTATTTGAAGTGGTAAACGGAACATTTCTACTTCCTAAAACAAATGTTTTCATTTAATTTACACAATAATGCAAGAATAATATTTTTCTGGACGCACTCTGGAGTAATTGTGAAAAGGACCTGGGTGAACTATGAATGCATGAAAGATCTCAGTAATTCTGCTGTCCCAAAGAAAGGCTGATTGCACCACCTACTGTGCATTCAACTCTCATTAATTCCATGTCCATTAGGATGAGATTTTGTCTGAGCATGTATAAATCATCTCATTACACACACTGCAATTCCTTTGTCCATCTCATGTATTGCTGAGTATGGATATTTAAAACTGCCATTTTATTTATTCTTAAGACCTCATTGTACAAATGCCAAGGATGTAACCGCTTAAATAGTTCCAGCAATACTAATTTAACCTAAATAGAGTGTACACAGGGTAACATACTGATGGCAATGTTTGGCTCGTTCGTTTTCATATCAGACAATACAAACAAGAAAATTCAGTTTTGTTGTAATTTTGTTGTTATAATTTCTCAAAAAAATTTAGATCCGAATTTTTAGTATATGTTACGTAATCTTGGCCATGGCCATTCAATAGATTCAATCCCAGACGTTTTGCTTTGAAAGGTATATGGCCTCTGTTAGGCAGATGAAAGCTTGTTGATATGAGATTGTGTTAGTTATTGAACATATCTGGGTCCATCTTGCAGAGGGAGCAGTTTTTCACCATGAAAGTGATTCCCCAAGCAGCTTCAACTCTGACTGTAGCCCTACATGTGTCAATAATTTTAATTCTCAAACATTCCAATTACCCTCATCGATGAGATTCAAAATTATTGTTGCTTTATTACAACAGAAGCAACTTGATTTTTCCTGACATGCTAGAAATTCTGGGGACAGATGTTTTCAGTTTGCTGAAACTTAAGTGATGTATTTGAAATGATCTGATGCACATGGAAACAACATACATCTGAGTAATAAACGGGTTAACTAGTAATTATTAGCTATTGTGACTGATGTTGACTTTACTGCTATCCAATTTTTCCATCAAACATTAATGTTATAATAATTTTCCAGAACTTGATCTCAGTGCTCATGGCAAACTCACTAGTCTTCAAATCCACAAAAAGGCTCCAGGCAATAATTTATTAGATTGATAAAATGTTGTAAAAATGTACAAGTTATCATAATTATCAGACTACACTTAAAGTATTCACCTAAAATGAATTTAATGGGTGCATCTGGATGACAACATTGTGGTTATGTCACCAGACTGGTAACCCAGTGTCCAGACTAATGATCTGCCGGCATGTGTTCAACTCCTGCAGTTACCTCAGCGTTAATTGAATAAATCTGGGATTAAAAATTCAAAAGCATGTGATCATAAAACTGTGGAATTTTGTTTCATAAAATACAAAGAAGGAATGGGGTAATCAATTGTTTGAGTTGAAGGAAACTTATAGGTTTTGGCATTTCTTTTGTGCATATTCATCTGGGTGGTGAACACCATCTTTTAGGAAGTGCCATCAAAGAAGCCAAGGTGGTTTGCTCTGGTGTATTTCATAGATGGTACTTTTCGCTGCTTTGGTGGTGGAGTGAATTGTTAGGATCGTTTGGTCTTGGTTGTATTGAGTTTGATTGAAGCAGTTTCATCCATGCACGTCACCATAGAAGATCCATTCGTTGATTATGTTCTTGTAGCCATTATATTTATGTTACATGTCCATGGTTTTCGGTCAGTGGAAGACTGACCTGTTTATGACAGGGGTTTCAGCAGTGATCATGCCACTGGATGTCAATGAAGGAGATTTTGTTGGAGGCCATTGCCTGTCACTTCACGTCTAAATGTGCCATAGTTTCAGGCATGGCTACAACTTAAATTGAGTGGTTCTGATTAAAATTGGACATTTTTGCAATGATCAGGTACCGTGACATCATAACAGAGGGAAAATCAAAGATGAAGAGCGGAAGATAGGTCTAAGCGTATTAGATTGAGTATTTTTTGCAACAATGTGGTGTAGCTGACTGGTATATCCTCCAATAAACACTGCCATTCACAACCACACAACACAAGACAATAGGAGGTTTTCCTTTTGATTTGTGCTGATTTCCGTTTTCCTCTGAAAGAAAGGAAGTACATGGGTGCCCACCAATGTAGGAGTTTCCTGGGCCTTCTTTTCTCGATGATGGCACAAATGACAAAGGTGGGAAAAGGAATTAAGTCCTGCAGATTGAATACAGGGATCTTGGCAAAAGGCTAAAAAGCAGGAACGTTTTAGGGTAATAATCTCCAGATGCTCAGGAGAGTTTAAACTAGATTGACAGGAGGACAGGAGTAAGGCAGGTAAGAGGCTAGAAGTCTGCACGATGGCAATAGAAACAAGTTTAGTAGACAGGATAGGTAGGAGCATGGTGGGAGTGAAGCAGGCCTTTTGGTTTAAGTTGCATTTATTTCAACACAAGAGGGCTGACAGATAAGACAAATGAACATAGAGCGTGGATACGTGTGTGCGATTGGAACATTATAATCATTATGGGAACCTGCCTAAGAGAGGGACAAGACTGTCAGCTTAATGTTCCAAGGGGTATGTGCTACAGATGAGATAGAAGTGGGGGTAAAAGCGGAGGGGGGATTGCTTTATTGATTAAGGATATGATTGGGTTAACAAATGAAGAGCATTTGACAACACTGGTCCTGTATTTGCTAGAAGGATGAGGGGAGAACTCAAAACACACCGAATAGTGAAAGGCCTGTATAGAATGGATGTGGAGAGGACCTTTCCACTAGTGGGGTAGTCTAGGATAGAGGACAAAGCCTTAGAAAAAAAGAACATACCTTTCGAAAGGAGATGATAAGGAATTTCTTTAGTCAGAGGGTGATGAATCTGTGGAATTCATTGCCACAGAAGGCTGTGGGGGGGCCAAATCATTTGATATTTTAAAAGCAGAGATAGATAGATTCATTCTTGATTGGTATGGGTGTTAGGAGCTATGGGGAGAAGGAAGGAGAATGGGGTTGAGAGGGGAAGATAGATCAACCATGATTGAATGGCAGAATTGACTTGATGGGTCAAATTACCTAATTCTGCTCCTATCACTTTTGAATTTATGAACATTAATTTATGTTGTCAAAGGGTGATGAATCTATGGAATTAATTGCCATAGACGGTTGTGGAGGCTGTCTTTGGGTATTTTTAAGGCAGAGATTCATTAAGTAAGGATGTCAAATCTTGATTAGCAAGGGTGTCAAGGGTTATTGGGAGAAGGCGAGAGAATGGAGTTGAGAGGGAAAGATAAATAAGCCATGATTGAAAGCAAAGAAGACTTGATGGGCCGAATGGCCAAATTCTGCTCCTATGACATATGAACATGAGATGCAGGGTCACAATATTCTCATTGCAGCATGCCCTTCCACTTGTTTTTATGTCATAAGCAGACTGGGATCCCTTACTCTGCCTCCTCCTCTAGGTCATAAATAATAAATGATTGAGAGCTAAAAATTGATCCTTGGGAACCTTTTCAGCCTATAAAAGATGTGTTTTTTTCTCTGTCTGTTATGAGGTACCCACTTCTGCTAATATTGTGATCTTTTATCCTGTGCAACAGTCTTTTAGGTGGCATCTTGTCAAATCTCTCTATTGGTCCTGCCTGTTATGTTGTTAAAGTTTTCTGGCAAACATAAAACCATACAGAATGTGTTTGATTATATTAAACTTATCTAAATGATTGGTTATTTCAAGAGTCACGAGTTAAAAAGAGCCAAGAATGTTAATATTGTCATGTGTCCTGAAGTGGGATAATGGAATTGCAGGTACAGTTTCTTCCTTGATGAAAGTTACCCATGTTTTGTCTTCCTCTTTTCTTGAACAATGGAATCATATTTGTGGCCTTCGAGTTTACTGGTATCTTCCCAGAACTTAGTGAGCTTTGAAAATCTTCTACCAACTTCAGCCATTTCTTTAAACTTTGAGTGCAAGTCATCAGAACCCAGTGCCTTGTTTGTCTTGGATCCCATTAGTTTTTCTAATATGTCATCTAGCGTTATAGATCACTCACCTCTGCTATAAAATTGAGATCTCTTGTCACTGATCTTAATGATTACAATATGAGCTTCAACCTAGAGAGTTGTGAATCTGTGGAATTCTCTGCCACAGAAGGCAGTGGTGGCCAATTCACTGAATGTTTTCAAGAGAGAGTTAGATAGAGCTCTCAGGGCTAAGGGAATCAAGGGATATGGGGAAAAAGTCAGATTGGGGTACTGAATTTCGATGATCAGCTATGGTCATATTGAATGGCGGTGCTGGCTCGAAGAGCCGAATAGCCTACTCCTGCACCTATTTTCTATGTTTCTATGTTACCATTGGCAGTTTTAAATATTTTGAAAAGAATTTAGGGATTTTCTCTCTGAGCCTTCAGGAATAGTAGCATCTTTTGAAGATTGTTCTGTTAACAGCAGTTCTCTGGTGAATCAACATTGGTCAGAATGCAAGGGTTGAATACAAGTTCCTTCTCCAAAGGACTGATAGTTTCCACCCACTAAAAGATTAATTTCCCAAATTCCTGAAATTACCTTTGAGAATAACCTTTCAGTCTGGGCACCTTTTCTGCACCAATAATTATACCAAGGGGTATAATTATTGCCAGTCGTGTGATTAGAGGAAATTGCAAGTTATTAAAAATAAATTTCATTGATGAAAATGCTTGGAATACATAACCTGCCAACTAAATAAAAGCCAGCAGATTAAATAGATTAAGCCTGGAATTTTCTGTTTATGATGCTCAAGTTCATTTGGAATTCCTTTGCCCCCGCATTTCATTGGGGCACAAGCTTACTTGTTTAAAGCAAATGCAATAATGCAGATTGTAAGCAAGTATTCCCATGTCTAATTAGCATGCTGTTACATCATTAATTTCTTAAATGGATTCATGTCTTTAAAAAAAATCACTATTTATTCATTGTGTCATTAAAAATGACTGATTGCCACCCAAGTTTGTGCACAACAACTTGCTTATTGTGCCATTAGCATAAGAATGTGTTTCAAGCTGCTTCACAGGGGAGGGGGAGAAGTGAGGAGATATTTCCTTCATTCTGTGGGGCAACGTCAGCAAATACGTTGATGTCGGCCTGTTAGCAATTCACCAGTGAGTAGCTTCACACTCTTCAGTGTTGCACTTATCTTAGAGTTCACTATAACAGCAGAAACACAGGAAAATGCCTTAAACCTCACATTTCTGATTCACCAAAGAATCTAGGCCGAGGTAAATGAAGGATCGACTGCACTTTCTCAGGTTTGGGCATAAGCGGCTGAGTGACAATAAAAGTTGGGGAACCATCAACAGGAAACACAAGGGTTGGTGCAAAAGTCAGTTCTTGGTTTGTTATATGGAAATAACTTCTTACAATTCCATGGTGACTCATCAGATTATTTAATTTTTCTCCAAGCATTCACTTAGTTTTTCTCCAAGAACAGATTCTACAACACCAAAGTAATTAAACATAGATTTATCATAAACTAGATTGTACTGAATCTATGCATAATATGTTGGAGATTAGATACTGCTCTGAGTTCTGAACTACTACTTGGTTGTATCGCATGAGAACAAAGTTGTTCCATTAAGTACTGATACAAGGGGATTTTCAGTAGCATGGTGTCACATGGTGCCAGTTCTGGTATTGTGTCATGGCTCCTGTGACCCGGGTTCAATCCTGACCTCCAATGATGTCTATTGGAGGTTGTAGATTGGTTACTTCTTACTAACCAATTGTAGTGCTTGTTAGTAGAAGGTCTGCCTACTATGCAGTTTATATTATCAGAATTTAGTCCATGTAATTAGTCTGAGTAGCTGTTATGCTTGCTGTAACACCATGCTGAAGGACACTGTGAGTAGACTTTAATAAACATGTTGTACCCCGACGTGCGTATAACTGGCTTTATTACAATGCCTTCTCCTGTAACCCCACAAGGTTCCTCTGGGTGACTAGGATTTGTCCCGTATCCCAATTGCGAATTAGTGGATTAATTGTCCACTTTAAATTGTCCACAGTGTATGGGTGAGTGGTAGAATTTGAGGGGAGTTGAATGGGATATGAGAAAATGATTAGTATACATGGTTGTTTGATGGTCAGCACAGACTTGATCAACGACTCTATAATTTGTACCTGACCCATCAACTTATGGATGGTGTGGCCAGCCTTCATTCAAAAGGTAAATGATGACAGATTGCTGTTTTTTTTAGGAACAGGAAGGGCTGAAGAGACTAACTTGAGATGATAAAATTATGAGTGAATTATGTAAACAAAAAGGACCCACTAAATATAGGAAAATAGTAGGAGGTTAAGGATATTTTTTCCCTTGAGCCTGCTGCATCATTCAATATGATTAGGGCATTATATTTCCACTCTCACCCCAAACTCCTTGTATTAAGACAATCTTATTCCTGTGATGTAAACCACATGTGACACCCAGATCGCTTTATACATCAACATTTCCTAAGATATCACTATTTTAATAATGCTGTGCTTTTCTGTTTCTCTACCAATTCAAATAGCTTCACATTTACTTCACATTGCACTGCATCTGCCATGTATTTGCCCAATTACCCAACTTATCTAAAATGTCTTAAAGCTTCTTTGTCCCCCTCAGAACTCACCATATGACCAAATTTCACAATATGGGCAAAATCACATATTTGGTTCTTTCAATTGAATCATTAATATACATTTGAATAATATGGGAACAAATCAGTCCCTCATTCGTACTCCTGTTTGTCATACCTCTTGGTGTGCCTTTCCTGCACTCCTTATATTGGGACAGATGATTTCTAAATTGGGTCAGGGGTTACGCTTGTAATTGTTAGAAGTTAATTGGCTTTCTGGCTCGATAGGATTGCATTGTAGCTGAACTCGGAACCTGATTTCTCGTGCTAATTTTCCAAACTTTTGCACTATGATCCCAGATTGTATGGCAACTTTCTTGTTGCTTTCACATTGTCCCATCCACCACGGTTTCCATTTATCCAGGGAGTACCGAGCTGTGTCATCTCAACTGGACACCAGGTATAATGGGATTCTTACAGAGTTGTACAGCATGGAAACAGACCCTTTGGCCCAACATACATAATGACCACGATGCCCCATCCAAACTAGTCCCATTTCCCCACGTTGATTCTTATCCCTCTAAACATTTCCTATCCATGTGCATGTCCAAGTATCTTATATGCTGTCATTATACCTGCTTCAACTATCTCCTCTGGCAGCTCGTTCCATCTTCCCACAACCTTCTGAGTAAAAAGGTTGCCCTCGGGTTCCTATTAAATCTTGCCCCTTTGACCTATATCCTGTGTTTCTTGATTTCCCTACCACGAGTAAAAGACTCTGTGCATTCTATTTCCTCATTATTTTATATACCTCAATAAGATCACATTTCAGCCTTCTATGCTCTAAGGAATAAGCCTATTCTTAGCCAATCCAACATAGTCTTAGCCTATCCAACATAGAAACACAGAAACATAGAAAATAGGTGCAGTAGGAGGCCATTGGGCCCTTCGAGCCTGCACCGCCATTCATTGTGATCATGGCTGATCATCTACAACCAATAACCCGTGCCTGCCTCTCCCCGTATCCCATGATTCTGCAAGCCCCCAGAGCTCTATCTAACTCTCTTTTAAATTAATCCAGTGAATTGGCCTCTACTGCCTTCTGTGTTAGAGAATTCCACAAATTCACAACTCTCTGGGTGAAAAAGTGTTTTCTCATCTCAGTTTTAAATGGCCTCCCCTTTATTCTTAGACTGTGGCCCCTGGTTCTGGACTTCCCCAACATTGGGAACATTTTTCCTGCATCTAGCTTGTCCTCTCCTTATATAATTATGTACGTTTCTATAAGATTTCCCCTCATCCTTCTAAATTCCAGTGAATACAAGCCCAGTCTTTCCAACCTTTCCTTCTTGCTCAGGCCCTTGAGTCCTGGCAACATCTCCATTGTTTACTTTACCTGCTAAATGGCTCTGTAAAGCACTTTGTGAAACAAATCAATCGTGCAGCATGTCCAGGGTCTGGATCTACAGCAGTCAGTCTCTTCCCCTGATATTCAGCTGATAGCTGCATCATGTACACTGCAATCTATGAGAGTCCAGTTATTGGAAATTATATGAGGATCTTCAGATTGACACCAGGCAGAATGGGAATCATGCCATTTATTTTGATTTAATGTCCATAAGGAAAATGTCAAATGCACTGAAACAGCAAATATATCCAAAGGTTTAGTTATACCACAGTAGTCAATGGAGATCCTCGAACTATCCTTGATCGGACTTTACTGGACTTTATCTTGCACTGAACATTATTTGACGTCATTACCTTTATCATGTATCTGTACACTGTGGATGGCTCGATTGTAATCATGTGTTGTCATTCCACCACTTGGTTAGCATGCAACAAAAGCTTTTCATTGTACCTCGGTACACGTGGCAATAAACTAAACAAAACTAAACTAACTAAATCAATTCAAGTTGAGTTTATTGTGATATGCACAAGTACAGTGAAGTAAATATAGGTACAATTAAAATCTTGCTTGCGATAGCATCAAAACCACATAGACTCAGACACTGTTCAAGAACATAAATTTTACTCCAGAGTCATGTGAGTGATTCCGTGAAGAAGCCCACCAGAGCGCCTGCGCGTCATTACGTCAGACGTGTTTGGCGCACCGACAGGCTGGAGAGTGCAGCTCCACCAGCGGTAAGTGAAACACCCGCAGGTAAGTGTTTTAAACTTGCTGTGGTTTACTAGGTCCCGTAAGGCTGGTTACAGGAGCCAGCAGGGACACTTCCTAAAAGGGAAAATTATTAAAACAGAAAAAATGAGGCGAGTGTGTCGCCTTTAATGTAAAAGCTACCAGCGTGCAGTCCGGATAGGAAGGTGGAAAGGGACGGTCTGAGGGTTTCGGAGAGAAGGCATCCCGGGTCCTTTCTGCTGCTGCACCGCCTGCATGTGATGCAAGGATGGGAAGAAGTAGCCGGCTTTCCCCACTAGCAGGCTGACGGAGCAAGGGTTCACTGCGTACCCGTACTGTACAGATCACCTCAACAATGGGTGAGAGATATCCCCACTCGCCATCTGCTCCACCCCGGATCCACAACCGCTGAGCAACGAGCGGTAACTGGGAGCCTGGTTCAAAAAACTGGAGGTGGCACTGGACTAATTGAGAGTGTTGTGCGGATGGTGCAAGGAAAGGAAGGGTGACAGCGGCCAATACAAGGGGTTGCTGCGTTCCACCAAGCCCAGTCCAGACGTCGAAAGGCGAAGTCCCCTCTTGCAAGCCAATTTGCCCGGTGACGTGACCGACCTCCAGCGAAGTTTGTCCGTTGTCCCGCCGATGAACACGTCATCGCCGGACGGGTCCAGCATCCAGAAATTACTCTTGCCAGGGTCGTTGTAATGCCGAGGCACTTTGACGAAACACTTATTGAGGTGAGGTTGTGGCGGATGGTTCTGCCAGCCTTGCTTGTTCTCTCGATAGTACGGGAAATTCCTCATGATGAACTCGTAGCTGTGGTCAATGGATGATGCCGGCTTTTGAGACGCCGACTTTTGAACCGCTGGCAGTTCAGCCAGCGGCAGCAACTCCGGTGCTGTGAAGCACTGTGGCCACTCCTGTAGGGAGGCAGGCCAAGGGTAAATTGTCCAGACCTGTCAACTCTAATGAGTGAGGCCAGAAAGACTTTCCCCCTTCCAAGAATGAACATTGGGGACGTCTGGACAACGTGGAACACCTCATAGATAAAATGACCACAACCAGGAGGTGTTCCAGCCGGGGTTTATACCCCAGGGTCCCCAGCAGCTTTCAGCAGCAACCTCTAGCAGAGGTCCATATAGCAAAAGGGCTGTACACATATGAAGGATACTATGCCTATGAGTCTGCATGGGGACCCATAACAGCAGTACCTTGTTTAGGGCTGCATGTTACCTCCTGTGAGCATGAGCTGGGAGAAGCCAGGCCAGTATGAATCTGACCCTGAAGTTTGGTGTCACTGCTTATGTGCATACACCAAAGCACATGAGCTATGCTCCAGGTGTGCCGGATGTGGCTAGCAATTTGCCATACCAGCGGGAACTAGTGAAGCCATGGATGACAATCTGTCCAGCAATTTGATTATATGTAGCAATGTTACAACATTTTGAGATTTTAAAAATCAAGTCTGCAATTTATTCCATCAGATAAAGCATAAAAAGAAGTTTAATTTGACACCTAATTCACTTTCATATCTTCAGTATTAAGAAAGTTATGACCATTTTCATACTCGGAAATTAGCATCTTGTTCCCCATTGCCTTTCAATTGACTTAACTCAAAAGCTGTGATCTAGAACAGTTAAAAGCCCATAACTTTCTTAAGAATTAAGAGAACTCAATGACATTTTCAGTTATTATAGATTGAAGCATTCTGAAACAAATATGAAACAATCTTACTTAGATGACCTGAAATTAAAGCATATTATTAGTTAGTTATCTAATTGTAGCTAATTACAAAATTCAATGAGTAGATCTAAACATCTATCCATTTCTTAAGAAAAGATAAACTTTTTTAAAATTGCCTAAGTGTCCAAATAACATTCACACAATAATCCACAATATAACATGATTTTTAAATCTAATTTTCATGAATTTATAGGCCAAATGGAAGGAATTTAGTGTTTAACGCCTGTAAATTAATGGCCATTTAAGTCAACTAGCGAGTGGGTTTTAGTGGAATGCGGTGGATTAGAACGTTGCGGTTTGTGGTGAAGTCAGTATGAAAAATACAGCCGGTTCATACATTTTTTTTGTCCCCTTTTCGCAACATGAAAATGTGATTAAAGCCTTCCTAAAAACGAAGTTTTTATGTAAAAATAAACTGTGTAGATTCTTTTATCACCTACCTTAGGTCCGTTCCACTGTCACCATTCAGAGCTTTAGAAGATGATTTTTAAACCACTCTAGTTAATAAATAATCCAGCATAGTTTAAAAATACCTTTATGAATGAAATGTCGGAGCGATTTCTCTTTAGCGACGAAATCGCCCGACATGGATCGACTTGGACTGCCTAGAAAAAAATCGGCATTTTAAACACGCCCCCCTCTGAAAGGCGGCAAAGTCGCGCACACGGGGAGCGGCAGAACTGCAGCGCTGCTAAAGGTAGGTATTGTAACATACCTATTATATGGCCTCTCACCAGCTCCAGGACTCCATAATGGAGGAAACTTTGCAAGAGATGTCAAACACTTGTTAACTGTGCATCGCTCTAAAGGGGCGCATCATGAGGGCACATGAATAAAGGCTGCAGAAAGTCCTAAAAACTGGTTGGAGCAGGAATAATGGCATTTGGGCAAATGGTACAAGGGCACCACCATCAAAACACAGCAGGATATGGACACTGCTGTGTAATGCCCATTTTGAGAATTAATTATTAACGAATAGCCATCCAGACTATGCTCAACCCACGGTTCACAGCCTTGCGCAGATCCTCTAATATCCAGGAAAAGACCTGGACGATGAGGCAAAAACAATCGGCCTCATCAAAACTCACCCTGAGACCAGGATGCCACCTCAAAAACCATACCCTTTCAGAACAGGAAGGGGTAATTGAAAGACTGGGATATATCCTCTAGAGATCAGTAAATTGCAGCACTATGATACATGGTGCTGCATAACATCAGATCCATTCATACTGGACTGTATCCGGGGGTCTCGAATGAGGTTTATCTCGGAAGTACATCCACCCATACAAAATACACCTAGTCGGGTATGATTTGCATGTGCAGCTTCAGATTGACAATACCACAGCTGTTGCATATCAATAACATGGGTGGAATTAGGTCATTATTCTGTGACAATCCTGCTAACCTCATCTGGCACTGGTGCATTACGAGAAACATCTGGGTCTCAGATATCTACCTACCAAGTAGAGATAACGTGAAAGTGGCAGACACCATGTCACGTAAATTAAATGGCAACAGAATGGATGCGGATTCCAAAAATTTCAAAATGATTGTCAGCCGGTATGGATTGTCAGACATAGATATGTTGCATCCAGGTTAAATCACCAGTTACTTAAATACGTTGCATGGAAACCGGATCCAGGGGCAGTAGCGGAGAATGCATTCTTGCTACATTGGGGACATACGTTCTTACGGTTTTTCCCCATTCTGCCTCATCAGTCAATGTCTCACCAAAATAGAGCACGACTACGCTTTTGGTGTTTGGTAGTTCCTAACTGGTCCACACAGCCATGGTACCCATTGGTTCTGAGACTGATGACACAGCCATTCATGACTATCCCCAAATGCAGCAACTTGTTGGTTCACCCTGGGACAGGAGGAGGGTTCCCCTTTACATGATTGTATTAATCTGTTGATTTGTATCTTCTGACCAGACTGTTCCAGGGTCAGAATTATGGAGACTCGGATTATGACTCGGATTATGGAGTAGGACCGTCTGTGTGATTACGGTGGCCTGGAGAGATAGTACTAAAAAACGATATGTATCTCATATTAAGAAATGGGAGATGTTCTGTTTACAGTCAAATATATCTTATCATGTTGCAGGCATACCGGATGTAATGGAGTTCCTTGCTACATTGCATTTTTGACAAGCAGTTAATCTATAGTGCCATTTATAGTGCTCAAAGTGCTTTGTCCTCCTATTTAGGGCAAGGGTCCGGACAACACTCTGTCGGATCTCATCTATTGGTGGCCCGATTCATAAGAGGTATTTTAACAAAACCCTCCCAGACCTAGATATTCGGAAATCTGGGATGTGAGCATAGTTCTCACACTGCTTCGGCAATGGGCTCCAATTACATCTCTGCTTTTCCAGAAGTTAACGCTCAAAGTGGTCATGTTCATGGTGCAAGTGGCAGCGCAATGGTCCAGATATTGCAAAAGTTATGACTGGACAGCATGCATTCTTCTGTAGATAATATTACGTTTTATGTATATGATCTAATCAAACCGAGCAGGCCAGGGATGGCTGGAACCAAAAGAAGCTTAAAATATACCCATTGACCTAAGACTATGTATAGTTATGCACCTGAGCCAATATATCAAGGTCATCAAGTCTCAGAGGCTTTGAAACAGCGATGCTCATCAGCCACATAAAACCTCATACAAAGGTGTCAGTACAAACTATTTCTAGATGGCCGAAACAGGTTTGCATTATGCTGGAGTAGACACTGATGTGTTTAAATCACTCTACCAGGGCGGCATCAACGTACGCAGCAAAGGCGCAGGACACATACAGCTACAGGTAAGGCAGCATGTTTCCTACTTACACCCTTTATCTTACAAGCAACAGTAAAATATAAGTGTTAATGTACACATTTATTGAATTAGCTGTTAATTTAGTGCAGTAACTTGAGTCATAGAGTCATAGAGGGTTATGACATGGATAGGAATGGCTTAGATGGATTTCAACCAAATGCAGGCAAATGAGAATAGCTTAGATGGGGCATCTTGGTTGGCATGGACAAGTTGCGCTTAAGGGCCTGTTTCCTTGCTTTAAACATGGAAACGGGCCCTTTGACCCAGCAGATGGACACAAAAAGCTGGAGTAACTCTGCGGGACAGGTAGCAACTCTGGAGAGAAGGATGACGTTTCGAGACCCTTCTCCAGCTCAGCAAGTCTGCACCATAGATCAATCATCCATTTATAGTGATGGATA
The DNA here is from genome assembly GCA_963514005.1 of Raja brachyura. The sequence goes on from OY740781.1 coordinate 182,816,291, forward strand.
CATGAATCCCATTTCCAATTCTCCTCACATTCTCATCAACTCCCCCCAGCTTCCTCCACTCACTTATAAATTAGGAACAATCTACAATGTCCAATTAACCCACCAGCTTTCACATCTTTCAGTTGTGGGAGGAAACCAGAGCAACTCGAGGAAAACCATTCAGTGACGGAAACACATGTGAACGTCCAGGTCAGGATAGAGCCCCATCTCTGGCTCTGTGAGATAGTGGCTTTATGAGCTGCATCTGATCTCCTCACGGGTTTCGGAGTTAGGTTGTCTTTTGAATAGTTTACTTCTCAATTTAAACTCAAAGCAGTTACATTCTTTTGTCAGACTTGTATTTGATATTTCACTTTATGCTCTCTGTACCAAATCCAGCTGAAATAGCTTAATGATTGAATGGTCCAACAGCGATTGGCTTTATCCCTGGCATAGATCATTTGATCAACACAAATACAACAGGATTGTTTCAGCAACTTCACCTAAATATTCCGTAAGTTTGAAAACCTCTACTATACTTTGTACATTTCACTAGACCTAATGATTGTCTACAGACACAAATGTGTTTACTTTGCTTATATCTCTGTTCCATCTGGAAAGAGACATTCTTGATTCAACTTAGTGACATTTTTGTTTCAACTGATGCTGTTCAACTCCAGAAACCCAATTTAGTTGGAGAAGGTGAGTTTGCAATTTTATCTACATTAAATGTTTGTACATCCTATGGTGATATGCAGAATTTTTAGTACTCTAACAAGTAAAGGGCCAAGCAAAGTTTCATGCTGATTTTTGAAACTTTGCCTCTGACGGCTAGCTTGTTTCCTTCATTTGAAGCCGAATGATGTAAAGGAACAAAAGTGTATTAAGTATCAATCGGTGACAGTTTGTGCGTAGATCAAAACTGGTGCCATCATCAGTGAGCTATGATATGCACATATAAATGTGCTCATCTACACCATATTAGGTTGTTTAATCTGCATCCTTATGTTTCTTTTCAATGTTTTGAGTGACTGTTGATCAGTACAAGATAGGGGATGGAAGATTGCAACCTTCACGTGGTCCGCCCTGTTTCCACTAATGCAATCAACTTGACATGCACAAACGGAAGATCAAATAGAACATGTTGTCCAACAATTTTAGGCTGTGCACGCCACACGAAAGAAGAAGAAGTACAAGATAAAGGGATTGGCAATCGTTTCATCATGGATATCACCACATGCAGAAGCTTTAGATGTAAGCAGTCATAAATGCTGGTGGACAATCAAGCAGATAGTAGAAGGAAGAGGCTCCAATATCCTATCCTCATAGGTACTGGGTCAGAAGATGACCTCTTTAAAAAGGAATAGAGCAAAAGCTACTGAAAATTATGGTTAATTAAAGATTATAAAGAGACATTTTGTGTAGTTTTTCAGCTTGTTTTGAATTTATTGATCAAAGCCCTTTACATTGAATTGCATTCCAGAGATATATTTCTTCTTGTTGTGTCCTGGCCATAATAAATTCTGCTGGCCTCTTGATAACTTTGAAATCTGGTGGGCAGAGTTGGGATGGGTATGGTGGGTGAAGCGACACAATGTCAGGGCTCTTTGTGGGTAAAACTAGCTACATGTGATCAGAATGACCCTAAGACGGGTGGGTCTGAACCAATCGACTGACAACATATAGCACGGTTGAGCCTGTGACCATGCTGGGAGCAGAATGCAACAGGCAACCAGAGAGCACAAATGTGTTGCCTGTGGAAATAGCTCCTTATTTTTATGTAGTTGTGCATGTTTTTTCTTAACTTTATTTTTGTCCTTATCTTGTTATTCATCCATATTATTTCATTATGGATTTATATTAGGATATGTTTCTCCTGAACTCCATTGATTAATTTTTCCAATGTTTCCCGTTGCTATTCCTTATACTTATTCCCTGTCATATTTCTGTTTGTTTACCTTCCTATTGCCCAATTACCCATTTATTTTTTTCTATTACCACAAAACCTGCTTTTTTCCCCCCAATCTATTATTATGGATTATCTTGAAGATCGGAGTTCAAACATAGAACAAAAAATAGTATAGCAAAATACCAGTCAATGTTCATACCATTGGGGTGTAAACTACCCAAGTGAAATATGAGGTGCTGTTCTTCCAATTTGTTCTGGGCCTCACTCTGACAATGGAGTAGGCCAAGAACAGAAAGGTTACATTGGAATGGGAGGGGGAGTTGAAGTGCTGAGCAACCGGCAGATCAGGTAGGTTAAGACGGCCTGAGAGGAGATGTTCAGTGAAATGATCGCCGAGCCTGCGCTTGGTCTCACCGATGTAAAGAAGTTAACAGCTGGAACAGAGGATACAGTAGATGAGGTTGGAGGAGGTGCAAGTGAACCTCTGCCTCACCTGGAAAGACTGTTTGGGTCCTTGGATGGAGTCGAGGGGGGATGTAAAGGGACAGGTGTTGCATCTCCTGCAGTTGCAGGGGAAAGTACCTGTGGAGGGGGTGTTTTGGGTGGGAAGCGATGAGTTAACCAGCCAGTTGTGGAGGGAACGGTCTCTGTGGAAAGCAGAAAGGGGTGAAGATGCGACAGTGTGTGATGACATTGAAGGCGGCAGAAATCCTGGATAATGGCGTGTTGGATGTGGAGGTAGGTGGGGTAAAAGGAGGGGACCAGGGGAACTCTATCTTTGTTCCATTTGCGGGGAATGGGGCAGTACAGAGGAGACACAAATGTGGGCTCCATCTACAACTGCAGGGAGAAAATCCCATGTACTGAAGAAATAGGACACTTCAGATGTCCAAGATTGGAAAATCTCGGGAGCAGATGAAGAGAAGATGGAGAAATTGCGAATAAGCGAGGTCCCATGCAAGCTCAAGGAACTGCACCTCATCTTCTCTCTGGCACATTGCAGCCTACAGGGCTCAGTATTGAAGAGCTGTGAGCCAATCTTTTCCAGCTGCGCTGCAGCATCTTTTGACACCAAAGGTCTACAACGAGATGTTGGAATTCGTGTCTCAGTTCCTATATTTTGAAAGTCTCTTCTCAGTGTAGGCAGATAATAATAAAGTTCACCACAGTGCACCAGCTCTGCCTTTGGTCATGAGAAGAATGTGTGAAGATCAATTTTCTATTGAGTAACAATAGGAATAGTAAGATTGAACGAGAACTTACCAGTTCGAAGGTTGATCTTTATTTTATGAGGAGTCGAAGTGAGGGATTTCGTGAAGAGCCCGCCGGCGCGCATGCTCGACATACTTCAAAGTAGCGGCGTGGAATCACAGAAACCAACAAAGAAATGACTTCGCATAGTAAGATTGAAGTGACTAAGATTACCAGATGAAGGTGATTGAGGGTTGGGCGAGGAGGGCACGAAATCCCTCACTTCGACTCCTCATAAAATAAAGATCAACCTTCGAACTGGTAAGTTCTCGTTCAATCTTACTATTTCATTTCGGAGTCACGTGAGTGACTTCGTGAAGACTTCAAAGCTTCTGTGATTACACGCCCTGGACCACGTCCATGCTGACACACCACTACCAGGGATGGATGGGAGGAACAAACTTGCTCAATAGTTCATACTGCAAAACAAGAGCAGAGTTATTAACAACAAAACCCCTCATGCGAGGACATCTCCACGTTCGTGACCTGCATTCAGCATGGCTTCTGCGAACTGTAGAGGAGCAGCAACAGGCTTGTTATAAAAACGCTGGAACACAGCTTCATTAGCCCATCCTGCTGTGGCGAGAATTTGGTCCATGGGCACCTCCATGACCCTCGCCCTTGACGTCGATGCAGCCCTGGTGGAAAGAGACTTGAACACATTAGTGTCGATACCTGACTTACCCAAGACGACTGGAAGCCACATGGATATCGTCTGGACTGTCACTCGATGATGAGGTCTCTTATGAGTGACAAGCAGGTATCTCTCCATTCCTCTGATGCGTGCCGTCACTTTGACATAGTGGCGGATATGTGAGACTAAACATAGCCTAGCATCTGCGGGGTATGCCGGGAACTTCAGCTGCAGCCCTGTGCACCCAGGTCTATGCTGCTTTAGTAGCTCGTCAACGAAAAAGACTACTTCTGTAGGGGTAGCTGTCATTCTGTCGACACGCAGTTTGTGTAGTGTCTGTACCCTCTGAGCTGAAGTCAGCGCTAGTAACATCACCAGCTTCATGGTGAGTTGGTCCAGTTGGAGCCCTTCCATGGGAGACCACGTCCTGAGCAGGGTTAATACGTCCCTGACATCCCAGGTGATATTATAGCGTGGTGTAGGCGGATTCATATTGAATATACCCCACATGAGTCTGGACACTAGCCTGTTGGATCCTACCTCCAAACTGAGGTAGAACGATAGCGCTCTTCTGGCGCTGTTGATGGCACTGTAACTTAAGTGTTCATCATGGTGCAACCCCGCGAGGAATTCCAGGACGTCGATTGTTGTCACGTCATCGTACGTGATGCGAGAGCGGCTGCAGTAGGCTTCCCACTTCTTAATATGCGAGCGGTATCTTCGCCTTGTAGACTCTCGACATGACGCCCCGGTGGTATCCATGGTCCGAGCCGAGAGGCCGTATTGGACTAACGGCCTGTTCAGAACCTGCAAGCCAACAAATTTAAATAGCCATGGCAGGGATGCGGCTCCCCTGAGACAGGGTGAGTAACCAATTGTGGGCAACCCTTCAAAAGGACCCAAGGTTCATTGAGCATGTCAAAGACCACCGGATACCAAGGCTGTGTGGGCCAGTCGGGTATAATAAGGATGCCCTTGGCAGCATCTGCCTGAATCTTTCCCAATACCCGACTGATGAGGCAAAATGGGGGGAAGGCATAGAAAAACCACTTCCCCCAGTCCAGCGAGAATGCATCTAGCGCTATTGCCCCAGGATCTGGTTCCCATGAAACGTAGGTTGGTACCTGATGGTTCCACCGTGACGCAAAGAGGTCAATGTCCGGTTTACCAAATTTGGCTGTGACTTTAGAAAAGATCTCAGGATGCAACATCCATTCAATATTGTCATTAAATTTGCGTGACCTGGTGTCCGCCACAGTATTAAGCTCACCTGGCAAATAGGTAGCTGAAATCCAAATGTCTCTTTGAACACACCAGAGCCAAATTGAGTTTGCCAATTTGTCACACGAAACTGGCCTGGTACCACCCATATGGTTTAAATATGCCACAGCTGTGGTGTTGTCTATTTGGAGACGGACATGTGCTCCAACAAGCTTGGAACAATACGCACGAAGTCCGTGGAATGCTGCCAGCAACTCCAAATAGTTAATCCCTTGAGTTAACAACATCGTTGATTCAAGGGTGTCCCATCTGCCACCACAACTAGAGCAATTATTCGTGGATCCCCAACCATTGGAGCTTGCATCAGTTTGCAAATATACCACCGGATTAGCCTCCCTAATAGGCTTGAATGAGTTGCTAATGTGACACACCCACCATTGCAACTCATTTATCGCTTCGGGCGGCAGCTGCATGGACCGATCATAATGACCAGCGTTCTGTTTTAACGCAGCAATTTCAGCTCTTTGCAAATTCTGATAATGCAAAGGTCCATATCGCGCTGCCGAAAACAAAGCTACCAGCTTCCCAATTATTGTAGCTAAGTGCCGAATCGATGGTATATTGGTGCGGATTAAATCTTGACACACCTGGGTAACCTCCTCAATCTTGTTAATTGGAATGGTAACCCTCATGCTTATAGAGTTCACCGTGAACCCTAGGTAATTAATCACCTGGGCAGGGTAGAACTTTGATTTCTCTGGATGGACAATAAACCCCAATTGTTGAAATATATTGACAGCAGCTGCAACACCCCGTTCAGCCAATTCCAGGGTGTGGCCCACAATTAAGACATCATCTAAATAGGCCATACTATATGGTGTCGTTGTCTCAAATAAGCCATAATTGGCTTCACTAATTTAGTGAGCAATCTAGGGCTGTGGTGAGCCCATTAGGCAAAGCCTTGTACTGCCAGAGTTGCCCCATCCAGATGAATTTTAAAACCTTCTGTCACATTTCTGGATGGATACGGAATAATATGCGTCTTTTAAATCGATGCATGCCATAAAGCAACCATGAGAAATCAATGATTTGGTTGTTTCAACGTATCCATTTTAAAATGAGAATATGTTACAAAAATATTCAAACAGGTTAGATCAATAATGACACGACAACTTCCATCCTTCTTAGGTCTGGTGAATATGTTCGAAACAAATTCAACTGGCTCATGCACCACTCTCTTAATCACTCCTTTGCTCAAGACTTAACAATTCCTTATAGCCGGCTGCCTGTTCTGCAGCAGATAATTTTAAATGTTCGAGCGGGCATGTGCTGGGATGGAGGAATGTCGCCATTAATAAACTCAATTTTATGCCCCTGAATATTCTGCAACACATACTCGTCACCAGTGAAATTACCTCATGCATCCAAAAACCACCGAAGGTGACCACCAACATGTGAAGTTAAACAGAGAGAAAAGAGAGAACCAGACCCCCTCACCTCCGTGGTTACCGGTGGTCCTTGACACACGTGTGTGGACGTGGAGGTGCTGGGTTGGCTTGAGGGCGCGGCGTCTTCGTTTTCCACCAGGGTCTCTGCCGACCCTGTCCTAAAAAAGACCCCTGGTGCTGGGTCTGATGTTGCTGTCGTTGTGGAGCTTGAGGGCGGGTCCTCGTCGAGGTACTGGCAGACCCTCGTGATCGAATGTATGGAGACTTTGAGCCTGACGGTGTGGGGGCACTCTGAGGGCGCATGATCCCCACCGTTTTGGCTTGCTCGTCAAGCTCTTTGACTCTCTTCGAGAGGTCCTTCCCAAAGAGCTGACGGGGCGGGGGCGGCGGCGGTGGTTTGCACACTCCTGCAAACTTTGGATTGAGCGCTGGGCGGATGCTGGTTTTGCGAAACCCGTTAATTTCGTGCTGGGTCGCGCACAGGAGGGCCAGGGCATCTCCCTGGTCCAAATTCAATTCGTCCCCGTCCACCGACCGCACAAAGGCGGTAATACCGGCCGTGAGGAGCTTCAGGATCCGCTGCAGTTTTACCTCCTGTTGACGGATAGCCGCACTGATGTTGCCCCATATCGGCGTATTGACCACAGGCACGTTGAGGGAGTTGCAATTGGATGGAGCCTTGTGCCGGCTCATAGCCTGGATGAGGACATCTTCCTGCAGCACCTGATTATTAAGAAGGTTCACTGAGGCTGCCAGCTTTGTATTTAGACGAAGACCAGCCGTATGTGAGGCCGCGAATTTGGTCGCCACATCCAAGAGTTCTTCCGCTGGCACCTCCAACGGAGTTGATACGGGATCCACCAGAACCTCCTCCTCCTGCTGCTCCAGGCTGATAGTAGATGTTGGTGAAGACGCCCTGTGCCTGTTGCTGCCCTGCTGTTGTTGACGTTGAAGCAGGAGCTCCAGCAGCCGCTCCATACGGTCAATACGCCCTTCACCCTGAACACTCAGGTGGTCGGAGTCCTCCGGCTCTGAAAAGAAAACCGGGCTCCTGTCATCGGCCCGCACCTCGTCGAGGCCCTGCCGGTGCCGGTAGTTGTCGCTAACAGCCGCCGAGGCGAAACTGCGCGATTCCTGCGCGGGCGTGTTCAATCGCCTCCGTTTAGCGAGAGCTGAAGCCGCTGCCACTAAGGGCACTTGCGGCGAGGTGTCGGCACCAGCCGAAGCATGGCTGCCCGGGGCCCGCGCAGTCTTGCCGGCTGCCCACATCGTGGATGTTGCCGACGCATGGTCTCGCCCACCCATCCATGGGGGGCTCGGCGACCGTGACGAGACCCGACTCGACCGACCCGTCCCGGCGTCGAGAGTCGGGGTGTGCCGGCTGGACCTCACAGCCGCCCCGGGTCTCACCCTGGAACCTGACCGCTCCTCCGCGATAGGCAATGCCTTAGCCCTAACAGGGTTAGGCTTCTGGGCTCCTGCCCTCCCCCTTCTCGGAGGGCTGAGTGGAACAGACCGTGCAACGGCACGTGCCCTGCTCGAGGTCGCCAGCGAGCCCGCTGAAGACCTGACTGCCATGGCAGGGTCCCCCTGCTCTGGCGGCACACCACAATCCTCCTCGTCGAACTCCTCCGAGCTGTGGTGTGCTGGCGGACCTGGACCTGTAATCACAGGGCTTACCCACATCTCCGCCTGAGTCCCGGCCTGCGCTGCAGGTATTGCCGATGGTAAAGGCCCCGGAACTGTTGACCGGCGAACTCGTCCTGACGTCCTCCGGCCCTTGGAACTCCCATCCATGTCCTTGCTGCAAGACAAAACCAACAACAAGGACCACCAACTAAAGGTAGAATACTTACCTCCGTGGCCCCTTCTGAAGGGCTGGCGAGGAGCGCGCTCCACCGCCAGCCGTCGCAGCAACGCGGTACGACGATATGTCGAGCATGCGCGCCGGCGGGCTCTTCACGAAGTCACTCACGTGACTCCGAAATGAAATTCCATTGAGCTCAGCACTTCAACTCCCCCTCCCATTCCCAATCTGGCCTTTCTGGCCTTTCTGTCCTCTCCATTGTCAGAGTGAGGCCCAGCGCAAATTGGAGGAACAGCACCTCATATTTCTCTTGGGTAGTTTACACCCCAGTGGTATGAACATTGACTTCTCTAACTTCAGATAGCCCTTGGTTTCATTCTCTCCATCCCCTTCCCCTTCCCAGTTCTCCACTGGTCTTACTGTCTCCGACTACATTCTATCTTTGTCCCGCCCCCTCCGCTGATATCACTCTGAAGAATGGTCTCGACCCGAAACGTCTCCCATTCCTTCTCTCCAGAGATGCTGCCTCACCCTCTGAGTTACTCCAGCATTTTGTGTCTACCTTCGATTTAAACTAATATCTGTAGTTCTTTCTTACACAGCAAAAGAGCAGGTCCTTCGACCCACAATGTCTATGCCGAACATAATGTCCAGACCAACTCTTATCTGCCCGCACATAATAGAGAATATAGAACAGTATATAGAACATGAAACAGCCATTCTCCTGTCATTATTTGTTGCAGTTTACTGGAAACCTTCAAAATGGGGGCAGCTGTAAGTTATCATTAGTTGCACATTGAATTTAGCCCAGATTTTTCTGCTCATCCTTTCGCATCTCATCTGCAGAATTCCCATTGTATTTAATGAACCATTAGTCACATGCAGGAGCACTCAACAACTGACTCTCTATGACTCACGCCTCCATCAACAGGAGCTTGCATCAGAGTGCTCCTGAGTTAAGTATTCAGATCTAATCAAATTCAATGACAGATTGATTAATATATCATCAAAATATAATCTATCTCTTTTACTGCAGATAGAAATAAAATGTGCAGCATAATCGTATATTATTGCTAGGAAATCAGTCTTGCAACTATTTAAAAGTAAAGATGCAAGAAACTGCAGATGCTAGAATCTAAAGCAACAAAACATTTACAGCAGGCAATAACTTAATATCTGGCTTGGGCAGCTTACAACCCACTGGTATGAATATTGATTTCTCTAATTTCAAGTGACGCCTGCATTCCCTCTCTTTCCAACCCTCCCCCACCCTAGTCGTCCTGCCAGTTCCACTGTTCGCATCCATATATCCCTTTGTTCACTTCTTTCAATTCCAAGCTGAAGACTTAAAGTAAGGCTATGCGGAGGAGAAATTCCCCACATTGGGACACTAAGCAGGGAACGCTTGGCTCCTAACTCTATAACGTAGTTCTTACTGGTTACTTTACTAGTTGAATGTCCTTTTGCAAAGCTACCTAATTGCTACTTGCTCTTGGATCTATGATTGTGACTGTACCAAATTATATGTCAAATGCTGTACATAAAAATGCAAAGAAAAGCAGAAGGAATTGCTACAAATGCTTTGATCCTGGCTGCCTTTTGCTGATATCAGAAATAACCCATTAGAAGGGGTGGCACAGTCCCCCAGCTGGTAGAAATGCTGACTCACAACACCTGAGTCCTGGGTTCGATCCCGACTCTGTGTGCTGTCTATGTGGAGTTTGCATGATTCCCTATAACTGCATTGGTTTCCTCCAGATGTTCCAATTTTCTCCCACATCCCAAACACATGCGGGTTTGTAGGTTAACATTGCCCTTGGTATGTAGGAAGTGGATGAGAAAGTTGGATAACGTAGAACTCATGTGAGCAAGGGATTGAGGTCCATGTTGACTTGGTGGACCAAAGGGCCTGTTTCCATACTGTATGTCTAAAATAAACTAAGAAGGGATAAACAAACTAACATGTTAACATGTTAAAATATTTTGGTGTGTCCACCACCATACAATGAATGTATGTGTGCCATGGAGTGAGGATAGAATGAGACTGATAAAAAGAAGATATTTTCTAGACGGTGACAGGATGGATTTGAGCTCTCCTTCCCTTGCTCCTTTAACAATTGCAGGCCATAAATGCTGAGGGCCATTTCAACAAATCTCATCAGCTCCTTCAAATTGGCAGTTGTCCTACTAAGGCACTCACGGTGGCTGTGAACAGCCTTCTTCTGGAAGCAGGCTAAAGACATCCAGATGCTAGAAATTGGCAGAGCACCCAGACAGGCAGCCCTGCGGCCAGGTCTCATCTCATCCCATGTGAATGCATTCCAGTGCAGCACGCATGGGGTTTTTGGCGGCAGTCATTTTCAACATTTATATGTTGCTGTGCAAAACATTCACGACGTACAGCAAAGTGTGCCTCACAGGTTTTCTGTAACAAAGAAGCCTGTCCAAATATTTTTCACCCCGTGCCCAAAATAGTGTCTCCCCAGTGACAGAGTAGCTTGCAAATTTGCTTGGTTACTTGCCCATTGTGAATATCATGCACATAATTAGACATAACTTGACAGCCCCTGTGATGCCAGGAAATGTCTTTCTCACTTGTCCTAGGCTTCATCTCATTTCTTCCATGTAAGCAGTTTTGGGAAGAAGAGGTGTGGCTTCCTCTCCAGGCAAGGCCACCCTCAAAATATGCCATTTTTATATCGATTTATCCCTCATATTTCATCTTGGTTCCATTGAAATTCCATCCAAAGCTATTTTTCCAACACTTTACTGGTTTTGGGTCTTGAAGAACTTTGGGATCGTTGCATTTCCTGTCTCATACACAGCAGTGTTAAGAGGCAGGCTTTCCTTGCCTTCAACTAGGGTTGCCAACTGTCCCCTATTAGCTGGGACATCCCATATTTTGGGCTAAATAGGTTTGTCCCGCACAGGACCGCCCTTGTCCCGTATTTGACTGCTACTACTGGGGTCGAGGGGACTATCGGGTCAGAGCGCCACGTCTGGCCCCACCTCACCCATTCTGATGTAGTGCAGCAGCAGCGCCTCACCCCGTGGCCCCGTCGGTTGGCAGCCCGGCCAGCTGTCTGACCTTCGGACCTTCGCTTACCGCCAACACCACCACCCCTCCTTCTCATAGCCGATCATCGGTTCATAGATGGGGTGCCGGCCAAAACTCCTCAGCTGGCCCGCCAGCTGGGCTTTGTGTGCAGTCCAGCACCCGGGCTAACTCATCATTCACCCAGCTATAGCCGAGTCAGTCAACGAATTGCGTCGGGAATTTGTCCCATATTTTGACCATTTGCCCCTTATTTGGGAGTGGGAAAGTGAGCAACCCTACCTTCAATACAACACTGGCAGCAGGTTAAAATTTAGGATGCGTAATTACATAGAAACATAGAAAATAGGTGCAGGAGTAGGCCATTTGGCCCTTCGAGCCAGCAATGTCATTCAATATGATCATGGCTGATCATCCAAAATCAGTGCCCCGTTCCTGCATTTTTCCCATATCCCTTGATTCCGATAGCCCTAAGAGCTATATCTAACTCTCTCTTGAAAACATCCAGTGAATTAGCCTCCACTGCCTTCTGTGACGGAGAATTCCACAGATTCCCAACTCTCTGGGAGAAAATGATTTTCTTCATCGCAGTCCTAAATGGCCTACCCATTATTCTTAAACTGTGACCCCTGGTTCTGAACTCACCCAACATCGGGAACATTGGACAATCTAGCCTGTCCAAACTCTGAAGAATGTTATATATTTCTATAAGATGTCCTCTCATCCTTCTAAATTCCAGTGAATACAGCCCAGTCGACCCATTCTTTCACCAAATCTCAGTGCCGCCATCCCGGGAATTAACCTGGTGAACCTACGCTGGACTCCCTCAATAGCAATAATGTCCTTCCTCAAATTAGGAAACCAAAACTGCACACAATAGAAATGTGGTCGTGGTCCAGGTGTGGTCGCACTAGAGCCCTGTACAACTGCAGTAGGACCTCCTTGCTTCCATACCAATTGTTACCAATTGTTACCAATGCAAACTTTAGTGGGTCGTGCCTTCATGCTCTGGCATCTGCTTGCCCATGCTACAAGTAGGAGAGTGCAAAATTAGTTTACATATTTCAAAGTCCTTTGTAAATTGGTCAGCTCGGGTTAACTAAACAGAGGTTAATACAAAATTATTTTGTTCAATCTTCAAGCCAAATTAGATTTGATTGTGCAATCTAATTAAATTCCTGTGGTAAGAACAAAGAAAAAAAGGAAGGAAAGCTTGCTTTTATGCAGAAACTTTCATCATCACAAGATGCCCTGAAGTGCTGAACAGCCAAAGATGCACTTTTGAGATGTAATCAGTTTTTTTTAAATATGGGATTTCTGGCACCCAGTTTGTGAATAGCAAGTTCTTGGAAACTGTAATGTGATAGCAACAATAACCTGTTTGTATTGATGTTCATTATGAGATAAACATTGATAAAGATACTGAAGATGGCTTTCCGGCTCTTCTTTCAAATAGTGGCATTGGAATTTTACATTTAGCGGAGTGATTATACAGAGTCTCCATTTAATGCTTCATTCAGTAATCACTAAATCCCGGACAGTGCAGCCCTCCCTTACCATTGCACTGCAATGTTGACTTGTTTCTGAGGTTCTGGAGCGGAACGTGTACCTGATCTGGACAAATGTCCCACATTGGCATGTAGCTGTTGCCCTCTTCCCATTAATAGTGGTCATCTGTTTGCAACACAGCCTCCTCCTCAAACAGAGTTTCTAGAATCTATGCTAAGATTGAAGTCATTTCTGTATTTTTCTTTTACTGTGAACTGAATCACTAGAGGTACTGAAGCTGAGAGATATAAACATCTTTATTCATGACAAGCAGGCAATATTTTGGAGACTCAGTAGAGTATACCTGAACTCAAAATGTACCTGGTTTTTATACTCTTAAGAAGAAAGCTAACATTAGTAATGCATTACTTGATTAACTACAATTACATTGTTTACTTTCATATTTTGAATCTGACAATTGATTCCATTGAATTAAATACAGTAAACTTGTTATAACGGACCAGAAGGGAAGAGGTGTCCGTTATTGCAGATTGTCTGCTATAATCAAATAAGGTATTACTATTGTATACGTAGTAGAAACAAACTGCAGTTGCTGGTTGACACACAGAAAGACACAGGATGCTACAGTAACTCGGCAGGTCAGGCAGCATCTATGGAGAACAGGGATAGGTGATGTATCAGGTTGAGACCCTTCTTCAGACTCTTGGTCCGGAACTGAACCCGGAATCCAGGTGAGTTGACGGCCCAGGCTTGCTGAGGTGGGGATCAGCGGAGTCAATGGTCATGGCCCGCTGGAAGGAATGCAGGGAAAGATCGGCGGTGCGGCTTGGCGGCGGCAGAGGAAGCTAATGTTGATATTGGCCAAATTGGAGGTATTACAAAATGGAGAATCTTTGCATTTGCAGGGGCTGCTTGGCCTCTTTCTGTGAAAAGTTGCAAGCTGTGAGCCGGTTCCACAAAGTCGGGACCCTAGATGGATATTCAGGATGAGCTGAGGTCCAGATGTATTTTCCTTTGGTAAAATGTATAAGAACGTTTGCAGAGGAGCTCAGAGGTGTTGCAAATTCATGGTCAGGATTGGTCAGATTGAGGGGAGTTGTAAATTCTGTTAATAATGTTGCAGAGTGTTGGAGCTGTTATCTTGTGATTGGTTAAAGTGTGAAGCCTTGTTCAGACTGTTTACAATTACCTGGAAAAATGTTTCTATACCTAAGTAAACAATGTCAACTTTCTGCAATGTAATGGGGTACTTTGTGATTGGGTTAGAGAACTGTCAATAACTGTATAATGTAATCGATATTTGTGATTGGTTTGTAGGGGCTGCCACCCCCATCTAGTTTTGCGCCACAGGGTCCGATGACCTATAAAAGAGTGGACCCCACGAGGATCGGAGCCAATCTTCTGGATGTGCGCTTTGGACTGCGTGACCTTTTGGAGGTGTCTGCTTGCATGAGACTGAAGGGCTTGAATGAGCAGAGACATGGATCGGACCCGCGGTGGTTAGGTATTTTATAGGGAGTTAGTTATTGTTGGAAAGAATAAAGAAGAGTTGATCCGGTGCACAGCTCAGTGTTTTACTAAACTAGACTAGGGGGGTAAGCTTTAGGAGAATAATTACATTGGGGGCTCGTCCGGGATCTCAACGGACCCCCAGACATAAGTTTGCGATCACGTTGTTGAGCCGTTCCAGATTACGAGGGGAGAAATTGGTGCCATGGTGCATTTTTTGCATCGGTTTTCCCACTTCGCTAGTCGGAACGGATCGATCATTTGAGCGCTTGTGTTGGGGTTCCCAACGAGATCTAAGAACAGTAGTCTAGCAAGCACTGAGGGCAGAGGAAAGGGCGTCCTTGCCTAATGGGTTAAAGACCTTTCATCTAGTTAGTCAACAGCTCTTGCAGTCTGGTATCATTGAGTCGGCCTGACACCAAAGGGTAGCTAAGTGGTTTGGGTCCTTGCCCGGACTGGGATATTCGATTGGCTAGGGTATCTGAATGTACAGGGCTGGGTAAGGTTTCAGTACTAAGAGGTGAAGTACTGCGTCATTGCTGAGGGTGCAAATTGCAAAGGCACTTTAAAGATCGGCATCGAATTCCAGAATGAAGCGGACATGCACTGACAACCAGTACCAAGCAAGTGGAAAGGAAGAAGCCCATGGGGTGAGCCTATGAGAGTCTGAGTCCATGCCTGTGTGAGTAGTACCTGGAACTCTGGGGGAGGGAGGGGTCTCGTAAAGGTACCGGGAACTCAGTAGTTGGTGTATAATTGACAGAAAAAACCCTGAGAATTTAATAATAATAAAGACATCTGTTCTAAAAATTTGAATTTGAATTTATGTACTGAAAGGTGATTGGATAAGAAAGTAACGAGCTGAAATTTTTTCGATCAAAATTTACCAAATTCAGGACTTCATATTGAAATGCTGGCTAGTTCCTATTCCAGGCTTCCATATTGGGAGCTGGATGTTCTAAAGTGTATATATTTTTTCCGTGTTAACCTATGTATAATAAATGCTTTGTTGAAATTGTTAATAGTTAAAATTTGTTATGCTGCAGTTTAAAGTGTATTTAAGATTTGTCGTTGTTTCATTGTATTTACTGTGTATTGCCTTTGATTTCAAGTTTTATTTCAAAGTCACATGAGTGACTACGTGAAGAACCCGCCAGCCTGCATGTGCGTTCAATACGTCGACGCATGGGGCGGGAATCGGAGCAGTTCAAAACTGCTCCGGCAGGTAAGCCAATTTTGGTTTCAGGAATGGGCCGCTGAGGTGCAGCGGGCCCGGAGTAGCTGAAGGGCGCAGCCTGTGCAGCTGCCGCCGTTGGAGCTCCAAACGGGAGCAGGCCGGATTTGGAGAGGCCGCCGTGGAGGCTCCATAAGGAGCTGGCGGGATGGGAAATGGCCGCTGCTGCCGTGGCCAGGTCAGCAGCCGCAGCGGAGGCACAGCAGGATCTGGCGTTTTTAAAATTAGCGGCTGCTGGCCGCGTCCAGGACACCGACCACCATGGAAGCTCAGCTGTCATGTCAGCATATGCTGTGGAGGTTCCGCAGCAGCTGGCATTTTTAAAATAGCAGCTGCCGGCTGAGGTCGGTTCAGCCAACGCTGCAGAGCAGTAACCACTGGGAAGGAGAAGCTGACAGCTATAAATAGTGGCTGCCGCTCGGCCACGCCTGTAACTACTGTGGCAGAATGGGGCTCCACTGGAGCAGGCGGGTGTTTGGAGCATCTGATGGGCAATGCCTGTACAGATTGATGCTCCGATAGGAAGTCAGCCAGAGGCCTGAGGATGCAACACCAGGTTATGGGTTGTGTTCTATTTCCTCCCCTAAGAAACTCCATTGAGGCTCCAGAAGGGAGCAAGGAGCTCCTAGCTCAGGAAGCATTTGTCTGTCAGATACTGTGGGAGCAACACCTGGTTCAGGGTTGTGTCATGATATTTTCCGCTCAGAAGAGGGGAGTGTTGGAGATTCTTACATAACTGACTCCAACTATGTCGATATCGATAAGGAAATTGAATCCCTGAACTAATGGGGGATATGCTTCATTTTAATAATGTAAACAAAATATGCTCCGGGTCATTAACAGGCGGCTCCAGCCAAATGCCTGTGGCAACACTTGGCTCATGGTTGCAATATTCCTCCCACTCTGATGAGGGGAGTATTGGAGAATATTACAGAGGTGACTCCGATTATGGGAATATCAACAGGGTATCTGAATCCCATGATTTATCGATGATATGCGGGAGCTACCGGCTCTTGTCACATATTTGCCATCCCTTTGGGAAAAGGAGATTCACTGGAGGAAGATCTGGCTAAAAGTATCCGGGACATATGCCAGTCCACATAAACTGCCAGACTCTTTGGATGTTCCATACGTCAATTCTATCTGTTGAGATATCCCAGTGATGATATGTAGGCAAAGCATATGTTAGCAAGTCCAAAATCCGCTCTGGTGTCATTACGGACTTTTGGAAGTCAGAAGGTGGGTCTCATCTCTCGGAAGTGCAGAAAGCTGTATTAACACTTCTCTGTATTCACAGTTGGGGCGGTTGCCTTCGCAAAATGCTATAAGGCATGAGATAATTCCCAAAATGGCTCATTTTCTACAGGGCCAGTAATGTGCAGCCTGCATAGTATCTCTTCAGATAGGACTTATGTAGCAAGTGAAGACTTGCAGGGGTTAGGCGGCTACAAAGGTGGAGTACCATCCTATGTGGGTAAGCTCCAGTATTCCGGCGGGTTTTCTCCCTGTATTCATAGGAGCAGGAAGCGCCGTTGAAGCACTGGAAAGGAGCAGTCGGGAGTCTTCAACTGGCCTCGCAAGAACAGCTTGTTGAACCAAGCTTGCAGTATGGCAGGCGTGACATGTCCAGCGAGCCCGCTGAGGCTCCGAAGGAGCAGCTGGCCAAAGGAGCAGCCTGTTGATCCAGGCTGGGAGAAGCTGGCAGCTTGATCTGCACAGTCAACTCCAGCAAAGGCAGAAGGCCGAAGGAGTTGCCTTTCGAGGCAGGCTCGGAATTATGACAGGCGTGGCCTGTTCAGTGAGCTCCGCTAAGGCTCCAATGGAGCAGAAGGAGTTGAAGGAGTGGCGTGTCAAACCAGGCTTGGAATAACTGGTAGCATGACCTGCAATGTAAAGCTCCAGCAAGGCTCCAAATAGGCTGTAGGTTGAAGAACTAGTCTGTCCCATTGGGCTCCGGAATGCTGGCAGCGTGCCTTGCTCAGCAATATCGCCCCTGAGCTCTGGAAACGAGCTGTTTGGCAAACGTGGGGCTGATGATGTGGTCAGATGGGTCTGCAATGGAACTTCGCTGAAGCTCCAACAAGCAGGTCAACCTGGGCTCAGAAACGCTGGCAGGTAAGGTCTCTTTATTAACCGCCGTTAACTCAGAAATGGAGTTTGGATTCACTGGCAGCATGGGCTGTCTAGTACTGTTCACTGTCTCTGGAGAGATCAGGCTGATGCAGAGATATTGGTAGGGCGCCTTGCATGGCAACCTCTGTAAGCTCTAAGTTGGAACTGGCTGGTCATATGGATCATATTGACCAGGGAAGCTCTGCCTCAACATCTGTGATTGAGGTCATCAAGCTGCTGAGTAGAGTGAGGTAGTTTGAGGTTTCCCTCAACACAGGTTTAATTCTTTCAGCTCAGTTAGTAGAGTTGCCAGTTCGTTGGAAACTTCATTGCCATCCTCTCTAGGATAGGTAGCCACCAGCAAAAAGCCGGTCTGGCATGTAGCATTTTTTATCTGACCTGCAGATTTATGTTGTGAATAAAAGGTAAATATACAATAACATGTAGGCTCTCAATACCTGTATTCCGGATTCAGTGGCTGGTCGAAGACAGAATGCTGCGTACACTGGCGACTGAGAGGTGGATTCAGTCAGAGCATTGCGGAGCAACTCCTGGTTCAGGGTTGCATTATGCTATTTTCCACTCTGAGGATGAAGGCTGAGGTTTCATGGTGACTCTGACAGTCAAGTGTTGACAGGGAATGTGTATTCCCACATCAACTGGATGTTGTGTTTCAGCTCTAGTCATCAGATCTGATTATATGTTATGAGCAAAGTAAATAAATAAATAAATAGATAAATGCATCTTCCGCGGCAAGAGAAGCCAAAAGTTTCCTCCGTATGGTCAATAAAGGGAATGATGGTTATCCAAGTGGATACAGAGACGTCTAGTCTGCCCAAGAACAAGAGGGGTATATTTCTGATATTTCTCAAGGTTGTAGCAAGGTGGAGCATGCCAAATCAGGTTAGGATTTGGCTAGTCTGATCATGTGCCTCGTTACCCACTTTAAGATGGATAATTGTTTTCAGCAATTTAGCTGATTCAGAGGATGAGGGCCTCAATCGATCTTGAAGATGCATACTTTGCCATATCTCATCACGAGTGGCACAGATATATGTGGTGTTTTGATGACAAAGCCAGTGGTGTGAAGTTTAGGCTCTACCTAGGGGTTGTCTTCAGGCCTAGGCTATTTATAAAGATTCTAAAGCTAATGCTGCCCTACTCAGATCAAAAGGGCATTGTGTCATGGAGTTTATAGACGACACCCAAATTTTGTAGCTGATAAGACTCAGGGGTTTATCAGTAGATGCCTCTTAAGATATTAAGGATGAGGCAACATGAAATGTAATAATGCCAAATTTGCCTACTCACTCAGAGTGTCCATGGTAAAGGCAGCTGAAAGAAGCTCCTATTTACTCGAAGTCACGAGTGATGGCTAGCTCAGCCTATTTCTCGTGCAGCTAGCTCTGCACGATTGTATGGGAATTTGTGGAGAAGACATGTGAACTACTATTAAACAGAAGTAGCAGAGCTTTGTGTTTCTTTCAATTTGCGCTCAGAGAAGCGATTATGTTATAGTACAATTGACAATGTTTCAGCTGCTTTGTCATTCTCTATAAAGTGGGACAATAAATGATTGTTTATTCTCCCATTGTTGGCTAACATCATGCAAGGTGTCTTTTAGATGACCGCTCTAAAGCCTAGACTCATAGTAGTGTGGAATGTATATCAGTAAATTGTTATGCAGATATTCATCTACTTTTCCAAATGGGAGCAGAATCTTTTAAGTTGATTATGCTTTAGCAGCTGATTCAGCACAAAGAACACACCCTTTACTCAATCTCTGGCTCGGTCTCTGGGTCATAACTGACATGAGGATAGCTTGTTATGGGAATGGTCTCATAAACCTAAGCGGACATGGTTGGGTACAAGTTGGAGTTGACAGCATACCCACCAGATCAGAGATTGGGGGTGTTATTATGTATACAGGTACACTAAGCTTGCTGGTACCTATGCGATGAAGGATACTTTCTTCATTGTTAATTAATTGTTTCAAGAGATTGTTGGTGGCTCATTAGCAGCCAATAGAATGGATATTCCCATTTGTCCATCTTCTTGCAACAGCAGGAGGTTTATATAGTGCACTTTCATAAGTTATAAAATGTTGGTTCTGTACATTGTTGCATGAGTTATTGTCTAACTCAAAGCTAATTGGGACTATGGTCCAATTAAGAGCAATGGCCATGTAGGCAAGTTAGCATCATGTTGTTAATAACCCATGTCTTTCTACCATTTATGGTTTTATCCGTTTAAGTGTTTCACACGCAGATTGGGTTACTGCCTGAAATCACATAGCTTTGAAGGTTTCACGTAGTCACTCCTGTGACTTCGAAATAAAATAGAAAGATTAAACGAAAACATACCGCTTGTAGTTTGATCTTTATTTTATGAGAAGTTGAAGTGAGGGATTACGTGCCCTCCACTCCCAACCCTGATTCTCATAAAGATCTTCCGGTAGGTCTAGGCTTGTTAACCTTTCTATAGTTTAAGTTCTGCAACTGGTCTGTGGTTTCATACAGTTGCTCTGAAGATTGATGCGCATGCGGGCTGGCGGGCTCTTCACGTAGTCCCTCACTTCAACTTCTCATAAAATAAAGATCAAACTTCAAACGGTAAGTTTTTGTTTAATCTTTCTATTTTGAGTGTTAGATGTACTGTAATTGTGGTTTGAATCGACTGTATAAGAACATAGTTTGATTAAGACTGTTATTATAATTGGAGTCCGACTCGTGGCTGTTCAACCAGGGGTTCGTATCCTTCCGATCATTGATTTGTACCTGTTAGTGGGAAAGTCTTCTGTATCTGAAGGAGGGGTTCCGTTGGTTGAAAACAGCATGACGAGGGATTAAAATACACTATGGGCTGCACAGTTAACGTATGCGATATTAGACAAATGCTTGTATTTTGTATGGGAGTGTATAGTATAGAGTGGATAGTAATAAGTGATATAATTTCTTGTCTGTGTATGATTTTGCTTGCATGTTTTGAGCTCATTTTTCTATGTTTAGATTAAGGTTACTTTGGGTGTAGGAAACTTGCTGCTGAAGCGCGTTTGATAGCGAAAGGATTTGAGTATAGGAGCAGGGAGGTTCTACTGCAGTTGTACAGGGTTTTGGTGAGGCCACACCTGGAGTATTGCGTACAGTTTTGGTCTCCAAATCTGAGGAAAGACATCCTTGCCATAGAGGGGGTACAGAGAAGATTCACCAGACTGATTCCTGGGATGTCAGGACTTTCATATGAGGAAAGATTGGATAGACTCGGCTTGTACTCGCTGGAATTTAGAAGATTGAGGGGGGATCTTATAGAAACGTACAAAATTCTTAAGGGGTTGGACAAGCTAGATGCTGGAAGATTGTTCCCGATGTTGGGGGAGTCCAGAACAAGGGGTCACAGTCTAAGGATAAGGGGGAATTCCTTTAGGACCGAAATGAGGAAAACATTCTTCACACAGAGAGTGGTGAGTCTCTGGAATTCTCTGCCACAGAAGGTAGTTGAGGCCAGTTCATTGGCTATATTTAAGAGGGCGTTAGATGTGGCACTTGTGGCTAAAGGGATCAGGGGGTATGGAGAGAAGGCAGGTACGGGATACTGAGTTGGATGATCAGCCATGATCACATTGAATGGCGGTGCAGGCTCGAAGGGCCGAATGGCCTACTCCTGCACCTATTTTCTATGTTTCTATGTTTCTATGATAGTGTTTGACTGTGTTTGATTGTTCACTGGAGCACCTTAACTTTTTGTCGACCGAGAATTGTTAAAATTGTTTACAAGTTAAAATTGTGAGGATTTGTGTGAGACTGTAGATGAATTTGGGTACCCGAGGTTTGAAAGGAAATTTGATTGTGTGATTGTGTTGTGAGCGTGTGAGACTGCTGAAGCGTTGCAAAACTTTTGGCCATTGTTTGGGAACGAGTTTAATAGCCTAGGAGATTGTGAGAGAAGGTGTGTGAATTGCTGAGAGTTTGTTCCGTTATCCGCAAAGATGGAAAATCAAGTTGAGCAGAATATGACTGAAGATTCCGAAAGTCCACTTCAATGAATATGCAATAAATTTCCACAAAAGGCTGAGAGATTGAGAAACGTTTCGGGAGCATTGAATAAGAAATTAGGAGATTAATTATGGCCCATGGGGGGCGTTGGAACATTGAATGGAATAAAGTATATTAAACAAATTCTCTGGCAATGCAGTAACAGTGAGGTAGCGAAGGAGTTAATAGGATTGTGGAGAACATACTATGAAACGCGGAAGGTCAATAGAAAGGTTGTGAAATGGCGAATTGGAAGAACGCAACTTCAAAGCTTGGGATAGAGCTGAAAGATACGGATGTATACCAACCTCTAAGTACATTGAGAGAGGAGCAGGGGTGTGCTAGGGTGCAGGAGCATGGAACAGGGAAATCTTCCGAAGGGAAACTGGCACCAGTAGATCTTGGATTTAAGGACCCGGTGGTTACCAGTGGCCTTAAGGGGGACGAAGACGAATATTTGAAGAGGTGGGAAAGTATTAGAATTAGAAGTTCACGGCCTCCACCTTATTCCTCTTTTGCACTCCCAGTACTCCAGATATACATTGTTTAGCTTGTGCACACAACATACATTTAGATTCTGTAGCACCTTTAATGCCACCTACTGAATCTACACCAAAGCTTGCTTCACCAACAATAGTGACACCAGCGCAGGATTCTTTAACCCCGGTTACTCCATTGACGACAGATAGTCCGGTAGCTCACGGTACCAGAAGTAAAGATAGTTCCAGTATTCAAGGATAAAAGCTTTAGAGCAATAGTACAGCTACCAGAGTATTTTTGCGAGCCTGTGCCTAGACGAATTAGACGAGCAGTGGGAGATCGGAGAGAGTCGTTTGGAAGGTACCGTGATTCCCTTAGTGAGGAGGAAAATGTCTCTGAGCGTGAGACAATAGCTGGAGATACTGAGACAGATCCCGATATAGCAAACATTATGAAGGCAGAGCAAATAACCCGTAGGCAGTTCCCAGTCAGGGAAATGCCTAACCCTACTTTCGATCCGGTTAGTGCAGTGGGTGCAAATAATCCCCATACAATAAAAGTCTATACCCCATGGAAGCCCAATGAGATGACAGTTCTGAGCAAGATACCCGATCATAGGAAATCACCTGCTTCCTTTGTGGATTATTTAAGAACCACAATGCGTGTGTATCACGCAGAATCCCGAGATTTATGGGCAGTGATCCAGCAGATAATTACTCCGACTGAATATACTAGATTCCTAACAACCGTAGGACACCCAACACATGAAACACTGGCAAATGTAATAGCAGACAATAGTGCAAGGGAAGAGGCAGTTCTAACTGCCCTTGTGAATACTCTTCAGAAACCAATTGACCTAACTAGAAATTTGGATATAAAACCGAAGAAGGGAGAGGGAGCAGATGAGTTCCTGGAAAGATTTTCAGAACTGTACATGGATCAATCAGGTCACCAAAATTATCAGAATGGGGAAAATTCTCCGCAATACTGTGCCATATTGCCGAACTGTCTTCCTATCAAGGTAGACAAAAATGCTGGAGAAACTCAGCGGGTGAGGCAGCATCTATGGAGCGAAGGAAATAGGCAATGTTTCGTGCCGAAACCCTTCTTCAGACTTCCTACCAATGTGGGGATTGTCTTCCTACCAATGTGGCTGAATCAATCAGAACTAATAATATGGACTGGTTGGAAAACAGTGCCACTCAGAGGGCTCAGGCAGTGAGATACCACTGGACAGATGTAAAAAAGCAGGAAAGTCAGCCTACAGTGAAATCAAAAACCGAGCACGTAACTAAGAAAGTGGTGCCAAAATCTGACTTAGGACAGCAGAGTCCTAAAATATTGGCAACACATGGAACAAGAGAAATCAGGATTCCAGATTATCCAGTGCATTGGTTGATGAGATAGATACCTGCTTTAGAGCTAATTTCCCCAAGATCAATTTCAAAAAGAAGTACAAAAATACTGGGACCTCAAGTCCTATACTTGAGGTGGAACAGAGCATTGGAGTAGATCATGTCCAACTAAGGAACAAATGGAAGGAAGGGGTCAAAGAAGAGATTATAGAGATCAGAGGAACCTTTGGGACCCTAGAAATTACAGGAGCACTCGAGGTCCCAGAGATTATAGAAAGCCTTTAAATCCTAGAGATCGGAGAGAGCCAAGAGTAAGCTAGCCAGAAGATCAGGGACCAAGAAGACAAACAGCTTTTTCACAGACCAACCCATTTTCACAGTCCTGATCCGCCAGCCAGTCCAGAATTTATGGACAAAACAATCTGATCCCTACCTCAAGACCTATTGAAATAATTTATAAAGATAAAGAAATTAAGTACACCATTACCATAAACATTGAGAATGGTACGAGGAAGACAGTAGAGGAGAATAACCCAGAATCGAGAAGAAATTGCATGAGTCTCATAAATACCCAGAGAAACATTTTAAAATAAGGAACATTGTAACCTCGGGAGCTTGTTACATTTTTAACCAATTAGGTCACTGGAGCAGAGAATGCCCAGCGATAAGACAAAATAGAGCAGAGTATGGAGAGAACAAGCAAGAAATTCTAAAGAGACTAACAGGGGAAACAAAGTAACTGTTAGCGATGCGAAATAACTCGATAGGAATAAGATTTGGTACTAGTTGAAGGAAAGGAGGGAGCTGCCGAATACACTGAGGTACCAGTAAGATTAAAGAAAATTATCCAGCAAGTGCAAGAGACCCAGGAGCAATGGTGGAAAGGACAATTCGTGGCCAACCCGAACAATTATAAAGCAACATTTATCTAACCAAAATGTTGTTGAGTTCTATTAGGCCTCCAGGACAGTTGATACCTACCTACGTCATTATCCGGGGAGTGAGGTATACGAGTATGTGAACCCTCAAGTATGGGCAGAAGACACAGCTCAGGTGGGATGCGTGAACATCAATCCCATCCAAGTAGCTCCCCAGAAAGAGGTAACATTTTTCCTTTGATATCCACTAAGACCACAGGCTATCAACAGCATTGACAGATTGATTCGGGGAATGCCAGAATAAGAAATACTGCTAATCAATCTGTAAGAACTATAGAAGTTGCTCCTTACAGTAACACCTCTACTCTTGCAGTTCCAAAAACGGAAGAAGAAGGTCAATATAGACTGGTACAAGACCTAAAAGCAATTAACTCAGTTGTAAAATTGCTACATACATGCACTAGTGCCAAACCCTGCTAACATCTTCATTCAGAGAAATTAAGGAGTTAACACTTCATACCAGCGAAGAAGATGAATCGAGTCTCAGTGAATTAAGAAGATCCAGGAAGCTTCCAAAGATTAAAAGAGATCACTGAGGCAGGCTCCAAATTTGGAAAGATCATTGTACAAAAGTCCCTTCTAGTCCTACTGCGTTGTTCTGTCTGAATGGGCAACCTCAAGTCGGATACAGAAACATGGGAATAGACAGTTTATATCCAATGGCAGCATTATAGGAACAGCTCCAAACCCAGCACTTAACAATGACTCACCAGAATAGTATGGGATCTGTCTCGGAAATAATTGAAAACTTTGATTTAGGCACTGTACATAAATTAACTTAGCATCTTTTCTTGTCTCACCCCCAGTAAAACAGTCAGAAATGGGACAGGACTGTTTAGTGATCATCAAGGAGAGGACAGACCCGAATAGGTATCAGGAATCATGGTGTGATCTGACAGTGAAAGAGTATCCCGGGAGCGTAGGGTGGTGGTACCAAAAAAATGCAAAAAATTCCTTCCCGTCCACCTAAATTAGCTTTACAATTCGCCACTCTTCAATGCTTTTGTCTCAGATCTTTTGTCTTTTCATCTCTGGCCTTTGTCCAATCATCTACCTATCAATCCCCCTCCCCTCCCCTGTATCCTGCCAGGCTTTATCCTGTCCCTCCACGCTTCCAACTTTCTCTGGATGAATTTCAAGCCCACATTTGTAGAAGGACATTTGAATACAAATTCATGCCCAATGATTTTGCAAATGAGAAAATGGCAAGCATATTCCTCCATATTTTGGATCCTGTGCATTTTGAATTTCTGAAAATTCTGTTTGCACCCAAACAAATATTGGGGTTTGACTACACAGAACGCAGTGAACGACTGTGGAAAAGCATTTCAATCTTACACCAATTGTCATTGCTGAATTTTTGCAGGTTTCTTCACCAAGAGCAAGGAAAATGTCTTCGCTGACTGCATTATATTCAAGCATCTGGCAAGCTTCTGTGATGTTGCTGCATTCTGAGGTTATGCTCTTCACCATCAGTCTATCTCTATTCCCTGAGGGAAAGTGAATCACACAAACTTTGGAATTTTAATTTAACCTGCAAAATTGCACTGGAAATTTGCCATTGGCTTTGGAAATTGCCTGTAAGCAAACCAAGGAGTTAACACAATTTGATTCAATTACAGGTGCTGTTTATAGGTACAGAATCAATGTGAAGCTTATGGAGGGTTATGGTATGAGTGCAGGCAGGTGGGACTAAGGGAAAAAAGTTGTTCGGCATGGACTTGAAAGGCCGAGATGGCCTGTTTCCATGCTGTAATTCTTATATGGTTATATGGTTATATGGAAGCTAACAAAATGGAAATTCTTATGAACGTCACTGGTATAACAAGGCTAACAAAGTGATAGTCAGGATCTGCATGTGACACAAGGCAAAAAGGATATTAATATTAATGCACCACCATCATCAATATATTGGCACTCAGTCATTCATGGGTTTGTTAAATTATGTTTGACTTTTCCTTATAAACATGTCAACTTTAACTCAGCCACTGTTTGAGTTGTTGTGCACAAAGTGGGTTCCCACAGTGCAAATAGAAGTGTCAGCAATACAAGCATCACGTTTTCAAAAGTAAATGGCTAACATGCTAAGAATCAGTTAAGCACCTGAGGCTTGCCTGTAATGTAACCCCATACGGAGTTGGCACAGGTATTTCACATGTCTTTAGCATGCAGTTATTTTTTACCTTCAGCTGTAGAACATCCAATAATTTGGGCTTCAAGTGACCAAAGCTATCTTCAATGCGTACCTACACAGCAGATTTGCGAAACAAAAACGTTCACATTTACATGGATCACATCTTATCTTCACAAGCTTGAATATCACCAGTGTTCTTCCCGATTAAAACATTATTCGCCGGGTGGCGCCAACAATAGCTGCCTCGCCAATAGCCTGTCTGTCCCTTCCTTCTTTGTTGTTTAAATAGTATGTGTTAAATGTATGTTCTTAGTGTTCTTTAGCTTGTTTTATGTGGGGCGGGGGGGGGGGGGGGTGGTTGGGGAAACTTTTTAAATTCTGTTACCTTGATGGAGATGCAATTTTTTGTCATATCGTATCTCCGTCCGCACTGCGGCCTAACATCGAGTAGTTGGCAGTCTTTGTTGAAGACCGACTTTGAGAGATCCAGCCGCAGGGCCTGCGGAACATAAACATCACGGAACCTGTGATCCTTTGCCATGGATCGACCTTGGAGCTCCAACCGTGGGAGCCTGCGGACTTTAACATCATGGAGCACGCGGTCTCAGATCAGTGATCGGGAACTCCAAGCCACGGGACGCGGGCGTTTTGATCTCCCTGACGCAGGAGCTACCATCGCCCCAACGCGGGAGCTTCAATCACCCTGATGTGGGAGCTTCAACCGCCGTCTGCGGGAGCTTGGATTGCCCTAACCGCAGGAGAATAAAGAGGAAGTAGTTTGGATTTTTTGCCTTCCATCACAGTGAGGAATGTGGGGAATCTGCTGTGGTGGATGTTTATGTTAACTTTTATATAGTTGTTATGTAGTTGGCTCCGTCGGCCGCTTTGTCCGACCCGGGCTTCTACCCGCGAGGCTCCGACCCGGGCTTCTACGCGGCGATCCAGGATGCATTGTGACCGCGGCGCCTAGATAAAGCCATCTGGCCGTGTTCCCAGTCCACAGCTGCGGCCTGTCAGGAAGCCTTCTGGCCATGCCACCCATTGGGAAGCCATTTTGAAAATAGTTATCAATAATTACAGCAGGACCTTGATCAGTTGGGTAAGTGGGCTGAAGAATGGCTAATGGAGTTTAATTCAAATTAGTGTGAGGTGTTGCATTTTGGGAAATCAAACTAGGGCAGGACCTTCACAGTGAATGACAGGGCTCTGGGGAGCATCACCGCGCAGAAGGATCTAGGAGTTCCTTGAACGTGGCGTTACAGGTAGATAGGGTGGTCAAGAAGGCTTTCGGTACATTGGCCTTCATCAGTCAGGGCATTCAGTATAGAAGTTGGAATGTTATGTTACAGTAGTACAATATTTTGATGAAGCCACATTTGGAGTATTGTGTTCAGTTTTGGTCGCCTTGCTGTAGGATACATATTGTTATGTTGGAAAGAGTGCAGAGAAGATTTACGAGAATGTTGCTAGGACCTGAGGAGCTGACTTACAGGGAGAGGTTGGTCAGGTTAAGACTTTAATTGGTTGGAATGCGGGAGGATGAAGGGTGATCTTATAGATGTGTATAAGAACATGAGTGGAATAGATAGGGTGAATGCACAGTGTCTTTTATCCGTAGTAGGGGAATCAAGAACCAGACGATATTTTTTTAAAGTGATGGGAAACATTTAATAGTAATCTGAACGGCAACCTTTTCACACAGAGGGTGGGAGATGAATTGAACAAGCTGCCAAAGGTAGTTGAGGCAAATACTATAACCACATTTGAGGCCACCTAACAGTAGTAGTGAAGTTGGGGATGGTATAAAACAGGAAATTAGAAATGCGTGCGACAAAGGCAAAACAGTTATAATGGGTGACTTCAATCTACATATAGATTGGGTGAATCAAATTGGCAGGGGCGCTGAGGAAGAGGATTTTTTGGAAAGTATGAGGGATAGTTATCTAAATCAACATGTAGAGGAACCAACGAGAGAGCAGGCTATTTTAGACTGGGTATTGAGTAATGAGGAAGGGTTAGTTAGCAGTCTTATTGTGCGTGCCCCCTTGGGCAAGAGTGACCATAATATGGTCGAGTTCTTCATTAGGATGGAGAGTGACATTGTTAATTCAGAAACAATGGTTCTGAATTTAAGGAAAGGTAACTTTGAGGGTATGAGACGTGAATTGGCCAAGATTGACTGGCAATCAATTCTAAAAGGGTTGACGGTGGATACGCAATGGAAGACATTTAAAGACTGCATGGATGAACTACAAAAATTGTTCATCCCAATTTGGCAAAAGAATAGATCAGGGAAGGTAGTGCATCCGTGGATAACAAGGGAAATCAGGGATAGTATCAAAGCAAAGGATGATGCGTACAAAGTAGCCAGAAAAAGCAGCATACCAGAGGACTGGGAGAAATTCAGAGACCAGCAGAGAAGGACAAAGGGCTTGATTAGGAAGGGAAAAATAGATTATGAAAGAAAACTGGCAGGGAACATAAAAACTGACTGCAAAAGTTTTTATAGATATGTGAAGAGAAATAGATTAGTTAAAACAAATGTAGGTCCCTTGCAGTCAGAAACAGGTGAGTTGATCATGGGGAACAAGGATATGGCGGACCAATTGAATAACTACTTTGGTTCCGTCTTCACTAAGGAAGACATAAATAATCTGCCGGAAATAGCAGGGGACCGCGGGTCAAAGGAGTACTTGAGTGAAATCCAGGTTAGTCGGGAAGTGGTGTTGGGTAAATTGAATGGATTAAAGGCCGATAAATCCCCAGGGCCAGATAGGCTGCATCCCAGAGTACTTAAGGAAGTAGCTCCGGAAATAGTGGATGCATTAGTGATAATCTTTCAAAACTCTTTAGATTCTGGAGTAGTTCCTGAGGATTGGCGGGTAGCAAATGTAACCCCTCTTTTTAAGAAGGGGGGGAGAGAGAAAACGGGCAATTACAGACCAGTTAGTCTAACATCGGTAGTGGGGAAACTGCTAGAGTCAGTTATTAAAGATGGGATAGCAGCACATTTGGAAAGTGGTGAAATCATTGGACAAAGTCAGCATGGATTTACGAAAGGTAAATCATGTCTGACGAATCTTGTGGAATTTTTCGAGGATGTAACTAGTAGCGTGGATGGGGGAGAACCAGTGGATGTGGTGTATCTGGACTTCCAGAAGTCTTTCGACAAGGTCCCACATAAGAGATTAGTATATAAACTTAAAGCATATGGCATTGGGGGTTCAGTATTGATGTGGATAGAGAACTGGCTGGCAAACAGGAAGCAAAGAGTAGGAGTAAACGGGTCGTTTTCACAATGGCAGGCAGTGACTAGTGGGGTACCGCAAGGCTCAGTGCTGGGACCCCAGCTATTTACAATATACATAAATGATCTGGATGAGGGAATTGAAGGCAATATCTCCAAGTGTGCAGATGACACTAAGCTGGGGGGCAGTGTTAGCTGTGAGGAGGATGCTAGGAGACTGCAAGGTGACTTGGATAGGCTGGGTGAGTGGGCAAGTGTTTGGCAGATGCAGTATAATGTGGATAAATGTGAGGTTATCCACTTTGGTGGCAAAAATAGGAAAACAGACTATTATCTAAATGGAGGCCGATTAGGAAAAGGGGAGATGCAGCGCGACCTGGGTGTCATGGTACACCAGTCATTGAAAGTAGGCATGCAGGTACAGCAGGCAGTGAAGAAAGCGAATGGTATGTTAGCTTTCATAGCAAAAGGATTTGAGTATAGGAGCACGGAGGTTCTACTTCAGTTGTATAGGGTCTTGGTGAGGCCACACCTGGAATATTGCGTACAGTTCTGGTCTCCAAATCTGAGGAAGGACATTATTGCCATAGAGGGAGTGCAGTGAAGGTTCACCAGACTGATTCCTGGGATGTCAGGACTGTCTTATGAACAAAGACTGCATAGACTCGGTTTATACTCTCTAGAATTTAGGAGATTGAGAGGGGATCTTATAGAAACTTACAAGATTCTTAAGGGGTTGGACAGGCTAGATGTAGGAAGATTGTTCCCGATGTTGGGGAGGTCCAGGACAAGGGGTCACATCTTAAGGATAAGGGGGAAATCCTTTAGGACCGAGATGAGAAGGAATTTTTTCACACAGAGAGTGGTGGGTCTCTGGAACTCTCTGCCACAGAGGGTAGTTGAGGCCAGTTCATTGGCTATATTTAAGAGGGAGTTAGATGTGGCCCTTGTGGCTAAGGGGATCAGAGGGTATGGAGAGAAGGCAGGTACAGGATACTGAGTTGGATGATCAGCCATGATCATATTGAATGGCGGTGCAGGCTCGAAGGGCCGAATGGCCTACTCCTGCACCTAATTTCTATGTTCTATGTTTCTATGAGACATTTGGACAGGTACGTGGAAAGTAAAGGTTTAGAGAGATATGGGCCAAACATGCACAGGTGGGACAAATGTAGATGGGGCATCTTGGTTGGTTTGGCAAAGTTGGGCTGTAGGGCCAGTTTCCATGCTGTATGACTATGAGAGTCTGAAGAAGGGTCTCGACCCGAAACATCACCCATTCCTTCTGTGCAGAGATGCTGCCTTTCCCTCTGAGTTACTTCAACATTTTTTGTCTATTTATGATAGTCCGTATACACTCGGCAGGGAAATCTAATCTAAGGAGAAAGAGTTTAGGATATTGTAGCAAGAAGAGTTGGCAAGAATAATCTGAAGAGGGCTGCAACCATATGAAAAGCATGTCTATAATATTACAATGGAGGTTATTACAACATAGATAATAGCAATTAAGCTTGTGATGTCCTCTTTTATCCAGTCATGATGCTTGAGACATTCTGACCCATCGGAAGAGAAAATGCTGATGCTGAGAGATTCAATTGGGTAATCTCTTGTTTATTTCCTTCTGTACAATTATGAATCACTTTCCCATAAGTAAATCAGATGTGCAAATGGTTCTTGGCCATGTTGTATCACTTGTATTACCCCTGAATGCAGCATTCCCCATGCATCACAATTTGGAGCAATGGAGTTAAACAGGAATCTACAAAAGCTACGTCCTTGGCAAACCTCTGCCACAACCCCTGTTGATTTCCAGTCCATGATCTGCACTCCCACCTTGCACAGACCTCACAATACCTCACCCTTTTTGCTTTCCATCATGAAACCTTCACAGGAAGACTAGTGAAGTGATACCATTGCTATTGTCCACATTCCTGAGTCCGACTTCTGAAATTATACAAGCCCTGTATTTGGATCAGGCCTTATTTATAACTGATCATTGAAACATAGAAACATAGAAAATTGATACAGGAGTAGGCCATTCAGCTCTTCAATATGATCATGGCTGATCATCCAAAATCAGTACCTCGTTCCTACTTTTTCCCCGTAACCCTTGATTTCATTAGCCCTAGGAGCTAAATCTAACTCTCCCTTGAATACTCTCTCTTGAAGTGGTGGGACAACAAAAACAATAATTCATTGTTCTCCAGGTCCATGAGTCAAGATTGTTTAATTGTCACATGTCCCAAACAGAACAATTAAATTCTTACTTGCAGCATCACAACAGAAAAGCACCACTTCACTCTGGCCTCTGTTTATTCATCATTCGTTTGGTATTCTGCCTCTGATTGTCAAGAGAGACAATGGTATTTATCCCCAAAATATAATTGGCAAGTAACACCTCACAAGAAAGCTCTACGGCTTATGTTATATTGTCATACTTTTATGCTTATTGGTTTTCAGACATAAATTATTATGTATGCAAAGTCAGATAGAAAAATATACAATGAAATGTTTTTAAGGGGAAGGTATATTTATATATAAAAAGGAGAAAGGAATGGATGTGCAGGTAAGAACAATTAACGTTGATAGCAGGCCTGGTTTGAAGTTAGAATAGCAATGAGCTGGATAACACTGACTGATTTTCCATGCCAAGAGATGTTGAACAGCAAAAAATAACATATTTCAGATATATTGGTTGATAAATGTTGGCCAGCACTCTGGGAGAATTCTCCTCTCCTCCATGGGATAAGTTTCTGCTCCTCTCTGAGAAATACCAGGGACATTATTGCCATCATTTGAGAGGGAAGGCAGTTTAAGACCCCATGTGAAAAGCTAAAACCTCCAAACTACAGCCCTGGCTCAGTACTGAATCAAAGCATCAGACTAAATTATATGTTCCGTCTCCAGGGTAGGACCATGAACCTGTGACCTCCTGACTCAGAGGCAAGAGGACTTCAACTAAGTCAAAGCTGACACCTTAATTATATTTCAAGATCATATTTATGCTGCTATGTGGACACAACCATATTTACTCTTTAGTCTTAGGTGCAATAAAAAGTGTAACAAATTATTTGTGTACAAATTTTAGTAGTCACCTTAGGCAGATTGTCATTAACTGCAACATGTTAAAATAACCAGACCTGCGCAGCTGTTGGAGTTTCTGTGTTCCTATTGTTCTGTGTCAGAATGTGTGTACGGTCATACAATCTCTCTACAGCACCTAAAGAATAGCACAGAACCAAATCGCACTCTTTTGATGTGGTCGCTATAAATCATTATAATTTGTTTCAGCTAGTGCCTAATCTCCCAAACTGCTGGAACTGGGACAAAGCTCTAGTTTTAACAAGCACTTCATTGTTCTCCATGTTGAAATCAAGAAGGTCTTGCTGCTTTCTTTTGTTTTTAAAACTTAAAACAGCAAACAATTTTGTCTACCTTTGATTAGTCAAGTGTCAGTAGAATTTAGATGGGAATGTCATGGGTGAAAAACTGGTGTAACGTGACTGAAGTTGTCAGTTAAATGGACTGAAGCAGTGACGATTCAAAGCAGTAAGGCCTTGAGTCTGTTCCAAAATAACTGGGCATGGATTTGCTCAATTTTAGTTGATACATTGGAGGTGTTAGGATATGCTTTATATAACTTCCTCACGTTGTCAAGTTGCCATAATATTGGGAAAGTACCAGCTTTGCAGACATCTTGTGCATACAAGGTGCACATTATTCATCACTGCAGTCAATGCATACCTGGGAGAAAGTGATGACAATTCCAAAACTGAAAGATATTTTAAGTAATATTTCTTAAGCCATGGAGCAAGGCAAAATGTAAGAAAATCACACTCATATGTACACAACGATAAGAAAAAATAACTGATAAAATAGGACCAATGATCAATGAAATTCCAATAAAAAATATGTATTGTAAAATGCTTAGCAGGCTGTGCAGTATTTGTGGAAAGAGAAATGAAGGGGTGGGGGGGGGGGGAGAGCGAGAGGGAGAGGGAAAGAGACACACTTTGAGAAGGCTGGAAATGTCTAACTCATCATGTAGTGTCTACAGAGTGAAAAAAAATGTTACTTTTACCATTATGTAACCTTACAGCAGTTCTGGTTTCAACTAGGAAAACAAGTATCTGAATCTGTTGAAGTTGATAGTGAATCCGGAAACCTGCAAGGTGCTGAGGGAAAAGATGAGGTGCTAATCTACCAGTTTAAATTAGGCTTCATTGGTGCAGAGCAAGAGGTCACATACAAATAGTGTAGAGTGGGTGGGATGGAGAATTAATTCTCTCTGTAACTTAAAATTAACTTGTTATCACTTTTCCAATTCTGATGAAGGATCTGAAATGTTAAGTGTTTTTCTTTCCATAGATGCTTAGATTCCAGTATTTTCTTCACTTATTTCGATCTCCAGAATCTCAAATTTCAGATTACGGCATCACCGGTAGGAAGGCTCCATGGAAGGGAGCAGTGGGTGATGGTGGAAGGTTGTTTCTCGTACTGGAGGCCTGTGGCTAGTGGTGTGCCACAGGGTTCGCTGCTGGGCCTGTTACTGTTTGTCATCAACATCAATGATTTCGATGAGAACCTACAGGGCAGGATTAGCAAGTTTGCTGATGATATAATAGTGGGTGGTTTTGCAGAGAGTGAAAAAGGTTATGAACGATTGCAGCAGGATCTGGATTGATTGGCCAGGTAGGCGGAGGAATGGTTGATGGAATTTAATACAAAGAAGTGTGAGGTGTTGCATTTTGGGATGTCGAACAAGGGCAGGACCTACACAGTAAATGGTTGGCCTCTGGGTAGTGTTGTAGAGCAGAGGGATCTAGGAATACACGTGCATGATTCCTTGAAGGTCGAGTCGCAGGTAGATAAGGTGGTCAAAAAGGCTTTTGGCACTTTGGCCTTCTTCAGTCAGAGTATTGAATATAGAAGTTGGGAGGTCATGTTGCAGTTGTATAAGATGTTGGTGAAACCGCATTTAGAATATGGTGTTCACTTCTGGGCACGATGTTATAGGAAAGATATTGTCAAGCTTGAAAGGGTTCAGAAAAGATTTACGTGGATGTTGCCAGGACTAGTCGGTGTGAGCTATAGGGAGAGGTTAAGTTGCCTGCGTCTCTATTCCATGGAGCACAGGAGGATGAGAGGAGACCTTATAGAGGTGTACAAAATCACGAGAGGAATAGATTGGGTAGATGCACAGAGTCTTTTACCCAGAGTAAGGGAATCGAGGACCAGAGTACATAGGATCAAGGTGAAGGGAAAAAAGATTTAATAGGAATCCGAGGGGTAACTTTCTGGTGGTGGGTGGAGGGAACAAGCTGCCAGAGGAGGTAGTTGAGGCTGGGACTATCCCATTGTTTTAGAAACAGTTAGACAGGTACATGGATAGGACAGGTTTGGAGGGTTATGGACCAAGTGCAGGCAAGTGGGATTAGTGTAGCTGGGACATTATTGGCCGGTGTGCGCAAGTTGGGCTGAAGGGCCTGTGTCATCGATTAGGGTGCTAAGTGCAGGAGTTCGGACATAATGCTGCAGTTGTATAAGAATTTGATGAGGCTGCATTTAGAGTATTGTATTCTGTCTCAGTTACCTTGCTGCAAAAACGATGTCAGTAACTGAAAAGACTGCAAAGAAGGTTTGCAAGATTGCTGGCCTGATTCTAGGACCTGAAGTTGGGCTATCAAGTAATTTAATCCTTGGAGAGCAGGAAATAATTTTCCAATCTTCTATGGACTCTGGATCAGTTCCTGTGGACTGGAGGGTAGCTAATGTCACCCCACATTTTAAGAAAGGAGGGAGAGAGAAAACAGGGAATTATAGACCAGTTCGCCTGACATCGGTGGTGGGGAAGAAGCTTGAGTCGATTATTAAAGATTTAATAGCAGCGCATTTGAAAAACAGTGACAGGATCGGTCATAGTCAGCATGGAATTATGAAGGGGAAATCATGCTTGACTAATCTTCTGGAATGTTTTGAGGATGTAACAAGTAGAATGGATAAGGGAGAGCCAGTGGATGTGGTGTATCTGGACTTTCAAAAAGCCTTTGACTAGGTCCCACACAAGAGATTGGTGAGCAAAATTTGAGCACGGTATGGGGGGCAAGGCATTGACATGGATGGAGAACTGGTTGGCAGACAAGAAGCAAAGAGTAGGAATTAACAGGTCCGTTTCAGAATGGCAGTCAGTGACTAGTGGGTTGCCACAAGGCTCAGTGCTGGGACCACAGTTATTTACAATATATATTAACAATTTAGATGAGGGAATTAAATGTTACATCTCCAAGTTTGCGGATCACACAAAGCTGGGCGGCAGTGTGAGCTGTGAGGAGGATGCTATGAGGCTGCAGGGTGACTTGGATAGGTTGGGTGAGTGGGCAGATGCGTGGCAGTTGCAGTATAATGTGGATAATTGTGAGGTTATCCACTTTGGTGGCAAGAAGAAGAAGACAGATTATTATCTGAATGGCGACAGATTAGAAAAAGGGGAGGAGCAAAATGACTTTGGTGTCCGTGTACATGAGTCACTGGAAGTTAGCATGCAAGTACAGCAGGCAGTGAAGAAAGCTAATGGCATGTTGGCCTTCATTGCAAGAGGATTTGAGTTTAGGAGCAAGGAGGTCCTACTGCAGTTGTACAAGGCCCTGGTGAGACCACACCAGGAGTATTGTGCGCAGATTTGGTCTCCTAATTTGAGGAAGGACATTCTTGCTATTGAAGCTGTGCGCACACTGACCTGTGCGGACTCATAGGTCAGTCCCGCCATCATTTAATTCTCGGGATGACGGGACTGACCTATGACGAAAGAATGGATCGACAGGGCTTGTATTCGCTGCAATTTAGAAGGATGAGAGAGGATCTTATAGAAACATGTATTGTTAAGGGATTGGACTGGCAAGACACAGGAAAAATGCTCCCGATGTTGGGGGAGTCCAGAACCAGGAGTCACTGTTTGAGAATAAGCGGCAGGCCATTTTGGACTG
This sequence comes from Raja brachyura, assembly GCA_963514005.1. Next base: position 182,853,127 of record OY740781.1, read on the forward strand.
AGATGAGGAAAAACTTTTTCACCCAGAGAGTTGTGAACCTGCGGAATTCCCTGCCACACAAGGCAGTGGAGGCCAATTCACTGGATGTTTTCAAGAGAGAGTTAGATTTAGCTCTTAGGGCTAAAGGAATCAAGCGATATGGGGAAAAAGCAGGAACAGGGGTACTGATTTTGAAAGATCAGCCATGATCATATTGAATGGCAATCCTGGCTCAAAGGGCCGAATTGCCTACTACTGCACCTATTTTCTATATTTCTATGTGACTGAGGGGTGACCTTGTAGAGGTGTATGAAATCACAAAGACCATAAATCAGGTGAATGCACACTTTTTGTTATCAGTATAGGGGAATCAAAAACTACAGGCATAGGTTTAAGGTGAGAGGGAAAAGAGGGAAGGGACCTGGGGGCAACCTATTTGCACAAAGGGTTGTATATATATGGGACAAATATCCAGAGAAGGCAGGAATAAAAGCAACATTTAAATTTGAACCTATATATGCCGAGGAAAGGTTCAGAGGGATATGAACCTAATGTAGGCAAATGGAATCATCTTAGTGGGACATCATGGTCAGCATGAATGAGTTAGATGAAGGGCCTGTTTCCTTTGCTGGTTTTCTCTTTTTTAAATAATTATGCTCCTCTTTCTCCGTTTCCTTTTGAATTCACTTGATTTGATTCCCCTTATTGTATTGTTGCTGTGCTTCAGTCTCAATAAAGTGATGTACTGTTTGCCCGAACACATGTTAAGATGCATTTTCAGAACCAATTTATCGAGAGAGATTAGGTGAGTGGACAAAATCACTTAATGTGGCATGATGTAAGAACATGCAAAGTTGTTCATTTAGGGAGGAAGCAAGTAGTAACAGAGTATTATTTAAATGGATGGAAATCACAGAAATCTGCAACACAAGGGATTTGGAGGTCCTTGCGCATGAAGCACTGAAAGCTTGCACTCAAATCAGGCAGAGAACAGGGCAGCTAGTGGAATGCTGCCCTTATTCCAAGTCATAAAGTCACACTACAACATCCAGACCACACCCCCGCACGTAAGATAACGTATTCTTTCATTGCAGGCAGCACAGGGATGATTCCAGATCTGAAACAATTGTCCTGTGAGGAAAAGTTAAAGCGCCTAAGTTTCTACTCACTGTAGTTTCATGAAAGGCGCTTACTGAAAGATAAAAGATTTTAGTGTGCTGAAAAGAGTAAATGCTGCGAGATCTTTCTTCTCGTGGGAAAACCTAGAACCAGAGGGGATGGACTCAGAACAGGAGATGCACATTTAAGACTGAGGAGAAGGGTCTTTTTCTCCTATTTCTACTTTCACGTTTTCTATTTTATACTATCTATTTTTCCTCTTTTTCTTCTCTCTATTTTTTGTTTTTTTTACTTCCTTTTCAAAAACATAAAACTAGAGGTTGTACATTAGAATGTATTATGTTATGACATAGTTGGCACCTAAAATTAGGTGCCACCGTATTGTTTTGTACTGTATTAACTTCTGATAAAATAAACAAAACAAAAAAAAACAAAAACAAAAGAAAAGACTGAGAAGAAGGAGAATTAGAGCTTCTTGCTATGGAGAACTGTAGGCATGGAAGAATACTTGTGATAGATTTCTAATTAAAAGAGAATCTAGGGTTATGGGGAAAGATATGGAAAACAGACTTGAGGAATGCCACATCAGCCATGGTCTTATTGAATTTTGGAACAGATTAGAGAGGTTGAATGGCCTATTCCTGTTTTCACTACCGATAGTTCAATTATATTTTTAAGTCACAACAGAGAAATGTAAGCAGAAAGCATCTAATATTGCACATTAACAAATATGCATCTCCAACATGATTCAGCCCATCAATGCAGCTTCATCAAAGGACTACATTTTAATTTATAAGGGTGTGCAGGTTTGGGTGCTGATTAAAACAAGGAAGGATGTGAGCACAATAGGAAGCCTGCTGCAATTCCCGGCGTCTGCCTTTAATTTAACCATATTAGGCTGCAAGCACGCAACCTCCTCAGGAGAGGTGGGGTTGCCAATAATAACAAGCTAATCTCCTATGATTGCAAGGTGAGACCATGATGCCCAATCAATCTTAGAGAAATCCTGCAAGTAAGTACTCAGGACTATAATTTGAGATATGTGGTACTGTTTTATAAGAAATCAAATGTTTTTTGAGTGGAAGGTGACTACAGCCATTTCCTGGTTGAATATTGTCCATCTGCAAATTCTGCTGGACACTACTGATTATGCATGCTGCAAGTGCAGTTGGCAAGATTTCCACAGTCAAACAAGCACGGAATGATCCCTTCCCTTAGGCAAGACTGCCTTAGCTTGTTGTTTTTTGGCAACCACACCTCTCCTGAGAAAGCTGCCTGCATGTCCCAGGTCTCTGTTCAGATATTGACTCTCCCATCCCACAACCAAGCACAGAAATGGAAGCCCGGGCGGCAAGTTGCTGCTTTACAGCGCTTGCAGTGTCGGAGACCCGGGTTCGATCCTGACTACGGGTGCTGTCGGTACGGAGTTTGTACGTTCTCCCCATGACCTGCGTGAGTTTTTTCTGAGATCTTCAGTTTCCTCCCACACTCCAAAGACCTACAGGTATAATTAGGTTAATAAGCTTGGTGTATGTGTAAATTGTCTCTAGTGTGTGTAGGGTAATGTTAATGAGCGGGGATCGCTGGTCGGCACGGTCTCGGTGGGCCGAAGGGCCTGCTCCGGCGCTGTATCTCTAAACTAAACTAAACCCTAAATCAACTTTCTCTTATTCTGCCTGAGCTTTTGATTGGAATTCAGACCCTAATCTATCATGTCCCCAAACTGGATCCTGACTTTCGACAAGCCCACAGCACCCTCTCCCCGATCCCAGCTCCACCATGATGCCCCTAACCATGCCCAAGTTCCACAATGCAAAGTGAAGAGTGGGAAGACCTTTCCCTCATTGAAACTAAACTAGGTCCTGGATGTCTGTACGTCTGCTGACAATCACAGGCTCACCGCCAGATTTGAAGAAAATAAAACTGTAAATTTGCTCTATTGCTAAACTCCACATGGATCCCCATATACCTGAGGTCCTTCAGCATTATGAGTAAAAACATCTGCTGGTGTAACTCAGCAAGTTAGGCAGCATGTCCGGAGGAAGTGGGCAGGTGATGCTGAGGTGACACCTGCCCATTCCCCCTAGAGATGCTGCCGGACCTACTGATGTAGTGAGAGGGAACTGGTGTTGACCCAAATCGCCCCGACCTCCATCCCCCACCCCATGGATCATGCAGATTAGTGTAGATCAATGGAGTTGTGCTGTTCCTTGCAGACAGAGATGGAGACATAAAGAGCTAAATGTCACAATTTGAAAGGAAGACACAAAAAGCTGGAGTAACTCAGCAGGTCAGGCAACCTCTCTAGAGAGCATGTATAGGTGATGTTTTGTGTCGGGACCCTTCTTCAGACTGATTGTAGTTGGGAGAGTGGGGGGGAAATCTGGCAGAGAAGGAAAAACAGGACAAATTGGGGCCGGGGTTAGAATTTGAACGTGCGTTAGGTGACAGAAACAGAAGAGGCATGAAGTGAACAAAGTCTGTGAAAGTATGGAAACCAAGCAAAGACTAAGTAAAGCTAGAGATGGTTATGCTGACTGAAATCAATGTGTTAAAGGCTTGTTAAGTGCAAATGATCTGTTTGGAAAAGGTAGAAATGAAAGGAAATAAATGAGCATAGAGAAAAGGCTCAGAGAAAGATTCGAAAATGTAAAACATTACAGGTCCTATAAATCTAAAGTAAAAGAATATTGTGAATACTTAACAGCTCAGGTAGCAGGGAGTTCAGGTTAAGATTTGGTTTTCTTTCATCACAACTGACAAGCTCTGACACAAAATGGAAAACTAGTTAAGTGAAATTGTTAAATTCCATCTCAAGTCAACAGGATGTAATGTACCTGGATGGAAAATGAGGCGTTGTTCTGTTGGTTTAATAGGCCATGTGGGAACATTAGAAGAGCTCAAACTGGAAGTGGGATGAAATTGCAAATTAATGGGACTTGAAGGTTCAAGATCATCCTCATGAGCTGAATTGTGGTGCTTAATACCAAGCACTTCAACACGTAGAGGAGGCCCTATTGCAAACGCAAAATGCAATTGAGGTGGCACCATGGCACAGCTGGTATAGTTACTGCCTCATGGTGCCAAAAACCCGGGCTCAATCCCTGGGTGCTGCCTGAGTGGAGTTTGTACGTCTCTTTGTGACCAGGTGAGTTTCCCCCTGTGCTCTGCTTTCTTTCCACATCCAAAGACATTTGAGTTAGTAGGCTCATTGGCAGCTGTCCATTTAGTCTAGTGTGTGGGTGAGGGGTGGAATCTGGGGGAGGATGAAACTAGATCACTATATTAAGGAATGGGAGGTTGCTGGTCAGCATGATAGGTGGGTTGAAGGGCCAATTTCCGTACAATATTTCACTCTCGACTGATTAACCAAATTGGAAGAAGCACAAATTAATCACTGCTACACCTGGAAGATGTGGTTGAATCCCTCAATAGTGGGAAGGAAGAATTAAAAAGGTCGGTTTGCATCTCCAGCTGTCAGATGAATAGCTGTCTTGAGAAGGGGACTACACATCCGTGAGGCTCTCATGGAGGACTCAGTCCGTTTGAAATGCTAAAAGGGAAAGAGAGGGTTAAAACATGTCTGATGGTGGCATAATATCCTTGGACTTTAGACTTTAGTGATACAGTGAGGAAAAAGACTCTTCAGTCCACACCAGCCATAAATCACCCGTACACTAGTTCTATCCTACACACTAGGGACAATTTACTGAAGCCAATTAACCTACAAACCTGTACTTCTTTGGAGTGTGGGGGGAAACTGGAGCACCTGGAGAAAGCCCACCTGGTCACGGGGAATATACAAAATCCGTACAAACAGCATCGATAGTCAGACTCGAACCTGGGTCTCTTGCACTGTGAGGCAGCAACTCTACCACTGTGCCGCCCCAAAATTACAATGCAAAATTACGTTGCTACATTGGATGTGGAGCTCGGTGAGGCAAATGAATAGACCAAGAGGAACAGTGTCCTTATTCTAGCTGGGAGAAGAATTGATGACAACAGAAGTGTGGGGAAACCAGGTCAGAAAGCAACTTTTAATAATGAGGAAAGTAACCACACGTAGGAAACGGCGGTAAGCGGTCATTATTTGTCGAGCCAATGACTCTTTTGTTTAATGGACAGCTGCAAGAAACCACAGCAGTCTAAGGCAACAGTCACACAATGCAATCTTACCTGTCACCAGAACAATATTCCTTCATGCAAAACCATCCAATTCCATTGTGCATGTGGTGAGACACAGGAATCACTTTGTGATACATTAAGCTCAAGACAATTTGGTTGCACCCCTCAGGCTTTAGCAAAAGAAACAGTTCCCAAATATATTTTCTCTTGAGACAAAGAAGAATGCGGGATGACCTGAGAGAGGTCTTTCAAATTATGAGACGTTTTTGCGGAAAGGAGTCAAGAGAATGTTTCCATTTGTGGGGGGAGCTAAGCTGGTGCCCATCAATATAAGTTAATCACAAAGATATCCACAGAGAGTGTCAAGGTAAATAGGATAGATGTATTTAAGAGGAAGTCTTCCACATATATGAGGGAAAGAGGAACAGAAGAATAGATTAATGTATCGGGATGCAGAAAGAAGACGCTTGAATGGAGCATAAATGCCGACATGGACTGGTCTGACCAACTGAAGTATTTCTGTTCTGCTTATACTTCATAATCCCATGTATTTGTATGGGTATATATATGAAGACATTATTTTAAATTCTGGTTTTGTTGCGTTGTCATTATTTTCACTATTTGACTGAAAATAATGATTTAGTATTTCAATGGTGGATTGGTGGCGATAATTGATTTCTGGGAATAAATTTGCTTAATTGCTTAATAGCATTTATCACAGCATTACCCATGACTGAATAAGAATAACTACCTGTTTGCTAGGTAAGGATTTTTCTTGGAAATGCAACAAATTCTAGGTATCAAACTTTATCTTTGTTAAAGTTCGGTTACCCATCCAATCATTAACGTTTTAATCTGCGATTATAATTGCAGTTATTTAATTGACTGCATTTATAAACTTGTCATTAATTTGAATTGGAGTGAATGGAATAATCATAGGAAGGTTACAAGAACATTTGAAGATAGATACAAAGTACTGGAGTAACTCAATGGGTCAGGGAGCTTCTCTGGAGAAAAAAGATAGGTGTCATTTCAGGTCAGGACCTTTCTCCTATTGCAAGATATGATACATTGGCTGCAACAGTGCTGGTTTACTATTCTGAGCATTATACATGCACTGTACTTGAATTCCATGCTTTTATGCAGGTTTTTGACATCAGATATATTAACATTGTTTGCTGTGCAGCGATGGTCTTCTCATTTTTGGAACTGCACAGTAGCATCTTTCCCATTCCATCTGGTGGAAATCGCACCCTGGAGGAAAATTCAATCCCATTTCCATAGTATGCCAACAGTTGGTGTCTCTTATGTTCCAAGTTGGCAGGATCCTTACTGCCTTAAGGGTGGATAGGATCTATTCCAGGCATGCAATCTTACCCAACAGATTCTCCTGCCAGCACTGTGCCGTCAATACTATGCAACTCGCCGCAGAAATAGGAATATTGTTCCTCTACATCCACATGAGAGAGAAAGAAAGAACAACAGCCAGACATTGTTTGGAATGTGGCATTGATGTTTTATGCAGGTTTTTGACATCAGATATATTAACATTGTTTGCTGTTCAGCGGTGGTCTTCCATATATATGATTTTACTTCGGAGTCACGTGAGTGACTTCGTGAAGACCCCGCCAACACGCATGCGCGGCATATCGTCGCGCGCATTTGCTACCGGCAAGCTGGGGGGGGGAGTGCGCTTCTCCACCAGCTCCTTCAAAAGACGGCTCCAGGTAAGTGAAACTAACCTAGAGCTGGTTCTTCTGTAAGGTTTGTCTTACAGAAGCGATGGAAGAGAAGAGGAAGCTTTCCAAGAGCCGCGGGCCGCGGCAATCTTCCTCGGGGCTACCCGCAGGATTGACAACACCTGTTAGACCGGGGAAGCCGGTGCGGAAGTCGGACCCTATGGAGTCGGGAGGGCCCGATTCGCCTCCGTTGTTACCGGCAGGAAAGTCCGCACGGGAGCAGGGGGAAAGAGACCCTGACTTCGTTCCACCGTCGCCCAAAGTCAGGGCTGGTGGGAAAAAGGCACCACGGGTGTCTCGCACGGCAAGTACTGCTTCTGTTTTACAGGTCCCCAGGGAGCAGACTCGAGGGAAAGCCGTGCAGAAATCAAGCCCAGCTGCTGCAGTGGGCATTGATATACCGCAGGGGAAACCTGCGAGGTTCCAGGCTGGCAACCGTACTGCTGGAGCAGCATACCCTGCAGGAGCAGGAGGTACCAGCTCTGCACCGGAACAGGCTGCCGGAGCGCAGACCGGTGGCAGGAAAATGCGGTTCGGCAATCCCGCTGCTGCGGGTAAAGCCAGCCAAGCGCCGTCACAGACCCCTGGGGGTGAGGGTGACGGTGTGCCTGCACGGACCACGGAGCCGGTATTGGGGACCGGTTCCGACTCTTTTCCTCTGCCTGTTCATCAGGTAGAGACGCCGCTGAGGTCCGAGAGGCATCGGGCTAGCGGGTTGTCCGTGCGGAGGTCGTTCAGCCCCGCAGGAGTGGGTGCTGACGAATACCTGTCAGCGCACCTCGTGCAGGTGCGACCAACTGGCAGAAGCCCCAGCGACTCAGCAGGGCCTGGGGAAGTCGACCTGTCGTCCGCGTGTAGCGGCGGCGGTCGCATGGCGCGAATGGAGCAAATGGTGGAGGTGCTCTATCAGCGGGACCTGGAACGACAGGAACGGGAGTCCTTGCGGTCTGGGAGTAAGAGCAGGGTGCCTCTGCCGATTTCACCCTCGTCTATCGCCAGCAGGCACAGTGAGCGGATGGGTGATTTTGAGGAGGAAGACCAACCCGCAAGACCAGAAGCTGAAGAGATGCTGGAGGCTGTTGTCAAGTTTGGAAAACCAACTGCCGTTGGAGAGCCACTACATCCGAAAATAGCGGCCTCTATCAATTACTTAACATCTCACCAGCTCCAAGACAATGTCATTGGGGAGACATTGGAAAAATACAAGGCCCCAGCAAATTGTGTGTCCCTCAGTGTGCCGAAGGTCAATCTGCCAATTTGGGGAAACATAAACAGCAACACCAGGGCACAGGAGGGCAAGCTCCAGAAAATCCTCAAACTATTGACGTCCGGAATCACGGCTTTTGCGAGGACATTGGATGCAGCAGATGTGTCAGAAGAACAGCAGGACGCATTAGCCCTCCTGTGCAATGCACAGTTTGAAATAAACTGTTTCAGGAAAAGCTCCATTCGGCCCAACCTAAACCCAAAATTTGCTGGGTTGTGCCGCACCTCCACCACACCACCAACAACACAGCTGTTTGGGGAGGACCTGTCTAAGCAGGTAAAAGAATTGGATGAAGAGGCCAAAACGGTGGGGCTTGTGAAGCAACCTGTGTCCAGTAGAAATCTGCCGTATCGACGGCAGCGACCTTATCCTTCATCCAGACCCAGGTGGCAGTCGGATAGGAATCCAAGAACATACCCGACAAAAACTTACCTACCACCGGCTCCCCAACAGCAGTTCCACCCTCAACAACTACAACAACCGTCTTTTTTAGGGCAGGATCCTCCGAAGCCCGCGTGGAAAATGCGGCCACTACCAGCATCAGCCCACAGGCCGCAAAAGCCCCCATTCTCCAGACCCCGGAAGTAACCATGGAGGTAAGGGGGTTTGGTTCTCGTCAAAAAGTAGCAGAGGTACCCTCACAGATTGGTGGACGGTTGCAGTACTTTGCGGCTGGTTGGGGAAAAGTCACGTCTGACGTCTTTATTCTCCAAAGTATTCAGGGTTATGTGATAGAGTTTATTAATGCCAAACTTCCCCCTACGCAGCATGTGCCTCATCGCAAGTTTGCGCTTTCTCAAAAAGAGATGGAGGTAGGACATGCAGAAATTTTACGATTAGAGGAAAAAGGGGTGATAGAAAAAACGACACATGAGCCAGTTGAGTTTGTGTCCAACATCTTTACAAGGCCTAAAAAAGATGGTGGTTGTCGTATTATCATTGACCTAACCCAGTTGAATACTTTTGTGCAATACACCCATTTTAAAATGGAAACGTTTGAAACAGTTACTTAGCAAAGGATGCTTTATGGCCTGCATTGATTTGAAAGATGCATACTATACAGTTCCTATCACACCGTCTCATAGGAAGTTTTTGAAATTTGTCTGGAAGGATCAGTTGTGGCAATATAAAGCGTTACCCAACGGAATTACAACAGCGCCTCGGCTGTTTACGAAAATTGTTAAACCTATTCTGGCATATCTCAGGAGACAAAATCATATCGTCATGGCATACTTGGACGATATATTGATCATAGGAGAATCCTTAGAGTTGGCACAGCTAGCGGTTGCAGCTACTATAGCTATATTTGAAGAATTGGGGTTTGTCATCCATCCAGACAAATCAACGTTTAATCCCTCACAGGTTATGGATTATTTGGGGTTCACTATTAACACGAATCAGATGATGGTCACTGTCCCAACTGGGAAAGCTGTAGAGATTCAAGAAACTTGTAACAACTTTGCTTGTGCTGCGGTACTCACTATTCGACAAGCTGCTAAGGTAATTGGGAAGCTTGTAGCTACATTTCCTGCTACACAGTTTGGGCCACTACATTATCAAAATTTACAAAGAGCAAAAATTTCAGCATTAAAAGCAAATGCTGGACATTTTGACAGACCCATGCAGCTGCCGATAAAGGCAAAAATTGAGTTACAATGGTGGGCTAACAATATTGGTGACTGTTATAGACCCATCATTGTCTCGAACCCATCAGTTGTGGTACAAACAGATGCAAGTGCCCAAGGATGGGGAGCGACGGATACTGTAACCAGTTGCGGGGGCAGATGGGACGCTCATGAATTCACACTTTTACAGTCACAAGGGATAAACTATTTGGAGCTGCTAGGTGTTTTCCATGGGCTACGGGCATATTGCACAAAATTAAGTCATTTACATGTCCGTCTTCAAATAGATAATACCACGGTGGTAGCATACGTCAATCATATGGGTGGTATCAGGTCAGTATCTTGTGATGAATTAGTTAACACAATTTGGCACTGGTGTATTGAAAGAAACATTTGGATCTCAGCAACCTATCTTCCAGGGAAGCTCAATACAGTGGCAGACACCAGGTCACGAGTATTTAATGATAACATTGAGTGGATGCTGAATCCGAAGATATTTGCTGAAATAATAGCTAAATTCGGTACACCAGATATTGACCTTTTTGCGTCTAGGTTGAACCATCAGATACCAACATATGTGTCTTGGGAACCAGACCCTGGGGCAGTAGCAATGGATGCATTTTCTCTCCATTGGGGGAAATGGTTCTGCTACGCATTTCCCCCATTCTGCCTCATCAGCCGGGTATTGCAGAAAATCAAATTAGATTCTGCTTCAGGTATACTGATTATACCCGACTGGCCTACGCAACCATGGTATCCGGTGGTCCTCCAGATGGTCAAAAGTCCATGGGTGCAAATTGCTAAACGCACAAATTTGATTACGAACCCAGTTACTGGGGAAATTCACCCGTGCCATCGCCACTTAAACCTGTTGGCTTGCAGGTTCTAAGAAGACCGCTTCTAGAGGCTGGGATCTCCTCTAGGGCCATGGACCTCATCGTCGCTTCCTGCAGAGTTTCAACCAGAAGGCAGTATCTCACTCAAATCAGGAAATGGGAGGCATACTGCGCTAGAACTTCTACCACCTATAACTCTGCTACAATCCCTGACGTTCTGGAATTCCTGGCGGGCCTTCATTACGATGAGGGCCTTAGCTACAGTGCCATCAATAGCGCCAGGAGTGCGCTCTCCTCATACCTCAACATAGGTGTGGGATCTAGTCAACTGGTGTCAAAATTCATGAGGGGAGTGTTCAACACCAATCCCCCACGACCCAGATATGACATCATATGGGATGTAGGGGTAGTGCTGACCCTATTAAGAAACTGGTCTCCCATGGCAGAGTTACCACTTCACAAGCTCACCCTCAAAGTGGTAATGCTGATGGCACTGACAACGGCTCAGCGGGTGCAGACCCTGCAGAAACTACGACTTGATAGAATGGTCTGGACTCCGCAAACAGTAACATTCATCGTCGAAGGGTTACTTAAGCAGCACAGGCCAGGTGCGCTAGGGCTGCAGTTGGAATTCCGGGCGTATCCCACAGACACCACCCTCTGCGTAGTCACCCATATTCGCCACTATATTCAACGAACCAGTATCATTAGGAAGATGGAACAAGGGCTCTTTATCAGCCACAAGAAGCCTCATCACTGGGTGACTGGTTCAACGATTGCAAGGTGGCTCAGGGAAGTATTGGATGCAGCTGGGATAGATACTAATATGTTTAAATCTCATTCTACCAGGGCTGCATCCACTTCAGCGGCGAGGACCATGGAGGTGCCCATGGATCATGTCCTCGCTACCGCGGGATGGGCCAGTGAATCCACCTTCCACAGATTCTACAATAAACCGGTGGCCAAACCCGCGATGTTTGCGGAAGCTGTGCTGGGAGCTGCTCCGTAAATTTGTTTTGTCCCCGAGTTAGGGGTCTTATTATTTGTGTTATTAAACATTCATTTATTTTTCAGCCTGTCCAGTCTGGAATGTATTACTAAACTTCCTCCATCAGAATTACGGCAGTGTGGCAGCATGGACGTGGTCCAGGGCATGTAATCACAGAGCTTTGAAATCTTCACGAAGTCACTCACGTGACTCCGAAGTAAAATAGTAAGATTAAACAAGAACTTACCAGTTTGAAGTTTGATCTTTATTTTATGAGGAGTTGCGATGAGGGATTTCGTGCCCTCCGCTCCCAACCCTCTATTATAAGTTCAACTGGTATGGTCAAGTTTTAATCTTCCTATCTTCGGGTTGTGATCTGTGATTCCACACCGCTGCTTTGAAGAATGCCGCGCATGCGTGTTGGCGGGGTCTTCACGAAATCCCTCATCGCAACTCCTCATAAAATAAAGATCAAACTTCAAACTGGTAAGTTCTTGTTTAATCTTACTATTTTACTTTATGTGTTTAACTTTGTGACATGAAACCTTGCAGGCAAAGCCCCTTGCTGGAAGGTGAATACCAGAATACTCTTCACTTCTCTATTTGTTCCAATATGAGTCCACTTTTTATATTCTCTTTATCCATCAGATGAAGACCCACTATGCTCGCCGTAACATGGTGACCAAGAGCTCAGAAAAACACTTTTCTTCGTACAGTATGACCTTACTACTCTCATATTCTATTTCCCAACCAGTTAAGGAAGTGACACACAGATACCACTGGTTGTGCTGCTTCCTGATGGCTCCAACCATTTGGGGTTAATCCTGGCTTGTGGTGCTGTCTCCGTGATGTTTGCTCTCTGTTATTGTGTATACTTCTCGCAGGCAGTCTGGTTTCCTCTTGCATTCTAAAGTTGTTTGACTGAGCTTTTTGAAGGAGTAACCAATAAAGTTGATGAGGGCATGGTTGTAGATGGAGACTGTATGAACTTTAGCAAGGCCTTTGATAAAGTTCTGAATGATAGCCTGCTCAGAAAGGTGAGATTCTGTGGGATCTAGCAGGATACAGAATTGGCTTAATGGTAAGAAACAGAAGGTGGTGGTGGAAAGTTTTATTTTGGGCTGGGGGCTTTTGATGAGCGGCATGCCTCAGGGAGCGGTGCTGGGCCCATTGTTGTTTGTCATCTGCATCAATGAGAATGTATGAGACATAAGCAGTAAGTTTGCAGATGACACTAAACCAAGTTGTAATGTAGAGAGTGAAGATGTTTATCAGGAACTATAGTAGGAACATAATCAACCTGACAAATGGGCTGAGGAATGGCAAATGGTGTTTAATTCTGATAAGTGTGAGGCTTTGCATTTTGGGAAGTCAAACCAGGGCAGGGCATACACAGTGAATGGTAGGGCATTGGGGAATGTTGTAGAGCAGGGGGATATTGGAGGACAGGTATGTAGTTCCAGAAAGTGACGTCATAGGTGGTGAAGATGGCATTTGGCATGCTGACCTTCATCAGGCAGGGAATTGAGTATAGAAGACGGGACATTATATTACAGTTGCACAAGACCTTGGTGAGGTTGCACAATTAATATACTGTTCAGTATTAGTCTCCCTGCTTTATGAAAGATGCCATTAAACTGGAAAGAGTGCAGTGAAGATTTATAAGGATGCTGCCAGGACTCAAAAGCTTGAGCTAGAGGAAGAGGTTGGGTGCGGTAGAATGTCATCCCTTGGTGTGCAGAAGGATGAGGTGGTGGTCTTATAATAACTGTGTACAATAATGAGGAAAATAGATAGGGTGAATGCTCGGAGCATCTCTTGCAGGGTAGGGGAATCAAGAACTAGCTGGCATAAGTTTAAGGTGAAAGGGGAAAGATTCAATTGGAACCTAAGGAGCAACCTTTACATTCAGTGGGTATATAGAACGAGCTGTCAAATGAAGTCATTGAAGAAGGTGCAATAACATTTAAAAGACATTTGGGCAGGAACATGGATAGGAAAGGTTTATATGGATATAGGCCAGGTGTGGGCAAATGGGAATAGCTCTGAGTCAGCCAATGTCATAATTGGCAAGGTTGGATAAACTAATTCCTGAAGCCAAGCTAGTCTCTTAGCTGTGTGGGAGGAATAATTTATATTTTCAATATAATTTTAATCTCCACTACCAAGCACTGTAGAGTCAGATCATTCTCCTTCCACCACCGCCTATTTCCTGATCTGCACATCTCTAAAACACATCTCTCTAGGCTTCCCAGTCTCTGATCACCTTTCCCCCTGTAAGCATGCCCTCCCGACCACCATACCAAGGGGAGCCTCACATCATGCCTAGCACTCTGATTATCAATCTCCCCGTGGTACGAGACCCTAGCCCCATCCTAATTCAAAAGGGCAGCTGGAGCCTGATGCTTGCCCCTTCTCCAGTTGCCTGATTTCCAGGAACTTGGAATTCTGATCTACATGAGTCCTATGACCCTATGAAGTCCTGTAGGTTCCTGAGAGCTATGAATGCCTAGAAACTAATGATGTCCATTCCTTCTCATTCCATCCTGATTCCTTCTGTAACCTGAGATGAATAGATCGTGTAGATGCACAGAGTCTCTTCACAAGAGTAGGGGAATCAAGAACCGGAGGTCATAGGTTTTAGGTGAGGAGGGAAAGATTTAATAGGAGCCTGAGGGGTAACTTTTAACACAAATGGAGGTGCGTGGATGGGACGAGCTGCCAGAGGAGGTACTGGAGGCAAGTACTATCACAACGTTTAAGAACCAATTAGATAGGTACATGGCAAGGACGGGTTTGGCCGATGTGGGCAAGTTGGGCTGAAGAGCCTGTTTCCACGATGTAAGACTATGACTCTATGACTCTATAACTCACAACACATCTCTGAATTCCACTTCTCTCCCACAATGACATGCAATTCCCCTCTCTAAGTCCCACAATTACCAAGGATTCGCAATGGAGATCTGAGACGTGTGCACAACCCAGGGGATTCCTGATTGTGCAAGTCCTCCCAGACTCTGAGATCAATGTGCAGTCGAGGTTCCCAACTTACCTGATACTTGAGGTCCGTCTGAAGCCCACAACACTGGGACAACCATCCAACTACTCAAAGGTCGGCATGTTCTCCAGAGCTTTAATTACCCTTCAAATTTCAATTCTCCTCTCCTTTAGATCATATACTCAAGGGTTATTACACTTGTCATTGTTCCTCACCCATTGGCATTCCTATGGAAATGAGTCTGCAAGCCCAATATCTGAGTATTCATTCCCACAAGATATGAAGTACTTAAGCACAGGATGCCAGATTCCAAAATATCTGTTACTTAATTTATTTCAAAGCAACCATCACTGGGGCATCTTGGTTGGCATGAATGAGTTGGGCTGAAGGGCCTGTTTCCATGCTGTGTGACACTATGACTATGACAGATGACAACATAGAAGAATAATATCCAGGGACAAATCTTAAATCTTTGTCAATGCAAATAGAGCTAATCTGCATTCAATTAAAAAAGAACAAGCCCTCTCTTTACACACGACAGTGCTGAGTTAGAGTTGAATTAATGATCTGTTGGCCACCATATGGAAGCACAAAAATGTTTATTGTATTATTGCCAACTAGCACATTGAACGAACAACAAAACTATATCTTCAAAAGGAAGGTCTGTCTTTTTTTTGCTTATTCAGTAAATAACTGATTAATGGTAATATGGGATATATTAACAAAAACATACTTAATATTAGTAGAAACCCCTGGTCAACATGTTTTATCGGCATATGGTGCCGACACCTGGAAGAGTGAGTGAAAAGAAGGCAGTTCTCAATGTTTGTCTTATTTCATGCAGTTAGGCACAACTGATCACCACTGTGTTAGAATTCAACTGTGGTTTACTGAATATGCTTGTGGCCCCAGACTCCCCAGTGGTATGTGGGAGGAATAATCAGCAGAGGCATTCATTTCCTTACTGAGGCTATGCATGTGCATCTAAGATTTCTTAACTGATTTAGGGAACTTCTACACCATGTAATATGCACTATCCATCTTTTTGTCTTCGCAGTCTGGGAACCAACTTGTGTGAAAGTGGCAGGATAAATTAAATCATAGCATTTGCCTTTCAGACAAAAAATCTGGTTTCCATAGACACACATATCTAAAAACGTTCCTGTGGCTTAGCTGCATTGTGGGCAATCTCCAATCTTTTCAGTAAGTGGAACATTACGACTTACAATAATGCAAACTTGGCACAGGGACAATAGTTCTGGATGCTGATTTGGAATGTTTTAGGTGGGCTGTGAATTCAAATAAATCTACAGACTAATCGTTAGTTATGTACATACCTTCAATATACTGCAAAGTTAAACAGTAATGAATGGGCTGGGCTTAAAGATTAAATAGATAAGCTCATGTCTGTTCAACTTCAAAGTATTGACCTGCACATTATACCTCAATACTCCGAAATGCAGATGCCCACCAAATTATTTAGCTCCATTATGGACAAAGGCAATGCATGCAGATATTACACCCCTCAACCGACTGTCTTCTCTCCTCCCACTAATCCCGAGGGGAGCATTATTTTTACACTTTTCTAAATGCTTCTAAATGCAGATGATTCAATCCTGAATCTTAATATCCCTGCTGCTAATCAGCTTGGTAGGTCAAAGGCACACTAATATTCGGTGTCAGCCTTGTTTAGGTTGAGAGGGATATGGCTCAAACGCAGGCAGGTAGGACTACTGTAGATGAGGCACTTTGGTCGATGTAGGCAAATTGGGCGGAAGAGCCCGTTTCCATGCTGTATGACTCTATGCCTCAGTACCTGTCTAAATGTTTGTTAAATGTTGCGATAGTACCTGCCTCAACACCCTCCCCTGACAGCGTGTTTCATACACCCAACACTCTTTGTGTGAAAAAGTTACCCGTCAGGTCCCTATTTAATCTTTCTCCCCCTCTACTTAAACCCATGTCCTCTGATTCTCGATTCCCCTCCTCTGGGCAAAAGACTCTGTGCGTTTACCTACTGTATACCTCTCTTGATTTTGAGTGCTATAAGTTCTATTTAGTCACGGTGAGCTGTGTAAGGCCTTCCATTTGGTTTCATTAAAATGGGGAGGACATTGATTTTTCTACACTTTGCAATACTGCATACAATGCAGCTGTCTTCTCATGCCTTGCTGGACGAGGGATCCTAAAGATTAATACCAGCAAAGCCAGATAAAACATAGAATTCATCAACGGAACCAGAATATCTCCTCACTCTCCAGCTGCTGCCATAGATCATGCATGTCCAGGTGTTTTACATTAGTAGTCCATTTCCAAACAGAAGGGCACAAAAAGAATTACAAATGTATTCCAAATGGAATGTTTTTTTGTGGCATTCCAGAACTGAGTATTAAACCAACGCAGGAAATCATAAAGTGATGATGCAGCACCAGAAGAGATAATTTGCACGTTGAGAATGTGCTAGTTCGTGGCAGAACTATCCAATTAATCCCACATCACTGCTCCATCTCCAGCTGCTTTTATCATTTAAACATTTATCTGATTTTTTTTAACATTACCATTGAATCTACTTCCAGGCCGTGGAGTCCAGATCACAGTAACTTGTCATGTAAAATATCAATTTCATCAGCTGCTTGGTTAATCTTTTTCCATTTGTCACCTGTAGACGCCAACACTTCTGCCAGTAGAAATAATGTCTTCTTATTATCATTATTTTAACCATTGATCACCAATGCCAAATCCCCTTATAATCTTCTCTGTTCTGGCTTGTGGAAGAAGCTTACACTAATTCCTCAATCCCTTAACAATCCTTGAAGACGCTTATAGCTGGTACCATTCTTGCAAATCCCTCTTCCATCCTCTCTAAGACCTTGACATACTTGCTATCTACAGTTCGATTCAGAATTAGCCAGTAATTCTTAAGGATTATGTTTTACCTCTGTTTTTTTCATTAACTCCATAACTTTAGTAATATAACAAAGGAGCTCACATGTTTTTATAACAAGTTTTTTCATTCTCCTGGCAACTTCAAAGACGCGCGTGTACATTCTTGTGCTCACTTCAAAATTGTACTATTTAACTCATGAATATAAAAAGAATTGTAGGTGCCACAAATCTGAAATAAGAGTGAAATGCTGGAAGCACTCATCAAGCTAGTCAGCAACTGTGGAAAGAGAAACATAATTAATTTTACTGGTCAAAAACCATTCAACAGAATTTATTAAATGAAGAAACAAGTTAGTTTAGATCGACGTATCAACTCCTGTATATCGTTGAGACCAAGCACAGGCTCGCCGATCGTTTAGCTGAATACCTCCGCTCAGTCGGCCTTAACCTACCTGATCTTCTGGTTGCTCAGCACTTTAACTCCCCCTCCCATTCCCAATCTGACCTTTCTGTCCTGGGCCTCCTCCATTGTCAGAGTGAGGCCCAGCACCAATTTGAGGAACAGCACCTCATATTTCGCTTGGGTAGCTTACACCCCAACTATATGAACATTGACTTCTCTAACTTCAAATAGCTCTCTCTCTCCATCCCGTTCGCTTCCCAGTTCTCCCACCAGGCTTACTTTCTCGGACTACATTCTATCTCTGTCCCACCCACTCGACCCGGAACGTCACCCATTCCTTCTCTCCAGAGATACTGCCTGTCCCGCTGAATTACTCTAGCATTTTGTGTCACCTTAGTTTAGATCATATTGTCCGCCACCATGCTTTCTGCCGAAATCGAACATGTTATACTTCTGTATGCAAAACTTAATACATCACATTCAAGGCTTCAAGGTATTTTATTGTCACGTGTACCAATTGTCACGTGTACCAATGGCGACATGCTCAGACGCAGCGGCATTGCGCTCCTCAGTCCGAGTGAATTCGGAGCAGCCCGCGACCGAACGCGGCTGTGAAAACAAGGTATGTAAAAATCTTAAAACCCCGAGAACCCCTAGAACCCCTAGAAACCCCAGTGCCCCCCCTAGAATTCCCAGTACCACCCGAAAACACCGTAAGTGACTCACCTCCAGGACAGGGTATCGGAGAGGAAGGTGGAAGGTGAGCGGGGGTGCAGGACAGGCTACGGAGGGCCCCACTTCAACACCGCGGACACCAGAAGCATGTGGCAGGGTGGCAGGGACATCACTGACTACAAGAGCAGCCCTGTCTGCTCCCACAGTGATCTCACCAATGGCCAATGAATTAAACACCTTCTTTGCCCGCTTCGAAACTGGCAACACCACCAGGAGAGGAACAACTCCAGCTAGGGCGGAGGGACAGGCCTTAACACTGAGCACCCAGGAGGTACAGTGCGCTCTGCGTAGGATCAATCCACGCAAGGCTGCAGGCCCCGATGGAGTCCAGGGTAAGGTACTAAAGGACTGTGCTGTACAGCTGGCAGAGGTATTTACGAGGATCTTTAACCTGTCTCTATCTCTGGCAATGGGCCCCAAGTGCCTGAAGACAGCTACCATAGTGCCGGTGCCGAAAAAGTCTAAAGTCACCAACCTGAATGACTACCACCCGGTTGCCCTAATTCCAAAACAAATGAAGTGCTTTGAAAGGCTGGTCCTCTCCCACATCAAATCCAGCATCCCTGCATCATTGGACTCTCATCAATTTGCATACAGGGCAAATAGATCCACAGAGGATGCCATCTCTGCGGCTCTTCAAACTGTCCTGACCCACCTGGAAAGACAGGACATCTACGTGAGGATACTCTTCATTGACTATAGCTCTGCCTTCAATACGGTCATCCCCACCAAGCTCACCACCAAACTCCACCAGCTAGGCCTCAGCTCACTGATATGTGATTGGATCCTGAATTTTCTGACGGAACGACCTCAGGCAGTGAGATGGGGCCGCACCTGTCCTCCACTATCACCCTGAGCACCGGCACACCACAGGGTTGTGTACTGAGCCCCATGCTCTACTCCCTCTTCACCCACGACTGTGTCCCTGCATTTGACAACAACACCATTGTCAAGTTTGCAGACAACACAACGGTGATCGGGCTGATCACCAACGGTGATGAAACAAACTATAGAGCGGAGGTACAGAACCTGGCGGACTGGTGCTCACGGAACAACTTATTGCTAAACACCTCCTAGACCAAGGAGCTGATTATTGACTTCAGGAGGTCACAGAATAGGGAATACGCCCCAATCTCCATCTACGGAGACAGTGTGGAGAGAGTGTCCAGCTTCAAGTTTCTGGGCACTCACATCTCAGAGGACCTCACATGGTCCACCAACACCGCTGCGCTGGTCAAAAAGGCACAGCAATGACTGTTCTTCCTAAGAACATTGAAACGGACTGGTCTGCCCCAACAACTGCTGACGACCTTCTACCGCTGCACCACAGAGAGCATACTAACGTATGGCATCTCTGTGTGGTATCTCAGCTGCACGGAGGCGGAGAGGAGAGCTCTTCAGCGCGTTGTCCACAGAGCGCAACAGATTATTGGGACACCGCTACCTGCCTTGGAGGGCATCTACCACACACGGTGCCTCAGGAAGGCCGTCAGCATAGATAAAGACTCCTCTCACCCTTGTAATGGACTGTTCGAACTACTCCCTTCCAGCAGACGTTACAAGGCCTTCTACGCCCAAACCACCAGATTCAGGAACAGCTTCATTCCCAGAGCTATAGCGGCTCTGAACCGGCCCTGCTGAGTAACCCCCCCCCCCCTCACCCCCCCATGGACTGTCTTCCCTGGCCTCGCACTTTAGTCTGTGTTGATTTTATTGGTCAAATGTTCGTTTTTACAAACCTTGTTCTCGGGGTATTTAAACCGAAATTTTATTTGTCGATTAAGTTATGACATCGGATGGAAGTTGCAAACCAAATCTCGTTGCACTTATGTGTAATGACAATAAAAGTTATTATTATTATTATTATTATTATTATTAAGGTGCAGTGATATTCATATTATCATACAGCCATACTAAAAAAACAACAAGACACACAACTACATAAAAGTTAAAGTAAACATCCACCACAGCGGATCCCCCACATTCCTCACTGTGATGGAAGGCAATAAAGTCTAATCTTCCCACAGCCGGCAGTCGAAGCCCCTGCGTCGGGGCGATCAAAGCTCCCGCGACAGGGTGTTCGAATCTCTCTCTTCGGGGCGGTCGAAGGTCCTGCGGCTTGTAGCTCCCGATGTCGGTTAAATCCGCAGGCTCCCACCGTTGGAGCTCAACGGGCAATCCCAGGCAAAGGGATCGCCAGCTCCACGATGGTAAGTCTGCAGGCTCCTGCGGTCGGAGCTCCCAAAGTCAGTATCCAGCAGAGGTCGCCACCTCCACAATGTTAAGCCGCAGTGCGTACAGAGATACGATATGAAGAAAATGTGCATCTCCGTCGAGGTAAGTGATTATAAAATGTTTCCCCCCCACCTCCCACCCCCCACCACGCCCCACGCCCCACATAAAACAAACTAAAGAATATTCCTGCCCATTTTAACACTTCAGACAATATTTCCTTAAGTCTATTACAAACTTCACTATTGTTTCTTCAATTGTAAGTTTTCAAAGTTAGACATTTTAATGCATCCCAGACTATTAATCTTTAACATGAGCAGTGATTGAACAGTAAGCATATGGAAATAACACTTTCTTTCAATTGGAAACGCTACTGCTCAGACCTACTTTCATACCTTGTCCATTGCTTAATCTATTTTGCACCAATGCTATTTTGCGCCATCGAACGTGTCCAAAGACAGGCCGCTCGATTTGTTACTAACACCTACGAGAGAGAAGCGAGTACCACCAGACTTCTGAATTCTCTGGGGTGGAACCCTCTCCAAGACAGACGTGAAGCTCACTGTTTGACCTGTTTTTACAAAATGTTAAATGGTCAGCTAGACATAGATCACAAGACCTACACCAACCCCAAACCAATTAGGAGCAGACGAGGGCATTCGATCCAATTTGTGGTCCCAGCCACAAAGACAGATGTGTACAGCAATTCGTTCTTTCCACGCACTATTAAAGCATGGAATAATCTCCACCAAGCCACGGTTGCCCAACCAGATGCAACTAAATTTAAAGTGGCACTTTCTTCCCAATAACCCTCTCTGGCTAAACCCCTCTCTTCACCACCTCCAGTTTAAATTCCAGTTGGAATATTTTGGGGGGCCAAGTAACCAAGAACCAAGAATGCTTCTTTATTTTGAAGACCCATAATTTCTTCATGAGCATAATATATGGAGTCAAATTAAAATTTCTAAATTTCTTCTATGCATTTAAAAATTTTGCTGGATTTTACAACAAGGCTCGAATAGTAAGGAAGAAATTTTACTTCGGACTCACGGTAGTGACTACGTGAAGAAGCACGCCAGCCCGCATGCGCGTCAATACATCTAACGCATGGCACAAGACTGGCTGGAAGGCACGTTGCTCCTCCAGCGGTAAGTTTAAAAGGCCCTACAGGTAAGTTTTCCACCTATTATTTCTTTTTAATTTTATTTTTTTTCCACTTTAGTTTTTATTGCTTTTATGTATACACAAATAAAACACAAATATAACAACGAAACATACATGATGCAGTATACAGAACTATTTTCATATTAAAACATTTTCCAATACATTATTGTCAATAAAATTATACAGTGTTGATGTCTTTATTTCAAAACCTAATCCATTTTTCCCATTTTCTGTTAAACTCGTCTTCTTTCACTCTTAGAGAATATGTCATTTTCTCCATGACAAATATTTCCTGTACTATGTCTAACCATTGTCTAAGTCTGGGTGTGTCCGCTGCAAGCCAGTTTCT
Source organism: Raja brachyura (assembly GCA_963514005.1). The sequence goes on from OY740781.1 coordinate 182,875,572, forward strand.
TGTAATGGCCTTTCTGCCAGCTGTGAGTAGGATTTTAACCAAGTAATGGTCTTCCTTCAGCACCACTGTATTTATATTACCCAGGTATAAAATGGAACACTTCTTGGAGACTATATATCCTAACACCTCCGTTAATTCTGAATTCACTCTGTCCCAAAATGGTTTTATTTTTGGGCAACTCCAGAAGATATGTGCATGATTGGCGTCTGTTTGACCACATTGCCTCCAGCATGTTTGCTGCCTTAGAATGTGCTTGCTTTTTATGTTAGGCAATAAAGAAACAAATCAAATTTTTGCAATTAAATTCTCTCCAATGTTGTGAATTAGTGGCTGTCTGTAGTGTTACACACATATGATGCCATTCTTCTTCTGAGAGTGTAATGTTCAATTCCTTTTCCCACTTAAATTTTACATCAAATGTAGTTTTAGCTTGACATTCCATTAAACTATGATAAAGTTTAGAAATAATCCTTAATGTTTTTTGATGATACGCATTAACTATCATTTCTATCGCTGGATTCTTTTCTTCTAGTGCCTCCCTTTTTACCTTTTTATTGCAAAATGGGCCGCGGGGAAACCGGCTACGGAGGACCGCGGGAGTGCGGGTAGCCGGCGGCCGGCGATTTCGCCACCCGAGTCGCTGACGGTGCTGTGGTCCCCCAGAAATGGGGTAAAGCCAAGAGAAAGTCGGATAGGCCTGTGGACTCGGATGAGTCAGGCCAGGAGGACTCGCCTCCTACAATGGATAGCGTCTTCAGACGTTTATCCCAGATGGAGCACCTGATGGAAAGGATGCTCCATCATGATATGCACCAACGAACGGAATTATATCAGCGCGGGTCTCCTTGGGGGCCTGCAGCGGCGCCTGGTTCAGGGCTGCACAATGTCTCCCTTTCCGAGGAGGGGAGCGTACGGAGTCAGTACTGGACCGACTCCGAATTCAGTGGTATGGCTGAGGAGCATACCAGTATGCATGGGGTGCACGAAGCACAGGATTTGCCTGCCATAGCTTCCAAATTTGCGATACCCTTGCAAACAGGGGAGCCGCTACGGGAGGAACTTGCTGCAAGAATCAACTACCTCACCTCCCACCAGCTGCAAGAGCAAGTAATGATAGATACATCTGCCAAATACAATGCACCTGGGAACTGTGCTTCGCTAAATGTACCGGCCGTGAACAACTCGATTTGGGGATATACTGGAGGGGGCATCAAGGCCCAGGAGGTAAAGCTCCAGAGAATCCTTAAATTGCTGGCCTTGGGCATAACGGCGTTTGCCAGGTCATTGGATGTGGGTCCATTGTCAGGTGTACAACAGGATGCCCTGGCATTAATGTGCAACGCATATTTTGAAATCAATTGCTTTCGCAGAAGTGCCATCCGACCTGCCCTGAACCCCAGATTTGCGGGGTTGTGCAGAGCCAGCAACGTTCAGCCGCCGAACCTCCTCTTCAGAGAAAACCTGCCAAAATAGGTCAAGGACCTCGATGAAGAAGCGAACGCTGTCGGGCTGATAAAGGCACCGTCGACCAGCAGCAACCCTACGCCTCCACCAGCAACAAGCAGTTCGCTGAAGCTGGTGACAGCTCGAAGGCCGTATATTCTGTGCAGAAGTCTTTTTTAGGCCAAGCCGGCCCTCGTGAAAGATGCGCCATTTGTGCACTCCAGCACCCCTACCCCCCAAACCTCGGAGGCCAAAATAAAAACCACTAAACCACCGGTAACCATGGAGGTAGGTGGGTCTGGTTACTTCCGGAACATGGGGTGTGTGAACCGTTTACAAGTTGGTGGGAGATTACACTTGTTTTTGAATGAATGGAGTTGGATAACATCAGATCCGTTTATACTGCACAGTATACAGGGGTTCCAAATTGAGTTCCTTCCAAATTCATTGCCACCCACACAGCATGCACCAAACCAGATGTTTTTTCATTCACAACAGGAAGGTTTGGATGTGCAGTCTGAAATTCAAAAGTTCCATGCAAAAGGAGTAATTGAGGTTGAGTCATGAACCTCATGAATTTGTTTCTAATATATTTATGGAGACAAATGGAATGAAAAAATGGAGGATGCCGGATCATCCTTGATTTGACTCAACTTAACGCTTTTGTGGAGTATAGATATTTAAAAATGGAAACCTTCATTACTGCCAAACAACTGATTTTCAAAGAATGCTTTATGGCATGCGTCGATCTCAAAGATGCATACTATTCGTTACCCATTCACAGGGATCACTGGAGGTATTTGAAGTTTAACTGGATGGGGCAACTGTGGCAGTTTAAAGTGTTGCCTAATGGGTTAACATCAGCCCCCAGATTATTTACCAAATTATTAAAACCGCCGCTTGGGCTTCTCAGAGCTCAAAATGATATTGTTATGGCATACTTGGATGATATCTTAATTATAGGGAAAACTCTGAAATTAGCTAAATTAGCCGTTTCAGCCACTAAACCCTTGTTTGAGAGATTGGGGTTTCTCATCCATCCAGATAAATCTAAATTGATACCATCCACAGTTATTGATTATTTATGGTTTACTATTAACTCTGTTCACATGTCTGTGACTCTGCCCTGGGGCAAGAGATTAGAATTAATAGAAGCCTGTAACAACCTTGTTGTTGTTGAGCAACCGTCTATTTGACAGGTGGCCAGGGTAATAGGCAAATTAGTGGCTGCCTTTCCAGCTGCACAGTTTGGGCCTTTGCATTATCAGAATTTACAACGTGCAAAGGAGCAAGCACTCAAAGATAATGCAGGTCATTTTAACAGACCTATGCGGCTACCAGCCGATGCTATTTCAGAATTACAATGGTGGAAGACTAATATTCGGCATTGCTCCAATACCATTTTAGTCAGCAAGCCTTCAGTTATATTACAAACTTATGCTAGCACTCAAGGATGGGGAGCTACTAATACCATCTCTAGTAGTGGCGGCAGATGGGATGTGCATGTCATAATTTATTCAGTCAAGTGGTATTAATTATTTAGAGATGTTGGGAGCATTCTATGGGCTGAAGGCTTATTGTGCGAATATGCATCATCTTCATGTTCAACTTCAGATTGACAACACCACAGCGGTGGCATATATTAGTCACATGGGTGGAATCAAGTCAGTATCCTGTGATAATTTGGCTAACCTTATTTGGCACTGGTGTATTGTAAGAAGCATTTGGATTTCAGCTACCTACCTGGCAGGTAGGCTCAATATAGTGGCAGACACCAGGTCACGGAAATTTAATGCCAACCCCGAATGGATGATGGACCATAAAGTGTTCACCGACATTGTTGCTCGGTATGGAATGCTGGAAATCAACTTATTGGCATCCAGGCTTAATCACCAAATGCCAAAGTATGTTGCATGGGAGCCAGACCCAGGGGCAGTGGCGATGGATGCATTCTCGCTACACTGGGGAAGAATGTTCTTCTATGCATTCCCTCCTTTTTGCCTCATCAGTCAGGTCTTGCAAAAGATCCAACAAGACTCCACGTCAGGCATTTTGGTAGTGCCTGACTGGCCTACACAGCCATGGTTCCCATTGATTCTGGGAATGAAATCAGAGCCTTTCATGGCCATTCCCAAACACAGTAATCTGCTGGTTCATCCCGTAACAGGGGAGAGCCACCCGTTACATGACCGAATAAATTTATTGATTTGCAGACCCTGAGGAGACCTTTCCTGGGGCTCGGACTGTCGGATCGAACTGTGGCCTTGATCACTGCGGCTTAGAGATAGCACCAAGAAGCAGTAAATCTCCTATATTAAGAGATGGGAAACGTTCTGTTCGCAGTCCAACATCACGTATGACACGGCACGTGTGACGGATGTATTGGAATTTCTGTCCGGTCTATTTGTTGATGAAAGATTGAGTTACAGTGCGATTAATTGTGCCAGGAGTGCATTGTCGTCGTACTTGTTGCTGGGATCGGGACGCCACGCTGTTGGGTCTCACCCACTAATATCCAGGTTCATGAAGGGTATCTTCAACACCAATCCCCCCAGGTCAAGGTACTCGGAGATATGGGATGTGAACATTGTACTGATGCTGCTTCGGTGGTGGGCTCCAGCTACATCCCTGTCACTGGTCAAACTAACTTTTAAAGTGGTTATGCTCATGGCACTGGTTTTGGCGCAACGGGTCGACAGTCATTGCATAAACAGCGACTGGACACAATGGTGACATCTGCCAATAAAATAACTTTTTATGTGCATGACTTAGCAGAGCAGACCAGGCATCAGGTCTCAAATTGGAGTTTATGGCATACCCCGTGGACCTTCGGTTGTGTGTGGTCACACATCTGCAACAATACATTAAGGTCACAAAAAGCCTCAGAGGCACTGAACTAGCAGTGTTTGTTAGTTACAAAAAAACTCACAAGAGGGTGTCAGTGCAGACCATCTCGAGGTGGTTAAGACAGTTTTTGGCTTGTGCAGGTGTGGACACTGATATTTTAAAATCTCATCCACCAGGGCTGCAACAACATCAGTAGCGAGCGTTTTGGAGGTTCCACTGGACCACATCCTTGCGGTGGCAGGATGGTCAAAGGAGAGAACTTTCCAAACGTTTTATAACAAACCCATTGCCAGACCGAAGGTGTTTGCTAATTCAATTTTAAGTTCTGTTTTATAATTTACCCCAGATGTGAGGGGTCATTATTATTTCATATATACCATTTTTTGTTTAATAAAAGCATTAGCATGCTTTAAATCTATGTCATGCCTGAATGCATTATGATTTCACTACTCCTTGGTCAACTAACGCAGGGTATTGCATGGACTCATGTTCACGGCATGAAATCACAGAGCTTTGAATTTTTCACATAGTCACTCACGTGACTCCGAAGTAAAATAGTAAGATTAAATGAGAATTTACCAGATTGAAATTTGATCTTTATTTTATGAGGCGTTACGATGAGGGATTACGTGCCCTCCGCTCCCAACCCTCTCTCATAAAGGTCAGCTGGTAGTTCTAGTTTCTCGAATCTTCCTATATTCAGTTCAACAACTGTTATCTGTGATTTCACACCACTGATTTGAAGGTTGACGCGCATGCGGGCTGGCGGGCTGGCGGGCTTCTTCACGTAATCCCTCATCGTAACTCCTCATAAAATAAAGATCAAACTTCAAACTGGTAAGTTCTCATTTAATCTTACTATTAAAATTCAAACATGTGTCATTAGGGCAAAGGAAAGACACAAAATGCTGGAGTGGGCCAGGCAGCATCCTTGGAGAACATGGATTGATGACATTTTGTGTTGGGGCACTTCTTCATGTACCGGACCAAAACGTAACCTATCCATATTCTCCAGGGATGTATTTTTGGTAAACAAGCATGTGCTGTTCCTTCTTTCTTCAGTATGGCAAAGGTTATAGATTAAGAATGTCTGGTGCCAGGACTAATGACTGAATCTTGCATGTTAGTGCAATGACATGCCTTGTGTTTCTGCATTACTATTTTAAAGCTAAATTTCATTGTCTGAACATATCCATATCTTTTAATCCAGTGGTTAAGTATGGAAATGCTATTTTATTCATGATTAATGATGATCCCTGTCATTTATACTCAACCTTATTATTCATTCGGCCTACAGCATTTCCACACGATGATAATTTAGGCCAAGTGAAACAAAATAATTAAACCGCACCATCTGTAACACAGAAACAAATAATTGTGGTTTTTAAAAATTTTATCTCAAGTAAATAATGAAAAACATTTCCATTGTTTTCTTCCAAATAAAATTATTTATGGGAATAAATCAATAGCAGTTTCATTACGTGCTGTTTATGAGTTGTATTATTTATATCAATGATTATTGCTGCAGTTTTGGGAATGCACATATTGAATGTATTTACAAAATGTACTTGTGAAAGTGTAATTTGCTGAAACATAATGTTACATTTTGCAGAAGTGGCGTGTGATCCTGACCACATGTATATTTAATACACAAATTAAGGCAGAAGCCATAGTGTTTGGATTGTAAAAACCAAGCACCAAGATGGCATTTTGTGGTAACCGTTCTCCAAAGTAAAGGACGTGGCCTGCTGCATGATTTTCAATTTACATATGAGTCATAGACTATAGAGTCATATAACAGAGAAACAGGCCATTTAGCCCAATTTGGTCAACATGCCCCATCTAAGCCAATCCCACTTGCCCACATTTAGTCCATATTCCTCTAAACCTTTCCTATTCATGTACCTGCCCAAGCATCTTTTAAATGTTGTTTTTGTACCTGCCTTGACTACCTCATCAGGCAGATTATTGCATATACCCACCACCCTCCGAGTAAAAAAAACATTACTCACCAGGTTACCCGCCAGGTTCCTATTAAATCTTTCCCCTCTCACTTTAGCCTATGTTCTCTGGGTCTTGACTCTCCTAACTTGTTTAAAGACGCTGTGCATTCTCCCTATCAATTTCCCTCATCATTTTACATATCTCTATAACATCACCCCTAACCCTTGCACATTAAGGAATAAAGTCCTAACTTGCTCAATCTCTTCCGATAGCTTCAGCCCTTGAGTCCTACCAACATCCTCGTAAATCTTCTCTGCACCCTTTCCAGCTTAATGGTTCCAAGTGTACAGGTTATGGTGAATCCATGCTGGATTAGTTTCTCTAAATATATATAACTTTTGATACACAGCAATAACTTGTCACCCTTGCATACTTTAGGCCTGTGATGCAGAAGTTGCAGATACGCTTATCTTTTTATGCTCAGAAATACGGTAACGATTAGAATGTAAAGATTACATTATTATTTGTTATTTGCATTATATTTGTATTTTTATTGAACTTTTTCTTTTTTTCCCCGTTATATGCAATGTTTACATATTCACATATTCTGTTGTGCTGCAGCAAGTACGAATTTCATTGTCCCGTCCGGGACGTATGACAATAAAACACTCTTGACTTGATTGACAATAAAATGTAAATTAGTCTCATTTCATTGTCTTTAATCTTTCACATCATCAGACCTATTCCAAGGAACATGTAAGAAGTTTTATAATGCTAAATGGCGCCGATATGATACCAATGTAATTTTAATGAGCGTACCATGTTGTTAAAATTACCCTCTGCTACCACCCCATCTATGGGCAATACAGACAGCAAAGCAGCCATTTTAAAAGGACTCTTAAACTCAGTTATTCTCAAGTTAAAATGTACCAAACTTTTCTTTAATTTGCTTATGGAGTAATCTTTAAACATTTGAATGTATTTGTGGTCGTTGACGATGCTTTCTGTGGGAACGGTTCTTGGAATTTCACAGCATGAGGGGGATGAGCGAGAACAAAGGAGCACACAACATACTGTACACAGCCATAGGAGAGCACATAGAGAGGAATTCTTATAAAATACTCTTGGTTTAGAATAAAACCCTGAATAATTTAGTGGATATGCAATGGATCAACAAATCCATGTTTTTCACTTCAGAATTCATTCACATTTATTGTCGCAGTCATGGAATCATACAGATCTTTCAGCCCAACTTGCCCATGCCGAACAAGGTGCCCCATTTATGTTTGTCATTCCATAAACCCATCCGTAAACCCATCATTTTCTGTGTGAAATGCTTTTAGCAAATGATGAGCAAGGACCTGGATTGGAAAGGTTTAGAGGAAGATAGGGCAAATTAAGATGTTGTACTAGCACAGATGGGGCATCTTGGTCAGCATGGATAGGAAGGGCATTTTTCCATGCAGTATGATGACTATGGTTCTATGTGGCCTGGAAGATTTTTCTGGGATTTGAAGTATTGCATGACTGCCACAAGCAGCTCAGGGGATGCTCACACAAATTAAGTCTGCTTTAGCAAATTAGAGAGGCAAAGATAGGACTGGAAACCTCACTCTGATAGGTCTTTAACAACACAGACATTAGTGAAGTTATGCATAGTGGGATAATTTTTCAAAGGGTGCAACAGAATATCGATGAGTTGGAAATTTGGGCAGAGATGGCAGATGGGGTTAATCCAGACTACACTGGGGTGTTGCATTTTACAAGGCCAAATGCAAGGGGAAGGTAGCAGGATGCTTTGGAGCATGGATGTACAGGGGGATTTTGGCTTCATCAGTTATCGGAGCAGAATTAGGCCATTCAGCCCATCAAGTCTACTCCACCATTCTATCATGGCTGATATTTCTCTCCCTCATATATTTTGAATTTTGCCTTTATATTTGGCTTCATGAGGATTTAGAAAACAATTAAGAAAATAGTTTAATTATTACTGAAAATGATTCTGATGATAGAAATGGACATGAGCTTAATGCTAATTTAAATAACCTGTCTCACCATTTTAATATGTTGATCAATTAACCTTGTTGTTTTAAACTAATTCATCACATAAACCCATTAAGTGTTAGGTATTGCACATGAAGTTATAACCTAAATCCAAAATGTTGAAAAAGAATATTCTTTACATTTCCTGCCAAATAGTAATGCATATTTTCACATACAGTATTTTCATGCTTGTTACAGTTGTGGATAAATGGGTTCGCTGATGAACATGTTCCCTTTTTGACCTCCAGTGGAAGAGCCAAATACCCCAGGTCAGGTTCCATGGCATGTTCTGAGTTCCCAAAGCATGCAATCTGCTCCTGAATTCAGTTGAAAACACTGGCTCTACAGTTCCACACATAGCTCTTCAATTTCCCTCACTAATCCCAAGTAAGGAAAGATTGAAGGATGACTTTTTAGACGCATGTCCAATGGGGTCCATCTCTGTCTGACCAGATGAAGAATACTCAAAATGTATTTCACATATGAACTTTTAAGAGTATTCATAATGCAAAATGTATCACACCATCTGTTTATGATCAGAACTGAATACCAGATGTGGAGCCAAAACTGTGTAACCCAAAGCATTCAGCTCCCACCAACATGCAAATGCCATGTAATACGGTATGCCTGAAGCACAAGTTTCAATGTATAAGGAGCTGGCATTATGGGCTGAATATTGTTGAGTGAGCCTGCAAAGGGCATTCACTGCTTGGATTCCCAATTTTCGCTGGAAGACTGAACTGTCTGCCATACAGCCTCCTAGACTGATCAGTGAGACCCTATGCAGCGTCTTGGCATTGTGCAAAGGCAACAGATAAAGTAAATGGCCCAGAACCAGCCATGTCTACAAAACTACTGAGACGATCCTCGATAGACAGCAAAACCATGCCACTCAGCTGTCAAGATTTTGGAACGGTTATGAATGTCCATTTTAGTTTATAGATTAAGCATGGAAACAGGCCCTTCGGCCCACCGAGGCCGCACCGACCAGAGATTCCTGCACATTAGCACTATCCTACACACACTAGGGTCAATTTACATTTATACCAAGCCAGTTAACCTGCAAACCTGTACATCTTTGGAGTGTGAGAAGAAACCGAAGATCTCGGAGAAAACCCATGCAGTCACAGGGAGAACGTACAAACTCTGTACAGACAGCACCCATAGTCGGGATCGAACCTGCGTCTCTGGGTCTTCTGTGCTGTAAGGCAGCAGCTCTACTGCTGCACCACCGTGCCGCTATTGTAAATAAATCAACATTTTTTAAATCATAAAACAGATGATTTCTGAACATAAAATTTATAAAATGCAAATGGTTTAAGCTATTCTGCAGACACAAATAACTAAAATAATTAATTCACCTGGTTTTTATAGATTTTCCTCACAGTCATAAAACTTTAATTGAAGGTCGAATCCCAGCAAATGGCAAACACCATTTGATTCCAAGCAGAGTCCAGGGGTGCAGTCTATTGACAGATATCTGGCTGAAATCCATCAGCATGGTTGAATTTTGCCCTTTGGATATGGTTATATCCAAGTCCTGAACGTGTGCATTTTCAGAGGTAAATTCCAGCAGATAGGTGAAGTACCAAAAAGGCTTGGCCAGACAATATTAATATAATTGGAACATTGAGAAACTTCCAAATGCTATACCTTATCTTTCTGTTGCAATACTTCCTACATCTATTTAATTAGCACAGTTGTAATCAGTATTCCCTATATTTTTTCAATACTCCAGACACCCCAGTTTATGCCAGCTTCCTACACATATCCATGGTGTTGAAATAAAGATGCACTCTAATCTAACTCAGACTCAAATATTACCTTCCTTCATCTCCATTATTTAAAAAAACACTGTCCATTCACATCCAATATATCGTGACCCAATATTTCTGTGACTATGAACTTCTACACTAATATCTTTGCCCCTTTAGCCTATCTTTGCACCCTGAAAATATAACCGCATCCTTGTGTCGTCAGTGCATTCCCAATGTTTCAGGGTCATCCCTGCATTTTTCAATACATCCTTAATGTAAGATACTATTGTATATCTCTATCCTTTAACTAGAATGCAACAGTACCTTGGTCCCGTATTAACTTATATCTTATTTTCATTTATTTAATCTTTAGCTTGTGTGCTATTTGTCTTGACTTTCAACTAGTTCTGACACTAACATTTAGCTTTTCAATAGAAAGCTTATGTAACTTTTACTTAAAGAATTAATTGATTCACAGTAACTTTTGCAAGGTGGTGTTAACATATCTCACTGCATTTACGTTTGATTCCAAGCATCGGTTCGGCCCACTTAATTATCTGTATGTAGTAGGCTTACTGCATCGTGTGTTTTTAACGTTTTTTCCCCTTGAAAAAAGAAATGAAAGGCTTGTTATGAAAATCATCTCACTAACTGGATCATCAGAGATTATTCATCAAACCCTTCCCTGAAGAAAATGACAGATTCTAATAGTCATCAAAGTGTGTCTCTTGTTTCTGTACATTTAACATGACAGCAATTTGTCTCTCCAATGAAATTCTATCGCCTGATATTGTACATTGGAGACACTGGCCACATTCTTCCTGAAGTGATCTAACAGGCTCTTTGCCCAACAGTGGAGCTAAAGCAGCAAATGTTCATCACAGGGTCACAGATAAAATAGTAGAGACATTTTAAAGGCTGGTCTGAATTCCATTGAAGAAATTTACAGAAGTCATGCTTGATGTGAATAATGCTTACTACAAGTGTATGTTAAACTGACACTGTGGGAGGCCCACTCCAGGTAACGTTCATGCAGGCATTTTGTATATACAACGTTTCTCTTTGTAAAGCACCATAGACAATACTTCGTCCTTTAGCATAGTGTAAGCTTAAGTAATTTCAGGAGTCTTGACATCAGCTAAAACTGACAGATTCAAACTGAGATCATGCTTCAAACACATGAAGAGGAAGTGATGAGTGAATTAGATTGAAACCAACTTGTTTAAGGGGTTGTTTATGGGGAATGATAGAGTAGATTGAGCCTGTACTGTCAGGAATTTAAGAAGAAATATGTCTGTTTGGAAAATTTACAGGGTAGATGCTGTGTGGCTGTTTAACATAATTGAGGAGTATAGCAGTTGGGGAATAGTTTCAGGTTTAGTTTAGTTTAAAGATACAGTGCGGAAACAGGCCCTTCGGCCCACCGAGTCAGTGCCGCCCAGCAGTCACCCCGCACATTAGTGCTATCCTACACTCACTAGAGACAATTTACACATACACCAAGCCAATTAACCTTCAAACCTGTACATCTTTGGAGTATGGGAGGAAACCGAAGATCTCGGAGAAAAAGCCACGCGGTCACGGGGAGAACGTAAAACTCCATACAGACAGCACCCATAGTCCGGATCGAACCCAGGTCGAAGGTGCTGTAAGGCCAATTTAAGAATGAAATTTAAGAATGAAATTAGGACAAATATCTTCTTTCAGAAGGTTGTACACCTTTGAAATTCTCTACTCCTGACCTATTAACCGTGTTCAAATCTGAGACAGATCTTTGGATGCCAGGGAAGTCAAGTGTTATGGGGATCAGACAGGGAGGTGGAGTTGAACTATAATCTTATTGAGTGGTAAAGAAGTCTTGTGGGACATGTGACTTAAGGGCCTGTCCTACCAGCATGCGACTCCATGCGGTGAGCACGACCTAACGTGGTAGCTTGAGCCGTCCGGCCTCGCGGGGCCAGTACCACTTCGATCGCCGGAGTTTTGCGGAGCTGGTCTCGACATCGCGCGGGGCTCTGTAAAACTGACCGTGTTCAAAAATTCCACGCGGCAACGGCCTGTCACCCCGCAGTCGCCTCGACGCATTACGCACCGCCTCGACGTCGTGCCTCCATGACCCTCTCTATATGTGCCTCCATGACCCTCTCTGTGTGTGCCTCCGTGGCCTTCTCTCTGTATGCCTCCGTGCTCCTCTCTGTGTGTCCCTCTCTGTCCTTGAGAACTTACCTTGCGGACTTCGCTCCAGCTTCGCGCCGCGTCTAGCCACTCACCCGACCTCCGCGCGGCCCATGCTGCTGGTTTGGTTGCGCTCGCTGCATGCAGGCGCATGCTGGTGGGATTGGCCCTGTACAGGGATCACTCGACCTCCGCATGGCCCCCGCTTCCACTCACCGCATGGAGTCGGATGCTGGTAGGACAGGCCCTTTAGTCCTTCTCCTATTTTGTCATGTTCTCGTCTTACATTCGAGTTACATTCAAGCACTGCAAGATATTATTGTGCAGCTTTAAGAAAGCAATGTTTAGCCACGGCAATTCAGACATGGGACCAGATTTCCCACTTCACCAGTGTGGACCAGGAAATTTTAAAGGTAGACATAATCATCAGGGAGTTGGTCCTGCAAACAAGAGGGCCCTGGAAGACCTTGACCGTGGGGAAATGATGCATTAGTGGCCAAAATCCACTAATGTTTGTAGTGATGCCTCAAGGGCCTGATCCCAGTGTCTTAACATCTGAACAAGCTTAATGAGCTCACACATCTGGCTGAGACAGTGCCAACAACACATTCCAGCTGCCAACACATGTATTATTTCACTCAGATACTTACCCCCTATGCTAAAGCCCACACACATACATATCTTACACAATGCGTTGGCCAAGAGCTGTTCGAGTATGGAAACATTATCATGATCATGGTTTTTTTGCTGTGCATGGGATCAGAATTTCATTCGCAATTACTGTCTATTTGCCAAGGCAGTGGTTAATGCTCAGATAGATGCCAGGCTGGTAAGGACAGCAGATTCCCTTCCTGAAAGATATTAGTGAACCAGACCAGTGAAACCGCTGGTTTCATGCAGTGGAGAATGATGAGACTCCCTGGAGTCCTGCAGAGTACCCGCCAGTGATCCAAGGAAGAAGGATCGCATCGGGATCCGATCAAGCTCTTCACCATTGCACGTCTGGAATGATGAGCATAAGTCTGGAATGCATTGAGATGCAAGGATGAATGAGATAGTCCTTGTCCCCTAGTACCCGTGTCAGTACAGTAATAGACTCAGGATGAATGCATCATCTGAATTTCCTGGAAGACCTTAAGAGGTCTGTTTTGAGGGCTGTGTGCCATTGTAGCTGCCAGTTCACATGTGGAGCCAAGAGCTGCTTGTTGTTTTTGAAGGAGAATGGGTTGAATTTCCTGCCTCTTGAGCAGACAGGATCCGTGCAACAGTTGGTGGTAATTGTGATATGTAGTTAGATTTAGTTCTCAGGGATAATGGAATCAAGGGATATGGGGAGAAAGCAGGAATGGGGTACTGATTTTGGATGATCAACCATGATCATATTGAATGGAGGTGCTGGCTCAAAGGGCTAAATGGCCTACTTCTGCACCTACTTTCTACTTTTTGAAACATAATATGTCAGCTGCCACAGGAAGGAATGATTCAGAAACAAAGACATTCTGAATGACAGTGACCATGGGCAGAGTTGTCCAAGCATGACTGGAAATCTGCCTTCAGTAGATGTCAATCTCCCTCACCATTGTCCAAGCCTCTGGATGCACTGCATCATGAGATTCACGGTGTATGGTCTCCAGAAAGACTGTTAGGGTGGGCCATCTTCAGGGGAGTCTTTCTGGAGCTCCATCTTTGAACTAATTGAAGAAGTTGTCCTGGACTCTGCACCTTCTCATCCTGTTTTCCTTGTGCTGCCAATCGAGAGGGACCACTAGTAAACCATAAACTGCGATTAAAAGCTGTGATCTCATCGCTCATTCAGTCTCCCAACAAGAGTTCCGTTTGCAGTCTTCAACCTGGTGGAATGCAATGAACTTTCCTCCAACTCAGTCATTAACAAGCCTCCAAGGCAACCCATGTTTCAGTTGCACAGGAGTTACATCAAGTTTACATGAGACTTGAACTGACATCACCGATGCACACCTTACATGGTTCATGTATAAGTGAGTCATGTGTATGGAATTGGCCTTTGAAGATCTCGTAATCCACTGTGAAAGCTACAGTATAAGGTCACACTTGCATTGTGAATTGCTCCTACACTAAAAATCAATTGAATAACACTTTAAAACCATGCACTGTGTGAATATAGTTCTAGGACCATGCCTCCAAATAAAATATTTTCTTGTAAAAATGTCTCAAGTGAAATAGTATGCTATCTCTATTGTGTTCTGTGAGGATAAAGTGCCTTGCCAATAAATAAATCTTTCACGCCATGCAACCTGCATCCAATTACTCACTCTTATGAGTATTATAAGGCTAGACTGCAGCGTAGTAGAAAATGCTGTGATTAGGTGTTTCCTTGGGGAAAGGTCTAGTCAACTCACATTGTAAGTGGTGTCTGTAAGCACTTAGTTATGAGGATAGCACATATAAATTTAAACTGTACTTCGTGCCTCTGACAGTGAACAGAGTGATCCCTGGAGCTCCAAATCCAGAGTCTGGATAAACCCATATTTGGTAATTAGGCATGAGATGAAGTAACACTATAGTTATCCAGTCTATTAATGTGGAAGAAATTCATTGTTTAGACTCATTCGGCATCATGCATGCAGCCTCAGGCAAGCTGATGTCACAGAGGGGATTGTTTAATTTGTGGGACTTTGGTTTGAATCCAGTTCAGATGGGGTAGAGTATTTTTGGTCTGGCAGCTGTTATTGGCTTCCAAGTGAATGGTTTGGGGAAAATTTCACTCCAACTCTGCTGGATGTGGGTTCAAGTGCATCCTCCAACTTCAATTCTATTGACACTCATCTGGTAACCCCACTCAGAGAACAACTTTATTTATGCAGTGTGTTGCTGATCCTAGGTTGAATCCAGAATTATTGTCTAAGGAACACAATGGAATTCAACATTATAATTTGTTTTGTTTGGTTCAGTGTATTGTATCAGCAACATTTTCCTTTCATCACTTACAATAGACAATAGGTGCAGGAGTAGGCCATTCAACCCTTCGAGCCAGCACTGCCATTCACTGTGATCATGGTTAATCATCCACAATCAGTACCCCGTTCCTGCCTTCTCCCCATATCCCTTGACTCCGCTATCTTTAAGAGCTCTATCTAACTCTCTCTTGAAAGTGTTCCACAGATTCACAACTCAACTGGGTGAAAAGATTTTTCCTCATCTCCGTTCTAAATGGCCTACCCCTTATTCTTAAACTGTGGCCCCTGGTTCTGGACTCTCCCAACATCGGGAACATGTTTCATGTCTCTAGCGTGTCCAATTTCTTAATAATCTTAAATGTTTCAATAATATTGTCTCTCACCCTTCTAAATTCCAGTGCACACAAGCCCAGTCACTCCATTCTCTCGGCATATGACAGTCCCGCCATCCCGGGAATTAACTTTGTGCACCTACGCTGCACTCCCTCAATAGCAAGAATGTCCTTCCTTAAATTTGGAGGCCAAAACTGCACACAATACTCTAGGTGTGGTCTCACCAGGGCCCTGTACAACTGCAGAAGGACCTATTTACTCCTATACTCAACTCCTCTTGTTATGAAGGCCAACATGCTATTAGCTTTTGTACCTGCATGCTTACTTTCAGTGACTGATCTCGTTGTACCTCCTTTTCCTAACTTGACACCATTCAGATATTAATCTGCCTTCTTGTTCCTTTCACCAAAGTGGATAACCTCACATTTATCCACATTAAACTGAATCTGCCATGCATCTGCCCACTCACCCAACCTGTCCAAGTCCCCCTGCATCCTCATAGTATCCTCCTCACACTTCACACTGCCACCCAGCTTGGTGTCATCTGCAAATTTGCTAATGTTACTTTGAATCCCTTCTTCTAAATCTTCTTCTTCTTCGAGTCCGTTGCAATCTCAGATGTCGTTCTGCCAGTATCTGGCGCAGATCACAGCTGGTCGGGTCGGTTCAGCCAGGTCCTGGGGGCCGCACTGGGGGGCATCATCGCACTCCTTTAGGTGGGACATTGTCTGTACTGCTCCACAGCTGCATGTGTCTTCTGCCTGGTTGTTTTCATAAGTACTTTGCACCTCCCCTGCTCCACTCGCAATCTGTTGATGGTCTTCCAGGTTGGCCATGGGAGCTCGTGCTCGTGCCCACTGGCGAGGCATTCAGTCGGAGTGATTCCTCTCTCCATCCAGTCGTGGGCTCGTGTGTTGAGCTGGTTCCATTCATCTTTCCAGATGTTGGTCCTTGCTGTTTCTTTGGTTGTCTGGAGAGGTGGGACTGTCTGCAAGAAACTGGCTCTGGATTTCAGTCGGGCTGGAGGTGCTGTTTGTCCGTGCAGGGGGTGCCTGGTATCGATCTCCTGTGCTCTCTGCTCGTCTTGGGCGACGATGGATTGTCTGATATGGGGGGGTGGGGGGGGGGCAATACCAGCTAAGGCGTAGAGGCACGGGACTGGCGTGTCTTTATGCATCCCGTGATAATGCGGCAGGTGTCGTTGAGGGCTGTGTCAACCAGTTTGGTGTGGTGGGAGCGGTTCCAGCTTGAGCACGCGTGTTCAGCTGTGGAGAAGCACAGGGCTAGGGCAGTTGCATGGATGGTTGGTGGTTTACCAGTTTGCGCAGGATGTTGTTGCGAATGATGACCTTGGCTTTGGTGTTCTGAAGGTGGGTTTTGAAAGAGAGTTCCTGTCGAGTGTGACTCCGAGGTACACGGGGTGGAAGTGGTTGGGGAGTTTGTGGCCATCCCATGAGACGCTCAGTTGTTTTCCTGCATCTCGATTTTTAAGGTGGAAGCTGCATAGTTGGGTTTTTGATGGGTTGGGTTTCAGGTGGTTGTTATTGTAGTAGGTTGTCATCTCTTGGAGGGAGCTTTCCAGGACAGACTCGATCTTCTGGAAGTTCTCCTGTTGGGTGGTGATGCAGAGGTCATCAGCATAGATGAAGCGGCGGCATTGTGGGGGAAGTGGTTGGTCGTTGGTGTAGATGTTGAAGAGGAGGGGGGCCAGTAATGTTCAAAATCATTAATGTATATTGTAAATAACTGCGGTCCCAGCACCGAGCCTTGCGGCACCGCACTAGTCACTGCCTGCCATTCTGAAAGGGACCCATTAATCCCTACTCTTTGTTTCCTGTCTGCCAACCAATTTTCTATCCATGTCATTACCCTACCCCTAATACCATGTGCTCTAATTTTGCCCACTAACCTCCTATGTGGCACCTTATCAAATGCTTTCTGAAAGTCCAAGCACACTACATCCACTGGCACTCCCTTGTCCATTTTCCTAGTTACATCCTCAAATAATTCCAGAAGTTTGTCAAGCATGATTTCACCTTCATCAATCCATGCTGACTTGGAATGATCCTGTTACTGCTATCCACATGTGCTGCTATTTCATCTTTTATAATTGACTCCAGCATCTTCCCCACCAGCAATGTCAGGCTAACTGGTCTATAATTCCCTGTTTTCTCTCTCCCTCCTTTCGTAAAAAATGGGATAACATTAGCTACCCCCCAATCTACAGGAACTGATCCTGAATCTATAGAACATTGGAAAATGATCACCAATGTGTCCATGATTTCTAGCACCACATCCTTTAGTACTCTGGGATGCAGACCATCAGGCCCTGGGGATTTATCAGCCTTCAGTCCCATCCGTCTACCCAGCATCTTTTCCTGCCTAATGTGAATTTCATTCAGGTCCTCTAACATGACATTACCATTTGATTAACATAAAGTATTAGGTATAAATTGCAAACCTGAATGCATACCTCATGTGTAATTCCTAACATGGCAACACATGGCATCCATTAACTCACAATTTTCTGTGAGAAATCTTGTTTAAATGAGTCAATTTGTTTTAAAGTAAATTACATGTTGCTGCAGTACAATGAAGAGGACATTTATAAGACGTTAATGCTAAACACTGCACTTGTAAAAATTATTTTTATTAAGGGCAGTGAACAGAAGATATAGTGCATAATTTTCCTACTGTCATTATGGAAAAGGACCGCAATATATTATAAAAATCCAAGACATTCCCTGTGTGTTGGATAGACATAAAAGCAGTGTATTAATAATAGGTTCAGTCCCAGGCTCTCCGGTGAAAATCTGGGTGCTATTGTTAGGGCTTTGACTATTAGCCCTTTGTAAATGCACCTAGGTTCGCGGCTACGTCTGGAGATTTGACCAAGAGAAAGAACAGTTAGGACTTCGATGAAAGTAGAGGGCCATCGGAGAGCCGTTCCTCGCATGATTGCCGGTGGTCAGCGTGAGCTTCGGCGGTTGGTTGAGCGAAGATGTGCCACAGAGAACAAAGGGGGACCTAGCTTCAGGGGGCTGCCAAGAACAAAGAGGGACCTGTTGTGGGTTCAACAGCATGGGTTTAGCTTGAGTGGCCACAGAGAACAGACTGGGGGGTGGTAGCAGGGTGGGGGGGGGGGGGGGGTGAAGGGGGGGTGGGGGGGAGAGGGTAGAAGGAAAAATAAACCATAATTAAAAGTCAGGAGTGTTCCAGATAGAACAATGACATTCTTACTTCTAGCAGCACAAGAATATGTAAACATAGTACACTGTCAACCAATAAATGAGAAAAAAAGTTTAGTGCGTAGATATATACTCATACACACAAATAAATACACATGCAAGCATTCATAAAAAATACACATTAAAAAACAAACAAAAACAGCGCAATAATAACAATAATAGTCTATATAGTTCAGAGCTTACTGGAGGTTGTCGTGTTTAATAGCCTGATGCTGTAGGGAAGTAGCTATTCCTGAACCTATTCCACCACAACAGTCTTGTTGTGCGTGGCCCCTTGGGTAAGAGTGACCACAATATGGTTGAGTTCTTCATTAGGATGGAGAGTGACATTGTTAATTCAGAAACAAGTGTTCTGAATTTAAAGAAAGGTAACTTTGAGGGTATGAGACGTGAATTGGCCAAGATAGACTGGCAAGTGATTCTTAAAGGGTCATTCGGCCCTTCGAGCCTGCACCGCCATTCAATATGATCATGGCTGATCATCCAACTCAGTATCTTGTACCTGCCTTCTTTCCGGTGGATATGAAATGGAAGGCATTTAAAGACTGCATGGATGAACTACAACAATTGTTCATCCCGGTTTGGCAAAAGAATAAATCAGGGAAGGTAGTGCATCCATGGATAACAAGGGAAATCAGGGATAGTATCAAAACTAAAGATGAAGCATACAAATTAGCCTGAAAAAGCAGCCTAGCAGTGGACTGGGAGAAATTCAAAGTCCAGCAGAGGAGGGCATTTAATTAGGAAAGGGAAAATAGATTATGGAAGAAAACTGGCACGGAACATAAAAACGGAATGCAAAAGTTTTTATAGATATGTGAATAGAAAAAGGTTAGTTAAAACAAATGTAGGTCCCTTGCAGTCAGAAACTGGTGAATTGATCATGGGGAACAAGGACATGGCAGACCAATTGAATAACTACTTTGGTTCTGACCTTACAAAGGAACACATAAATAATCTGCCTGAAATAGCAGGGGACCGGGGGGTCAAATGAGATGGAGGAACTGAGTGAAATCCAGATTAGCCGGGAAGTTAGGTAAATTGAGTGGATTAAAGGCCGATAAATCCCCAGGGCCAGACAGGATGCATCCCAGAGTACTTAAGGAAGTAGCCCCAGAAATAGTGGATGCATTAGTAATAATTTTTCAAAACTCTTTAGATTCTGGAGTAGTTCCTGAGGATTGGAGGGTAGCTAATGTAACCTCACTTTTTAAAAAGGGAGGGAGAGAGAAAACGGGGAATTACAGACCAATTAATCTAACATTGGTAGTGGGGAAAATACTAGAGTCAGTTATTAAAGATGGGATAGCAGCACATTTAGAAAGCGGTGAAATATTTGGACAAAGTCAGCATGGATTTATGAAAGGTAAATCATGTCTGACGAATCTTATAGAATTGTTTGAGGATGTAACTAGTAGAGTGGATAAGGGAGAACCTGTGGATGTGTTATATCTGGACTTACAGAAAGCTTTCGACAAGGTCCCACATAAGAAATTAGCATACAAACTATTAGCATACAAGCACACGGTATTGGGGGTTCAGTATTGATGTGGATAGAGAACTGGCTGGCAGACAGGAAGCAAAGAGTAGGAGTAAACGGGTCCTTTTCAGAATGGCAGGCAGTGACTAGTGTGGTACCGCAAGGCTCAGTGCTGGGACCCCAGCTATTTACAATATACATTAATGATCTGGATGAGGGAATTGAATGCAACATCTCCAAGTTTGCAGTTGACACAAAGCTAGGGGGCAGTGTTAGCTGTGAGGAGGATGCTAGGAGGCTGCAAGGTGACTTGGATAGGTTGGGTGAGTGGGCAAATGCATGGCAGATGCAGTACAATGTGGATAAATGTGAGGTTATCCACTTTGGTGGCAAAAACAGGAAGGTAGATTATTATCTGAATGGTGGCCGATTAGGAAAAGGGGAGATGCAACGAGACCTGGGTGTCATGGTACACCAGTCATTGAAAGTAGGCATGCAGGTGCAGCAGGCTGTGAAGAAAGCGAATGGTATGTTGGCATTCATAGCAAAAGGATTTGAGTACAAGAGCAGGGAGGTTCTACTGCAGTTGTACAGGGTCTTGGTGAGGCCACACCTGGAGTATTGCGTACAGTTTTGGTCTCCTAATCTGAGGAAATACATTCTTGCCATAGAGGGAGTACAGAGAAGGTTCACCAGACTGATTCCTGGGATGGCAGGACTTCCATATGAAGAAAGACTGGATAGACTCGGCTTGTACTCGCTGGAATTTAGGAGATTGAGGGGGGATCTTATAGAGGCTTACAAAATTCTTAAGGGGTTGGACAGGCTAGATGCAGGAAGATTGTTCCCGATGTTGGGGAACTCCAGAACAAGGGGTCACAGTTTAAGGATAAGGGGGAAGTCTTTTAGGACCGAGATGAGAAGATCTTTTTTCACACAGAGAGTGGTGAGTCCGTGGAATTCTCTGCCACAGAAGGTAGTTGAGGCCAGTTCATTGGCTATATTTAAGAGGGAGCTAGATGTGGCCCTTGTGGCTAAAGGGATCAGGGGTTGCGGAGAGAAGGCAGGTACGGGATACTGAGTTGGATGATCAGCCATGATCATATTGAATGGCGGTGCAGGCTCGAAGGGCCGAATGACCTACTCCTGCACCTATTTTACTTCGGAGTCACGTGAGTGACTACGTGAAGAACCCCGTACAGCCGTTCGTGCGTCATTGCGTCAGACGTTTTTCGTGCAGACAGCTGTGGAGCAGCGCAGCTCCTCCATGGTAAGTCTAAAAAAGTTGCAGGTAAGTGCTATTTTTCTTACCTGTTCTAGGTCTCTGCAGGAACCTCCGGGGTTTCTGCAGTGGATGTTCGCGATAGCCGACAAGGGAACCAGCCTAGGGCTTTGGGGGGGGAAACCCTGGTCCGACCGCGGAAGCGGAGAGCTGGGAAAGTCGGGTTCGCGATCGGAGTCACTGATAACGCGGTCAG
This sequence comes from Raja brachyura, assembly GCA_963514005.1. The sequence goes on from OY740781.1 coordinate 182,897,256, forward strand.
TGACTCCACAGGTTGGGTTCCCGGGTAGGGGAAACCCGAGAATAGTGCGGTTTTAGACCGCAGTAGTCCCTAGGGGATGGGGCTTAACGGACCTGAACGGTCAGCCTGGGTTCCCGGTGGAGGGGAAACCCAAGCATATGCGGTTTTAGACCGCAGTAGTCCCTAGGGGATGGGGCTTAACGGACCTGAACGGTCAGCCTGGGTTCCCGGGGAGGGGAAACCCAAGCATATGCGGTTCTAGACCGCAGTAGTCCCCAGCACATGGGGTTAAAACTAACCTAAACGGTTAAGCTGGGTTCCCGGTGCAGGGGAAACCCAGGTATATGTGTGGTTCCCAGACCACAGTAGTCCCTAGGTAATGGGGTTAATTCACATAAATCATTAGCCTGCGTGCCATGAGGGTACCGTGAGTATCTATTTATATATATATATATTATATTTATATGGATTCCTGGTGAGGGGAAATTCACCTATGGGGTTCTCAAGCTACAGTAATCCCCAGGATATGGGGACAACTGACAAAATAGTCAGTACAATTGGGAAAGTTGGGAGATTTCACCTCTAGGAATTAATTTAGAGAGCAGCACTTTTGGGTAGGGCTGCTTCATGGGAATGTCAAGTTATGGCAGTGCCAGCCTATGGGAAAGGCTGTGTCAGCAGTACCTTTGTTTAGGACTGCTAATGGGGATGCCAAGCTATGGTAGGCTCGCCTGATGGAGAGGCTGTGCCAGCAGTACCTTTGCTCAGGACTGCTCATGGGGATGCCAAGCTATGGCAGGCTAGCCTATTGGAGAGGCTGTGCCAGCAGCACCTTTGCTCAGGGCTGCTCATGGGGATACCAAACTATGGCAGGCTAGCCTATTGCAGAGGCGGTGCCAGCAGTACCTTTGCTCAGGACTGCTCTAAGGGAATGCCAAGTTATGGTAGGCTAGCCTATTGGAGAGGTTATGCCAGCAGCACCTTTGCTCAGGGCTGCTTGATGAGAATGCCAAATCTATGGCAAATACTGGGCTATGGGAAAGTCCGGGCCAGCAGCTACTTTGTTCAGGGCTGCTTCATGGGCACTAGGGGTACCTTGTTAGGGCTGCTTTATGGGGATAGCAGTTTAGTAGGGTATTCCCATTCACAGTGATCATGGGGGATGAGGAGGCATTGTTAGGATAAGGCAATATAACAGAATGATGACAAAAGTATTCAAAGAAAACTATACACAGTTTAAACGTGCTTGTGCTAAAATCCGCTGTCTAGTCTCAAACTATATTTGAGAAATTGGGCTCCTCTATCCAGTTAGATTAAGTCCTATCAAATAGATTTGTAGGATGTTGGAATTTACTTTTAGGTATTCAATTGGCCATGATGCCGGCCTGGGCAACAGATTGCAGTCAATAAGACTTTGGTAACAGTTGTTGGTATAAAACAGTTCTAGTCGTTGGACTAATTGTTAAGTGCATAGATGCAATTCAGGTGTGTAAGTAGTGCAACAATTATTTTGTTAAATGGTTGATTAGTAAGTGCCATCTAGGTCATTGTTAATCATCTCGAGTTTGGAGATGGAACAGATTTGCATGACTTGCCCAAAAAGTTCTGTTATTAGTATCAACTATTTATAGACTCTACGGGCATTGTATGGGCTATAGAGTGATTGGACAAATAAGCATATTGTCATGCTCATGTTCAGGTTGATGCATTGTGATGATGGCATATGTTAGTCACGAGGGTGCAATCGGTTAAAGAATCACTGGAATGGTTACATAATTTTGTTGCCACAGGAGAATCATCAAGTGTGGGTAATGGCAACACAGAGTTGGTGTTGAATCGCACTGTATTATGAAATTCTGGTTCAATGGAACACCTAATATGAATATATGTGTATACATATGTATGTTGGTTTCATGTTTATTTCACTGGTTGCAAAATAGTTGGCATAGCAGTGGCAAAAGATACATTCTCGCCAAAAAGGAGCAGGTGGGTCTTTTATGGCTACCTCCATTTTGTCTCATCACTCGAGGTTTCAAATAAAGTCATTAAGAGGCTTTAAGTTCTTATTGTGTGATTATGCAAATTGATTCCCGATTTGTTGCAAATAATTATATAACCTTATTGGTTATTTTAAACTTGAATTTGCTTGTTCAGCCTGAGGCTTCGGAAATCAGATGTTTCATGATAAACTCAAATTTATGTTCTGCAGGTCTAACAAACTGTCCTAAGGTTTGGGTTGTTACATCTATCCTTCTATGTGTTCAAAGAGTTTGCATAGCACCAAACGGCTATATTTTCTTTTCCAGGAGATGAAAGAGTTTGTTATGCTAATGTTCCATGAAAAATGGTATTGATTGCTAATGTTTCGAGTTCATGCTAAATGATTGTCTGTTAATTATAGAGTAATACGGCCATTAATTGGCTCAATGAGCTTCCTCATTGAATTGGCTGTAACGAACAAGACTCGCTGTCGGGTCCACACCGGTTATCAAGGGGTAGGATAGTTTCAACATAGGTCCCAGGACCAGTATAATGCCATATGCGATGTTGATATCTGTGAACACTATTTCACCAGGAGGCAGCAACTATATCCTTAAATTTGGCTGGAGTTTATTAGGTAGTTATCCTTCTGGCACTGGTTTAGTGCAGCAGGTTGTCGCAAAATAATTGTGATGGTACAGGATGATAATGTCTGTAAATTATAATATATAATATGTTATAAATACTTGAGCAGACCAGAAGGGGGTCAGGTCTCAAAATAGTCACAGGCATACCAGGGGACCTTTGATAAGGTAAGCACACATGTATACAACAATATGTCAAGGTCATCAGGAGCCTTGGAGTTCTGAACTAGCAATGTTGTTAGTCACAAAGAATTTGGGAGAACGTATTGTTCATGGCATTCCAGATGAGGAAAACGGAGTTGTGTTATGCACTAATGGATTCTGTTTCCAGATCTCATTCCACCAGGGCTGCTACAACATCAGCAGCAAGGGTATTTATGTTCCGCTGGGTCGCATTGTTGCGGCTGGAGTATGGTCCATCGAATGAATCTCCACACATCTGTAATGACCCATTGCTGAACCAGGAGTATTGTTAACTCTATTTATGTTCTGGTTATATGTTCCATCTGGGTGAGAGATGGAAATATTATTGTTTCATTTAAACAGCATCGGCATGTTTTACATCTATGTTATGACTGTATGCATTATGAATGTTTTCCCTTCATTTGTCAATGAAGCAGCTGTGGTTGTGTATCCTCGTTTCACACGGCATGAAATCACAGAGCTTTGAAGTCTTCACGTAGTCACTCACGTGACTCCGAAGTAAAATAGTAAGATTAAACGAGAACTTACCAGTTTGAAGTTTGATCTTTATTTTATGAGGAGTCGAGTTGAGGGACTACGTGCCCTCCGCTCCCAGCCCTCATAGATTTCATCTGGTAGTTCTAGTCTTTATCTTACACTATACTTCGGTTTGCTGTGATTTCACACCGTTGCTTTGAAGATTGACGCACGAACGGCTGTACGGGGTTCTTCACGTAGTCCCTCAACTCGACTCCTCATAAAATAAAGATCAAACTTCAAACTGGTAAGTTCTCGTTTAATCTTACTATTTTCTATGATTCTATGAACCTGGACATCGGCTTTCAGGCTCTTGTACCTTCTTCCTGATGGCTGGGCTGTAATGAGTGTGTGGCCTGGGTGGTGTTGGTCTCTAATGATGCTGGCTGCCTTTTAGAGGCAGCGATTCCGGTAAATCCCTTCGATGGCGAGGAGGTCAGAACCTGTGATGGACTGGGCAGCGTTCATAACTTTTTGCAGTTTTCTTTGCTCCTCGGCATTCAAGTTGCCAAACCAGGCCATCATTCAACCAGTCAATATGCTCCCTGCTGCATACCTGTAGAAGTTCGAGAGAATCCTCTCTGACATACCAAATCTCCGTAATCTTCTCAGGAATTAGAGGCGTTGATGAGCTTCTTTTTAGAAAGCGGGACCATTGGGACTATATTAACTACTTGTGTAACTTTGTTGCCGTCCTAGACGTGGCGACTCTTTGCTAACGTGTATTGCATGCAAAACAAAGAACTTCACTGTACGAAGTACACGTGACAATAAAATATCAAGCAAACAATCAACACAAAATTAGGAATCCAGAGGACTTGGGGGCAAGTGGGGCTTTGGGAAGAGGGCTCCAATCGTCCTGAAAGATCAGGACTGAGAGTCAAGATAGTAAAGAGTGGAGCCCCACAACAGGGGCTTCAGGGAAATATTAGCTCTGTCGCAGAATGCGAAACTCAGAAAGAAGATTTAATGTTCATCATTGTATCTGGGAGCTGGAGCAGCATGAAGTAAGAATTATACAGAACATACTAACCTCTGAGGGATTAGATCAGCATTTGGCAACATGGTGGGCATGAAATGATCTCCAATTTTATCTATGTTGAGTTAGTATGTTATCCCTGTAACCATTTGTGATTCTCTTGGTTGCTCTGGTATCTCTGCACATCCAAAAGGGATACTGGTAGGTAAATTGGCTACTGTAAGTTGCCCCAAATAAGCATTAGGAGGATCAGGTGGCAGAGGTGGATTGGCACATTAGAAATAAAACACCAGAATTAAGTTTAGTTTTAGTATAGTTTATTGTCATGTGCACCAAAGTACAGTGAAAAGCTTTTGTTTTGTGATAACCATCAGTGTAAAGAGAATACATGATTACCCTGGAGCATCCACTGTGTACAGATACATGATAACGCAAATAATGTTTAGTGCAAGGTAAAGTCCAGTAAGGTCCAATTAGAGATAGCCCGAGGGTGTCCAATGAGGTACATGGTAGCTCAGGACCGCTCTCTAGTTATTGATAGAATGGTTCAGTTGCCTGATAAGAGCTGGGAAGAGACTGTCCCTGAATCTGGAGGTGCACGTTTGCACACTTCTGTATCTCTGGACTGATGTGAGAGGGGAGAAAAGGCAGTTATGGGGATGAGACTCATGCTTGATTATAGTGGAGCATTAGTGAGGGAATGGTATTGTTAATTGAAATGGTGTCTATTTTCTCAGTCTACAGGTGCTGCTTGACGTGTTGTTCTTTAATTACTGTTTTTGTTTGCTTTAAAAAGTGACAAAAGCTGGGTGCGAAATGTGAGGAGGATGCAGGGTGACTTGGACAGGTTGGGTGAATTGGCAGAGGTATGGCAGATTCAGTTTAATGTGGATAAATGTGAGGTTATCCAGTTTGGTGGCAAGAACAGGAAGGCAGATTATTATCTGAATGTTGTCAAGTTAAGAAAAGGGGAAGTACAACGAGATCTGAGTGTGCTTGTACATCAGTCACTGAAAGTAAGCATGCAGGTACAACAGGCAGTGAAGAAAGCTAATGGCATGTTGGCCTTCGCAACAAGAGTAGTTGAGTAGAGGACCAAAGAGGTCCTTCTGCAGTTGTACAGGGCCTTGGTGAGACCACACCTGGAGTATTGTGTGCAGTTTTTGTCTCCAAATTTGAGGAAGGACATTCTTGCTATAGAGGGACTGTAGCGTAGGTTCACGAGGGTAATTCTCAGGATGGCGGGACTGTCATGTGTTGAAAGAATGGAGCGACTGGGCTTGTATGCACTGGATTTTAGAAGGATGAGAGGGGAACTTATTGAAACATGATTATTAAGGGATTGGACACGCTAGAGGCAGGAAACATGTTCCCGATGTTGGAGTCCAGAACCAGGGGCAAAGATTAAGAATAAAGGGTAGGCCATTTAGAACGGATATGTGGAAAAACATTTTCACCCAGAAAGTTCAGAATCTGTGGAATTCTCTGCTTCAGAAGGGAGGTTGATTCTCTGGATGCTTTCAAGAGAGAGTTAGATAGAGGTTTTAAAGATAACGGAGTCAAGGATATGGGGAGAAGGCAGGAACGTGGTTCTGAGTGTGGATAATCAGCCATGATCACAGTGATTGTTTAGTGCTGGCGCGAAGGGCCGAATGGCCTACTCCTGCACCTAGTGTCTAAAACCTGCAAGGACACAAAAAATGAGTGTAAATAAAAAATGAACAAAATAAGACAGAAATGAAAGTCCTATTTCTTTAGGACTTGATTTTGTTTATGGCTATATCTTTAACATCATTAAAGCATGCCACCAATTTATGAATAAAACAAAATGACAAGGTTTTGATTTGATTTGATTTTATTACGTCATTCGAACCTCAGAGAGGCTCGAACAAAACTCCGTTTCTACAAGCCATACAAACAGAACAATTCATTAAAAAAAAAACACACACAATTCAATTTACACAAGCATCCATCACAGTGAATCTCCTCCTCACTGTGATGGAAGGCAAAGTCTTCTCTCTCCCCCGCACCAATTCTCTCCCGAGAATTGCAACAATGATTTTTGGCACCTCTGATATTAACCAATAAAAATGAATAAATGCGCAAGCAGATTTCAACAACATATTTCCACTGTAAATTACTACCATTAACTTTATTTTTATTGAACTCAACATTTATTGACATGACGAAATACAAATACAGACAAAACAAAGAGACACACAAAAGACAATCGCAAAATGACACAATACAAATCACCTAACCTCTATTTGCATCACATCGGATCCTCTTAACATTATATCATAGAAGCATCTTATTCACAGGCACCATAGCAAGCTCATCCATTCATACCCTTAATCAATCTTGGCAGTTGTAATAGTACTGGTTTCCATATAATATTAAAGGCCTCGATCCTCAACTGGAGTTTAGCAGTTATACTTCCCATCAAGTATACATTTTTCAATCTTTCCCTCCACTGTTGAACATTTGGTGGCATTTCCTTTCTCCATAGCACTGTTTTCATCTTTTTAGCAATCAACAGGATCGCCCCAAGCAAATATTTATGATCTCCTAATATAAAACAAGCCAGTTCCAAAGGTAGATCCACTCCCAGAATTAATTTAATCTTTACCTGGATGTCTCTCCAGTATTGGAACAATTTGGGACAATCCCAAAAAATATGTGTGCGATCACCGATCTTCCCACATTGTCTCCAGCAATTTACTTTAATGTGGAAAATATTTGGCTTTTTTTTTTTGTTTAATTTTGGTTTTGTTTATTTTTGTTAAAAGTGCGTACAATAGTGTGGTACTTGAGTACCTAATACATACATACATACATATTTCCATTCTTGTACAACTTCGTATTTTTGATTTAATAATAAAAGAACAGTGGAAGAAAAAAGAAATAAAGATTGTCGGAATAGATAGACAAGCGAGTAGACACAGATAGCAAAATAAATAAAGGACATAGAAGAGAAGCTGAAAAGATTGAAATAGAAGGAGAAAGTAAAGAAAAGAGAGATTAGGAGAGATCTACCTATTTCGTATTTTTGCCCATCCGTCACCCGGTTTTAAACCATTTAATTTCTGAGGTTATGTTATGTTGCACCATATGCTTGCAAAAAGTTGATAAAAGGAGACCAAGTCTTTGAGAATTGGTCTACTTTGCCTAGTAGGAGAAATCCCATTTCTTCAAGATGAAGCGTTTCAGACGTATTTGAAATCCACATTTTGAATGTTGGCGTAGTTGCGTTTTTCCAAAATTTGAGTATACGTTTTTTTGCTGTTATTAGACCGTAATTAAGAAAAGCTTCTTGGAATATAGTTAGTTTACTTCCCTCTTCCATTGATCCAAAGATAATCAATTCTGTATTGGGGTTCAATTTTGTGTTAAATAGTTTTGTAAAAATTCCAAAAATTTCATTCCAAAATTTATACAGTTTTATATAAGAGACAAAGGAATGTGCTATAGTTGCATTTTGAGTAAGACATTTGTCACAGATGGGGGAAACATTTGAGAATATTTTATTCAGTCTAGTTTTAGAATAATATAATCTATGTAAAATTTTAAATTGAATTAGGTTATGTCTTACATTAATTGAACATTTATTTACATATAATACATTTTTTTCCCATCTATCATTAGGAATTTTTATCAATAACTCTTGTTCCCAGTCCCTTCTAATTGCCTCTGTCGTTGGCGTTTCTATATTTTAAATTATATTATATAAGTAAGATATTAAATTGCTTGATTCTGCCTTTCTATTCATTCCTTCCTCCAATAAATCTGGAGTTAGGGTTTGATATCCTTGTATATATTTCTTCAAATAATCTTGAATTTGAAGATATTTGAAATATTTATTATTTTTCAAATTACATTTTAGTTGTAATTGTTGGAATGATAAAAGTTTTCCCATATCATACATGTCTCCCATTGTTTTAATTCCTAATCTTTCCCAATGGATAAACGTTTTATCAATAATGGATGGTTTGAATGAGGGATTATTAGTTATTGGAGAAAGAAGCGATAATTTTTGGCTTTGATATCCAAAAAGTGGTGTTTTAGCTGATCACAGTAGGATAGAGAAAATATAATAAAGTTTGTAATCAAATTAGGAGGAATAAGAACATGCTTTTGAATAACCTGTGATGGAATAAGTACATGGATTATAGGGTGGGGGGGCATTGATGTCCTCTGTGGGACAGCGTGTGAATAATTACTGGCCCCAAATGTATTCTTAAATAGGAAAGAGGGGGAAAACAGAAAGAAGCCAAACAGGAAACTTAACAAGGAAAATGAAACACAAGTTCAAATCGAAGCTTTACAATAAGATGACCTCAGGGCCATCCGGGATAATGAGAGTTTCCTGGACAGGGCCTACAGTGAGGTTGTCACGCCGAGGATACGGGAAGAGCGAAGGTGGGTGACTGAGAGAAAATGTAGTAACCGTGGAGTGCAGGAGACCCAGGTGGCTGTGTCTAATGAAAACAGGTAAGCCCTCTTAGGAGCTGTTGGGGGAGATGATGCTTCCAGTCCGAGTGGCGGACACGTCGGTGACTCCAATCCTAGAAATGGGACAGACCGGCGAGACGAACGTCGGGCAGAGCCATAGTGGTGGGTGACTCCATTGTCCAAGGTGCGGACTGGAGATTCTGTGGCGGCAGGCTAGACACGAGGATGGTCTGTTGCCTCCCTGGTACCACGGTTCAGGATGTCACATTCAGAACATCTTTGAGAGGGAAGGTGAACTGCAGGCAGTAGTTGTGCACGTGGGCACAAATGACATCGGGAAGAAGAGGAAGGATGTTCTGCAACGCGAGTTTAGAGAGTTAGGATGAAGACTGAAAATCAGGACTTCTAGGGTGGTTATCTCTGGATTGCTTCCAGTACCTCGTGCTAGCGAGGATAGGAACAGGGAGATGGGGAATCTGAATGTGTGGCTGAGGGGCTGTTACAGGGAGCAAGGATTTATATTTATAGACTACTGGGATCTCTTCTGGGGTAGGGGTGACCTGTATAAAAGGGACAGGTTACACCTTAACTGGAGGGGAACCGACTTTCTGGCAGGCAGGTTTGCTAGGGCTACACGTGTGGGTTTAAACTAAATAGTGGGGGGGGAGGATTTGACAAGTTAAGAGTATAAAGATGAAGTTAAAGGGGAAGTCAGTACAGGAAATGTTACAAAAGACTCCTGAATTAATGGGAAGGAATGTTCGAGAAGGGATAAGAGAGTAAAGTCAGGGCCAATAGCGATTGGTGTGAGAGGGGAGGTGAATACCGAGGTCAAAGTGTTGTATATGAATGCACGAAGTATAAGAAATAAACTGGACTAGCTTGAGGCTCAGTTAGAAATTGGCAAGCATGATGTTGCAAGAGGGCCAGGGCTGGGAACTGAATACTCAAGGTATACCTCCTATCGAAAAGACAGACAGGTGGGCAGAGGGGGTGGGGTAGCTCTGTTGGTGAGGAATGAATTTCAGTCCCTTGCAAGGGGTGACATTGAAACAGGAGATGTGGAGTCAGTATGGATAGAACTAAGGAATTGTAAGGGTAAAAATAATCTAATGGGATTATCTACAGGCCCCCAAACAGTAGCCTGGATAGAGGGTGTAAGTTGAATCAGGAGGTAAAATTGGTAGGTAATAAAGGTAATGCTATGGTTGTTATGGGAGATTTCATGCAGGTAGACTGGGAAAATCAGGTTGGTATTGGACCCCAAGAAAGGGAGTTTGTGGAATGCCTCCATGATGGATTGTTGGAGCAGCTTGTACTAGAGCCTACCAGGGAGTAGGTAATTCTGGATTTAATGAACTGGAATTGATAAAGGACCTCGAGGTTAGTGAGCCATTAGGAGGCAGTGACCATAACATGGTCAGGTTTAATCTACAATTGGAGAGTGAGAAGGGTAAATCGGAGGTGTCAGTATTGCAGTTGAGCAAAGGGGACTATGGAGCCATGAGGGAGGAGCTGGCCACAGTGGACTGGAAAGATACCCTACCAGGGATGATAGTAATGATAGTGATCCTGCCATATTAAACATTAGTACACTTTCGATGAGATTTGTGACGCTACCACTTTGATTCAGTTGGTACCTGCACACCTAATGACAGCTAGAAGCAGGCAATCATAAGCAAAGTAGTTTGCGCTTGGCACTACTATGTTCCTGCCAAAGTCAGCCAATGTTATAAGTTTGCTTTACACAGTTGAACATGCCTTCAGATCAACATCGCTTTAAGCAATCATGCATTATTTTCAGAATAGTTCTTGAATTCTTTCTTTTTGGCAATAGGTCCAATTCTTTATGTTTACTGGAGCTTTGCTACACTTGTAATTCTTCCACGTTTCATTGGTCTGTAGAGATTGGTCAGGCTGTCGCTGAAGGTTTAAAGTCTTAAAGTATGTTGTTCCAAGATGAGAGTGATGTGGAAGGCCTATGTCCGGAAATCAAAAACAGAACGAGTTAAAGAAAGGGGAAAGCCCAAAAGAGTCTTTATAACCAAATTCAGTGAGGACCAATGATGGTGTGCTTTGAAATGATCATGACTGAAATCTTCCAAATATTACAGCCTCATGCCCATTGGCCATGGCTGCCACGGTAACCAAGGCACACTGCTATGAAATGGAGTCCACAGAGTTTCTATATAGTGAGGATGACAGCATTATCTTGTTACGCTGCTCCAAGATGGCGGCTGCGGCGCGGGCACATGTCTCACGAGAATCAGCAAACTAGCAATAATTTACTTACTTGTTTATTTTACTGTTCCATTATTCTGTGTTCGCACTTCTGGGTGAGAAGCTAACTGCATTTTGTTGTCTCTGTACTTGCACACTGCACAATGACAATAACGTTTGAATCTGAATCTGTACCTGTTGAAACAAGGAACTGCAATGGCTGGTTTACAATTGAAGAAGTGTCCTGACCTGAAGCGTCACCTCCCAATGGTCACCAGGGATGCTGCCTGACCTGTTGAGATATTCCAGTGCTCTGTGTCCTCATCTGGTTTCCTCTTGCTGGGAGAGACAATTGGATTGAACACAAGAACTGCTTTATTTACAGGATTCCCCAAAGTGCAAGGTGCTGCTGGTTGCACATGCATTGCTTTGCATGGTCCTTAAGCAAACTTTGCAAAGGAATTCCAAATGATCAATGAATAGCTGCTATTTGACTATAAATAGTGGATCTTTGAGATGAATGTGCATTATCTGGGCAATAGCATGCAGCAGTTCAGCTGCATTTCACCCATCATGGCAAGCCCATGACTAGCTACCAGGCAGCAGGAATTAACTTCTTACAAAATAGCTTCTGACTGCAGTCTCAAACCACAATAGGCAGCAATGAGTGTCATGTTGTCACAAGGAACAATTATAGAAGATACTGTGATTATCTTGAAGCAATGCCTTGTGTCTGGGGGAATGACTGCGGCAGCACACAGCTGAATGGATACCAGGACTTGCTGTAAACATCAGAGTCTGGCCAATAAGAATGAATAACTGGTGAATTATAGTAAGTGAGAAATTGAGCTGCTAAAGCCATGAGGAGTGTGAGCTGCACCAGGAGGTTGTTGAGCAGGAAATGAAAGGGAAAGGTAATGTAGATAGCTGCTTTGTTCCTGAACGCCACATACCCATAAAGAATGCGCAAGCCATCATTACCTAAAATGCAACTCTCCATTTCCCAACAGTTCTGCATTGTTCAGCTTCACTCTATCACTGACCCTCGTGTCATCTTCCTTCTTATAATTTTCCGCAGCCACAATGTATACCTCAATTAACTCCAAACAAATGTGCCACAATTATTTACGACCTAATTTGGAAAAGTGTGTTCCCACAAAAAATATTTGTTCCCCAACCAGAAGCCTGCAATGAACCAGGAGGTACACAACCTTCTGAGGACCAAAATCTTGGGCATTCAGGTCTGGCAATGCACATTCAGATAAGAAGTCCAGGTACGACCGTGATAAGACCATCAAAAAGGCTGAAGGGGACTTTTGTTCTAAATTGGAGGATGAGACGAACGTTGGCTGGGCTCGCACGCCATCACTTCCAACACGCTGAAACCGACAGGCAGTTCAAGTTACAGCGAAGCATCACTCCCAGAGAAGCTCAATGTCTTCTATGCATGCCTCATTAGGGAGAACAATATGCCTTCTCTGGTCCCCATGGACCCCAATGGTATGAGAATCCCAGTGACCGAGACCTTCAGGAAGAAGATCCTTCAGGAAGATGAACCTTCAGATAGTGTACCCAGTTGCTTTCCCAATAACTGCAAGGATCAAATTGCTGGAGTTTTGTGCACATCTTCAACTTCTCATTGCTGAAGTCTGAGGTTCCCACCTGCTTTAAAAGGCCATCAATATTACCAGTGCCCAAGAAAAGTAAGATGATGTGCCTCACGACTGACCTGGTAAATTGCTGCGAGAAGGTTGCTGAGGGCTGAAGGTGGGCTGATGTCTCACAGAATGGGAGAATTTGGGACACAAACACTTTGCGAGTTCTTGTAAGGCTCTTCCACCCGGCAATGCAAACTAAAAACATTTTGCACACTTCGGACTCCTCGTTATTCTTCCTGCTGGCTGCCAGCCACTCTCCACCTAATGGAAAAACCATGATCCATTTCACCACCGAGACCTGGGCTCAATTAAAATCAAGCTCCATGAGAGTAATAGAATCACGTTCTACATTTACATTACTTGTAGCTGATCCCAGGGGGACCAGGACTAGAAGACTAGACTGCCTTTCAAGGTCTCGTGTTCCATTCTTGCCAGGTTGAATCTGGACCCATCTTAAACTGCGGATGGATTAGTTTGTCTTTAGACTTTACTTTAAACTTTACAGATAGTGTGGAAACAGGCCCTTTGGCCCACCGAGTCCATGCCAGCCAGCGATTACCCCGTACACTAACACTATCCTACACACTGGGGACAATTTACAATTTCTCCGAAGCCAATTAATCTACAAACCTATACATCTTTGGAATGTGGGAGGAAACCGCAGCACCCAGAGAAAACCCACGAGTTCACAATGAGAATGTACAAATCTCGTACAGACACCCATCCATAGTCAGGATCGAACCCGGGTCTGTGGCGCTCTAAGGCAGCAACTCAACGCTGCTCCACCGGGCCGCCAACTGTAGCTGAATCAGTTTCTGGAATCATATGCTATTACAACACAAGGTATTAGCTGAAGGTTTCCAAGTCAAGTATACAACGGATTGTTTAGTTTGGATGAGATTTCTATTCGCCTCCTTTTCCTTTCACCTGACCCCAAAGGAGCACATCCCTTGATTTATGAACAACCACGAATAAAACCTATCCTCAGGAGAGGAAGTAGCTGTACAGTTCTCTGGCATAGTAGCCTATCCGCTTCAATTTGTAGCGTTTAGTTTAGAGATACAGCGCAGAAACAGGCCCTTCGGCACATCAAGACTGCACCGACCAGCGATCCCCACATAAACACTATCCTACACCTACTAGGGACAATTTTTACATTTACCAAGCCAGTTAACCTACAAACCTGAACGTCTTTGGAGTGTGGGAGGAAACCGAAGCTCTCGGAGAAAACCCACGCAGGTCATGGGGAGAAAGTACTAACTCCGTACAGACAGCTCCCATAATCGGGATCGAACCCTAGTCTCTGGTGCATTTGCTTTAAAACAGCAACTCTATCGCTGCGCCACCGTGCCGCTCATTCTTTACAAGTTCACAGTACAGCATGATTACAGGATGGAAGGTGGCTGTACAGCTTCTCAAGTCCAAACCTGCTCTGTGGAGGAGCAATCCAAATAATCCCATTCCCTTGCCCTTTCCTCATAGCCGTAGAAATGTTTTCCCTTCAAGTACTTGTCCAGGTCCCTGTTAAATGCTTCAATTGAATTTGCCTCCATTATTTCCCCAGGTAGCACGATCCAGGTTATAACAACTTACTGTGCATAAATGCTTTTCCTCAAGTTACCTTTGGTTCTTCTATGAATTACCTCCAACTTGTTGTTGTGTTCAGTGGAAAGACTTTCTCTCTGCTTGAACACTAAATTAATTTAAACCCTCTTCTCTATTCCAAAGAGAACGGCCATAGATTCTTTAGTCCTTCGACGCGATCCGCCGAATCATTTTACTAAAGCTCCTGTTCCCATATCTGTGGTTTTCACATCTTCGCTGAAGTGGGATGCTCAAGGGTGGACACAGTACTCAATTTGTAGCCAAATCGGTGTTATATAGATCAAAAACATAAGATGCAGGAAACACACAGCGGGCCAGGCTTCAGAGTTTTATTGACATTCACCGTGACTTTGTTGCTCTTGTACGCTATGCCAGCATTTCTAAATCCCTGGATCTTTTATGTTTATTTAACTGCTTTGTCAATCTGACCTGCCACTTGCAGCAGTAGAATTTTTTGTTTATTTATGAAGCAAAGCAAGATTAAAAATATTGCTTTCAAGGAATACTAATTTCCCAAAACGTGCTAGTTTGTGTTGATCATTGTATCTTTTGTTCTGATAATTTACGTGCAATATCAGGTCTGTTACAGGATACAAAGAAAGAATTACAATATGACTATGTACACCGACAATGATCTATCAATTTAAAAGCTTATTTGCAAAGCAGGTATGGCAGATAAGAATGAAAAGCAGGTTATAAAGCACAAAGTGATGGCCTCTTGTGAGGCCCTCACTGACAGACATTTACAGGAAGCTTAATTTAGCTTTTGACAGGAACTGATGGTCTCCCTCCCAAAGCCCTAAAAATTAGTGGAGAGGAGCTTTGGACGCATGTTTGCATTCTCATCTACCATACTCCAGAGGAGAAAGACATGTCAGGGGACATTAGTGATATAATAATCATTGCCATCACAAGGAAAGGAGGTAACTGACTGAGTTAACTGCAGAGGGATGTCTCAGCTGTCTGTCACAGGGAAAGCCATTGAGAGGATCCTCGACAGGATATCACACATGTACGTGAAGGACAGACTCTCCAAAATGTGCTAACAGGAAGGAATCAGGAACTGGATCCAACTGCTCTCCATACAGCTGTCCAAATCCGTCCAGCTGTCCAAATTAAAAGGTGGGAAGTGGATGGATTCCCCATCATGTCTGGAGTCAGAGGGTTTCCATCTCTCCCCGTCTTGTTTGAGTGCTGCATGGAACCCTTCGGGAAGGGTTAGAGCATGAGAGGGGTGCCTGTCACAAGGCTCAGGAAAGGAGAGGACTTGAATGCAGGCACACCCAGACAAGTCCAGGAGAAAACCAAAATCCAAACATGAACGTTCCCGACGGAATACAGAACTGATTAGTCAGCAGGAAGTGAACATAGATAGCAGGCATATAACCCTTGACTGATGAGGGAAGCAGAGTGAATGCAGGTGTAACTCATGATTAGATCAGCGGAGGAATGTGGAGAGAGTATCAATTGTCTGGGGACGTGGCAGGTGTGACAGGAGCCCCCCTCCCATGGATGCATCCTGGCTTCCTCCTAGACTGATCCGGACGCTGTTGATGAAAACAACGGATGAAGGAAGGGTCCAGGATGTCACGGGCAGGGATCCAGCTCCTCTCCTCTGGTCCGTGGCCCTCCCAGTCAATCAGGTACTGCATCCCTCTGTCACGCCGCCAGGACTTCAGCAGTCGCTTCACCGTGTACGCAAGGCCACCATTAATGATGCGGGGTGGCCTGGCGGGAGGTACAGTAGGAGTGAGTCTAGAGGAAACAGGAGGTAAATAAACCCTGCTCACCCATAATTGCTCTCTAACTGGGGAGCGTCTGGACTTTACTGGGCAGGCGGCGAAGAAATATCTGGGACCTCCACAATAGAGACAACTCCTCCTCCGTATGCATCTCAGTCACTCGGCCTCGCTCAGCCTGGTGCGGCCGATCTGCGTAGGCTCCCCCTACACTGGATCAGGGCCTGGGTGTGTGAGGCCTCTTGCTTCAGAGGGAAGTGGGATAATTGGCTCACTCTGATGAGAGGTGCGTGAAGCGTTAGGTGACTGGTAAAGAGGTGTTGATAGCTTGGCTCGCTCTCGCCCTTGGAGCTGGTTATCTTACTGGATGTTTACATCAATCAGCGAGTCCAGATCAGAGGGGAGGTCACGAGAGGCCAACTCGTTCTTCAGGTTCTCGTCGAGGCCATGAATGAAAACATTGAACAGAGCGGTATCACACCAACTGCTCTCTATAGCCATGGTCCGAAAGTCAATGGCATAATCAGCAACAGAGCGTGCCCTCTGGTGGAGGTGCAGCATCCTCTAGGCCGCCTCTCTTCTGAATAAAGGGTAGTCAAAAATTCTTCCCAGCTCAGCCGAAAAATGGGCAAATTCCTGACAGAAGTCTAGCTGTCATCTAGTTGAATTCTCTTCGACTGCCAGTAAGTTCTCTGAGGCTTTCATAGCCGCTCCCGACATCTGCGCCATCTCAGCACTGACGACCTCATTTCGTTATTCAATACCACTTGCTCTTCCATCCTGGATTCTGTTGCTCCTCTTAACATGAAAAAGCCTAAGCCTAAAGGTTGGCCCTGGCTCAATGACAACACCAGAGCCCTAAGAAGAGAGTGCAGAAAATCAGAACGGAAGTATAAATCTGATAAGCTTCAAATTTCCTTTGAACCTTTGAGAAACAATCTTCTCAAATACCAGGAATCAGTAAACCAATACTTTTCCGACCTTATTTCCAAAAACGCCCATAACCCCAAGGTCCTATTTAGTACCATCGCCTCTATCATATGTCCTGCCCCCAGCACAAGCTTAACTGGGTCCCCTGCTAAGTGCAAAGAATTTACTACATTTTTCACCAGCAAAGTTAAGAACATAAGATCGAATATTTCCCCTCCCATCCGTGACCTAGCTGTCTCATTGGTCTGTTCTTCTAAATTAGACTGTTTCCAACCCGTTACTCTACCCTCCCTTGTAAAGCTGGTCTCCACTATGAAAACTGCTACCTGCCCCCTCGACATTGTCCCCACTGCCCTTCTGAAGGATGTAATTGCAATAGCCAGTCTATCATCAACAGTTCTCTGGCCACGGGCACTGTTCCAACCTGCTTCAAGCACGCGGTGGTCCAGCCTCTCCTGAAAAACACCCAACCTAAACCCCACCTTGCTTAGCAACTGCAGACCCATTTCCAAACTGCCCTTCCTTTCAAAAGTCCTTGAAAAGGTAATTCCAAATCAACTAATGCCTTACCGACACCAAAATACCATCCTGGAACGTTTCCAATCAGGTTTCAGGGTCCACCACAGCACAGAGTCTGCCTTGTTGAAGGTATTAAGTTCAAGATTGCGGACATCAGGAGTGGGGCACCATTGTGTATGGCTGCTCTCCGTCCTTTCACCGTTTATAATTTTTATTTTTAGTCCTGTTGTTGGAGGTCTTCTTTTATGTGGTGGGTGGGGGGAGGGGAAGGGGGACACTTTATTTCCTAGTCCCTACCTGGTCGGAGAGGCGGCTTCCCTCCGAGCTGCTTCTTCGCCCCTTCCTACTATCGGACTGGAGCGGCGTTTCCTGCCGGGACCGGCCAGAACCGCAGCTGCGGCGGCGCAGCAGTGAAACACCGTCACGGAGGGGGCGATGCCGTGCAGTAAGCTCCAGAGTGTTGTGACCGCTGCCTCCAACATCGAGGAGCTGCGGTCTGCAGGGCATCCAGTCACGGGCGGCCCTGGATTTAAAACACAGCAGAGTCTGGGATCCCTCGCCGAGATCGCCAGAGTCGGAGCTCCGACCAGCGCGGCCTGTGGACATCGGGAGCCGCGGTCTCCGGAGAGGGAGCGGCTGCTCCAGACATTTCCAAGCCATTGAGGAGTGTTTCTCCCGATGTCAGAGCTCCATCATCCGGCAAGAGGGCCTGAAAACATCGGAATGGCTACGGAGGCCACAAATAGGCCCCGACCTCGGGTGATCACAGAGGAAGAGGACTGAACTTTCTAGTGCCTTTCCCCACAGTGGAAAATTTTGATTCTGCTGTGGGGGGACGTTCATGTTAAATTCTATAATGTGTCGTTTCATTTTTCTTTTTTAATTTTTCTATGGATGTAATTATTTCTTCTATGTAAAGCTCTTTGGTTTCAACGCGAGTTGAGCTAAGCGTGCTATATAAATAAAATTTCCTTACTTATATAACAACCTGCTTCTCACCATTGACTGTGCAATCCTGCTCCTTCTTGACGTCAGTGCAGCATTTGATACAGTGGACCACACCATCTTAATTGACCGTCTCCGGTACAGGGTTGCTATTGATAGCACTGCCCTGAGCTGGTTCGTCTCCTACCTCAAAGATAGGAGTTTCTCTCCAAACATGGGCAACTCTTTCTCCTCCCCAGCTAGCCTTTGCTGCGGGGTTCCACAAGGCTCCATCGTAGGCCCCATTCTCTTCTCCCTGTATATGCTCCCCTTAGGCCAAGTCATTCAAAGGCACAGCATTTCCTTCCACTGCTATGCAGACAATACACAACTCTATCTCCCCCTGAAACCCAACAACCGATCAAATCTACTCAGCCTTATGCACTGCCTCGAGGATATAAAGTGTTGGATGGCCCAGAAATTCTTCCAACTAAACAAGAGCAAGTCTGAGGTAATCCTACTCGGCCCCTCGGACTTCACCAAAAAGATAGCAGGCAGCCTTGGATGCCTTACCGCCTTACTCAAACCTCACGTCAAAAACATTGGCGTGATATTTGACTCTGCATTGAAGTTTGACAAACAAGTCAATGCTGTGGTAAAAGCTAGCTTCTTCCAGCTTTGCACGATAGCTAAAATAAAGCCCTTCCTCCAATTTGACGACCTTGAAAAGATCATCCATGCATTTATCTCCTCCCGCCTTGATTACTGCAACTCCCTTTACACTGGCATCAGCCAATCATCCCCGTCCCGCCTGCAATTGGTCCAAAACGCCGCAGCGAGACTTCTGACGGGCACCCGAAAAAGAGACCACATCACACCGATTCTGGCCTCTCTCCACTGGCTCCCAGTGCGGTTCAGAATCAATTTCAAGCTCCTCTTATATGTATACAAAGCCCTTAACGTGCTTGCCCACACCTACATCAAAAATCTGCTAACCCACCACTCTACCTCCAGGTCCCTCAGGTCAGCCGACTTGGGGTTACTGACCAACCCGCAGTCCAGGTATAAGCTCAGGGGCAACTGCGTTTTTGCAGTTGCAGCACCTAGACTGTGGGACAGCATCCCTCTTCTCATCAGAGCTGCCCCCTCCATCAGTTTTAAGTCTAGACTTAAAACCTATTTCTACACACAAGCGTTTCTTGAGGTCCTATGAGGGATCGCTGTATGCATGTATTTATGTATTGTTAGATCTATGTACCACTGTCTGTAGAACGTTAGTACCTGCACTGATGTAAAGCACTTTGGTCAACAAGAGTTGTTTTTAAATGTGCTATAGAAATAAAATTGACTTGAGTTGACTAGCCATCTCTCCCAGGCAGCTGTATGCCAGGCTGAAGCACGACCAGACAGCAGGGAGATAGCGTAAGCTATTTTGGAGCGTTCTGCCCTGAAGCAGGACAGTTGTAGCACAAAAACCAAGGAGCACTGGGACAAAAAGGATCACCATGGTACCTCTCCGGGCTGGGAAGAACTGGTTCCTTAATGGACTGGATAAGGCTCGGTGTGGACAGAGAGGCAGCAGCGGAGTCGGGAGGATCTGGTGCGAGGTGTACAGGAGCTGGTTGAAACTGGTTGCCAACTGCTGGATGGTATTAGTAAGTTGGTCTATTCGAGCCTCATGGTCTGCCGAGAGTGGAGCCTTGCTGTTGAACAGCCCTGAGTAAATGAGCCAATAAATCCTCAATCTCGGGATTGAGAGTGCCCAAACTCTGGTTGGGCTGACCAGGATTGCCTGCCGAGTCCATACTGGCCAACTAATCTGTTAGAAGCTCAGGAAAGGAGAGTACCTGAATAAGTCCAGGAGAAAAACAAAATCCAACCACAAATATAGCAGAGGGAATACAGAACTAATTAGTCAACTGGGAGTGAACAGAGATAGCAGGCATATAACCCTTGACTGGTGAGGGAAGCAGAGTGAATGCAGGTGTAACTCATGATTAGATCAGGGGAGGAATGTGGAGAGAGTCTCAATTGTCTGGATGCAAAGCAGGTGTCATAGGAATCATTGCCAGGCAGTAGGGGGACTCAGATCAAAGCCACCCTGTACTGGGACGATGTTATCGTCTTCTGCTTGGATCCATGGTCGGATGCGCAGTTTGTTCAACATCTAAGACTAGTTTGACTTGGCATCAGGAGGCAGACAAAACTGTAGGAAGAGCGAGGCCATGCTTTTTAGCAACTGGCCTGAAAGATCGTTGATCCCTTTCACTATCCGTCTGATGACTTGAAAGAATTCAGGGAATCAGAGGGACCAAGGTGTGCACCAAACATTGACTGGAGTGGATAGCCAAGGTCAAACAAAGAATGGGACTGTGGGAGTGACGTTCCTTCCTAACAGCCGATAAAAAACTTGGTCATCATGCATGAGATGCTCTCACGGCACAAGAGTTTAGCATGAGAACAGAGGAGACTATTCGAGAATGTTCTCAAATTCTTATTTTAGTTTAGCGATACGCAATGTGGAAACAGTCACTTCATCCTTGCAGTGTCTGAGACCCGGATGCGCATGGGTTTTCTCCGAGATCTTCGGTTTCCTCCCACACTCCAAAGACGTACAGGTTTCCAACTGAGTCACCCTTGACCCTAAGGGAATATGCAAGTGAGAAGAGATGTGATTTGTTCACTGTGCTTGCACCCAAAGTGCACTTTAAAAACAATTAGCCTTGCAATGGATCTATGGAACAAGAAACCAAAATCATGGAACTTGAAAGAATGGGTTAGACAAGGTTGATGCCCATCTGGCGTTTATGATTCTTGGTATCTGCAATGCTATCTGAGTTCACTCACAAACTCCCCACCTCATTACTGCAGCATAGAAGCATGGAATGCATCAAAGGTAATTTGGTCGCAGATTTGACCTCTTGCCCCTGACGTTGCACTCAGCACACAGTTAAGCACCAGTTCTGCATTGGGTGATGCACCCTGTATCTGCCACTGCAGTTAATTACCAGCCATAGGTAATGCATCCAGCAAGCCCCGGTCATTTGAATGGGATGTTGACCTTTATTAAAATGTGTGAAAGTAAATGTTGCATTTGCCTTATTTTAGTTAACACTTTTATTTCCTAAAATTATATATGCTAATTATAATACTAATTCTAATACTTCAAGTTTATGTTACCGGTTTTAACATTCGTGTTTCAGCTGGTTCAGTTTCCGATCATCAAAGACTTTCGGACATTTGGAGGAAAAACCCTTCCGATGGCAAAGCTGTGAGAAGGCGAGCACTAAGATTCACATGAGATTCTACTGCCGGTAGTCTCCCTTGCAAACTCCACCACAGGCATGGTCACGCCACTGAAACTCCACCTCAAGCACGGCCGCGCCACTGAAACTCCACCTCAAGCACGTTCGCACCAGTGAAACTTCACCTCAAGCACGTTCACACCAGTGAAACTTCACACCACACAGCCACACCACTGAGGACAGCAGGATGTCCGAGTCATGATGTGAGAAGCGGACTGGATCCAGAGCCTTCATCGTCGATCCTGGCTCCACGTTCTCTCCACTATTTGGGTAAAGACATTTCTTCTAAAATTCCTGATTGGATTTACTTTTCATCACTTCAACTACAAAGCCCGAGTTTTGCTCTCACTTATATGCTCCCCTATTTTACTGTTACCACATCGAAGACTGGTTCTTGGCATGGCATGGAAGGAGCATTGCGAGTCCGTCTAATGTTGTTTTAAAATTTTCTGAAAGGATTGCAATGTTGCAGAGAATGGTTTGAATGCAGAGGTGTCAGTCTGCTTCATGTTATGCCATTCTGGTTCAGAAACAACAAGCTTTACTAAACCCTTTTGGTGACTTTCTTGAAGTTTTTATTCGCAAGTGGCTACACCAGTAATTCATAAGACCAGGTTCAATGAGAGGGATCTGGTGAATTATATCAAACTGTTGTATCAATGGGACCATGCATATTTCCCCACAACTACCTGCATGCAAAAGTGGCAGGAATCTGCTAAGGAGGTCTCCACTGGTGGCAAGAATTCTTGCACTGCTGTCCATGCTGTCCAACATATCATGGTAACGCAAAATTATTAAAAATTAGCCCACACTACATAAGACTTATTATATCTTCAGCTCTTTACCTCAACCAAATTCATAGTTCTCCAGCACCATTCTTTACAACGGACTCTCCCCCTCACTCACCACAGGTTTTCCTTCCCACCATTGTCTTTCCTCACAGCTCACTCCCTTGCTATGTCCTGCTTTCCATGCACACCTTTCTGTTTGTATTCCTCATGGCCTTTCTCCCTCTTTTCCTGTGTATCTCTTCCTCCATCACCCTCCCTCTCTGTGCTCCTAGTTTACTACTAACTTCCACCCTGCCCTCAAATTCACAGATAATCTCTGATACTTCTCCCCTGTTTCTTGATCTGCCTCCATCGTAGGGGACAAACCTTTGACGGATAACATTGTTGATTGCGTCGGGACTGGAGGGATATGGATCAGACATGGGCAGGTGGGACTAGTGTAGCTGGGACATGTTGACCGTTGTGGGCAAGTTCGGCCGAAGGGCCTGCTTCCATGCATTATCACTCTATGACAGCCTCTTGCTCCCATACAGAACTTGTTGAGAGTTACCTTCATAATTATGTTCCACCTTACCCTCACATTAGCTTAGACTTTTGCTCCTGTCACCTTTCTCCCCTTTCTTGATCTTTCTGTCTCCACCAAAGGGGACCGACGATCGACTGACGAAGGACCACTTCGTCCACTCATTTGCTAATTAAAAGCCATCCAACTGTATCACTATACTTTACCCTGCTTCCACATGTTCCAGCTTTCTCCACTCTACTACAATCGGTCTGAAGGGTCCCGACCTGGTGGCTGCCTCGCCAACAGTCTGTCTGTCCTTTCTTCTTTTTGTTATTTTTAGTATGTGTTAAAAAGTACGTTTTAGTGTACCTTGGTTTGATTTATGCGGGGGGTGGGTGTTAGGGGAAACTTTTTTTAGTCTCTTACCTTGACGGAGATGCAATTTGTTTCTGTATTGTATCTCCGTCCCCGCTGCAGCCTAACATCGTGGAGTTTGTGGCCTTTCCTGGAGACCGACGGGCGCTCCAAGCCGCAGGAGTCTGCCGGCCTTTAACACTGAGGAGCTTGCGATCCCTTTGCCGGGGATTGTCGCTCCAACCACAGGGCCTGTGGACTTTAACATCGTGAAGCCTGCAGTCTCTGGTAAGAAGAGGCCGATTCGGGAGCTCCATACCGCGGAGAGCGTTTCAACCGCCCCGACGCGGGAGTTTCGATCACCCCAATGAGGGCTTTTATTGTCAGCTGCGGGGGGTTTGATCGCCCCAACTGCAGATGGTTTGACTGCCCCGACCGTGGGAGAACAAAGAGGAAGATGATTCAACTTTATTGCCTTCCATCAATGAGGAATGTGGAATCCATTATGGCGGATTTTTATGTTAACTTTTATGTGGTTGTGTGTCTTGGTGTTTTTCACTTAGCATGGCAACTCACATTTCACTGTACCTTAACTGGTTCATGTGACATTAAACTGACCTTGAAACCTTGACCTTGAAACCTTGAACCTTGAAATGTCACCTATTCATGTTCTCAAGAAATGCTGCCTGACACGCTGAGTTACTCCAGCACTTTGATTCTTTTTTTGTAACCAGGTATTTGCAATTTATTGTTCCTCATAGAAACATAGAAACATAGAAAATAGGTGCAGGAGTAGGCCATTCGGCCCTTCGAGCCTGCACCGCCATTCAATGTGATCATGGCTGATCATCCAACTCAGTATCCCGTACCTGCCTTCTCTCCATACCCCCTGATCCCTTTAGCCACAAGTGCCACATCGAACGCCCTCTTAAATATAGCCAATGAACTGGCCTCAACTACCTTCTGTGGCAGAGAATTCCAGAGACTCACCACTCTCTGTGTAAAGAATGTTTTCCTCATTTCGGTCCTAAAGGAATTCCCCCTTATCCTTAGACTGTGACCCCTTGTTCTGGACTCCCCCAACATCGGGAACAATCTTCCAGCATCTAGCTTGTCCAACCCCTTAAGAATTTTGTAGGTTTCTATAAGATCCCCCCTCAATCTTCTAAATTCCATCGAGTACAAACCGAGTCTATCCAATCTTTCCTCATATGAAAGTCCTGACATCCCAGGAATCAGTCTGGTGAATCTTCTCTGTACCCCCTCTATGGCAAGGATGTCTTTCCTCAGATTTGGAGACCAAAACTGTACGCAGTACTCCAGGTGTGGCCTCACCAAAACCCTGTACAACTGCAGTAGAACCTCCCTGCTCCTATACTCAAATCCTTTCGCTATGAATGCTAACATACCATTTGCTTTCTTCACTGCCTGCTGCACCTGCATGCCTACTTTCAATGACTGGTGTACCATGACACCCAGGTCTCGTTGCATCTCCCCCTTACCTAATCTGCCACCATTCAGATAATAGTCTACCCTCATGTTTTTGCCACCAAAGTGGATAACCTCACATTTATCCACATTGTACTGCATCTGCCATGCATCTGCCCATTCACTCAGCCTATCCAAATCACCCTGCAGCCTCCAAGCATCCTCCTCACACCTAACTATACCCCCCAGCTTGGTATCATCTGCAAATTTGGAGATGTTGCATTGAATTCCCTCGTCCAAATCATTAATATATATTGTAAATAGCTGGGGTCCCAGCACTGAGCCTTGCGGCACCCCACTAGTCACTGCCTGCCATTCTGAAAAGGACCCGTTTACTCCTACCCTTTGCCTCCTGTCTGCTAGCCAGTTCTCTATCCACATCAATACTGAACCCCCAATACCGTGTGCTTTAAGTTTGTATGCTAATCTCTTATGCGGGACCTTGTCGAAAGCCTTCTGAAAGTCTAGATATAACACATCCACTGGTTCTCCCTTATCCACTCTACTAGTTACATCCTCGAAAAATTCTATCAGATTTGTCAGACATGATTTACCTTTCGTAAATCCATGCTGACTTTGTCCAATGATTTCACCACTTTCCAAATGCGCTGCTATCCCATCTTTAATAACTGACTCTAGCAGTTTCCCCACTACCGATGTTAGACTAACTGGTCTGTAATTCCCCGCTTTCTCTCTCCCTCCTTTTTTAAAAAGTGGGGTTACATTAGCTACCCTCCAATCCTCAGGAACTACTCCAGAATCTAAGGAATTTTGAAAAATTATCACTAATGCATCCACTATTTCTGTGGCTACCTCCTTGAGTACTCTGGGATGCAGACTATCTGGCCCTGGGGATTTATCGGCCTTCAATCCGTTCAATTTACCCAACACCACCTCCCGGCTAACCTGGATTTCACTCAGTTCCTCCATCTTATTTGACCCCCGTTCCACTGCTATTTCCGGCAGATTATTTATGTCTTCCTTAGTGAAGACAGAACCAAAGTAGTTATTCAATTGGTCTGCCATGTCCTTGTTCCCCATGATCAATTCACCTGTTTCTGACTGCAAGGGACCAACATTTGTTTTAACTAGTCTCTTTCTCTTCACATATCTATAAAAACTTTTGCAGTCAGTTTTTATGTTCCCTGCCAGTTTCCTTTCATAATCTATTTTCCCTTTCCTAATTAAGCCCTTTGTCCTCCTCTGCTGGATTCTGAATTTCTCCCAGTCCTCCCAATCTGTGTTATTTTTCTTTGTTTACTTCTGGTCTTGTTGCTGAATGTTATGTTTCAGGCTCTGTCTCCTGTTCTCAGGGGGGCATGTAAATTGGGAGCTTTTCATTGCAGCAGGGGAAGATTTAATAATTGATGAAAATTAAAAAAAAACTGCAGATGCTGTAAATCTAAATTAAAAGAAGATACTTGAAATACTCAGCAGTTCAGAGCTTTTTTTATTTTAGAAGGTTCAAAAGTTGTGCCTGCAATGTTTTCCCACTTTTCACTCTCCTTGCTCCTTGCATCCTTTCTTTTTCTCATTTTCTTACTGTCAGTCATACACATAAGTACCTTCTATTCATCACACAACTCAAACACATACAGCGACTCTATTACTTCATGAGATTTATGACTCGCAGACACTCAATGATATGGGGCGGCAGGGTGGTACAGTGGTGCAGCTCATGGAGCTGCTGCCTCACAGCACCAGGGACCCAGGTTTGATCCTGACCTCAGGTGCTATCTGTGTGGAATTTGCACCTTCTCACTGAAACCGTGTGGGTTTCCTCCGGGTGCTCCGGTTTCCTCTCACATCCCAAAGACCTGCAAGTTTGTAGGTTAATTGGCCACTGTAAAAAAAATGCCTCAAATGTATGTGGGATGAGTAAGTGGGACAACATAACTAGCATGAATGGGTGATTGATGGTCAGCTTTGACCTAATGGACTGAGGAGTCTGTTTCCATGCTGTATCTCTAAACTAAACTTAACCCTAAATTATACTTTGTCCCTCAATCAATAATCTTCCTAAACCCACACTCTTGCACTCATCATGACTATTCCATCTTAATGTTCCATGTACTTTTTCATCCACCTCCCACAATTTTTCAAGAGTTAAAGAACCATAAGCAATACAGCATGGAAACAGGTCTTCAGCCCACCAGGTCCATGCCAATTATCAACCACCCGTTTCAAGTATCAAGAGTGTTTAATTGTCATATGTACCAACAACAAAACAATGAATATCTTACTTGCAGCAGGTTAACAGATCTGCAAGTGCAATACACATAAATAGAATAATCAAAAGAATAAATTAATTAATAACCGTAATGCTAAAGTGAAACATCAAAGTATTTAGTGCAAGCAAAGACATGTTCCATAGAAGTTCATAGTTGCTGAGGTGAGGGTTGTGAAGTGTTTAACAGCCTTATGCCAACTCGGAGGAAAACTATTCTTAAACCTCATAGTCATGGTTTCCGGCTCTTGTACCTTCTTCCTGATGGTAGGAGAGAAATAAGATCTATTTACACTGATATTAAGTTAATCCTATGTTTTATTCCTCCACATTCTCTCTCCAGATTCTATTGCCTATTTATATTAAAGACATTTTCATAGTGGCCAATAAACTCCTAACGCAAAAGTCTTTGGGATGGAAGAAGCTCGAACACACAAACAGGAGGAAACTGGAGCACCCAAACAAAATACACATGGTCACTTGCAGACTGTGCAAATTCCACACAAATAGCACCCAAGGACAGAATTGAACCGGGGTCTGGTGCTATTAGGCAGCAGGTCTACTAGCTGCACCACTGTGCTCCATTATTGTACGTGAGAATCACCAGTGGTAGGTCAAAGACAATTAATGCATCAGCCATGGCATGATCTTAATTTTATAATTGCAGATACGGATTTATCAAATCAACTGCAATGATAGACTTATAGCTGCAATTTCAATTTCAAATATCAAACCTCTCAGTGCATTTTATGATCGGTGAAATGAAAAGAGTTTTGAAATCCATTAGTATACTTGACAACAAGTGTTATTAATCAGGCTATTTGATGAGATCCTGTAAGGTTTTGTAAATGGGAAACGTGGCTTGTCTTGCAGGCATTTAGCTTCTGGGATTAATTCAGGATGGAGCAAGTGTTAGGCTTGAAAGGTGAAGGCTGGTTTTGTTCAGTGAGGAACAACATTCCATAGGGTAGTATGCATTTATTAAGAGCTTTATGCAAATCATTATTTTTGTAACAGACACCATGCGGGCGTAAGCAGGAGGTTTATGTAGTCCGGAAAATTAGTCTTTGTAAATTTATTGCAGGAAAGGTTCTATCTTCGCTTTGAGTATAATGCAGTGTCAGTCATGAGCATGTAGAGTGGCGGGCAGCAGTTTGGCAAACAATGATGTCTCTTTAAATAACATCATTTTTTGAACTAACAACATTCGGGAAAGGTTGTTGTTCTTCATTGAATAGCGACTGCTGTTTTTCAGACTAAGTTGGTTGAAAACCTCACTGATTACACATTTTGAATGTTGCAATGCTGTTGTCTTCATTTGTGTAACTTTAATGCTGAAAAGGTGCAAATAAACATGAATGCTTCACTCAAGAATGAGGACATGATGTTAATGATTGGTATTAGGACACACAGAAACGTGTTCCCCCTCCATTAGCTCATCTGCAGGAGGGCAATCACATCTTTTTGGAAGCAAAGTTCTAACACGTTAATTGTTTCACCATTGTAAAGGACTCTGTTAAGCAAACTCTTAGTTCTTGCTTTTTTGGAGCAAGGTTCCAGTGCATTTAATCTTTTCTTAGACATACACCCTCTCAAATTGTTTTAAGATATCTATTTTCCATACTCTCCGGTCCCAATGTAATCATTCTCCCATATGGCATATGGCTTTCTTTCAATTACAGTGAATTGTAAGTTACATTATCATAATAAAGAGGAGCTGATGGTTAGAAGCAGACAAGCTGTGATGAAGATGATGGAAACAGGACTTGTTTGCTACGCCAAGATACTTCCTGTAGGACAGGTATATGAAAAATATACTAACTGAGCTGTATTTATTAAAGAAACTAGAATTAGCGTTTTTACGCTGCAAAAGTAAAAGTGTCTCGAAAACTTTTCCGAGTAATCGTGAGATAAACAAAAAATATGAACCAAACCACAGGGGCAACCTGAGAGCATCCCTACAAATAATGTATTGTTTCTTTTCCTAAGTAACTCATCAATATGCATATGAAAACATTCAGTGGTGTGAGTGGATTAATGTGTTAATTCTGAAACTATTCAGTAATTTATTTTTGTAGTTTCAGGACTTCTTTATTCTTGTTTACACAGGTAATCAACGTCTTTCTTTCCCTTCCTATAAAAATTTTGGCTGAAGAACTTTTGTACATTAGAACCAATTATTAGACTTACTGAGTATAAATCATTATTTCAAATTACAACTGAAGCTTGCATTGTAAAAAAGCCAACTCAGCATGACCAATTATTTGAATATTTGCTCCTTATAATAACCGACAGCCATGTGCTAATTACCAGAAAGATACGCTGACGCTCATTTTCAGCGTGAATGAACACGTCATGGCAATTGTTTTCACTTCACTTCTTTTCTTTAGTCGCGTCGGAGAAAAACAAAACTTCCCAAATACTTAAAAACCTTTCAAGTTTTTGTTTTAATCGAAAGCAGTATTTGGATCTTGTTTTCTAAATGGCTTCATGAAGCCCAAGTTGGCAATGGGAATGTGGGGGCTTTGACTGCTTTGTACAGCACATGGATGACATGGTAAATGGACCCTTTCTTGAATCTTCAAATGTTTTGCTGCAAATAAAATCACACGTTGCTCAAATCAGTTCACAACAACTATTCTATCTTGTGCTACCAAACGATGATCAATATTGATACTTTATTGTCACATGATGATCCACACCACTGTATGTGGCGCAGTGCTAGAGTAGCGGTAGAGATGCTGTCTTACAGTGCTTGCTGTACAGGTGTTATCTGTACTAAGTTTGTACATTCTTCCCATGACTGCATGGGTTTTCTCCGAGATCTTCGGTTTCCACCGCGCTCCAAAGACGTACAGATTTGTAGGTTAATTGGCTTGGTATAAATGTAAATTGTCCCTAGTGTGTGTAGGATAGTGTTAATATGCGGGGATCACTGGTTGGTACAGACTTGATGGGCCGAAGTTGAATCTCAAAACTAAACTAAACTTGGTTCTACTTACTCTCAGCCTAAATATTTCAATTTCAAACACAAAGGACAAAGGACAAAGGACATTTATTGTCACATACACCAATTGGTGCAGTGAAATTTGAGTTTCCCTTTAATGGTTAAACAATGGTTTCCCTTTTTTAAAGAA
Source organism: Raja brachyura (assembly GCA_963514005.1). The sequence goes on from OY740781.1 coordinate 182,927,412, forward strand.
CTTCAGTGTGTTCTTTCTGTTAAAAAGTTGTTTGATCCTGAAAAAAATGTAGGTCTTTATAAAACAAAATGTTTAATTAGCTTCCAAGGCCGACATACAAGAAGGGCTACAATTTTTCATGGGGTATAATTAGCCCTGATGAAGGATACTGAGCAATAAATTAACATGTCAAGAATACATTTTCACTTTGAAATCTCACTTTCATTCCAATGCCACAGCCATAATGAAAGTAGATTGATGCCACAAACAAGAGCAATATACCACAGCAATCAAAATAATGTGAGAGAGGGATCCATGTGTAATTAGGAAATCTTAGAAAGGAAAGGTCTGCATTACAAAAAAAATCAAAGAAAGAAGTTAAAGGTAGATCACTTCAGGAATGACCAGCGATTGATATTAATATTGACAGAGTTTGGCTTCTTTAAAACCTATTTTTAAAATCTAGGTAAATGCCCATCTGAAATTTCTCAGGATGGAGAAGCCAGAAGAAGAAGAGGCCCAAAGTGATATTTCCATATCTCTGATCCATGTTAATGAAGTATCCTGTTCTAAAATCTGGTTAAATAATTAAGAGGAACATGAGGGGTAAAGCTTTCACTCCGAGAGTGGTGGGTGTATGGATCTAGCTGCCAGAGGAGGTAGTTGAGGCAGGTACGAAAACATCATTTAAAAGACGGTTGGACAGATACGAGGATGGGAAAGGTGTAGATAGATATGGGCCAAACACAGTCAATTGGGACTAGCTCAGATGGGTCATCTTGGTCGGCATGGTTGAGTTGGGGTGAAGGGTCTGTACACTATGACTCTGTCATAAGCTGGAGGAAATACGAAATTTTGGCCTGTTTAACTTTGTTACAAAATAGCAAGACGTTCTACAGAGCAGCCTGGTTGGTATTCAATCGCAGCCTGAGTGCATAACTATAATTAAACTGTGCACTGTAAGGAGCAACAGGAGGGTCAGACAGCTTTTACGTCATAGTCTTACCATGTTTCTGTCTTGTCTCTGATTAGGATATTACTCTGGATTTAAGCAATCACATGGGCAGACAAAAGATGTTGCTTGACATACACGTGAAATCCTAAAAATAGCTGTAATCTTTTTCTACATATAGTGTACCTTAACATTCTTTAATTGTGTCTGTTGATAGTTTGTGCTGATGCCGATTTTGGACAATGACTCGTTGACAACTCACAATGTGAAAATTTAATTGGTCCATTTTGGAAGAATTCAATAATATCAGCTTTAAATAATTATAACAAATAAATATGATGTGCACTCTTAGGCATATTTTTAATCTCACAAAATTAGGAGCATAGTGCCACAGAAATTCTCAGTAAGATTGTGCTTTTAGATACTTTACACCTCCCTATCAAAATATAAATCATAAACATGCACAAATGAAATCAATTAATAGTTTTAGTGGGATTAAATCAGCGTGTGTATTTGGAACATTTATAAAATAGATAATGCATTGAAAAAAAACAAATCTGATTCTCTCTGGCCTACTCTATTTTAAAAAGGGAGACAAAAGTGCTGGAGAAACTCAGAGGGTGCGGCAGCATCTATGGAGCTAAGGAAATAGGCAACGTTTCGACCCGAAACATTGCCTATTTCCTTTGCTCCATAGATGCAGCCGCACCCGCTGAGTTTCTCCAGCACTTTTGTCTACCTTCGATTTTCCAGCATCTGCGGTTCCTTCTTGAACATCTTGTCTATTTTAAAAAGTATGTCTCATGGCCCATTTAATAATCACATTTTCAGGTTGGAAACAAATTTTCATCCATTAGTGAGCTTGAGGTTTAATGTCATTCAAAGGTATTTATCAATTAAAAACCATGCTCTCCCAAGTCTATCCAGTAGTGATGATATCTTAATATGTCAGAAAAGTAAAAACAAAAGGAAAGGCAATAAGTATGATCTACCATTCTTGCTTAGAAATGGGGTTGAAGGAATGATGTAGAATGTAAAGCGATGCCATGACATTTTAGCATGACATTTTAATTTTACTTATTCATAGAATGTAGGCAAGCATGGCATATATCGTCATCCTTTTTTTCCCCCTGAACCAAATGATGTTATACTATTTCAAGAGAGTGGGGAAGGTAAACTGTGAATCTAGGAAAGCAGAAGGTTGTATAATTTAGAAGAGATAGTGGAATGTGAGGAGAAATATACATTATTCTCAGCAATGTCAGGTCTTTCTCTGGTCATGAGAAGATGCCGTCCTCAAATGACTGACAATCTCTTTTCCATGTGGGATAATTTGTGGAATAAGAAAGGGGTGCACTGCCAGACTAATGCTGCAGCCTATAATAACCATGCTGTCTTCTCCCGAACAAGAAAAAATGTGTCAAAGAGAATGTTGCAATCTGAACTTGCAAAATGCTTGTTGCTTTTGAACAGCAGGAAGTATTTGCAAGGTATAAGTTGCATGCATGAGTATGAAAGTGTTGGTAAGTGCCTTTCGATTGCCTTACGGGTGCATTGTTCATGGGAAAAACATGAGAGGTGTTGACACACGGTATGAAAACATGTTGAATTGATGAAATTAAAAATAATGGTGGTAAGTGTGAGAGAGTGGGTTGGGGAATATGAAAGTAAGGAAAGACTGTTAATTGATAGATACTGTTGTCAGTTTGTGATGCATGGAGTAGTTTGTGAGTGCCATTTTGTGGTTGTTCCTTAGTGGGCTTTCTAGCTGCTTGTACTGGCCTCTTTCCTGATTGTACTTTCATCAAGGCCTTGTATAATGGCAGCAAGACATCCTCTTGCACTGCCCACGACTCCCTTGCAATTGTCTAATATTGCATTTGTTTTCTGATTGATTGCGTGACCATATATTTTTTCATGAATATTGCACCAATTGAATTGAATTTAATTGAATTGAATAAATGTTATTAACCAAGTATGTGCACTTACAAGGAATTTGCCTTGGTGCTTTGCTCGCAAGTAACCACATGATATACAGTTCACAATTAAGAATAAAACATTATAATTTAAACATTTAAAGAATGAAATAAAATACCAGAGCAAAAGGAGGCTACAGACTTTTGGTTGTTGAGTAGAGCTACTGCTCGTGGAAAAAAAAATTATGTCTGGCTCTGGCAGCTTTGACAGTCGCATTCCAGAGGGAAGTGCTTCAAAGAGTTTGTGGCAAGGGTGAGAGGAGTCAGAGATGATCTTACCCGCATGCTTCCTGGCCCTTGCAATGTACAGTTCATCGATGGGGTTGCAGCCAACAACCTTCTTGTCTGATCGAACGATGCGATGCAGCCTCCGGATGACATGCTTGGTGGCTGAACCAAACCAGACCGTGATAGAGAAGGTGAGGGCAGACTCTATGATGTCAGTATAAAACTGGACCATCATTGCCTGTGGCAGATAGTGTTTTCTCAGCTGCTGCAGGAAGTACATCCGCTGTTGGGCCTTTTTGACTGGAATCGATGGTGGCCTCCCATTTAAGGTCCCTGGAGATGATGGTTCCAAGGAACTGAATTGACGCCACAGATGTGACTGTGATGTTGTTGACAGTGAGTGGGAGGTGGGGAGGGAAAGCTCTCTTAAAGTCTCTCATTGTCTTAAGTGCATTGAGCTCCAGGTTGTTGCAATGGCACCAGGATGCCAGCTGTGTCACTTCCTATCTGTAGGTAGATTCCTCCCCATCCTGGATCATTGCAATCAGGGCCGTGACATCCACAAACTTGAGAAGCTTGACAGAGGAGTCTGTGGATGTGCAGTCATTGGTGTAGAGAGAGTAAAGAAGGGGGAGAGTACGCAGTCTTGCGGTGCTCCTACGCTGAGGGTCAGCTGGTCTGAGATGTGCTTTCCCAGCCTCACATGCTACTTCCTGTCTGTCAGGAAGTTGGTGATCCACTGACAGAGGAATTAAGGCACAGTCAGCTAGGAGAGTTTGGAGTATAATAGCTTTGGCACAGTGGTGTTGAATGCAGAGCTAAAATCCACAAACAAAATCCTTGCATAGGTCCCCTGGCAGTCTAGGTGCTGTAGGATGAAGTCCAGGCCTAGGTTGACTGCGTCAACCACTGATCTATTCGCCCGGTGTGCAAACTGCAGGGGGGCAAGCAGTGGGTTTGTGATATTTTTCAGGTGAGCCAGCACAAGTCTTTCAAGGGTCTTCATGATTACAGAGGTCAGTGTGACAGGCCTGTAGTCATTAAGACCGGTAATCCTTGGCTTTGCATGACTCTCCTTACCGAAGTCTGACTTTACACAAATTCTCCCATCCACTTTTAAAGTATTTTTTATGATAATAATAGTAATAATAACATTCTCTACAGAAAAAGAACAACACAAAGTGCTAGAGTAACTCAGCTGTTTAATAAAGAACTACAAATGCTGGAAAAATCGAATGTAGACAAAAGGGCTGGAAAAACTCAATGGGTGAGGCAGCATCTATGGAGCAAAGGAATAGGTGAAGTTTCGGGTCGAGACCATTCTTCAGACTTCAGACTTGAGTAACTCAGCTGGTCAGATGCTGGTTTACACCAAACAGGCACAAAATGCTTGGAGGAAAAGATAGGACTGGAAACCTCACTCAGAGAGGTCTTTAACAACACAGATATTGGTGAAGATATTGGAGAATTTTTCCAAGGATGCAACAGAATATAGATCAGTTGGAAATTGGGCAGAGATGGCAAATGGAGTTAATCCAGACCACTGTGGGGTGTTGCATTTTGCAAGGTCACATGCAAGGGAAAAGTAGCAGGACGCTTTGGAGCATTGATGTGCAGAGGGATTTGGGGTTCATCAGTTATAGGAGCAGAATTAGACCATTCGGACCATCAAGTCTACTTCACCTTTCAATCACGGCTGATCTATCTTTCCTTCTCAACCCCGTTCAGGAAGTCAGATTCTTCTGTATTATTTCACCACAAACTGATATTTATCAGTTTTTATTATTTTTCTGCCACTTATTCCTTTTACTAAAATGAACAACTTTACATTTACTCAAAAATGAACTCTATCTGCTACCTTCTTATTTATTCTTTTTAAACTAACCTAGAACCTTTTCCAATTCATGCTTCATTGGATAGTGGTAATCCCCAGTCAGATGTGAGTAATTGCAGTGTCATTATATGGTGGGAAGAGAAGATTACATTCTCTTGATGGAGATGTCCATTTCCTTGCACTTGTGTGGGCTTTGTATTCCTTTTCATTTATCAAAACGAAGCTTATTATTTATCCTGAACTTTTCATTCAAGGCTCGGAATAATTTGTCACCTGAGCGTTTTTTCCCCTGACCCTCAGAGGAACCACAAAACAACTAAAGTATCTTTTCCAATATTACTAAGAAAGCCTTTTGTGCCGACATCCTCACCCCCTCCCCCGTTGATTTTCCCTCTACTCTTCAATTCATCTGAGTCTGCATGATAGTCAACTTCTGGATGATTCAGCAAATCTTAATACATTTTAAGAATCATAGAAATGAGTAATAAGAATGCTTTCAATACACCAGTGCTGTGCTCTATATTATAGTTATTTTCCTGCAGAGTGTTTGTTTGTAAAATGCAATGCAGAGTGCAATGTAGATTTGGCTTGAAAATGGTGAGGTGATCAATATTCGAGGATGCAAAATCCTCAGGGGAATGAGGAAAAGGGAGAGTAGTGGCAGTATTAATTATGTAAACTGTTGTAGGGCTGGAAAGAGAAGATCTCATGGAGTCATATAGCACGGAAGCAGGCCTTTCAGCCCAACTCATCCAAGTCGTCCCATTCAAACTCGTCCCATTTGCCCACATTTGGCCATATCCCATCTAAACCTTTCCTATCCATGTACCTGTACTCTGTAAAATGTTGCCTCACCAGCACCCGTAAACCCAATTACTTAGTTGAAATCATTATATGTAGCCCCAGTTACCCAATTCACTAGAAAAAAGATCGAAGAATAAGGCAAGTGAGCACATCCCAATGGAACAATACTGTTACCAGCTCTTCATGAATTGAAGCCCATTCGTTTCACACCAATCTTTGATTCTCGTTGAAATCCCCTATTTTATTTACCCTTTACCATCCGCACAGGTAGTCAGGGAATTTTACTCAGAAGTTGAGATTGCTTACTTTAGTGCAGAGAATATTAAGGAGAGATTTACTTGATGCATTTATATGCATGAGACTTCCAGGGAGTCAGTAAATAGATAAGAGGAAAGTATTTCTTCTGGCAGTTGGCCCATTAAGCAAAGTAAGTTACTTGGCACAAGAGCTAGAGTTGAGACGAAGAGAACATTTTTTGTGTAGCAAGTAATTATGATCTGGAATGAACAGCCTAAAGCGGTGGTGGAAACAGATTCAGTAGTGACTTTCAAACTGAATTTGGATAAATCCTTCAAGGAGAGAAATTTGCAGAGATGTGAGGAAACAGTGGGGGGAGTTGAACTAATTGGATAACTCTTTCAAAGGGCCGGAAGAATGAAGCAAAGGCCTCCATTTGTGCGGTACGATTACATTGATTTCATTTGACATTTCAAGTTTAGTTTACAATGATTATGTGGCAAAGTCCTCACAATGTTGCACTGTGGCGATTATTTCTGGAACCAACAACCCACCCTTTCCTAGGGTCATTAGAACATGATTTGGGGCTATGCTACTTAAACAATGTTCATGGATCCCAAATTCTGCAGCTGCTTTGGTATCCTGCTGCCAGTAGATTCACCAGCATTCAGATGCATGAGTCCCAGTATCACAACGGTTCATCTTTTGAGAACAGATTTACTCTGTGTTCCTTCAAAGTCTTCAATGCAAGGTAGCAGTGACCAGAGCATAAATTTGTAGATTGCAAATACCTCTGCCCCTTCCCCAAGTTTCAATTTGGTTTTGCCGGTCATATCTTCTCATTTAATAAAGTTTAGATCAAAGGGTTCAGATTGCAATAAAGAAGCTGAGGGACAATTGAAAAAATATATAGAAATATAGTATGGATGGTGGGTATACTATATTTCCAATCTGGAAATTATTTCATTCCGCACGGTACTTCATTAGCACTTTCTAACTCGTTATTCTTCAAGGCAGCAAGGGATTGGAATACCCTACCAGCCAGCTTCAGAGAACTCCAAAAGCATCAACACATACAAAGATGCACTCCAAAAGCATCTCCATCTTGACTAGCATATCTTCCACCATCATAGTGCTGAGTGATGCTCTACCTAGAACTTTTCAGCGTACTACATCCAGATCCAGATATGGAATGAGCTGCCAGAGGAGGTAGTTGAGGCAGAAAATATAACAACATTTAAAAGATATTTAGACAGGTGCATGGATAGGAAAGGTTTAGAGGGGTATGGGCCGAACAATGGTCAGTGGTACTCGTGTAGAGGGGGCACCTCATTCGGCATGGGCACTGTGCCTTGTTTCCGTGCTGTATGACTCTATGCCGCTATGACTCAATCATGCAACCACTCCCCTGATTAACGATAATTCTACAGAAAAAGAATCTGCTTTTTATTTTTGCATTTACTAATCCACTGCCCCAGAACTATTAATCAGCAGTAAAAGATCAGTTTTTGGGTGTCCACAGTTCATACGTTCATAAGTAATAGGAGCAGAATGAGTCCATCCAGCCCTTTGAGTCCATTCTGCCATTTAATCATGGATGATCTATCTTGTTCTCTCAACCCCATTCTCCTGCCTTCTCCCCGTAACCAGACAATCTCTTCTTTAAAAGTACCCAATGACTTGGCCTCCTACAATCAATGTGAAGAAGGGTCCCCACCCAAAACGTTGCCCGTCCATGTCCTCCACAGATGCTGTCTGACCTGCTGTGTTCTACGAAGGTAGAAGTTTGTTAAACTTGGTGAAGAGTTGAAGAACCTCAATCTCACAAATATTAATCCTCATAGACTACATAGATAGAAGACACAGGAAAACTTGTAGATTTCATGGAGATGAAGCCTACAAGTGTTAGATCCTGCAAGCCTCCTCCTCCACCGTCTATAACTATGCCTGTTCCACCTCTGCAGCTTGACCCGAATATCCCATTTCTGTAGCACAGCCAGCAATACAACTACAAAAACACACACTGTAAGAAGCTTCCAAGTGCTGAAATGGCAGTGCAATTATTTGTATTCCATGGGGGCATTTATTAGAAAGAGTAGTTATTCTCCAAAGCGCTCAGCTACAGAGTGCTGTTCAAACAATCAGTGTGAGTGGCCCTTGAAATCATGCAGATACTAAGCAAACAGCATGATGAAAACTTGGATGGGCTGTGATTGTCCAGTGGCAGGAGCACTTGGGGACTAAGTGGAATTCAAGGATTATGGATCAAGCTGAAAGCAACAACACCCGTGTGACTAAATTTATAGTCCATATGGTCTGTGCCAGGAAGTAGGAAGCAGGAAATACAAATTATATTAAAATTATGTATGGAAAGTATAATAACAATTGGGAAAAGCAGTAGGATTAAAGGAGGGAAGGTAAAGAAAAAGGCAGAAAAAATAAGGTATATTTTACAAATTTCCAACACCAATTAACTTCTGAGAAATTTAGAATTTATCTTGTAAAATCTACTTCTCTGGAGCCCGAAAGGTATTTCAAGTAACTTTCACATCACATCATTAAAACCAACACATTTTCCCAATACCAGTCCTAATGCTTTCAGTTGGCTTTAATGGGAGTTCATTGGCAAGTTAATACGTTCACACCAATGTAGTCACTTTAGTGCTTTCCATATCTTCCCAAAGCCACAAGTGGCTAGTAAACAATGCCTATTTCCTTCGCTCCATAGATGCTGCCTCACCCGCTGAGTTCCTCCAGCATTTCTGTCTACGTTCTATTTTCCAGCATCTGCAGTTCCTTCTTAAACAAGCTGCTTTCTTAGTTGCTATTTTATGATTGTTGTGCTGGTAGCCCCAAACTTCAGCCCAATAAATGCTTTAATTTGGTTCTAATGGGAAATCTATTTCATATTGTTAATTCAAAGCATTTCTTGTATCACTGCATTGATTGTCAATGTCAGGCCTGGAGTGCTATCAAATAACATCTGTCCAGACATATCATAAGTGGAACTGTAAACAATGCCTATATTTTCACTAATTGTTAATTATTCTGGATTAAGTCATATTATGCTAGTGTCAAAATGTTTGATCTGACTTATTTATATGAAAGGTTCACACAGCTATGTTCACTAATGACTTATTATTGAAGTACAGCAGTGAACGGTTGATCTCACTAGTTAATGCTTCCTGCATCCTGCCACATCACAAAATTCTCAGGATATGATAAACCCTTCACATCTGTTACATCATTCACAGACTCGGTGGGGATTTCAGTTACCTAAAAACTCATTAACTAACAAAATTTGACAGGCCCAATAGTGTGAGAGGGAAGCAATCAACAGTATAAATTCCTTAAAACCAGTCATTATCTGTGAGGCTGAATGACTGATCATATCATGGAAGGTTGAATTTACCATCTCTCAATGTGGGAGCTGCTGAGGTTTTCAGAAATGTAATCTATGTAAACTGGCAAAATGAATCGTATGGTATGCTTATCTTCATTAGTCGGGGCATTAAGGGTCAGGAAGTCATGATGCAGCTTTATAGAACTTTGGTTAGGCCGCATTCGGAGTATTGAGTGGAGTTCTGCTCGACCCATTACAAGGAGGATGTGGGGACTTTGGACAGGATGTAGAAGAGGTTTACCAGAATGATACCTGGATTAAAGGTTGTTAACTATAAAGATAAGTTGGACAGACTGTCGTTGTTTTCTCTGGAATACCAGAGAATGAGTGGCGACCTGATAAAAGTTTACAACATTATGGGAGACAGAGTAGACTGTCAAAACTTAGAAATGTCACAATTATTGAAGGCATAGCTTTAAGGTGAAAGGAGAAAAGTCTAAAGGAGATGTGCCATGCAATTTTAGTTTTACACAGTGGGTGGTGGGTTCCTGGAACGTGTGGTCAGGAGTGGTGATGCAGGCAAATACATCAGGGAATTAAGAGATGTTTAGATAGGCACACAGATATGCAAGAAATGGAGGGGTATGGGTCATAGTCTGGCAGGTGACAATAAGTTATCTTGGCATCATGTTTGTCACAGATATTGTGGGCAGAAGAACTTGTTCTTGTGCTGTATTTTTCTATGTTCTAAGTTGTGTGAATCAGCATAGATCATTATCAATGTTGTAACATGGTCAAGAATGTTTAATTGATATCTGTACTGGAAGTGGAACAGTGAGATTCATACTTACTGCAACATTACAGGCTCATTAACACAAGAACATAACACATATAGATATACAATTAACACTAATACAAGACATTTATCAGTTAATACAATGAATTATCGGTTTAAAGTGTTAAAGTTAAACTTAATGGGCCTGTCCCACATAGGCGACTTTTTAGGCGAGTGCAGGAGACTGTGCTCGCCACATGATCGCCACATGGTCGCCACATGTTTGCTGATGGTCTCTGGTGAGTCTGCTTCATGGTCGTGAGAAGTTCCCGCATTCTGGGAAGTAGTCGCGGCCCTAGTATGGTCGCCGTAAAGTTTTCCATATGTTGAACATTTTTCTGCGATCAAAAATTGGTCGCCATGGAGAATATCCATAATCCTGTAGTCATAGGTGCAGTTGTCGCCATGTAGTTATGGATAGTATGTAGGTAGTCGTAGGTAGTTTTAGTGAATCACCTTTGCTGACCGGTCATTTTCATTGGTTCATTGGGGAAAAAAAACGTAAGCAGGAGTTTTCAGAACCAAGGATATCCGACTGGTAATGTTAAATGTCCGCCGAACTTCACAGCTGTGTATCTCTGGCATATTAAAAGTTGTCTGGCTTCTTAAAAGATGTCTCCACCCCTTCTCCCCCCTTTAAAGGACTTGCCGTACACTGTGCTAGCTGTCTCAATTACAGCGCCAACCTTCCTGTTCATCGCGGTGTGTGTCTGTATCACCTTCGTTTTGTACCATGTGAATATCAGACAGCGCTGCCCCGCTTGCTCGCTCTGTCTGTCTGTCTGTCTGTCTGTCTGTCTGTCTGTCTGTCTGTCTGTCTGTCTGTCTGTCTGTCTGTCTCTTTCTCGCTCTGTCACTCTCTCCCTCTCTGTCACTCTCTCTCTGTCTCTCTCTCTCTGTCTCTCTCTCTCTGTCTCTCTCTCTCTGTCTCTCTCTCTCTGTCTCTCTCTCTCTCTCTCTCTCTCTCTCTCTGCCTCACTCTCTCTCTCTCTCTCTCTCTCTCTCTCTCTGTCTCTGTCTCTCTCTCTCTCTGTCACTCTCTCTCTCTCTCTCTCTCTCTGACGGTCGCCGTTCCAGTTCCCGGTTTTTCCTGAGATTCTGCCACCCGCCGAGTTTCTCCAGCATTTTGTGTCCATGTTGACTTTCCTTCTGCCTTCACAGATGATTCCTCATCTGATGAGTTCCTCCAGCAGTTTGTTTTTTGCTCCAGATTCCAGCATTCGAGGACGCTTATGATATGTTGGGTGAGAAAAGTTCTATTCCACCTGATATATCATTGCTAGGACAGGTAGTTTTATTCTACATTTCTCATTCACGTGAGGATTTTCATTCTTGAAGCAGGCATGTTTGTTCCTGTAATTATTATTTTACCGAGAGAAAATGAGCCTGTTATCTTTGTTTATTGCATGTAACAATATATAAGTATAGTGTACTTCCAGATACTATCCCTTGGATACTAATTGTTCTGCCATACTTACCAGATAATTCAGAAGAAAATAGGATTTCTGTAATTAAACTGCATCGTGGAAGAGTCAGGTCTAAATCATTAGCCCACTGGAGCTTTAAATTGAATTGCACTACCCTGATTACCAGGCGGACCTGAAAGTTTAATATTGTTGTAATATAAAGAGACATGTCGTAACATAGTAAGCTTCAGAATGTGTGATTAATCATTTTCTTAAGCAAGAAATTATAATATTAGTGAAAACACTCTAATTTCCCATGTTTAATGTTAAAAAAATGCCCTAGAAATGAAAACACATCACTTTGGACTTTGTCCCCTGCACGTAGAGACTGGGTTAAGTAATATCAGTATTAACTGATTTTTTTTAGTTGGAGATTTCCTTACACAATTAGTCCAAATTGACTTCAAAATTTAGCATCATTTAATTACATATATATTGACAGATTACAGAAACATGAAAAACATGTTGTTTCTTTGCATCCCAATTTTCCAATATTTTCTTTCTCTGTTGTTTAGTTAAGAGAAACAGGATGGAAACAGGCCCTTCGACCCATCCGGTCTGCCCCAACCAGTGATCACCCGCACACTAGTTCTATCCTACACATTAGGAACAATTTACTGAAGCCAATTAACCTGCAAAGCCACACGTCTTTGGGTCGTGGGAGGAAACCGAAGCACCTGGAGGAAACCCACGCAGTCACAGGGATAACATACAAACTCTGTACAGACAGCATCTGTAGTGAGGATAGTAAGATTAAGCGAGCTTACCAGTTTGAAGTTTGACCTTTATTTTATGAGGAGTTACGGTGAGCAATTACGTGAAGAAGCCCCGCCAGTGCGCATGCGCGTCAATCTTCAAAGCAGCGGCGTGAAATCACAGTAACCACAGTCCAAGTAATATAGTGAGACTCCAAAGACTAGAACTACCAGATGATCTTTGCGATTATGAGGGCCGGGAGTGGAGGGTACGTAATCGCTCACCGTAACTCCTCATAAAATAAAGATCAAACCTCAAACTGGTAAGTTCTCATTTAATCTTACTATTTTACTTCGGAGTCACGTGAGTTATTCCGTGAAGATGTCAGTGATTTCATGCCGTAGATCCAGTTCCATACGACACACTGCTTCGGTTGACACAGGATAAACAAATAATGCATTGAACATTGTTTAAATTATACAATTAATGTTTTTAATAACAAAAGGGAACAGTAATAACCCCTCTCTCCCGGGGGAAATTACAAAACAGAACCCAAAACAGCAAACCCAAATCCTTCTGTCGTGAGGACAGGTTTGTCATAAAACCATGAAAAAGTCCCTTCACTGGACCATCCTGCGGCCCCGAGGATTTGGTCTAAAAGGACGTCCTGTGCCCTCGCTGCGGATGTTGACGCCGCCCTGGTGGAGTGAGATTTAAACACATCAGTGTCTACTCCAGCACAATCCAAAACCTGTTTCAGCCATCTAGAAATGGTTTGTACCGACACCCTTCTATGAGGTTTTTTGTGACTCATGAGCATCGTTGTTTCGGAGCCTCTGAGACTCTTGGTGATCTCTATATATTGACGCAGGTGCATAACTGCACATAGCCCCAGGTCAATGGGGTATGCTCTAAAGCTTATTTTGGTTCCAGACGTCCCTGGCCTGCTTTGTTTGATTAGATCATATACATAAAATGTAATACTATATACAGAAAAATGCATGCTGTCCAGTCGTAGCTTTTGCAATGTCTGGACCCGTGGCGCTGAAACGAGCACCATGAGTATGACCACTTTGAGCATTAGTTTTTGGAAAGACAGAAAAGTAATTGGAGCCCATTGCCAAAGCAGTGTGAGAACTATGCCCACATCCCAGATTTCCGTATATCTAGGTCTGGGAGGGTTCTTGTTAAAAATTCCTTTCATGAATCGGGACACCAATGGATGAGATCCGATAGAGTGTTGTCCCGACCCCTGCCATAAATAGGAGGATAAAGCATTCCGAGCACTATTAGTGAAACTATAGCTCAATTGCTCGTCCAAATGCAATGGAGCAAGGAACTCCAATACATCAGGTATGCCTGCAGTGTGATAAGATATATTTGACTGTAGGCAGAACATCTCCCATTTCTTAATATGAGATACGTATTGTTTTTTAGTACTATCCCTTCAGGCCGCAGTTATTACATCCACGGTCCGACTCGATAGTCTAGTCAGAATCTGCAAATCAACAGATTAATACGATCATGTAAAGGGTGACTCTCTCCTGTCACAGGGTGAACCAACAAGTTGCTGCATTTGGGAATAATCATGAATGGCTGTGTCATCAGTCTCAGAACTAATGGGAACCATGGCTGTGTGGGCCAGTCAGGAACTACCAAAATGCCTGAAGCGGAGTCCTGCTCAATTTTGGTGAGACATTGACTGATGAGGCAGAATGGGAGAAAAGCATAAAAGAACGTACGTCCCCAATGTAGCAAGAATGCATCCACCGCTACTACCCCTGGATCCGGTTTCCATGAGACGTATCTAGGTAACTGGTGATTTAGCCTGGATGCAAACAGATCTATGTCTGGCAATCCATACTGGGTGACAATCTTTTTGAAAACTTTAGGATTCAGCATCCATTCTGTGTTGTCATTAAATTTATGTGACCTGGTGTCTGCCACCACGTCATCGCTACCTGGTAGGTAGATAGCTGAGACCCAGATGTTTCTCGTAATACACCAGTGCCAGATGAGGTTAGCCAGATTATCATATGATAATGACTTAATTCCACCCATGTGATTAATATCTGCAACAGCTATGGTATTGTCAATCTGGAGCTGAGCATGTAAATCATGCATTGTTGAACAGTATGCTTTTAGGTCATAGCATGCCCCCCAACAATTCTACATAGTTTATACCATGCATCCACAGGATCAATGCCTCTTGCATTCTTCATCTGCCGCCGTTCTCCCCATCCTGAAGCACTCACATCAGTTTGTAAAACAACTGAAGGTTGTTTAATCAGAATGTTTCTAGTACAATATGAGACATTAGTTATCCACCATTGCAACTCGGTGATAGCTTCGACTGGCAACTGCATTGGTCTATCGAAATGACCTGCATGTATTCTGAGTGCCTGGTCCTTAGCTCGTTGCACATTCTGATAGTGTAGAGGCCCGAATTGCACTCCAGGGAAAGCCACCACTAATTTACCAATAACACTGGCTACTCGCCAGATGGAGGGTTGCTGTTCATCTACCAGATTGCTACAGGCCTCCATAATTTCAACAGTTTTGGCCATAGGCAGAGTCACTGACATGTTAGTTGAATCAATGGTGAACCCCAAATAGTCAATGATTCTAGATGGCACTAATTTGGATTTAGTTGGATGGATGAGGAAACCTAACCTCTCAAACATTTGTTTGGTAACGGAAACTGACAATTCAGCTGCCTCCCAAGTATTGCCTATGATCAGAACATCATCCAAGTATGCCATCACAATGTGATTCTGAGCCCGGAGTAGTTCTAATACTGGTTTCAACAATTTTGTAAATAACCTAGGGGCTGAGGTTAACCCATTGGGCAAAGTTTTAAATTGCCACAGCTGTCTCATCCAACTAAATTTCAAGTATCTACGGTATTTGTGATGAATTGGTATGGAATAATATGCATCTTTCAGATCTATACTCGCCATATCCTTTGGAAACCAGTTGCTTAGTAGTACTGAAAGTTTCCATTTTAAAATGTTTATACTGAACATAGGAGTTCAGTCGGGTTAGGTGCAGAATGACTCGACACCCACCATCTTTCTTTTGCCTGGGGAATATATTAGACACAAATTGTTGAGGCTGATAAGCCGTTCTTTCAATTATCCCTTTTTTGAATAATGTTCCAATTTCATCATTTACCTGTAGAGTTTCTGGGTTTGAAAATACTAATACCCGACTTGGTGTATGTTGTACGGGTGGATATACTTCAGGGATATACTCAATTCGAGACCCCCGGATACTGTCCAGTATAAACGAATCTGATGTTATGCAGCACCATTCATCGTAAAACAATTGCAATCTGCTCCCTACTGGTGACTGGTCTCTAGAGGATATGTCCTGGACAAGCCTAGTTACTCGTACCTGCATTGTTGCTGGATTTATTTGTCTCCTAGTCCTGTTGGGGGTATGCACTGGTGCATGCCAATGGCGTAGAGATGGAATACCCAGCTTGGTCCTTGCCCTGCACCAGCGTCTGTGGCCCGTCTGAAGGGGTATGGTCTACGAGGCGGCATCCTGCCTGAGGGATGTGTTTTGATGAGGATGATCGTCTTTGCCTCATCATCCAAGTCCTTAACTTGTTTTGCTAGATCCTCCCCAAATAGCAAGTTTGGTGGCTGAATATTGGAGGATCTGCATAAGGCTGCGAATCTTGGGTTGAGCGTAGACTTGATGGCAGTTTTTCTTAAGCAATTAATTTCGAAATGGGCGTTACACAGCAGGGTCAACATATCCTGCTGCGTGTTCGATAGTGGTGTCCCTTCAACTGTCCGCCCAAATGCCGTTATTCCTGCACCAATTAATTTTAAGACTCTTTGCAGCCTTACCACATGCGACCACATGATTGTGCCCATTTGCCCCCAGATAGCCTGGTTGACAGTGGGCACTCTGAGCAATGCACAGTTTACAGGTGTTTCGTACCTCTTTGACGTTTCTTCCATAATGGTTTCTTGGAGCTGGTGAGAGGCCATATAATTGATGTTCCTGGCCAGATTTTCTTCCATTTCCTCACCAGTTCCTGCCGGTATGGCGAATTTACATGCCACATCCAGCACACCTGGAGCTAAGCTCATGTGGTTTGGTGTATGCTCCTCCGCTATACCACCAACTTCAGGGTCAGAGTCATACTGCCCTGGCTCTCCCTGTTCATGCATAAGGGAGGTATCGTGCAGCCCTTGACCTGGCGCTGCTGGTATGGGTCCCCATGCAGACTCATGAACATATGGTTCCTACTGAAGGTATAGTTTCTCCCTATATGGACCTCTGCTGGAGGTTGCTGCCCAGGCTGCTGGGGAAACCTGGGGGTATAAAACCCTGGCTGGAACACCTCATGATTGAGTATTTTTTCTAAGAGTTGTTCCATCTTATCTAGACGTCCCCAAACTTTTTTACTGGTGGGAGGGGAGTTTTCCTGGCCTGACTCATTGGAGTCGACAGGCCTTACTGACTTTCTCTTGGCCTTCCTCCCGACTGGAGTGGCCATGGTGCTCTGAGGCACCGGAGTTGCTACCGCTGCCTGTACTGCCGGCGGTTCTGGAGCCGGCGTAAGTGCCCGCCCGCCAGCCGCGGTCCCGCGGTCAGGCTCTCTGATTGTGTCAGCGGCACGCCTCGCCCTACCTTTAGTTGGTTTGTCCATTGCTCCTGCTGGCTCCTGAAACCAGCCTTATGGAACTTTAAACAAAATCGCAGTGAAGTTTAAAACTTACCTGCGAGTTTTTAACTTACCGTTGTTGGAGCTGCGCTCTCCAGCCCGTCACTGCGCCATGCGTCTGACATAATGACGCGCATGCGCACTGGCGAGCCTTCTTCACGGAATCACTCACGTGACTCCGCAGTAAAATGGAACTCGGGTCTCTGATGCCGTAAGGCAGCGTCTCTACTGCTGCATCACTGTACCACACTAAGCTACTTCAGTTTAATTCACACAGTGCCATCTTGCATAACTATTGCCTTAAATATTTGCCCCTCGAAAGTTAAGAACACACAAACCTCACTTTGGCCACCAGCCCATGTTTATTGTGTCTTTAACGTTTGGAACAGTGTTTTAAACATTTTTTATTCCTACCACTCATCACAAAACAAATATAAAAATGTCTACATCAAATGAATTAATATAATAAATAAAGTAGTTCTCTATGGATCAAAATCCACTTGAGGAAAATACTATCAGAGGGTCAATTCAGTATACCAAATGGAAAATCAGAAATCTGGGATGTTTCCATACCATGAATGAAGGTCTTGCTTTTGGAGCCAACTTTAATGAATCTTCTACACAAAAATAAATCAATAACAGCAAATTATTTAATATTTTTGCTTTTTTCTGTCAAAGAACTAATATAACGGTTTCCATCAATTTGAAATCTTTTTAACAAATGCATCCAAAGTCCCTAACAAAAAAGAAAGCGGTCATGAGTAATGTAAGGGAACTTTTTCTGCACTCCTAGAATGCTGGCAAAACTAATTTGAAGACCTACAGCTACTTTTACACCCTAAACATCTCCAGTTCCCTTTGAATATTTGTGAATTATAACCATTGCAAATGCCACAGAATAAGCTTTTATTCTGAGGAACTTATAACTTTTCATCAAAAATCACAAACTGAGCTCTGGTGCGCAGAGCACTCGTTCACATCCTTGGACAAATACAATCAATATCAAAATAAACATTTACCTGTTCCAAGCAAAATTTGGATCCAAGTTTAGAGTTCTAGTATAGCAAACCACATCTCATTGAAGTGCAATGTCAAGAATCTTACTCCAAGCATAGCAATTAAATATGAAAACCTGATCCAAGTATTAAATGTTCCCAATTATCCTGTTTAAATCAAAAATTAGTGGATTAACTCTTGTGAATGCAGTGTCAAATATCTCACAGCCATTGATTTGGAAGTTTAATTTGTGGTATATAAAGTAAAACATGATGTGTTTACAATGAATTGTTGAATAAATAGTGAAATGCGTGGCAGCACGAAATTTGGACGTTAGCACATAGACCGTACAGCACAGGAACAGGCCCTTTCGCCCATAATATCTGTGCCAAACATGATGCCAAGATCAATTCTTATTTGCGTATAATTCCTGCATATCAATGCGGTTATCTAAAAGTCTCTTAAATCCCACTATGGTATCTGCCCCCACTAGCACCCCTGGGCATGCATCCCAGGCATTCACTAACCTTTGCCTAAAAACCATATCATGCACAACTCCTTTAAACTTTGCTCCTCTCACCTTAAAGCTATGGCTTCAAATATTTGATGTTTCCATTCTGAGAAAAACATTCTTGAATGTCTGAAATATCTATGCTTGTCATCATTATATATACTTCTATCAGGTCTCCCCTCAACTTCAGGCATTCCAGCGAATACAATCAAAATCAGTCCAACCTCTCCTTGTTTACAAATACAGAGGACTAGATGTTAAAAGTCCAATGTGCCAAACATCAATTTACTCCCGGTGGTGATGGGAGCCTTCTGCACTCACCTATGCTCCTCCGATGTTGAGAAAGGCTAGGCAGATACGTCGTTGGGGTTATCAAGTGGGCACCTACTTTCATCGACATTTCGCTGATTGAACCCACGACGTCTCCAGTAGGCTCAGTGGTGCATCCTGGCGTCCCAGAACCACCCCCCTCTGCATCTGTCTAGTCTGTTATTTGGGAGACCTTCAGCCAGAGGCACTGGCTACTCCGCTCTGCCACCCGTGATGTTTCTTTTATGGCCTGGCGCAGGGCTTGTCCGCTGACCCCCAGGTCCTTCATCAGTCTTAAGGTAGATGTTGCCATGAATCCTCGACATCCAACTTCTACCGGGCAGATCTTAGCTCTCCAGCCCCGCTGATCTGCCTCCGCTGCAAGCTCTGTATATCGCAGTTTCTTTCTTTCGAAGGCTTCCTGCACAACATCCTCCCAAGGGACTGTGAGCTCCACAAAATACACCATGCGCTGAGAGTTCGACCAGAGCACAAGATCAGACCTCAAGTTGGTGATGGCTATCTCTGATGGAACTGTAAGCCGTTGGTCCACATCAACCAGCATCTGCCAATCCCGGGCTGCCTCCAGCTGTCCAAACCTGGTCCTTGGTGGAATTTTCCATTGCCTTTGTTTCCCCCCCCCCCCCCCCCCCGAACAAACACAAAAGTAGGGGGCGCCATCAAGTATGGCTGCCCTGCCAACAGCTGTTAGTCTTTTCACCCTTTTAAAAAATGTTTAGTTAGTTAAACGTGTTTGTTTTGGCGGTCTTTTAGTCTTTTTATGTGGGGGGTTTTGGGGGTGGGGGGGAGAGGGGGAACTATTTTTCTCAGTACCTACCTGGTCGGAGATGCGGCGTTTCTCAGAGCCGAGTGGTGTTTCCTGCCGGGACCAGCCTTCAGCTTCAACGGCGGCACAGCGCTGGAGCGCCATCGTGGAGCGGGCGATGCCTTACCCGGTTCGCCGTGCAGTGGGCTCCGGAGGGCTGGGACCGCCGACTCCAACATCGCGGAGCTGCGGGCTGTAGAGCTTCCAGCCGCGGGCGGCGATGAACTTTAAACATCGCGAAGCCTGGGATCTCACGACGAGGTCGCCAGAGTCGGAACTCCGACCAGCGCGGCCCATGGACTTCGGGAGCCGTGGTCTTCGAGGGGGAAGCGGCCGCTCCGGACACTCCGGGCCGCTGAGAGTGTTCACCCGACGCCGGAACTCCATCACCCGGCGAGAGGGCCTGAAGCATCGGGCTGCCGTAGCGGCGACTGCGGAGGCCTCAATAGGCCTGACCATGGGTGAACTAGGAATGGGACTGGAGTTTTGTTGCCTTCCCCCACAGTGGCAACCATTGTGGGGGGATGTTTTTATGTTTATTGTTAAATTCTTTAATGTTGTGTATTATCTTTATTCGTGTGCTGCATTGGCAAGTCAAATTTCACTGCACCAACTGGAGTATGTGATCATAAATGTCCTTTGTCCTTTGTCCTTTGTTGTCTTAACTGGGTTGGTTGTTCTGGGCGCAGGGCATTGTTGGTTGTTCTCCTATGTTCCAGAGTTGCTGCCAGGCATTTGAGCACTTGATTATGTCTCCAGGTGTACCGTCCTTGGGAAACTATTACTTTACACCCAGTGAGGATGTGCCTAAGTGTGGCTGGTGTTGAACACAGGGGGCATGATGGATCTCCGCCCAGCCATTGGTTTAGATTTTTTGGGCTAGGAAGGACATCATAGGTTGCCCGAATGAGGAAACTTATGCTGCTCGCCTCCATCTCCCACATGTCCTTCCAGCAGATCGTCCTCTTTTCCACACTCTTCCATCTCATCCACTGGCCCTCTTTAGCTTGCGACACAGCCTTGGCACAGCAACTCAACTCCTCCTGTCGGCGGACTTCGGCCGCGACCAACTTCCGGCGCTCGAGTGATGATGCCTTGTTCCAGCAAGGTCGCTTTCCGCCAAGCCCCATGCCACTTCTTCCGTGTTGGATTTGCCCTATTATGTCGCCTTGGTGGAGAGCAGATTTTGCCTGCTGTGTAGCATTCTTAGCCGTCCACTTCTTTCCTGTTGCCAGGGTTGGAGCAGCAGCTCGGATGATAGTGTCCCTTGATTCTGCCAGGGTCATCTCTAGTCTGACTTTAGTGCACTTGAACTCATCTGTGAGACTAGAGAGAGGCAGCTGGAGTAACCCCCTGACCGTACAGGCCTAGGCTGCTCACGCACCGAGGAACACCTAACCGCTTTCTCACGAAAGAGCTGATTGTTCTTTCAATCTTCTCGACTCTTGTGAGGGTGATGTCATAAATGGTTAGTGGCCACATAAGGCGAGCTAGTAACCAAAACTGCAGGCACCAGATTTTCAGCTTTCCAGGCAGCATAGATCGGTTGATGTTCGTCAGACCTTTGATGACTTCTTGCCTAAACTCTTTAGCCTGATCAGTGTCCTTCAGTTTGAAGTTATACCATCTTCCCAGACTTTTGATTGGCTTCTCTGACACAGTTGGAATAGGTTCTCGATCAATGAAGAACCTTTGATCTGTCAGTTTGCCTTTGATTATAGAAATGCTTCTTGATTTGGATGGCTTGAATTTCATTCTGACCCCAGTGATGTTCTCTTGAAGCTTCCCTAAAAGGCTCCTAGTGCAAGGTGCTGTTGTTGTGATGATTGTCATGTCATCCATGTAGGCCCTGATGGTGGTAGACGAACTCCAGACTTCAGCCGCGCGCCACCCACTACCCACTTGGAGGCCCTTATGATGACTTCCATAGCCATTGCAAAAATGAATGGGGAGATGGTAGACCCCGCCATAATGCCAATCTCCGGTCATGCGGTCGTGAAGTCAAGCATGGTGAAACAGAGCTGTAGATCTTGAAAATAAGCCTTGACAAGGCTCACGGTAGTCTCTGGTATCCTGAAGAAGTCAAAGGATGCCTAAAGGAAACTGTGAGGGACAGTTCCGAAAGCGTTGGCAAGGTCAAGGAAAATGACGTGCAGACCTCTCTTTTCTTTTCTTGCAGTCTGGATTTGGTGCCAAATCATGCTGGTATGTTCGAGACGTCCAGAGAACCCTGGGATGCCTGCTTTTTGGACTGTTGTATCCACAAGGTTGTTTCTCTCTAAATAGCTGGTCATCCTCTGATCTGTAATGCTGAAGAAAATCTTACCCTCTACGTTGAGGAGGCTGATAGGGCGGAATTGGCTGATATCTGTGGATTCCTTCTCTTTCAGAATCAGGATTCCTCCTGCCCTGCACCATGCTTTGGGTATGACTCTCTTCTCCCAAGCCACTCTCATTAGCCTCCACGGGAAGTGAAGAACATCAGGAGCACTCTTGTAGAGCCGATATGGAACCCTATTTGGCCCTGGGGCTGAAGATGCTCTTGCCCGTTTTACTGTCTGTTCCACCTCCCTCCACTTTGGAGGACTAATGTCCATCTTGTGCTCTGGTTGTTCAATTGGTGGAATGTCCGATGGAATAGCTGTCTTCTGGTGTCTCTTGTCGTCCGCATGCAATCTTTCCAGATGCTCGTCCAGCTCCTGCCTTGATGATTTCAGGCTTCCTCCCTTTTCTTTGATGAAAAGTGATTTTATGAACTTATAGGGGTCATTGAAGAGGCGTGATCTCGTTCTTTCAATCTTTTTTTCGTGATTTCCGCAGGTACTCTACTCGTCTCAGGGTTGCTAAACTTTTTTGATGTTTTCTTGGAGAATGTAGATGCCCTCCTTCTCACTATCAGATGCCTTCCTCCACTGCTTCTTGAGCTACCTTCTCTCCCGGATCAGGCATTCCATCTCCTTTTGCCGTCTGGACTTGCTTTCCAAAGCTTGTGCCTTTTCTTTTTTCTCCCTTATTCCACATCGTTCTGCTCCACAGCCATAGATGATGTCCCCCATCTTGTCAAGCTTTCTTTCAACTGTACCCCTTACACCCTGTAAGATTCTGGTCAGGTCTACATTTATGGTCTCCCATTCTTTCTTCTCCGAGGCTCCAGGCCATTTCACGCGAGGTTTTCTTCCGCTGATCTTTTTCTCCATTGCTGGTTTTCATGGCTGGATGGGCTCCATATCTTCCTCTGCCTGCGTAACTGTGCTTGAGTTTCCTTCATCAGGGGGGCTGATGCCCTGCCAACTTTGGTGAGACTCCAGTCGCTGGACTTCATTCGACTTACTTGATTGACTTCTCAGGAAGTACTTATCAATGCGAGATCCCTGTTTTCCTTCTCTCAAGCACCCTTTCTTTCCTTGATGTATTTTCAAGCACTTTGAAGATGTTATTTTCATCCACCCGCAGGAGCAGACCCGAAGCCTCTTCTCGGATGATGATTGTGCGCATGGATCTTGTTGAGTGCATGTATTGCTCATGGTCTTTTCCGTTCCTCGGTCTATAGCCGTATTATCCATCAATGAGTCAGCTAATACTAATACTCCCTAATCCAGGCATCATTTTGTTGAACATTCTCTGCACCCTTTACAAAGCTTCCATATCCTTTCTGTAAAAAGGTGACCAAAACTTCACGTAATACTCCAAATGCAGCCGAATCAGTCCCAACAAGCTGCATCATGACTTCATGACTCTGATAATGCCTTGACCAGTGAAAGTAAGCATACCATATGCCTCATTTACCACTTGCAGCCACTTTCAGAGAGTTATGAGCTTGACCCCAAGATCCCTCTGTCCTTAATGCTCTTTCTAGTAATTGTATATTTTCCCCCTACATTCAACATTGGAAAGTGCAACATCTCATAGTGCTTGGATTGAACTCCATCTGCCATCTCTTTGCCCATTTCTGGAACTGATTCATATCTTGCTGTATACTTTGACATCCTACCTCATTGGTATCACCTGCAAACTTAACCAACCCATCTACATTTACATCCAAGTAACACACACACATATATATATATATATATATATATATATATATATATATATATATATATATATATATATATAGATATATATATAGATATATAGATAGATATATAGATAGATATATAGATATATATAGATATATATATAGATATATATATAGATATATATATAGATATATATATAGATATATATATATCACAAATAGTAGAGGCCCCAGCACAGATCCCAACGATACTAGACACAAAATGGTGGAGTAACTCAGCAGGACAGGCAGCATTTCTGGAGAGAAGGATTGGGTGACGTTTCGGGTCGAGGGTCTCGACCCGAAATGTCATCCATTCCTTCTCTCCGGAGCTGCTGCCTGTCCCGTTGAGTTACTCCAGCATTTTGTTTCTATCTTTGGTTTAAACCAGCATTGGCAGATCCTTCCTACACACTCTCTACGGAACTACTCTGGTTGCCGACCTCAGGCCTCAATACTGTCCTTCTCTCATTCCTCACAACCCTCTGTTTTTTATCAGTAACTCAATATGACCAATATGACCAACTGTTAATCCCATGTATTATAATCTTCTGGATCAGCCTACCACATTGGACTTTATCCAATGCGTTACTAAAATCCATATAGACAGCATACACTGCCCTTCCCTTATCGATTACCTTTGTCATCTCTTAAAAAACTTGATCAAGTTATAAGACACGACCTGCTGCATACAAAGCCATGCTGACTGTCACTAATTAACCCATTCTCTTCCAAAAGGATGTAAATTCTATCCCAAAAAATCCTCTACAGTAGTTTCCCTACAACTGATATGAGGATCACCGACCTACAACTCGCCAAATTCTCTCTATTTCCCTTCTTAAACAATGGACCTCATTAATTACTCTCCAGTCCTCCATGACCTTGCTTGCGGCTAGAAATGCTGCAAAGATCTTGCCTCCCTCAATAACATGCGATAAATCCCATCCGGACTTGGGGATTAATCCACTTTAATGCTTTACAAGAACCCTAACACCTCCATTATAATCTCAAACTCCTCTTGTTAGTAGTATCCACACTGATCTCACTATCCACCATGTCCTCCTTCTGAAATCAGATAAAAAATATCTCACCCACATTCCCTGACTCCAAGCACAAATTCCCACCTTTATCCTTGAGTGGTCCTACCTTCTCCCTGGTTACCCTCATGTATTTTTTTTAATGTACTGTAGGTATAAAAAGCCTTGGGATATTCTTTAATCTGACTCACCAAAATAATTTTGTGGCCTCATTTCAGACCTTCTAATCACCTCCTTGAATTCTTTCCTCCTTCATTTATATTCTTCATAGGCCCTGTCTAACTTCAGCTTCTTAAACCTTGCATATGCTTCCCTCTTTTTGAACTACATTTATAACTTATTTGGTCATTCAAGGATCTTTTACTTTCCCATCCTTACCACCATTCCTTACTGGAAAACGCCAGTCCTGTATTTTAAACAACTGGTCTTTATAAGACCATATTGGATGTGGATTTACCCTTAAGAACTCGTACCCACTAATAACAATTGCAAAAACAATTTAAGTCATTAAATTCTGATTAAATTGTGACATCTTGATCTGGGATATCCCAATTTTAGAAAAAATAGATCCACAAAATGTTAGTGTAACTCAGTGGGACAGGCAGCATCTCTGGATAGAAGGAATGGGTGACGTTTCGGGTCGAGACCCAGGAAATCAAATGTGGTTCCCAACCAACCAATTAAACATTTATTTGCAAAGAAGGAAAGGTGATTTGATACTTTCAAAACAGTGCAAATGGATACATGGTGAAAAATGCCAACGTAGCATTGTATAAAGATATTATTTTTATCGCAAAGGTATCCTATCACAGATAACTGTTTTAAGATTGATTGTAAATTGTCTTTCAGTTTCATTTCTCTTGTGCACACCCCTAAATATGAAACCATGGAAATACATGCAAGTATAAAATATTATGTCCATTACCATTGCTGAAGAACTGCAGTGGATTTAATCAGGTAATCCCAGAAATGGATTGGAGACTGTGATATACAAATCGCAATGCCGATTATGGCAATATTGTACTTCCTGGTCATTTAGATAGTTTCAACATCTAATCAGTGGTATCTGATTAGTGGCAGAGGACACTGATCTCAAGACTAGAACTGGCAGAAACTAGTCTACTGATTAGAGCTTGTGATATCTCTTGATGGGGAATTGCACAGTGGTTGAAGCAAGAGCAGACATACTTTCTACAACTGAAACTGTTCCCGTGTAACATGAGGTAAGCACACTCTCTAACTCTGCATGCATAGCTGGAACCCTTGATGTAGGCAATTAAATGGAGGAGAGATTTCCCAAACCCTTCTGGAGGTGGGATTCACAAGTGATAGGAGTAGACTTAGTCCATTCAGCCCATCAAGTCTACTCCGCCATTTAATCATGGCTGATCTATCTCTCCCTTCTAACCCCATTCACCTGCCTTCTCCCCATGACCTCTGACTCCTGTACTAATCAAGAATCTATTTATCTCTGCCTTAAAAATATTCACTGACTTGGCCTCCTCAGCATTCTGTGGCAAATAATTCCACAGATTCACCACCCTCTGATGAAAGAAATTTCTCCTCATCGCCTTCCTAAAAGAACGTTCTATAATTCTGAGGCTATGACTTCTAGTCCTAGACTCTCCCACGAGTGGAAACATCCTCTCCACAGGATCTAATCAGTGGTATCTGTACCTGTATCTATATTCAGAAGATATGCAGTGCCATGCTTAGAGAGCAAAGGGGACATCATTACAGGGAATCATGCTATGGATGCAGTTCTAGAAGATACTCAGTGACCTATTCTGAGTGAGCATCATCAATAACTACATACTGCACAACTGTCCCTATACTTGTGACAAAGGAAAGCAATGAAGCATGAAGATATATTAAGTAGGCCAGGCGGCATTTAAAAAAAGGAGGGTATTTGATTGAAATGGACATCATTCTTATTTTGCTTGGCAGGATAGATGTGGAGTAGATGGGATGTTTTAAAAAAAAAGTAGTAGTCACAGGCTCGGTGTAAAATGTTGGTCACTCAGTACTGAGATGAGAAGGAATTTCTTCACCGAGGCAGTGATGAATCTTTGAAATTCTCAACTCAGGAGGGCTTATTTGCCGAGTATATTCAATGTAAAGATAGGTACTTTTTCAGATATTAAGGGAATCCGATATATGGGGTTCGTTTGGGGGAGATGGGGCTGAAGAACAAGCGGGAAGGAATGGGAACGTCTTCCTGCTTGTATTCTTAAGAAGTTATTGACATGAAAAGAAAAACATACGACGAAAAAAATTGTTAGTAATTTTGAGGAAAACAGCCACGAAGAATAAAAATCATAAGGAGCGAGAAAATTAATTATAAAGACAAACTAAAGGAATATAAACGAGGACAAGAGTTTTTCTTGAGTATATAAAAAAGACGAGAAAGTTGCAATTGAATATTGCTTCCCTTGAGAATGAGGCTGTGGAAATAAATATGGGAAGCAAGGAAATGAGAGATGAACAAAACAGATATTTTGCATTAGTAAAGTTAAGGTCTTCAATGTTCCTTCCATAGCATCGAGCAGAACTCAGCATCTGTTGTTCCTATAACAACTAGCACCATTTACTCTAAGGATGGGGACATGCAGACATGCCTGTGAGTCTCTAGTTATTTCTAGTTGTGCAACATCCCATGTGTATTTCCCATGGTTCAATAATTTCCCACATGCCCAACAGAAGCCCAATACAAATATTAACACCCACTCATCCGAATCCTCCAGAGCGGTCCAGACAACAGAGGAGCCATCTATTTCCTCCATCACATTGAACATAAAATATAATAAAATAACAGATCCATTCAGCATTTCAAGTTTTATCTCCTTGTTGCTTTATTTGTCTGACCAGTTTTTGTTTTCATTTACAACGTAAAGTACAAAAAAAAAAATTTAGGCTATTAGTATTGGCCCTGAAAATTTAGCATTTGGCATTGTTCCTTCTGATTTTGCAGATTCAGGGGCTAATTGGAGAATTTCAGCAGTCAAACATTGCAGTCTGCAGCATTTCATTTCCATTAAGCCACCGCATTTGGGTGAGTCACTGTTCACGTAGCATAGGCCAAATTATATTCCATTAAACTCTTTTAAATAAGACCGCATACTGAATCTCATATTGAAGTGTTTAGCACTGGTATTCAATTCAAAGACTCCTATTTTCCCCTTTTCCTGACACAGTTTAACCTTGCCCCTGCTAAAAATTGTGGGAATTAATACTTGGTACTTTATGATGTAAAAGCATTTTAGACAACCCACTTACACTGTGCAAGTAGATTTGATTTAACATCTTAACTTACTAAGAGCACCTAATGGTCAGCGATCAGAAACTTTCTCTGTTGATTTGGAGAAATCTGCATGAAGGATCACTGCCCATCATGAAAACATTGCTAGGTAACTGACAATGAAAGAGGAGTCAGACTAAATAGCAAAATATGAGCTGTTAGAGGAACTCAGCAGGTTAGGCAGCATTTGTGGAGAAAAAAAGTTAGAGATACAGCACGGAAACAGGCCCTTCGGCCCACTGAGTCTGCATCAACCAGCGATCCACACGTATTAACACTACCCTACACACACACACAGACACTAGGGACAATTTTACATTTACACCAAGCTAATTAACCTACAAACCTGTCCTCTAGACTGAAACCAAAATATCCAGAGTAGGGGAAAGGGAGACAGCCAATATAAGGAGCTGACATGAAAGGGATAGGGAAAGATGTGGCAAACAATAGGCAAGGAGGGTTCGATTGGTAGATGGTCAGATGGTGGCGGGATGGGTGGAAATTGTGACAGAGTCGGGGTGGTGATCTGTGGAGGCAACAATGGACTACAGATGAAGGGATCTGATAGAAAAGGGAAGTGATGCATGGAACCAAATAACAAAGGTCGGGTGAGCAGATGAGGAGGGAACCCAGTGGGAGGAGTGTGTGGGACAAATTAAATGGAGTTGGTGCAGGGTAGTTGAGGGGAGGGGGGCGATGGTTTGGAAGGAAAGCGTGTGCAAGATGATCTGGGTAGTTCTGAAGGAGAGAAAGAGGGACAGAGGATGAGCAGGCTACCTGAAATTGGATAATTCTATGTTGTAGATTATCCAAGCAGAGAATGAAGTGTTTTTCCTTTGGTTAACACTTAGCCTCACCCTGGCAGTGGGGGAGACCAAGGATAAAAAGGTCGGTCTGGGTATTAAAATGGAGTATAATCAGGAGCTCCTGATGCCCATGCCAGACAGAGCTCAAATGTTCAGCAAAGCAGTCGCCTCATCTCCACTTGTTCTTACTAATGTAGAGGAGCCTAGGTCAAAGGCGCTGAAGCAATAGACAAGATTGGAAGAGGTGCATGTGAATCTCTGCCTCTTTCAATCCAAATGAAGGGTCCCAACCCAAAATTTTGACAGTCCTTGTCCCTCCTTAGATGTGGCCTGAGGCACTGAGTTTCACCAGCAGCTCAAGTCTTGCTCCAGATTCCAGCATCTGCAATATCTTGTGTCTCCCGTTAGAATAAATAGATGTGTACAAATGTTCTTCAGTTTTAATAAGCATAACTTAAAAGACTGGAGACACAAGAGGCTACGTTTAAAAAGAATGAAGATTGAGAAAGATAACATTGGCTTATTTTTCTTATTTCTATTCAGATGTAAACTCTCCTGGAGATGAGGGCCAAAGGTAAAATCTGTGTTGGCTGATTAACACATGCGTTGTGAAACTTGGATATTTTTCCACTCACACAAGTAGTCAGTTACATATATTTTGGATTGCAATAACGTTCCGTCATAATGTTGTCTTGTGTACTACAACAGTCAGACATGAAATCAGTAATTACTTTTATTATTTTGTTAATTGTTTGATGTAAATTGGTCAGATTAAACTGATATAAAGTGACATAAAGAAAATGTATCCACTCAGGTCAAAAAATGTTTGCAAATATGTTTATTTTACTGACAATCAGTAAAAGGCATATCTTTGCACCCTTGAATGGGATTAAGCAGATGCGTTTTCATAAAAGGAAGTATTTTTAAAAGAATAAAATACAATATATGAAGCAATAACATTAATGTGATGATTCAGTAAGATAACTATGTTTATATCTAGCATGTCTCTGCCTTCTGTCAGCACTGAAACTTCAAAATATCACCTTTCAATTCAAAATGTAGATGACATTTTTTTTTAAATGAGAGACAAAGAAAAGCAATCATTTCATGCTGAGTTTTTCTGACGGAGCCAAAAATTTGTAAGCAGTTTGGGCTGTCCTCAAATTTACCTTGTTCATTTAGGCACTTCCCAGCTGGATGCTTCAACAATAGCCAAGTTAAATTCCATCAAAACTGTGGTTCAAACCTCAGGTTACTCTTGAAAAACATCAAGGAGGTTTATTTCTTTTGTATTTCAGACTTGTTCTTAGAATGAGGCTGACATGGGCTAGAGGGGCTGCCATTCCTGCTTATCCCCGTTGACTTGAAATGTTGGAAGTTGGCCTTCTCAAACAACTGCGGTCTTTGAGATGGTGTTTCCTTGGGAATGGTAGGTACTGAATTCAAAGGATCTGACCCAGTGGCAATGAACAGATCAGAAAATAAGTGCAGCGTGGGGTCAAGGGAATTGAAAGACAACAGCGCTCTATAAAACTTGCTGCTCTTGTTCTTGTAGCTATAAGAAGTTAAAGGGAAGGAAAACATTGCTGAAATAACCTTCATCTGTTGCTACAATACATGAATTAATCATACACACTGTGGACACTGTGAAGAGTCAAACGTGAACAGATGCAAAGAACAAAATGTTGTAGCAATTCAGCGGGTCAGGCAGCATCTGGGCAGCATGGTGGCACAGCAATAGAGTTGCTGTCATCCAGCGCCAAAGACCCGGGTTCGATCCTGACAACAGGTGCTGTCTGTACAGAGATTGTGCGTTCCCCCTGTGACTCTGCCATTTTTTCTCCAGGAGCTCTGGTTTTCTCCCACACTCCAAAGACGTACGTCTTTGTAGGTAATTGGCTTTAGTAAAATTGGAAATTGTCCCTAGTGGGTAGGATGGAACGTATACGGGACAATTAAGGGATAGCGTGGTCTCTGTCAGGCCGAAGGGCCAATTTCTACGCTGTATCTCTAAAGTCTAAAGTCAAATCTAAATCTGTTGAGGGAATGGACAGAAAACATTTTGGGCTGGGATCTATCTTCAGATAGACTGGAGTAGGGGAAAGACAGCTGGTGAGCACGGTGGGGATGGGACAAAGCCTCGCAAATGATATGTGGATACTGGTCAGGAGGGATTGATTAACAGATGGGTGGAGTAAGTAACCATGGCAAGAGGTGAATAGGAGACAAAAGGGTGTCAGATTAAGGACACCCCTCCCCCCCCCCCCCCCCCCCCACCCACTACTATCAGTCGGAAGTGCACTTATTTTCTGCATAGGATTTCAGCATCTGCAGTTTCTAGTGTCTCAAGTGAACCTATGCATTGTTGAAGGCACTATACTTGTTCAGTGTTGCTTTAGATTGCTCCCGTTAAGATGATGGTAATCATGCCTCTGCTGAAAATGGTGAATAAGTTATGAAGGTTAGGAGGCAAACTATTTCTTATACAGTCTCTACCCTCGCCTGCTGCCAATTGTACATATAAGTGGTCCAGTCGAACATCTGGACAGTGGTGATCATCAACCTGTAGATGGCAGAGGGGCAAATAAATGAATGTGGTGTTGAATAACAGACTCCTCCTTGTTCCAGGTAATTTATCTTTTGGAAGCTATGGATAATGCATGGCAATGGTTATCCCAATCACTGAGGTTGGCACCGGCTGCTTCAATAGCAAATGAATGAATGAACTCTTATTCTGTGTTGAGGATAAACTTGTTCATAAAATAGTTGAATACAATGGGGCCACGGATGCTTCCCTTGAAAATTCCTTGCAGAGATCTTACGGAAGTAATGCTTGATATCTAAGTCCATCCAGCTACTGAAGAATTTTCTATTGCGTCTTATTGACTTCAATCTTGTAAGAATTCCAAATTATAAATTTTCTTCCAGCAATAGATTTTTAAATCCATGTCTGGAGTTAAAAGGCTCGAACTTACAGTTCTGCAGAAAACAGAGCGCGACCAGAAAAAAGAGGCAAAGAAGCAAAGATGGTAGTTCAAAAGAAAACACGAAAGGATAGACGACAGGAAGAAATAAACACATTATTTTCATTTTCAGTGAAATTCTGGAGAGAAATGAGAGTCAATGCAACCCATATAGATGATTGTCCAGTGTTCGAAGCCCATCTTACCAGGGTCAGTCGAAGGGAATCAGAAAGCTTTGAAAGGTTTAGTTTAGTTTAGCTTGGAGAAAAAGCCCCTTCGGCCCACCGAGTCCGCACCGACCAACGATCCCCACAGATTAACACTACCCTACACCCACTAGGGACAATTTTACATTTACACCAAGCCAATTAGCCTACAAACCTGTACGTGTTTGGCGTGTGGGAGGAAACCGAAGATTTCACAGAAAACCCACGCAGTTCACGGTGAGAACGTACAAACTCTGTACAGACAAGCACCCGTACTCAGGGTCTAACCCAGGTCTCTAGCGCTGTGAGGCAGTAGCTCTACCGCTACGCCACCGTGCCGTCCAATTTCTTTAGTTGCATCACAAGCAGATCCAAAAATATAGTTTCCTCCGCTTTTCTCTCAGGCATTGGTGCTCAGCAGAAGAATATTGAAGGGTATGGATAAATATTAACAGGTAGCTTTTGTAACACCATTATTAAGAAAGAAACATAGTCAAAATATTGAAAGGTGTGGTTAAAGGAAAGCTACTGTAACCTGTTTGTCAAAAATGCTGAGCAATAGGAAATAGATGACTGAAACTTACACTGTAGTGTAGGTTCTGCAATGAAAGAAGGTACACTTTTACGCCTATGAGTCATATGGATACTAATTCTTTACAACAGTAGCTTATATAGAATAACATTACTGTGCTAGTAGTGTAATCGATCAATAAGGCAGTGTTTAATATAACAACATATAATAAAAAATGCTGTAAATGTTCCATGCTGAAAATAAATGACATAGGCCATGGCAAATAAACTTGGACTTAAAAAAAGCATTGCACAATCAATCAGGCATGATTAATTGCAATACAGTATGTGAATACACACACAGCTCTTAAAGATTTATTCAGTACATGCTTTCTATCAATATTTACAGAGTGTTAGATGTCACCCATGTCCGGATGACCAATCATGACCATTTTGTGAAGCGTGGCACGACAGAGGATTCAATCAGGTATTGAGTGACTGAGGTGACTCGTAGAGAAGCCATTCATGCTAGTTTTGTGCAGGGGCTGATGAACTGGTAAACCACAGAGGGCCCCACAAGCACAGAGCATTGCTAAACACATTTGTGAAATAATTTTGGGAAAATGCTGCAGCTTTCTGTATGAAGGGAAAACATATTGAAATATTACTTTGAACCGTTCTCTTCCTGTTGTTCCTGGTGGACTATGGTACCAAAGATATTGTGCACCTTCTGGTCCTTTATAAACAATTATTTATTCTTCTTATCGAGTCCACACACAAGATTAAAAGTTGTTCAGCCAGAGCTGAACACACTTCTTGGCATCTGCATACAATGGTGATTCTTTATTGATAAGTTTAAAGATTTCTATTGTGATGTGTAATCTGCTGGAACGTCATGGCTGAACATCATGCCATCCCCTGTTCATGTTCTTACATGCACAATGATGGATAATATCTTAATAAATAATGCTGGACAACGTCCCACCTCCCTGCTCATTTAAAAGAAAGTACAGCCTGTTGTCATGTATAAGATTAGTTGTGAAAATCAAATCTAATACACGGCTGGTATCTGCAGCTCGGTACAATCACAACCCAGACACTGCTCTCTCTCTCAGAACATTGGAGCGCAAGCGAGATCCTATCCCAGTAGCCCAATCCATCCAGTCTGCACAAGCCAAATAAATCCCTCTCCTGCAATACCCCAATACAATATTTAAAGTCCTGATTTCAACTCAATCACATAACCTAAGCTCTGATCCTTTCTTGGGCTTTTCCTAACAGTAATCCTCATCCTATGACCCACGCCCCAGAATTGTCCTGCTTACTCTGCACTGTTGGCCAATGCCTGCAAAGCTTATTCCATTGCACACAGCAGCTTGGTCTTAATGTACAACAGAATATTGCACTGGGGTGCCATGCATTGGTCCTTCAGATGCCATTGGCATAGCATGCTTCTTCCAGCTTTTTATACTGTCCAGGTTCTTGTGATTTGAAATCACACATCATACTATCAGACTCGCCTCCATTAGCAAAGAGAAGGTAGTACAGATATATAAGAGACAATTCTATCCCAGCCAGCAAAGATGAGCTGAAAGCATGGTTAAAATCTAATGTCATACCCGATTCATGCCATCTTCCGCTTCAAAGCATTATAATTTTCTTCAGGTTAATTTAAGAGGAAAAACAATGCCAGTTATTATAATGTCTGTCATTATTGCAAATTTCTCAGTTGTAATCATCAAATATAAATGTAATACTAACATTTCACTGCTTTTAACCAGTAGATCTTTGAATTTGCAGATGTGGACCATTGAACCTCCTGCCAAGTGGAAGCAGTGAAAACACAGCCAAAGAGGCCATTTCAAGAAACAATTTCCACATGTGGAGCTGGAAAAGTGAAAGATTTTATGGGAAATTCAGATTTCCTCCACCCGACTTGCTGCTCCCACAAAAAAAATCAATACCCCATTGGATTCCAGCTATTTACAATATATATTAATGATTTGGACGAGGGAATTAAATGCAACATCTCGAAGCTGGGGGCAGTGTTAGCTGTGAGGAGGATGCTAGGAGGCTGCAAGGTGACTTGGATAGACTGTGTGAGTGGGCAAATGCAAGGCAGATGCAGTATAATGTGGATAAATGTGAGGTTATCCACTTTGGTGGTAAAATCAGGAAAGTAGACTATTATTTGAATGGTGACCGATTAGGAAAAGGGGAGATGCAATGAGACCGGGGTGTCATGGTACACCAGTCATTGAAAGTAGGCATGCAGGTGCAGCAGGCTGTGAAGAAAGCAAATGGTATGTTGGCATGCATAGCAAAAGGATTTGAGTACAAGAGCAGGGAGGTTCTACTGCAGTTGTACAGCGTCTTTGTGAGGCCACACCTGGAGTATTGCGTACAGTTTTGGTTGAGGGGGGATCTCATAGATACTTACAAAATTCTGAAGAGTTTGGACAGGTTAGATGCAGAAAGATTGTTCCCAATGTTGGGGAAGTCCAGGACAAGGGGTCACAGTTTAAGGATAAGGGGGAAGTCTTTTAGGACCGAGATGAGAAAATCATTTTTCACACAGAGAGTGGTGAAGCTGTGGAATTCTCTGCCACAGAAGGTAGTTGAGGCCAGTTCGTTGGTTATATTTAACAGGGAGTTAGACGTGGCCCTTGTGGCTAAAGGGATCAGGGGGTATGGAGAGAAGGCAGGTACAGGAAACTGAGTTGGATGATCAGCCATGATCATATTGAATGGTGGTACAGGCTCGAAGGGCCGAATGGCCTACTCCTGCACCTATTTTCTATGTTTCTATGTTTCTATGAGTTACTCCAACATTTTGTGTCTCTATGTTCGCTTCAAACCAGCATCTGCATTTCCTTCACACACATTCCAATGCTACAGTTTGATTGGATGAAAGTATTGTTGAGGAGATAGGTAAAACCTTTAGTACTAAGCATGATGTTCTTCAGGATACCAAGGACATAAAATATAGAACAGTATAGCATAGGGACAAGCCCTTTGATCAACAGTGCCAAAGAGATACAATTCTGACCTGCCTGTACATAACCCATACCTCTCCATTCCCTGCATATCCATGTGCCTATCTAAAAGTCACTATCCTATCTACCTCCACCACCACACCATGTTCCAGGCCCTCACCACCCTCTGTAGAAGGACATCATATTTTTTTAGCAGTTTCCTCTTGTCGCTTAACGTTTGATGTTGTAAAACAATTGTCAAGCTATTCTTCCATTCTTGTCTTCTTGTGTTTCAGGCAGCAGAGGTTATGTAATTCCCTCCAGGCGCTGTAGCCAGTTCATTGTGCTGTTGTCGAGGGCCGTGAGGTCTACCCCTCCATCAGGTGGGGCGGAGGACAGCGCAGTCGAAAATGACGTGCTGCGCTGTTTGCTGGTCTGCTCCACACACGCAGGCTGCTGATGAATGCAGTCCCCAGCGATGCATGTTGCCGTTGAACTGGCCGACCCCTGTCTGGAGCTGGTCAGGGCGGCCCACTCTTTGCGGGGCAGGTCCGAGTCGGGCGGGCCTGTGGTGTTCGGTGCAACAGTGAATTGAGGAGGTGGCGAAGTCTGTTCCCAGCTGCTTCACCATACTCAAGCCATTCAACAGGAATGGCTGTGCTGTTAGCACACTGTGTTCAGAATCTGGGTTTTGAATGTGAGAATGGAGGTCAGAAGCTGAGAAAAAGGTAGGAAGAACGCAACAGGACAGACAAATACTGCCAAGGTTGGCACAAGAATTCAGTGAAGTTGGTATTGCAACTATATCATTTTAATTTTCATTCAGAGTTCTCTGTAATCAAGTGAATTTTGCTGATGACACCAGTTTAGAAGGAGAAGCACTCTGAGAAGCATGTAATAGGTTAAAGAAAATAAGCCAAGGAATGGTGGTGGAAAGTTATATACTGTAAGCAAATGTATAGTGTTGCATATACAGTATAGAGAAAAATGTGCAACGTAAGTGCTCCTTGAACGGTGTTGACATTGCAAGCAGTGAATATAAAAGTGATCGAGACCTTTTAATAAACTTAATACTCAACATGTTCAATCACTTCAGGATAACAATCAACAGGCCAAATGGAATGTGGAACTATATCACCCGGAGTTTACCACAGTGGTGGTGAGGGGCCTCAGAGGGTTTATCAGAGGAGGACGGGCTGGTGTCATTACCAGAATCAGCCTTGCAGATTTGTATCAATGGTGTTAGTGGATTATGAGGCGATTCTGACAGAGTGCAGCATGTCTGATTCCCTGCTGATTTCTAGAAGCAGAAATGCCTGCTGGCACTATGATTGTGGATAAGCAGCAAATACTTGACAAATGATCACGAGTCAAACACACTGTATGTTTAATGCCAATTTCTTTTTCCACATTTCGATAAGATTAAATGTTGGAAACAAAAAAACCAAAACAGATTTTACCTGACAACAGCCCAACTGCGTGCAGATGTGAGATCCAACTTAATGTTGGCTGGGGTTTATAAGTGTAAAAATAGCACAACACATAGGGAATCAGTGGCAAGAGAGATTTAAGAGGATGTAATGTAGGTTTTTTTTTAAATCTGCAATCAGATTACAGGCTGCTGTTGCAGCAAAGTGATTGTTGGGGAAATTAAAGCCCCTGTCCCACAGGTGAATTTTTCAGCAACTCTGTAGGCTGTCACGACATGGTCGCTGGGTGACGCCTGTATGGTCGTGAGTAGTCTCCTCAAGAGACTACTCACCTGGTAACTGGTCGCCGCTGGGTTTTGAAATGTTCAAAATTTTTCGGCGACTGTGGGCTTGACGAAGCTTGTCTTCTAATAATAATAATTATTATTATTATATATTTTATTGTCATTACACATAAGTGCAACGAGATTTGGTTTGCAACTTCGAGATTTCGGTTAGCAACCCCCGAGAACAAGGTTTGTAAAAATGAACATTTGACCAGTACCATCAACACAGACTAAAGTGCAAGGCCGGGGGAGACAGTCCATGGGGGTGGGGGCGTACTCAGCAGGGCTGGTTCAGAGCCGCTATAGCTCTGGGAATGAAGCTGCTCCTGAGTCTGGTAGTGCGGGCGTATAAGGCCTTGTAACGTCTGCTGGAAGGGAGTAGTTCGAACAGTCCATTACAAGGGTGAGAGGAGTATTTATGTATGCTGATGGCCTTCCTGAGGCACCGTGTGTGGTAGATGCCCTCCAAGGCTGATAGTGGTGTCCCGATAATCTGTTGCGCTCTGTGGACAACGCGCTGAAGAGCTCTCCTCTCCGCCTCCGTGCAGCTGAGATACCACACAGAGATGCCATACATTAGTATGCTCTCTGTGGTGCAGCGGTAGAATGTCGTCAGCAGCTGTTGGGGCAGACCAGTCCGTTTCAATGTTCTTAGGAAGAACAGATGTTGCTGTGCCTTTTTGACCAGCGCAGCGGTGTTGGTGGACCATGTGAGGTCCTCTGAGATGTGAGTGCCCAGAAACCTGAAGCTGGACACTCTCTCCACACTGTCTCCGTAGATGGAGATTGGGGCGTATTCCCCATTCTGTGACCTCCTGAAGTCGATAATCAGCTCCTTGGTCTTGGAGGTGTTTAGCGACTGTTGTAGTTGGTGTCGTAGGTTGTCGCCAGGATGATGCTAGTTGTCGCCAGGTGACATTGGTTGTTGCCGGGTGCTGACTTTGGTGAATTCCATTGGCGACTACCTACGTCTATGTACATCAATTGGCGACAGGTACCGGCAACTGAATTGTCTTCAGTTGTCTTCAGTTATCGCCGAGAGGGTCGTTGCTTGTCGCGGGTGGGTGTAGGTTGACTTTGGTTGTCGTAAGGTGTTGCCTGTGTGGTCAGAGGTTGTCGTAGGAGAACGGCCACATGGTTCGGCAGTTGTCGGTAGCTTGACGTCGACTAGGTGGTAGGTTGTCATAGACATTGTCGTAGGGGGGGGGGGGGGGGTCCAGTTGCCACTTTTTCGGCGACCTGCTACGACTATGACAGTCGCAGAAAAAATCGCCTAAGTGGGACAGGCCTTTAAGGTTCACACCATTAGCATGGATCCATCACTGAAAGGATCACAGTGGAAGTGTGCAGTATTGAGAGGTAATGGGAAGAATGAATAGTTATCAATTGCACCTGTGTGATTGGCTGGAGTCAAAAATCAGTAACCTATAATAAACAATGAACACCTTCCACTGTCAAACCAAATAATGGGACCTTGTTTCCTACTATTTAGGATGGCCACACGTACCAGTCAGAATGACAAAGACCTAATTGAAGGTAGACACAAGCTGCTCAGTTAAGCCCCTGTCCCACTTGGGCGACCTCCACCGCGACCTCTGGCGAGTTTGCCCATGACCCATAGTCGCGGCAAGGTTGCCACGAGGTTGTAGGAGGTATTTGTCACTCTCCTTCATGGTCGAGAGTGATCTCCACGTAGTCGAGGCTTCAGCTAGGTCACAGCGTATTTTTCAAGATGTTAAAAATTGACATAGGAAAAATCAATATTTTTTTTGTCGTAGATCTAGTGGAAGTCAGTCATAGTAGGTTGTGATACTAGTCATAGGTAGTCAAAGGTGGCCGAACGTAGGCAAAGGTAATAGCTCTGGGGTGAAAAAAAGGTCAGTAGGAAAAAAAGGTAATTTAAACAGCAGAACATCACCTCTTTCACTCCAAGGCATGTTCATTCATGGCTGGAGAGTTTTTTGGAGAGGAAACTTGTGGTTTCGAGATGGCACCAAAAAGGCAGCAGTGCAGGGGGAGGGCACAACCCTAAAAAAAAACCTGCCATGCAGGGGTTGCCCACCCAGGAGGAGAAGTGGCAGGAGGTGATGCCACCGGAAGTGATAGTGCAGGAGGAGGTATCTCTGCATGAGAGATCCCTAGAGGAGGAGACCAGGGTGGTAGTATATGTCCCTACCACCACCCATCCTTCACTGCCTCATTTGAAGGATGTAAAGCAGCCCTTTCTCCTGCAACTGACACAGCATCAGAGGCAGATGCCCCATTGGTGGTGAGGGAGGGCTGGAGGAAGGTTATGCCCTACACCTTCACCAGGCAGCAGGAGGGGGGCCTTGAGGAATGGTTCCAGCAGAATGCCATCCTGTACGGAAAGGAAAATGAGGGGTACAAGGACAGGGACACGAATGGCATGCTTGGAGTCAAGGAAGAAACAGAGGACTTTAAGACCTTCCTGGTGGGGGATGGTGCGGAGTGAAAGGACGTCCATGGTAAAGATGAAGGAGTGGGGGCCTGGAAAATGGAAGCCGTTGAAGACACGAAGAGCGTTTGAGATGTCTTGGACATAGGCAGGGAGAGATTGGACCGGGGGGGTGGGATGCAGTCGAGGTACATGGAAATTAATTTGGTGGGACATGAACAAGCAGAAACAATGTCTGCCAGGACTTATGTTTGTGGACTTTGGAGAGAAGATAAAATTGGGATGTGCGGGGTCCTTCTCATTGAACTATGAGCTGGTCAGAGTTAGGTTATGCTTTGACTTCATAGTTCCATACTTGTGGAACATTAGTAAATGATGACAGGTTTGGCTGCAGGTAGCAGATTTGTTTATTCTTTGAATTGGTTTGCTTTATGAGAGCAGTTAAAGGAACAGTTTCTAATGCTTTGTAGGTGATTTGAAACAATTACTGGATCAGTGTGTCTGGTGGATGACTGTTGACCTAGCGATCGTAATTGGGTGCTATTTGAGATTTTGGCTAAGAATTCAAACTAAACACTTCACAACATAAGTATTCTTTGAATGCAAAATATCAGCATAGAGGTATTTTAACTGCCATGAGTAATGTGTATGCAAGAGAATTTCTTCGAAGGTTACTTCAGAACATTTGGGCTGACTTCCATTTTTTTTCGACAGTTTGGCATAGTAATTCTAGAAACTATGAGTTACTTTGGAACTCCAAGCTTGTGATTGCAACGCAGATGCATACTAATGGAGCAAAGTCCCCTGACCACTATCAGAAGAACAGGATGGGAAGGAGAGCAGCAGGAATTGCAGAGGGGCAGCAGTGAGAGAGGGTCTCACCTCAACTCCTATTGGACAGAGGAGGAGAATGTCTTCCAAGTAGGCGTATTTTGAGGAGATTTTGGAGAAGAACAGCATCGATTGTTTGCTTGCGTCTGGACCACTGTCTTGGTGCGGAGATAAGTGTGTAGGGTGCATGTTTACTGGAAATATTTAGAGTAGGCCAATTATGACATGAGACATTCAAACCACGCGCTGAAACTTTGGAGGTGAGTGCTCCATTTACAGCCGCTCGTGAGCTCGTAAGACTGAATCTACATTCAACAGTAGAAAGGACCATCCCTACTAAACTTAGTTGAAGACTAACTACAAGTCAACCATTTATTGAATTCTATCTCTTCTGATATCATCTACCCGCCGACAAGGGAGGTGCCGTGGTAGTCTGGCACGTCGATCTCTACAAAGCAGAGGCCACGCGGCAACTCTCGGACACCTCCTCCTACTTACCCCTGGACCATGACCCCACTGACGAGCACCAGGGCACCATCTCAAGCACCATAACCAACTTCATCAACTCCGGCTCCCTGCACCCCCGAGCCTCTAACCTCATAATTTCCCAGCCCCGCACGGCCCGATTTTACCTTCTCCTCAAAATCCACAAACCTGACTGCCCCGGCACACCCATTGTCTCTGCCTGTTCGTGCCCCACCGAACACATTTCCACATACCTTGACTCCATCCTATCCCCCTTGGTTAAATCCCTCCCCACCTAAGTTCAAGACACCTCAGACACTCTCCGTCGTCTCTGCGCGTTCCATTCTCCAGGCCCCCATCCTCTCATCTTCACCATGGACGTCCAGTCACTATACACCTCCATCCCCCACCAGGATGATCTCAAAGCCCTCCAGTTCTTCCTCAACCAGAGGGGCAACCCATACCCGTCCACTGACACCCTCCTCCGCCTAGCGGAGTTGGTCCTTACCCTCAATAACTTCACTTTTGACTCCTCCCATTTCCTCCAAACACAAGGCGTAGCTATGGGCACACGCATGGGCCCCAGCTACGCTTGCCTCTTTGTCGGGTACGTCGAACAATCCTTGTTCTCGGCGTACCAGGACCCCATTCCCGACCTCTACCTCTGTTACATCGACGACTGCTTTGGTGTCACCTCCTGCACCCACACACAACTGACTGACTTCATCCATTTCACCACCAACTTCCATCCGGC
The DNA here is from genome assembly GCA_963514005.1 of Raja brachyura. The sequence goes on from OY740781.1 coordinate 182,969,162, forward strand.
ACTCAAATACACTTGAACCATTTCCGACACTTCCCTACCATTCCTTGACCTCACCATCTCTATTGCAGGTGATACACTCCTGACCGACATCCACTCCAAACCAACTGACTTCCACGGCTACCTGGACTATTCTTCCTCCCACCCTGCTTCCTGTAAGGACTCCATCCCCTATTCCCATTTCCTCCGTCTACGCCGCATCTGCTCCTAGGATGAGGTGTTCCACACCAGGTCATCACAAATGTCCTCATTCTTCAGAGAACGGGGATTCCCCTCCCCCACTATAGATGAGGCTCGCACCAGGGTCTCCTCCATACCCCGCAACACTGCCCTCTCTCCCCATTTCCCCACTGGCAACAAGGGCAGAGTCCCCCTGGTCCTCAGCTTTCACCCCACCAGCCAGCACATACAACAGATAGTCCTCCGCCAGTTTCGCCACCTCCAACGTGACCCTACCACTTGCCACATCTTCCCATCTCCCCCCCATCTGCCTTCCGCAAAGACCACTCCCTCCGCGACTTCCTTGTCAATTCTTCCCTTCTCTTCCGCTCCACCCCTTCCCCGGGCACTTTCCCTTGCAATCGCAAGAGATGCTACACTTGTCCCTTCACCTCCCCCCTCCACTCCTTTCAGGGACCCAGGCAGTCCTTCCAGGTCCGACAGAGGTTCACCTGCACCTCCTCCAACCTCATCTACTGCATCCGCTGCTCTAGATGCCAGCTGATCTACATCGGTGAGACCAAGCGGAAGCTTGGCGATCGTTTCGCCGGACAACTCCGCTCGGTCCGCAATAACCAACCCGACCTCCCGGTGGCTCAGCACTTCAACTCCCCCTCCCATTCCGTATCCGACCTCTCTATCCTGGGCCTCCTCCACGGCCATAGTGAGCAACACCGCAAATTGGAGGAACAGCACCTCATATTCCGCTTGGGGAGTCTGCATCCTCTGGGCTTGAACATTGAATTTTCTCAATTCTGTTAACCCTTGCTGTCTCCTCCCCTTCCCACCTCTCCCTCAGCCCTCGGGCTCCTCCTCTTTTTTCCTTTCTTCTCAGAGGTCTTACCTTTTCTGGGTGCTTAATTTCTAGCTGATCTTCTGCTTGCTGCTCACAGTGGTGAAGGGAAAATCATGCCATGGGCGACAATGAAAGAAGCTGTAAGAGAAAGAAGATGCAGCCAGCTAAGAAGAGGAAGGGGGAATGAGGAGGTAATGAGCATCCCCCATCCTGTCAGGTGTGTACATGACCCAATTCCTCATTCACCCAAACAACCATCTTTACATTTCCTCTTTTACAGGTGACACATGTTGTAAATCATAAGGCCAAAATAATTGAGTATAGTAAAATAGACGTGGAATGTAAAATAAACCATTATAAGTTGCATACAAAAATAAACTATTCACTCTTGTGCATTCCCTAACATCTGTGTGTGCCTTTACATCTAACAGTGCTTCATGGATTGTTGCCCAAGTGACTATTGATGTTTAATGAAAGAGAGGGGGGTTTAACTCAAGTTCAGGATGGCACTGTGGCGCAGCGGTAGAGTTGCTGCCTGACAGTGCCAGAGACATGAGTTTGATCCAGACCACAAGCACTGCTTGTAAGAGCTTATACTTTCTCCCTGTGACTGTGTGGATTTCTCCAAGTGCTCCAGTTTCCTCCCACGCTCCAAAGACATATAGGTTTGTAGGTTAATGGGCTTCTTTAAATTTTCGCCAGTGTATAGAATAATGCTAGTGTATGGGGTGATCACAGGTTAGCACTGACTCCGTAGCCTGAAGGGTCTGATTCCACGTTGTATCTCTAAAGCAGTAACTTCTGGGCATAGCACCCCTGATAATGGGAAATGGATGACAGGCAACATCAAGGCCACTGAGAAATCATATGAGCAGGTTTGCAGGTTAATTGGCTTTGTTAAAATTGTAAATTGTTCCTAGTGTGTAGGATAGTGCTCGTGTATGAAACATAGAAACATAGAAATTAGGTGCAGGAGTAGGCCATTCGGCCCTTCGAGCCTGCACCGCCATTCAATATGATCATGGCTGATCATCCAACTCAGTATCCCGTACCTCCCTTCTCTCCATACCCTCTGATCCCCTTAGCCACAAGGGCCACATCTAACTCCCTCTTAAATATAGCCAATGAACTGGCCTCAACTACCCTCTGTGGCAGAGAGTTCCAGAGACCCACCACTCTCTGTGTGAAAAAATTCCTTCTCATCTCGGTCCTAAAGGATTTCCCCCTTATCCTTAAGCTGTGACCCCTTGTCCTGGACCTCCCCAACATCGGGAACAATCTTCCTGCACCTAGCCTGTCCAACCCCTTAAGAATTTTGTACGTTTCTATAAGATCCCCTCTCAATCTCCTAAATTCTGGAGAGTATAAACCGAGTCTATGCAGTCTTTGTTCATAAGACAGTCCTGACATCCCAGGAATCAGTCTGGTGAACCTTCTCTGCACTCCCTCTATGGCAATAATGTCCTTCCTCAGATTATGGGGTGATAGCTGGTTGGTGTGAGCTGAAAGGCCTGTTTCCATGTTGTGTCTCTAAAGTCTAAAGTCTAAACTCTAAAATCTGCACCCTGGTGTAATCCTTGCCACCTGGCTACTTGTACATAGGAAGGGGTTCCAATCTGAAAGGTTGGCCCACTGTTGCAGCCTGACCGACTGTGTATTTCCAGAATTTCCTGCTAATGTTTTAAGATCTGTTCCATGTTTTATGCTCCTAAGTGACATGGATAGTGGCTAAGAGACTGATATTATGTGACTGTATCTTGAGCACTGTTTTCTTACTGCTCCACTAAATTGTGGCTCTGTGGCATCTGAAATAAAAGCAATAAAGGGGCCGGATTATATTACATCGAGGGGAATATAAGAGGGAAGTGGTTCTCATAATAATACCACCTCCGCAAGCCTCCTGATAATCAACAACCTAATGACTGCAGCTGAATGCTGAAATTATTCAAAATGCACCAGAAAACACGATTGCTGTGTTGGTGGCATTGTGAATAGCAATACTGGTTTTTGGTGCATTGTGATCCCTATGGCCATTTTTAAGGAGTTATCAGAATTGGCCCCTTGTGCTTTTTAGAAAAATAACCCTGGATCTCTAAAGTGGAACCCAGCCAAAAATCCTGAAAATGTCAGTCAGAACCAAAATTAATGCATGTTAAAAAGCAGAAACATAAAGTGCACAATACTCCTATCAATAATCAAAGCACAAGTTGAGGTGTGTGCCCAGCATTTTTGTAACTGGGGCATAAACTAAGACAATGGGGCTAAAGATCTGGTGGAACAAAGAGGTGCAAGGCTGATTCCTGGAACTAAGACTGAATGTTAGCAAACATCGAAAAAAATTAGGTCATATCAACTTTGAAAAAATGCCATTGAATAGAGCTATATACAGTAACATCCGGATCCTGAGACAGTCAACATGCTTCAAGCATCTGTCACAGCAAGAGCTTAGAGTTTACAGTTTATAGTTTAGTTTATTGTCACGTGTACTGAGGTACAGTGAGAAGCTTTTGTTGCAAGCTAGCCAGTCAGTGGAAAGAGTACACATGACTACAATCAAACCATCCACAATGTAAGATATACGATCAAGGGAATAACATTTAGTGCAAGATAAAGCCAGTAAAGTCTGATTAAAGATAGTCCGAGGGTTTCCAGTGAGGTAGATAGTATTCGAGGACCACTCTACTTGTTGATAGGATGGTTCAGTTGTCTGATAACAGCTGGAAAGAAACTGTTCCTAAATCTGGAGTTTTACTTTTTAACACTTTTCTATGTCTTGCCTGATGGGAGAGGGCAGAAGAGGGAGCAACCAGGGTGAGACTCATCCTTGGTTAAGCTGGATTATGGATGGAGAAATTGCATCAAAGATGTTCTCAAAGCCTTCATAAAAATACTTGTTTTTTGTCGACTCATTGGAAGCGTGGACCGTTTTGGCTCAAGTTGAAGAAGTAACATCTGTTGGGTATAGTGAGTCTATTTGACTGGAACTCCACCGTTCGATCATGGCCAATCTATTTTTCCATCTCAACCTAATTTCATTTCGGAGTCACGTGAGTGACTTCGTGAAGAGCCCGCCGGCGCGCATGCTCGACATATCGTCGTAACGCGTTGCTGCGACGGCTGGCGGTGGAGCGCGCTCCTCGCCAGCCCTTCATAAGGGGCCACGGAGGTAAGTATTCTACCTTTAGTTGGTGGTCCTTGTTGTCTGATTATGTCTTGCAGCAAGGACATGGATGGGAGTTCGAAGGGCCGGAGGACGTCAGGACGAGTTCGCCGGTCAACAGTTCCGGGGCCTTTACCATCGGCAGTACCTGCAGCACAGGCCGGGACTCAGGCGGAGATGTGGGTAAGCCCTGTGATTACAGGTCCAGATCCGCCAGCACACCACAGCTCGGAGGAGTTCGACGAGGAGGAGTGTGGTGTGCCGCCAGAGCAGGGGGACTCTGCCATGGAAGTCAGGTCGTCAGCGGGCTCGCTGGCGACCTCGAGCAGGGCACGTGCCGTTGCACGGCCTGTTCCACTCAGCCCTCCGAGAAGGGGGAGGGCAGGAGCCCAGAAGCCTAACCCTGTTAGGGCTAAGGCATTGCCTATCGCGGAGGAGCGGTCAGGTTCCAGGGCGAGACCCGGGGCGGCTGTGAGGTCCAGCCGGCACACCCCGACTCTCGACGCCGGGACGGGTCGGTCGAGTCGGGTCTCGTCACGGTCGTCGAGCCCCCCATGGATGGGTGGACGAGACCATGCGTCGGCAACGTCCACACGATGTGGGCAGCCGGCAAGACTGCGCGGGCCCCAGGCAGCCATGCTTCGGCTGGTGCCGACACCTCGCCGCAAGTGCCCTTAGTGGCAGCGGCTTCAGCTCCCGCTAAACGGAGGCGGTTGAACACGCCCGCGCAGGAATCGCGCAGTTTCGCCTCGGCGGCTGTTAGCGACAACTACCGGCACCGGCAGGGCCTCGACGAGGTGCGGGCCGATGACAGGAGCCCGGTTTTCTTTTCAGAGCCGGAGGACTCCGACCACCTGAGTGTTCAGGGTGAAGGGCGTATTGACCGTATGGAGCGGCTGCTGGAGCTCCTGCTTCAACGTCAACAACAGCAGGGCAGCAACAGGCACAGGGCGTCTTCACCAACATCTACTATCAGCCTGGAGCAGCAGGAGGAAGAGGTTCTGGTGGATCCCGTACCACCTCCGTTGGAGGTGCCAGCGGAGGAACTCTTGGATGTGGCGACCAAATTCGCGGCCCCACATACGGCTGGTCTTCCTCTAAATACAAAGCTGGCAGCCACAGTGGACTTTCTCAATAATCAGGTGCTGCAGGAAGAAGTCCTCATCCAGGCTATGAGCCGTCACAAGGCTCCATCAAACTGCAACTCCCTCAACGTGCCTGTGGTCAATACGCCAATATGGGGCAACATCAGTGCGGCTATCCGTCAACAGGAGCTAAAATTGCAGCGGATTCTGAAATTCCTCACGGCCGGTATTACCGCCTTTGCGCGGTCGGTGGACGGGGACGAACTGAATTTGGACCAGGAAGATGCTCTGGCCTTATTGTGCGCGACCCAGCACGAAATCAACGGGTTTCGCAAAAACAGCATCCGCCCAGCACTCAACCCGAAGTTTGCAGGATTGTGCAAACCACCGCCGCCACCGCCCCGTCAGCTCTTTGGTGAGGACCTCTCGAAGAGAGTCAGAGAGCTTGACGAACAAGCCAAAACGGTGGGGATCATGCGCTCTCAGAGTGCCCCCACACCGTCAGGCTCAAAAGCTCCATACATTCGCTCACGAGGGTCGGCCAGTGCCTCGACGAGGACTCGCCCTCTAGCTCCACAACGACAACAGCACCAGAACCAGCACCAAGGGTCTTTTTTAGGACAGGGTCGGCAGAGACCTTTGTGGAAATCGAAGACGCCGCGCCCTCAAGCCAACCCAGCACCTCCACGGCCACCCACACGTGTCAAGGACCGCCGGTAACCACGGAGGTGAGGCGGTCTGGTTCTCTTTTTTCTCTCTGTTTAACTTCCCATGTTGGTGGTCGTTTACGGCTGTTCTTGGATGCATGGGGTAATTTTACTGGTGATGAGTATGTGTTGCGGAATATTCAGGGGCATAAAATTGAGTTTATTAATGGCGACATTCCTCCATCCCAGCACATGCCTGGTCGTACGTTCAAATTGTCTGCTGCAGAACAGGCAGCAGGTTATAAGGAAATTTTAAGTCTGGAACAGAAGGGTGTGATTGAGAAAACGGTGCATGAGCCAATTGAATTTGTTTCGAACATATTTACTAGACCTAAGAAGGATGGAGGCTGTCATGTCATTATTGATCTAACCCGTTTGAATACGTTTGTAACATATACTCATTTTAAAATGGATACGTTTGAAACAGCCAAATCATTGATTTCTCATGGCTGCTTTATGGCATGCATTGATTTGAGGGATGCATATTATTCAGTATCCATCCAGAAATATGATAGAAGGTTTTTGAAATTTATCTGGATGGGGCAACTTTGGCAGTATAAGGCTTTGCCTAATGGGCTCACTACAGCCCCTAGATTGTTCACTAAATTGGTGAAGCCAATCATGGCTTATTTGAGACAACGACATCATATAGTTATGGCCTATTTAGATGATGTCTTTATTGTGGGCCACACCCTGCAATTGGCTGAACAGGGTGTTGCAGCTGCTGTCAATATATTTCAACAATTAGGATTCATTGTCCATCCAGAGAAATCGAAGTTCTGCCCTGCCCAGGTAATTAATTACCTAGGGTTCACGGTGAACTCAATGAGCATGAGGATAACTATCCCAATTAACAAAATTGAGGAAGTCACTCAGGTGTGCAGAGATTTAATTGGCACCAATATACCATCGATTCGGCATACAGCCACAGTAATTGGCAAGCTAGTGGCTTTGTTTCCGGCAGCACGATATGGACCTTTGCATTATCAGAATTTGCAAAGAGCTAAAATTACTGCGTTAAAACGGAACGCTGGTCATTACGATCGATCAATGCAGCTGCCGTCCGAAGCGATAACTGAGTTGCAATGGTGGGTGTGTCACATTAGCAACTCATTTAAGCCTGTCAGGGAGGCTAATCCGGTGGTATATTTACAGACTGATGCAAGCTCCAATGGCTGGGGAGCTACTGATTATTGCTCTAGTTGTGGGGGCAGATGGGACACCCTTGAGGCATCGATGTTGTTGACTCAAGGGATTAACTATTTGGAGTTGCTGGCAGCATTCCACGGACTTCGTGCATATTGTTCCAAGCTTGTTGGAGCACACGTCCGTCTCCAAATAGACAACACCACAGCTGTGGCATATTTAAACCATATGGGTGGTACCAGGTCAGTTTCGTGTGACAAATTGGCTAACTCAATTTGGCTCTGGTGTGTTCAAAGAGACATTTGGATTTCAGCTACCTATTTGCCAGGTGAGCTTAATACTGTGGCGGACACCAGGTCACGCAAATTTAATGACAACATTGAATGGATGTTGCATCCTGAGATTTTTTCTAAAGTCACAGCCAAATTTGGTAAACCGGACATTGACCTTTTTGCGTCACGGTTGAACCATCAGGTACCAGCCTACGTTTCATGGGAACCAGATCCTGGGGCAATAGCGCTAGATGCATTCTCGCTGGACTGGGGGAATGGGTTTTTCTATGCCTTCCCTCCGTTTTGCCTCATCAGTCGGGTATTGCGAAAGATTCAGGCAGATGCTGCCAAGGGCATCCTTATTATACCCGACTGGCCCACACAGCCTTGGTATCCGGTGGTCTTTGACATGCTCAACGAACCTTGGGTCCTTTTGAAGGGTTGCCCACAATTGGTTACTCACCCTGTCTCAGGGGAGCCACATCCCTGCCATGGCTATTTAAATTTGTTGGCTTGCAGGTTCTGAACAGGCCGTTAGTCCAATACGGCCTCTCGGCTCGGACCATGGATACCATCGGGGCGTCGTGTCGAGAGTCCACAAGGCGAAGATACCGCTCGCATATTAAGAAGTGGGAAGCCTACTGCAGCCGCTCTCGCATCACGTACGATGACGTGACAATAACCGACGTCCTGGAATTCCTCGCGGGGTTGCACCATGATGAACACTTAAGTTACAGTGCCATCAACAGCGCCAGAAGTGCGCTATCATTCTACCTCAAGATTGGGGTAGGGTCCAACAGGCTAGTGTCCAGACTCATGCGGGGTATATTCAATATGAATCCGCCTACACCACGCTATAATATCACCTGGGATGTCAGGGACGTATTAACCCTGCTCAGGACGTGGTCTCCCATGGAAGGGCTCCAACTGGACCAACTCACCATGAAGCTGGTGATGTTACTAGCGCTGACTTCAGCTCAGAGGGTACAGACACTACACAAACTTCGTGTCGACAGAATGATTTCTACCCCTACAGAAGTAGTCTTTTTCATTGACGAGCTACTAAAGCAGCATAGACCTGGATGCACAGGGCTGCAGCTGAAGTTCCCGGCATACCCCGCAGATGCTAGGCTATGTTTAGCCTCACATATCCGCCACTATGTCAAGGTGACGGCACGCATCAGAGGAATGGAGAGATACCTGCTTGTCACTCATAAGAGACCTCATCATCGAGTGACAGTCCAGACGATATCCAGGTGGCTTCGAGTCGTCTTGGGTAAGTCAGGTATCGACATTAATGTGTTCAAGTCTCATTCCACCAGGGCTGCATCGACGTCAGCGGCGAGGGTCATGGAGGTGCCCATGGACCAAATTCTCGCCACAGCAGGATGGGCGAATGAAGCTGTGTTCCAGCGTTTTTATAACAAGCCTGTTGCTGCTCCTCTACAGTTCGCAGAAGCCGTGCTGAATGCAGGTCAAGAACGTGGAGATGTCCCCGCATGAGGGGTTTTTGATTTGTTATTAATAAATATGCTCTTGTTTTGCAGTATGAACTATTGAGCAAGTTTGTTCCTCCCATCCATCCCTGGTAGTGGTGTGTCAGCATGGACGTGGTCCAGGGCGTGTAATCACAGAAGCTTTGAAGTCTTCACGAAGTCACTCACGTGACTCCGAAATGAAATAGTAAGATTGAACGAGAACTTACCAGTTCGAAGGTTGATCTTTATTTTATGAGGAGTCGAAGTGAGGGATTTCGTGCCCTCCTCGCCCAACCCTCAATCACCTTCATCTGGTAATCTTAGTCAATTCAATCATACTATGCGAAGTCATTTCTATTGTTGGTTCTGTGATTCCACGCCGCTACTTTGAAGTATGTCGAGCATGCGCGCCGGCGGGCTCTTCACGAAATCCCTCACTTCGACTCCTCATAAAATAAAGATCAACCTTCGAACTGGTAAGTTCTCGTTCAATCTTACTATTCTCCTGCCTTCTCCCCATAACCTTTAGATAGAAAGAGGAAAGGGAAAGAAACAGAGTGCAGAGTATAATTCTGAAGGTTCATGTAAAATGTGATACTATGGTATAAAGTTGTGTTAGATTGTATAGGTATGACTCAAAATTTTAACCAAAGATATTAAGCGATATTCTTACACGAGGTGACACCTAATGCAATATATTTAATATATTATAGATAAATATTGATACATGGTGTTCCCTGATCTCAAAATAAATGTGGTTTCTCCTGATGTGTGTCATGCAAAGCAATGCTCTTAACAGCTGAATTTAGAATCCACATTGAAACCTATGGAGGATTAGTAGCTCATTCAACCACATTCCTGATTCAAGATTCATGGACCTAAGAGTTATGATTAGGGAAGAGAGATGATTCCCTTTAGTATTGTGTGAATAAAACAACTAGAAAAACAGCAGTTTCCAATGTAAATAAAATGATGTTAAACAAAAAATCCTATGCATAATAGTAATGCAGACAAAGAAAGATTTCTCTTTTCTTTGTCCATGGCCAATGCTACGGGAAATCAATAGGTAATTCATAAAAAATATAATGGAAAAAACACATCAAAAATAACATTGAAGAGAAATCTGAAGCCAAGATCAACTAATTCAGCTTCCACTATTGAGGGATAGTGCCCTCAATACAATAAAGCTGAAGGATATGAATAAGCACAAAGATTCAGTGGTTTCAATATAAAGGTCCCTGAATATATAATTACAGGTAGGTTAGGTAAGTAAATAGTGCATTAATTGGGCTATGTTCAATAGGGAAAAGAGTAATAATTAATTTGTAGTGGCACTGGAGTATTTTTTATATTACTTTACAGAAGGCTTAAAACTGTGGAGAACTTGCAGCACAGATTCATCAGGATGATGCCAGCATTGACAATCAGTAGAGTAGAATGGGACTGGAGAAATTATGGAGACAGGCAAAGGGAAGGTCTAAAGGAGATTTTTAATATTATAAGGCATGCACAAGGAAAGACTATCCTGACGACTGGGGAATCAGTGCCAAAAACATTATCAATTTGACATCTTCATCAAAAGCATCAGACAAAGCTCAGAGGAGACCTATTACTTTTTTACCTTGTGTACATCATGCCAAGCCACATGATTTATTTTCTCCTAGATTGGCATTCCGAGGCCCCACGCCATCACTCAATTTATTCAATGTGGATTAGTTTTCAGTACAAAATAGTTTGCTTCCCGTATGCAAAGAGTAGGAGTAAACGGGTCCTTTTCTGAATGGCAGGCAGTGACTAGTGGGGTACCGCAAGGCTCAGTGCTGGGACCCCAGCTATTTACAATATTTATTAATGATCTGGACGAGGGAATTGAATGCAACATCTCCAAGTTTGCGGATAACATGAAGCTGGGGGGTAGTGTTAGCTGTGAGGAGGATGCTAGGAGGTGCAAGGTGACCTGGATAGGTTGGGTGAGTGGGAAAATGCATGGCAGATGCAGTATAATGTGGATAAATGTGAGGTTATTCACTTTGGTGGCAAAAACAGGAAAGTAGACTATTATCTGAATGGTGGCCGATTAGGAAAAGGGGAGATGCAACGAGACCTGGGTGTCATGGTACACCAGTCATTGAAAGTAGGCATGCAGGTGCAGCAGGCAGTGAAGAAAGTGAATGGTATGTTAGCATTCATAGCAAAAAGATTTGAGTATAGGAGCAGGGAGGTTCTACTGCAGTTGTACAGGGTCTTGGTGAGACCACACCTGGAGTATTGCGTACAGTTTTGGTCTCCTAACCTGAGGAAAGACATTCTTGCAATAGAGGGGGTACAGAGAAGGTTCACCAGACTGATTCATGGGATGTCAGAACTTTCATTTGAAGAAAGACTGGATAGACTCGGCTTGTATTCGCTAGAATTTAGAAGATTTGAGGCGGGATCTTATAGAAACTTACAAAATTCTTAAGGGGTTCGACAGGCTAGGTGCAGGAAGATTGTTCACGATGTTGGGGAAGTCCAGAACAAGGGGTCACAGTTTAAGGATCAAGGGGAAGTCTTTTAGGACCGAAATGAGAAAAACATTTTTCACACAGAGAGTGGTGAATCTGTGGAATTCTCTGCCACAGAAGGTAGTTGGGGCCAGTTCATTAGCTATATTTAAGAGGGAGTTAGATGTGGCCCTTGTGGCTAAAGGGATCAGGGGGTATGGAGAGAAGGCAGATACAGGATACTGAGTTGGATGATCAGCCATGATCATATTGAATGGTGGTGCAGGCTCGAAGGGCTGAATAGCCTACTCCTGCACCTATTTTCTATGTTTCTATGTTTATATGTATACTCTGTTGTTGTTAGAGGAAGTGTACTTATCAAATTTATTACTACACTTCAACTGAACAATTGTTACTTAAGCTAGCCCAGTATAAATCCCAAATAACCTTTTAATTATAAACAAAATACAATTACACAATTGTCCTTCAAAGCACTACTGAAGATCATTGTGCTACCCTTGTCATTATTCCTACCCACTCTATTCACTCTAGATACAACTGTTAAATAAAGAATTGCCATCATAAAATGACTAGTTCAGATGAAATACTATTGCAGGTGTAACCAGAGTTACGAAGAGTTTACCCAACTAACCTTCCTCCAGCAACATCAAACTGGAGTTTGGAACATTTGTTCCAGTTTTGATTAGAATATAATCATGTTGTTATTCACCCAATGGAAAGTGGCCTCGAAATTCCATTATGGAGCGCTACATTTTATTATCTGCATCACAATAAATAATTTATTTTCTTAACGCATCATGAATATGGAAACCTTTGGAAGGCCTTGGACATACCTGGATATTTGACGCAGCATATCCAATCGCTCAACATTCCCAGGGTGGAAGTGTCCAGCACAAGAGGGCACATCCTTGGGGTGAGAGGGAAAAACTTTCATGGTAATGCACGGGGCAAGTTGTTCACACCAAGAGTGCTCGGGGCGTGGAAAAACATCCATTGCCAGGGATGGTGGTGTAGGCAGATAAGATAGTGGTGTTAAAGAGGCTTTTAGATAGGCACACGGAAGTGTAGGGAATAGAGGGAAGTAGATCATGTACAGGCAGATGAGGTCAGTTTATACTAGGCATCATGTTTGGCAAAGGGCCTGTTCCTGTGCTGTACTCTTCTATTTTGCATATTCTATATACACCCTTGATGCATGTTTAATTACTGAATGTATACACATATCCTGTAGACCCCTTGTTTATTGCATTTCCAGATTAATTTGGTTGACAGTGGGGTAGCATTATTCAGAGGGGGGCTCACCAGTGCTGTGAACACTGAAGTTGTTCTCAATTGGATTAAATTACCATAATACCGTCACTCGGATGCTTGCTCTTGGATGCCAGGATCACCACCTGACCTGACTCATCTATTGAACCTCCGGTGTACCAGATTCACTGCTCCGACTTCCATTCATACCTCACACCCAACTCATCCTCTCCACTTCCCTGGGTGATCAGATCCTGACTCAGTAATGTCCTCCCCCTCGACACAATCCTCCCCCTCTACACCGGGGGCTGCGGAGTGTTTTTGAAAGTGGGGGGGCTGAGTGATCACTGATCACTGGCCTTTGGGGTACCCAGTGAAGCAGTGGAGCGAGCGAGTGGAGGGAGGGTGTCCCCCCTCCTACGTTAGGGACATTGAAATTTGATGTATAAAAATAATGTTTTAGTGCATAGTAGAAGTATGATTTCAATGTTTTTTTGATTGAAGTATTTTTAAGATAATGTAGGGCCTACTTGAGAGATAGGAGCAGGTGATTATTATCTTTGTTATTGCTCAACCTCCAAAAACTGGGGGATAATACTACAGGCCATTCCCCACCTCAAAATGTGGGGCGATATACCCCCCATCACCCTCCCCGGATCGACACCAGTGCCTTCCACGGTACAGAAAATATGACAAAAATACTTTAAAATGTGTTATATGTAACACAATCCCCGCTGTCCCCACTCCCCACTCCATTTTTCTCCCATTACAGTAATTGGGTGCCCTTTACCCAAATCTCCCAGAGCTTCAGGTTTGATTTTACAAAATTCACATCTTGTGAACTAAATAATTGCATTAGAGTGACACCATCTCTGGTATATTTGTGCTTCACAATCTTTTCCAGCTGAATTCAGCTCCACTGAACGGTTGAAGCTCAGGAACATTTATTGCCCAGACCTGCTCCAATGGCCAAACTACAGATCTGGCTGATTGACAGCACAGCATATATGGAAAAGACATTCTCCATTCAACCAGACTTCCGAAGGGACAACTGGAGGATGAACAGGACTTCATCCAAAATGTACCGATGTTGAAATCTTTAAAAATAGTGATCTGTATAATTACATTACGCATATTAAATGGTGCAAGTATCTAACCCATTTTACTCAGATTTAATTCATTAATAGTGATGGTTTAGTTTAGTTTCGAGATACAGTGTGGAAACAGGCCCTTCGGCCCACCAAGCCCATGCCAACCAATAATCACCCATACATTCATTTTATTAAATACACTAGGGAAAATTACAGAAGCCAATTAACCTACAAACCTGCATGTCTTTGTAATGTGGGAGGAAAACGAAGCACCCGGTGAAATCACACATGATCACAGGGGGAACATTCAAACTCCATATAGACAGCACCCGTAGTCAAGATCAAACTGGGCCTATGGTGCTGTAAGGCGGTAACTCTACTGCTGTGCCACTGTGCCGCCTTCTCAGTTGAACTTCTAAAGGGCCTGTCCCACTTACGCGACTATTTCGGCAACTGCCGGCATCCGTCATAGGTAGCTGAAAACTTTCGACATGTTGAAAATTCAGCGTCGACCAGAAAGGTGCTACAACTCTTTGGGTAACTAGGAGACCTCTCACGACCATACAGGCGACCCCGGGCGACATGTCGTACTGGTGTGTCACCAGGGGGCATGTCGCCACCTGTATGATCATGAGAAGTCGCTAGTGGGTTGCCTGTATGGTCGTGAGAGGTCTCCTAGTTACCCAAAGAGTCGTAGCGTTATTCTGGTCACCGCTGAATTTTCAACATGTTGGAAATTTTCGGCGACCTATGACAGGTGCCGGCAGCCGCCAAAAAAGTCGCGTAAGTGGGACAGGCCCTTAACAATTTGATCAAGGTGTAAATATTCATGATGATTTATGGGCATCACAAGTTTTTGCAGAAAACAAGAGATCTAGGCAAAACACTATTTATAGGCTCTCTATTCCCAGTGATAATATACACATGGCAAGTAAAACAAGCAATTAGATATGTGGGAACATAATCGATCAGAAGACATCGTGGAGTGCCAGAGTACTTTGGGGTTGCTCTGAACATACATGAATAAAGATACTGCCAAAATTGAAAAAGTTGTAACACACTGGCAAACAGAATTGAAAATGAAACGATTCCAATTTGTATGTTAGTTTGCTAGGAAAAATAACAAGCATTGTTTTCAACTCCACACATAGAAAGGACCCCATACCTGTTAGATTCATGTTCCTTTGAATTGTGTGTTCCTTACAAACAAGGGCTGAATGTTTAATGCAGAATAACAGTTACTCAGATTTCTAATAACCTTGTCCACTACTGCGCAAAGTGCTCCGTTACATCTGGTGTTGTTTTATTCTAATTCAACACCAAGCAATCAGTCCCAGGTGTTGTAGCAAGGCCTGAGTCTTTGAATCTCTGTTTAATATCTGGGCATCGAAGGAGCCTTCAGTACATTCAACCACTTCCTGGTGCTATCCAAAGCACCTCCTCAATGTTAAACTTGTTAGAATAGAGCATTGTTGGAGTTAAAAAGCACCCACGCCCCAACAATCCTGGCACGGTGGAATCAAGGTGCAAATATCCATCAATCCTGTGACAGCAAAAGTATGAAAAATCCAATTAGATGAATTCTAATCTGAACTATTTAAATGTATATAAAATTGCATATGGTTTACAATCTGGTAAGCCACAAAGGCTGAGAATCGGGTCTGGAATGCACTGAAGAGATTGAATAAATCTCAAGACACACAACCCATGGAATGTTCTTACGGATTTTCATCAGCAATTAAAGTTACTTCTTGTTTCTATGAATTTATGTTTGATCTGAGCATTTGAACCTGAGTTTCCTAAGGAATTAAGTTATAAGCCCAGTCGTAAAACTCTTTGTGACTTCAACTTGCAAAGTGTTATTTTTGTTTTAATGTTCAGGATTGTGGTGTAGAGAGGATCACTAAGAAAGTAATCTGTTTGTTCGGGAGTTCATTATATCCCATTCAACTAGTCCCTGGTTCCCTTGCTCAGGTGGGAGATGAAGACATGAATGTTGAACAGGTCATCCCTCAATAGCCTTCTTCCACCTGTTCCTCTTGATAGACACCAAGTGCTGGAGTAATTCAGTGGGTCAGGCAGCTTCTCTGGAGAAAATCTTTTTCTTCAGAGATTCTGCCTGACCCGTTGAGTTGCTCCAGCACTTTGTGTCTATATTTGGTATAAACCAGCATCTGCAGTTCCTTGAATCTACATTCTGTTCCTCTTGCTCTTGCAACTCCACATCATAACTTTCTGGCTCTCTTTCCCCTTGCTATTCTTCCTTTGTCACCAGCAGTTTAATATTGGCAGAACTATCTTTCCCTCTTAACCACATTCTCCTGTCTTCTCCCAATAACCCACGACAGCCAAACTAATCACAAATCTGTCAATCTCTGCCTTAAAAATATCCATTTACTTGGCCTCCACAGCTTTCTGTTGCAATTAATTCCATGGATTCACCACTCTCTGACTAAAGAAATTCCTCCTCATCTCATCTAAAGGTACGTCCTTTTATTCTGAGGCCATGGCCTCTGGTCCCAGACTCTCCCACCAGTGGAAACATCCTCTCTAATTTTCAATGAGGTCCCCACTCATCACCAATATTAATAACCAATATTAAAAAGGCAATAACAAGTATTAAAAATTCCTTCATCCCAGCAGAAGAAGGATGATCGAATGTATGAAGTAGACTTTAATCATAAATGTTTGAAAACCCTGGTTTAATATTTCCTTCACGACTAGCAACTAAATACCAGCTGTTGGTGGGCTCCTTCGCTGTCCCATGGCCATCCTATGCATTTTGCACCCCCTCCCATCATATGGGAAATCCATTTGCCCCCTAACACATATTGAATGCTTGGCAGATTGCCCGAATTATGCTGATGAGATGTGAGCCTGAAAATATTTCTGGCTGCTCTGTCAAGTCGGTTTTAAAACTGGGTGAAAGTTGATCTCACCCCTTTCCCACAGCCCTCTTAAAAGGGAACAATATAATTAGGTCAAGTGCTTTCATGAAAAAATAATATAACCAACATTTATAAGCACTCTGGCATATTGAAATATCTCAAAGACTTCACACGATGGTTACATTGGATATGCAATGATAATTATGTACTTTACATGTAAATTGTTCCCCACTGCAGTCTATTTAAAGCAACCTGAAAATGTATACCTTCATTCTAATGGCAAAACAACTACAGAACAAGGTCTGCAAAACTCTGGAGATGTTCCCATTGGAATTCACGGGATCAGCATGCTTTTTATTGCCTTCCCACATTGGTAGTGATGCAACTGATTGTACAATGGCGAGAGGGTTACAGATATTGCAAAAGACAAGTTTCCTTTCATAGTGTACTGCTACACCTCAAAGTCCCTTTTTTTTAATCAATATCCCTTTGTTTTCCAATGAAATGGATCATTCTTCAAAATAGTTTTGAAATTCCTCTGAGCTTTCATGATGGAAGATTGTAAGAGCCTCCATAAGAAGAGTATCAATATTATTTTCAACATTTTCTGTTGCTTCTTGGTCTCCCAGTTCCAATCACACCACGATCCTTGGAAAATCAATGCACTCTATCAAGACCAACTTGCATGATTTATCAAAGATAGCCACAAAGTGTGGTAAAAATGTCCCAACCCAAAATGCCTTCCATCGTTTTGCTCCAGAGATGCTGCCTGACCTGCTGAGTTACTCCAGCGCTTTGTGTCTATCATTTGTATAAATCTGCAGTACCCTGTTTCTACATTTTATGTGGATTGCTCCCACTAGAAACAATATCCATTGCATCAAGCTGAATTGATATGCAAAATTCAGAAACCATACATGTCCTCTCATCATCCTTCAGATGCTGAAGCGTTTAAATCAGTGTCAAATTGAAATTAATGACAATTTTTTCATTAAAAAATTAACTAATGTTCTTCTCTGGCCACAAATGTGATATTGAGTTGGTTACTTTTGAATCCATTGTATAAACATAGAGCTGTAGGCAAATGTTATCTTTCCTACACATTTTATCTGCTCCACCGTGAAATCTCCTACTTTGAAGTTCTGCTCCTCCCTCTGACGAGAGTTCTACGACAGCCTCTCTCACTGTTCCCCTTCTATGATTCCTTCTGCTCTCTGGCTCTATGGCCACATTTGAACCCAGACTCAAAATTTTACTTCTGTTTGCTTCGTTGTCACCTTCTCCTAGCTAACAATGATCTATTCTAGATTTTCCTTTGACCTCATCGCCTTTGGCGTCTCATTTTCACACCTAACCATTCCTTATCGCTGTGTGTCCCTCTCCCCGACTCTCAGTCTGAAGAAGAGTCTCGACCTGAAATGTCACCCATTCCTTCTATCCAGAGATGCTGCCTATCCCACTATGTTACTCCAGCATTTTGTGTCTATCTTTTATCTAAACCACCATCTGCAGTTCCTTCCTACACATCTTGTCCGGCCCGTCCTCATTCTTGGCAGTCACCATTGGCCGCCGGCCAGGTCCGCTCCATCACGACTCCATTACGTTCATCGAGAGCTTCCCTACTGCGTTGCCGCAATGCTCTTCAGGATCATCCCATCCCCCATGTGTTTCATATAATGCCAATGTTTCTCTTTGGACAGTAGTATTTGTGCAACAAGTTACACCTGGAATGCTGTAAATTAATGATCTCAGTTGAAGTTCTCATGTCAGACCTCTGAATATTGTTTATGAATTCAACCTGCAGAGCAATGCCTGGCAAATGGAGCTCTATGGGCAGAAACTGACCACAATGTTGTGACTAACAATTCACACATTATCTTCAGTCTATATATGTATTGTTGATGTGCAGGAACAATGGGCAAGTATTCCCCTCGTTCATACAAGTGTGGCTCCAAAGAATACAACCTCATGTAATATTGTTCTGGATGATCTCACTTTTAGCGGCAGTTCTGTAGATAACTGTTGGCTACACCCATGTCACCAATGCATTTAATCCCCAACTCTGTCACTGATCCCATCACTTTGCAAAAATAAATGACATGCTAATGAGCAGGGAGAGATGCGTGCTACCACAATGTTTACTTGATTAAGAACAGCAACCTCATACATGAGACATGCGACAAGTTCGCAGATGGTACCGAATGGTAGGGCTTTCGGAAGTGTTGTAGAGCAGAAGGAATTAGGAGTGCAGGTGCATAGTTCATTGGTCACATGTTGATGGGATGGCCAAAATGGCTTTTGGCACATTGGCCTTCATCAGTCAAATTATTGAGTATTGAAGTTGGGAGGTCATGATGCAGTCATATAAGATGTTGGTGAGGCCATATTTAGAGTATTGTGTTCAGTTCTGGGCACCATGTTATAGGAAAGATGTTGTTAAATTGGAAAGGGTGCAGAGAAGATTTACAAGGATGTTGCCAGGACTCGAGGGTCTGAGCTATTGGGAGAAGGTGAGAAGGATGGGATTCTATTCCCTGGAGTGCAGGAGGATGAGAAATGATCTTATAGAGGTGTATAAAATCATCTGACAAATAGATTGGGTCTTGCCCAGAGTGGGGGAATTGAGAGCCAGAGTGCATAGGTTTAAAGTGAAGGGGGATAGATTTGATAGGAATTCCAGGGATAATTCCACACAAAGGGTGGTGGGTGTATGGAATGAGCCGCCGGAGGAGGTAGTTAAGGCAGGGACCATGACTCCATGACCCTCTGTGCCTGGGTTTGCTGGTCCTGTGAGAGAATATAAGTGAAGATAAGAAGTTTACTCATTTGTCTTGCATGTAAGCCTGGGGCTTACCTGGGCCTCCCTGGATTGGGAAGCTCCAGTACATACAGTGTGTGGGCCGTACTTTTTCTTTACTAAATGGTACCCAAATATTACGACGGGTCCAAGAATTTCACTGGGATGTGCATACGTGACAATAAAGAACCATTGAACCATTATTATTTTAAGCTGTTTCCAATCATTTTTGAACTTTCTTATCTTCTAAACATATTTTACTAATTTTTAAAAGAAAACACCTAGAAATAGTTGATTGTTGCTTTAACTCATTAAAATCCATGTTTAAAAGTTGTCAAAGACTATCAGTGCTGTGGAGCATTCAGGATCGAGTGCCTGAGACTTGTTTACAATAAAGAGCTCACTCTGCAGTGCAGGAGGCCTCCCAGTTTAGTTTGGCCAATCTCTTTAGCAGTGCATCTTTGAGCAGCAAGTTGGGTCCAAATATACCGCCAAATATCTTCCCTGAAGACAGTTAGTGCAAATTCTCAACAATTTACCAACAGTAGACCGTAGTGCAAAATGTATTGGGCATAAAAACATTGCATCACAAAACTGTTAGTCTGATTAAACAGTCTTAAGTGAGTAGATAGCTGACAACATGCTGAAGTTTCTCAGTGGGTCAGCATCTCCAGAGAAATGGATCGGTTGACGTTCCGGGTCGAGACCCTTCTTCAGACTGAGTCAGGGGAGAGAGAAACTAGAGGTATGAAAAGTCTTAAGTGGGTATCTCTTCTGGGAAGAGTAATTTACTTTCCTCTCATTTGAAGGAAAACTGATTGTACTTTGACCCCTCAAACTCAAGGTCTATTATTCTTCGGCCTACCTTATTGAAGACCTTGAAAGAAAGAAAACACAGCTGAGGAGGTTTAGTCCCAATGAACAGAACATACATTTCTGGTGCTTAATTAGCATGCAAATGTACTTCCAAATAACATTCAATGTTATTTTATGATTTCACTTTTTTTATTGCAAATATTTTCTGCAGCTCCTATGTGACTGAGGGTTGCCATGTATCCTTTAATTAATTGGGTGTCAATGAGGGAAGGGATGGAAGATGTGTGTGGGAAAGTTTAGTGCTACATTTTAATTGTATCCATTTTCCTACCAAAATCAATTTGAGATTGGGGCCAGTTTAAACACCCATCATATCTGAACCAAAGTAAGTTAACACAAAATCTTTAAAACCTTTGTCTGGGACCATTCATAATTTACATCCTAGATGAAGGAATCTTCCTTCCCCACCTATGTAAATTATCATTAAATGAGCTGCTTAAATGAACCACTATCCTTATTCGGTTTAGGTTTATTATTGTTATATGTATTGAGATACAGTTTTACATGCTATCCAATCAGATCTGATAATATTACACATTAAGACAATCAAATCAAACTCAAGTATAATGTATGGTGCAAAGGTGAAGATATCGAGTGCAGAACATAGTTTTCAGCATTATAATGCATCAATTCCCTGGACAAAGTCCAATGTACCCAATGCAGTAGAGAATTGGATGGTATCCAAGCTTATGGAAGAACTGATAACAGATGAGAAAAAGTTGTTCCTGAGTCTGGTGGTAAGTGTTTTCAAGCTTTGGTTCCTTCGGCCAGATGGGAGCAGAGAGAAGAAGAAATAACTGGGGTGGCATGAGTTTTTGATTTGATATCAAGAATTAGATTCATAGTCATATAGCATGGAAACAGGTTCTTCGGTCTAACTTGCCCATGTCGACCAACATGTCACATCTGCACTAGTCACACCTGGAATAGAGGAATACATTTGCACTCAATCCCCTCCTCCCAGAAGCAACATGGACAAAGTTGCCTTGGTCCTCACCTTTCACCCCTCACCTCTGCATCCAACATGTAATATTTGCCAATTTTGTCACATCCAAAGTCATGCCACCACTAATCACATCTTTCCACCTCCACCATTTTCCGCCTTCTGCAGAAACTGCTCCCTCCACAAATCCTTGGTTCACTTATCCCTTCCCACCCAAACCACCACAGAGTCTCTGGCCCAGAGTGGGGGAATCAAGGACCAGAGGGCATATGTTTAAGGTGGAGGAAAGTTTTTTGTAGGAATCTGAGGGGTAACATTTTCCTACAAAGGGTGGTGGGTGTATGGAACAAGCCATTGGAGAAGATAGTTGAGGTGGGACTATTGCAATGTTTAAGAAGCAATTAGACAGGTACATGGATAGTTGAGGTTTAGAGGCATATGGGCCAAACGCAGGCACGTGGGACTAGTTTAGAGGGCCCGTGTGGGCAAGTTGTTGGTGGAGGTCCTATTTCCACACTGTATGACTCTTGACTCTATAACCTGCCTGCGTTGGGCCCTTATCAATCTAAACCTGTACTATCCATGTACCTGTCTAAATGTTTCTCAGATGTTGCAATAGTGTCTGCATTATTGTGAGATGGAGATACATTCAAAGGTTGGGAAAATAAAATTACTAAAGAGTTTCTGCATTAAATGTAATTTAACAGAGATGTGTATTGTATTTATAATAGTTGTATTGAAAAAATGTATTGTATTATGCACATTCAAAATGGAACCTTGGTAATTAGTTATCTATTTTTTTAATATGACATTCTGCAATTAGTGTAGGAAATTCCCATGTCAACTTGTCATGCTGATAGCACAGTCTGATCATGCACATAAACTATATTTAGTTTCCCTTATGAATGCCAAGAAAAAAAATTGTTTTAATGTGGATTGACATTGACACCATCCAGAGAATCAAATGCTGCCAAGATTTTATTGCTAAGAAAAAATAATCAGTGGGGTATAAAATTGTATGGTGTTCATTGAATTCCACAACTCCATAGCAAATTACCAAAGTTAATTTGTGATCAAGTGAAAATCTGCACTGCTGTGCTAATTTGTAAAAGCTATCACTATAAATAAGTCTAACTGACAAACATGCTTTCCAATTCACGGCATCTATCACAGATATCTTAGTCTCCGAACGAACATAACTTTTGAATGTAATATCTACAGCTGGTGACTTGATAGCAGCAGTGGGTGACTGGTACTGAAGTGCAATGCACATGTCCAGTCATACTTAAGGGCTTACTGTTCACAAGAACATTATGTTTTAATACTGTCCGCAGTGCCCACTGACAGAAGCATCAAGAGTACTGCGTATGACTTTGGTGAATTAGGATGATTTCACTCTGAAGTATGTATTTGTTTAATTAAGCTTGACTATTAGATTTCCTTAACCCTGTCGTTATGACCTGCAGTGGGATGAATATGGTAGGAAGTATTGTACAAGCAGACTCCAAGCCTCCTGGTTAATTGGGAGTTAAATAAAGTTACTGTCAGCTGACTGCAAATCCGTTGTGACTAGTAATATAAATTCTGTTTAACTGCAGGGTGTCTTGGAATAATGTGGCATGCCCCATCTGGGCAGTGTTTGTGGATGATGGACTTTGGAGAGTAATAGACCTCGGAGAGGTAAGAACAATATTCCTGCTTCATACTTAATAGATTAAATAACTTCTTCATATTTCAGTTTGGTAAGTAACTAAAGCAGGAAGATGTAACAAGGAACTGCAGAGATAGACAGAGAATAAGACAGCGGGTCAAGGAGCACGTCTGGAGAAAAAGGATAGGTGACATTTTGGGCCGTGATCCATCATAGTGAAAGTAGGGGAGGGGAAGGGGAAGAGCTGGAGATGAGAAAAGGCAAAAAGACTAGGACAAATCAAGGCCGACAACAAATTACCTCAGATGCCCTGGTAGGCTAATTGTTGGCTAGGGAAGGTATGATCTCAAGAGGGATACAATGTGGTAAAGTGTGGAATTAATTAAACAATGAGGGTGGAGAAAGGGAAGAGGGAGAGGAGTGTTGGTAGAAGTTACTTAAATTTAGAGAATTCAATAACCAAATACCGATGGGTTGTAAAGTACCCAAGTGAGATATGAGGTGATGTTTCTCCAATTTGCGTGTGGACTCACTCTGGCAATGGAGGAGGCCCAGGACTGAAAGGTCAGTATGGGAATGGGAAGAGGAGTTGAAATGGTTGGCAACAGGGAGATCCTGTAGGCCTCAGGGGACCGATCATGTGTTCAGTGAAACAGTTGCTGAGTCTACATTTAGTATCGCTGATGTACAGGAGCCCACATCAAGAACACTGGTGCAGTAGAAGAGGATAGAGGAGGTGCATGTGTACCTCTGTCTCACCAGAAAAGACTGTCAGGGTCCATGGATGGAGTCAAGGGAGGAGGTATAAGGACAGGTGATGCATCTCCTACGGTCGCAGGGAAAAGTACCTGGGCAGGGGGTGGCTTGGGTGGGAAGGGACGAGTGAACCCAGGAGTTGTGGAGGGAGCAATCTCTACAGAAGGCGGAAAGGGCTGGAGGTGGAAAGATGTGATTAGTGGTGGGATCACTTTGGATGTGACAAAAATGGCAGATATAATATATTGGATCTGGGGGTGAAAGGTGAGGACCAAGGCAACTTTGTCCATGTTTCTTCTGGGAGGTGTGGGAATATGGGCAGAACTATGGGACACCGAGGAGACATGTGTGTGAGCCCCATCTATGACAGAAGTGCGAAACCTGCGTTCCCTGAAGAATGAGGACATCTTGGAGGTCCTAGGATGGAAAACCTCAAATTGGGAGCAAATGCGGTGAAGATAGAGAAATTGAAAGTAGAGAATAGCATATTTGCAAGAGGCATGATGGGTAGAAGTGTAGTCCAGATTACTGACAGAGTTGGCAGGTTTGTAATAGACGTTAGTTCATAGTCTGTCTCATGTGATGGAAACAGAGAGATTAAGAAAGGTATCCTCGATAATCCAAGTGAATTTGAGGGCAGAGTGTAAGTCAGTGGTGAGGTTAATAGAGTACGTTATTTCTGCATTGTGCAGAGGTAGCCACAATGCAATTGCCAATGTAGCAGAGATACAGTAAAGGGTAGGGCCAGTGAATGCCTGGAATAAGGTGGAATGAGGTGGAATTTTGCTATATAGCAGCACTTGCAGTTTTTTTATTCTACAAGAAACTGTAGATGCTGCTTTACGAAAGACACAAAATGTTGGAGTAACTTGGCAGAGCAGACAACATTTCTAAAGAACATGGATAGGTAACATTTTTGGTTAGGAACCTTTTTCAGAATGATTGTAGTAGGAGGAGAAATGGCGGAAGAGAGGTGGAAGTGGGCAAAGCCTGGCAAGTGATAGGCAGAAACAGGTGATGGGGACTTTGATGGGCAAATGGGTGGGCAAAGGCCAGAGATGGGAAGAAGAGAAAAGGCTGTGAAAAACAGAAGACGGATGTATAACTGGAGCTTCAGGCCACTTCGTAATCCTGAACAACCAGGATAGCGGGGATCACTTGTCGGTGCGGATTTGGTGGGCTGCAGGGCCGGTTTTCATGCTGTATCTCTAAACTAAGCAATTGGGCAACCATGGTGGCACAGCGGTTGATTTGCTGTCTTGCAGCGCCGGAGACGCAGGTTCAATCCCGACTACGGGTGCTGTCTGTACGGAGTTTGTATGTTCTCCCCATGACCACGTGGGTTTTCCGTGAGATCTTCGGTTTCCTCCCACAAGATAAACAGATATGTAGGTTAATTAGCTTGGTGTATGTATGTGTAAATTGTCCCTAGTGTGTGTCGGATGGTGTTAATATGCGGGGATCGCTGGTCGGTGCGGACTCGGTGGGTCGAAGTGCCTGTTTCAGTGATGAATCTCTAAACTAAACAGGTGCAGGAATTTTTGTCTGCAGGAGGAGCTTGAGCACTGGGATTTACAGCTCGAGGTACAGTTAACCTCACTGCTGTCTATTCGCAAGGCTAAATGTTTCATAAAGCAAGGCTAACACATTTCAGAAGGTGTTCGCCGAGTATTTCAAGAGAGTAAAAGGGGAACTGGTGATCACTAGACAGACAAGAATGAACAGGTAGGGGCTTGAAAGACTTCAGAGGGCATTTTGTGCTGTAACCACTATTTGGTTCAGAATATTGATGAAGTTAGAGATTTCCATGGGGTGCGCGCAACTCTACTGGGATTGAAGAGCCAGGTTAAAGAAGCGTTTGTTTCCTGGGTAATCTATATTTATTTGTCCATTTCTAAATTGCTATAAATAATTGCAGGATGAAATGTGGCCTCCATGGTGCAAGGGTCAAATATATTATTGAGCAGTTGGAGAACATACTGGACGGGGAGGATGAATGGTCAAAATGCATGGTCCATGTTTATGCCAATAATCTAGGTAGAAAAAAAGGAATGTTGTCCTGCAAGTAGAAACATAGAAACATAGAAAATAGGTGCAGGAGTAGGCCATTCGACCCTTCGAGCCAGCTCTGCCATTCAATATGATCATGGCTGATCATCCAAAATCAGTATCCTGTACTTGCTTTCTCCCCATATCCCTTTATTCCGTTAGCCTGAAGAGTTATATCTAACTCCTTCTAAGTAAATTTAATAAAGTAGGGGGGAGATTAAGAAGTAGGACTTCAAAACTCAAATGTCCTTGGAATACTCATGGAGCCATGCAAAAATGAATGTAGAAATTGGAAAGTGGTGCAGATGACTGTGTGGCTGGAGTGATGATTCAGAAGACATGAAGACAGGGACTAGCTCTGGGAAGATTAACCTGTACAAGCCTGACAAGTTGCACTGACAAGACCAACATCCTCATCAATTAGTTGATGAGTATGTTGGTCTTGTCAGTGCAACTTGTCAGAAAGGTTTACAAACATAGAAACATGGAAAATAAGTGCAGGAGTCAGCCCACTTGATAGGGAATTTGAAAGCTACCAAAGGTTGAAGGAGAGAAGTAAGTAAGTAAGTAAGTAAATAAGTAAGTACATTTTCTCCCCATATCCCTTTATTCCGTCTGAAGAAGGGTATCAACCCGAAACGTCGCCTATCTCCTTTGCTCCTTAGATGCTGCAGCACCCGCTGAGTTTCTCCAGCCTCTTGTGTACCCTCAATCCTCCAGCATCTGCAGTTCCTGCTTTAACAAGTAAGTACGTTTATTGGCCAAGTATTCACGTACAAGGAATTTGCCTTGGTGCTCCGCCCACAAGTAACAACATGACATACAGTGACAGTTATGAATGACTCAGAAAACACTAAACATTAATAATAATAAAACATTAATGATAAAGCACCATTGATCAAACATGTGAACCAACAAAATACCAGATCAAAGGGAGGCTACAGATTTTTGGCTGTTGAGTAGAGCAACTACTCGTGGATAAAAACTGTTTTTATGTCTGGCTGTGGCAGCTTTGACAGTCCGCAGTCGCCTTTCAGAGGGAAATAATTCAAAGAGTTTGTGGCCAGGGTGAGAGGGGTCAGAGATGATCTTGCCCGCTCGCTTCCTGGCCCTTGCAGTGTACAGTTCATCAATGGAGGGAAGGTTGCAGCCAATACTTTTCTCTGCTGATCGGACGATTCGCTGCAGCCTCCAGGTGTCGTACTTGGTGGCTGAGCCAAACCAGACCATGATGGAGAAGGTGAGAACAGACTCTACGATGGCCGTGTAGAATTGGACCATCATTGCCTGTGGCAGATTGTGCTTCCTCAGCTGCCGGAGGAAGTACATCCTCTGTTGTGCCTTTTTGACTCTGGAGTCGATGGTACCCCCCCCACTTAAGGTCCTTGGAGATGATGGTTCCCAGGAACTTAAAAGACTCCACAGATGTGACTGTGGTGTTGTTGATGGTGAGTGGGGCGAGGGGAGGGGGAGCTCTCCTAAAGTCTACAATCAATTCCACTGTCTTAAGAGCATTGAGCTCTCGGTTGTTGCTACGGCACCAGGACACCAGCGGTGACACTTCCTGTCTGTAGGCAGATTCCTCCCCATCCTGGATCAGTCCAATCAGGGTTGTGTCATCCGCAAACTTGAGAAGCTTGACAGAGATGTCTGTGGAGGTGCAGTGGTTGGTGTAGAGAGAGTAGAGGAGAAGAGAGGAGACCTTGCGGTGCTCCTATGCTGAGTGTTTGCGGGTCCGAGATGTGCTTTCCCAGCCTCACATGCTGCTTACTGTCTGTCAGGAAGTTGGTGATCCACCGACAGAGGGGTTCAGGCACAGTCAACTCGGAAAGTTTGGAGTGTAGTAGCTCTGGCACAATGGTGTTGAATGCAGAGCTAAAATCAACAAACAGGATCCTCGCATAGGTCCCCTGGTGGTCTAGGTGCTGAATGATGAAGTGCAGGCCCAGGTTGACTGCATCATCCACAGATCTATTGGCCCAATATGCAAACTGCGTAGGGTTCAGCAGGGAATTTGTGATATTTTTCAGCTTGGCCAGCACAAGCCTTTCTAGTGTCTTCATGACTACAGAGGTGTGACAGGCCTGTAGTCATTAAGACAAGTAATCCTTGCCTTTTTGGGTACAGGGACAATAGTGGAGACTTTGAAGCAGGCAGGGACAGTACATGTTTGCAGGGACTGGCTAAAAATGTCTGTATAGATCAGTGCCAGCTGTTTGGCACAGAGCTTAAGCGTAGAGGGGGAAGTAGAATACAAAATGGAAGTTATGATATTAATGAGAGAGTTCAAAAGGCAGAGAAAACAAAGTTTAGATGGTAGGCAGAAGGGAGTATGGCTGAGCTTCATGGTATCTTCATAACAAGTAAAGAGTATAGTGAATATGGCAGATTAATTTGAAGTACAATATTAAACCTATTACAGAAATATGACAATGATAAGTGAGAATGTTCCTGGTTACAGGTTTTTTAGTCAAAATAAAGAGGGGAATAAGATGTGACATTGGTTGTTGGGTGCAATATTGTTTGAAGAAACAATCACTGTTATAAGATACCTTAGAATGAACATCAAATAGGTTTATGTGGGCTGAACCTAACAACAAAATGCATAATCTCAATACTGGAAGTACATTATAGACGGAAGACCAAATCTGTAGGTGTATATCTGACAGGGGAAAGGTTGAAGATTTGAATTAGTCAGATTTTAATAGAAATGCAGTCCGTAAAAAAATAAATGCGCACAAACATCTCGGAAGAGGTTTTTTTTGTAGCTAACATGTAGTAAGCTGAAACAGAGAGGGGGAGTCGTTTTATATTTAGTTTTCCAGTATCAAATTGGACAGGAACTTGTCAGGAGTTTCAGAGGGACAGGTCATAATTTAGTTAGATTTATCATTGTTATGGGAAAGAACAAAGAATATAGCAGTTCTATATTGGGCTAAAGCCAACTTTACTTGATTGAGGAACTTTTTAGCAAAAGTGAACTGGAAACAGCTACTTAAAGGTAAATCATTCTCAGAGCAATAGAAGGCATTTAGAGTAATGGGGTCGGAGTTGAACAGCATGGAAACAAGCCTTTTGTACAATTTACCCATGCAGACTAAGGTGCCCATTGATATACACTAGTCCCATCTGCCCACGTTTAGCTCATACGCCTCTAAACCTTTCCTATTTACAGGTATGTATCTGCCCAAATGTCTTTTAAATTGTGTTATAATACTTGCCTCAACTACATTCTCTGGCTACTCATTTCAGCAACTCTACCGCTGGGCCACTGAGCTGCCCACTTTAGTGTCAGCTGCAAACTTACTACTCATGCCTTTTACATTCTCATCTAAATTGTTGATATAAACCACAAACGGCAAAGGGCACAGCACCAATGCCTACGGCACACCACTAGTCACCGGCCTCCAAACTGAAGAATATCTTTCCACCATCACTGGTTCCTTCTATGAAGCCTATTCTCTATCCCGAATTAAAGGAGATTCAAGGCATTCATGGAAGGTAGTTTCCCACAATAAGAAAATACAGGACTGCTGAATCTAAAGTTCCCTAGAGTGCTGGAAGAGTAGGATAAGGCAAAAAAAAATCAATGCTTTTGTCAAACATGCAGGACTCAACATGGCTGCATGGTAGAGAATGAGAAAGTGGAAAAATAAAATGGATAAGATTGTTAGGAAACTACAAAGAGAATAAGGAAAATATTCCATCAAATAAAAACAAATAAGTTTTATAGGCACAAGAAAAACAAGAGAACATTTAACGAGAGGAAAGGATTTATTAGGGATGGAAAGGTAACTCCATACGGAGGCAGAGAATCTGGGGATGGTTGTTATTGTGTAATGTTTGATTGTCATTACAAAAGAGGATGCTGATGCTGCATTTAAGGCAAAAACGTGTCAAAGTATTGCATGGCCTAAATATAGTAAAAGTCCAAGTATTGTGAGATTAATCATCTTTGAAAAGGGATAAATATCAGGCCAAAATAAAATATAATACACCATATTTAAAAAAAAAGTAATGAAGTGAATTTCTGAGGTTCTGAGGATTAGATAATTCTGAATTAAAGAACGTTATTTTAGGAAGGAGGTGAGGAGAAATTTATTTAGTCAGAGGGTGGTGAATCTGTGGAATTCTTTGTCACAGAAGGCTGTGGAGGCCAAGTCAGTGGATATTTTTAAGGCAGAAATAGATAGATTCTTGATTAGTGCTGGTGTCAGAGGTTATGGGAAGGCAGGAGAATGGAGTTAAGAGGGACAGATAGACAAGCCGTGATTGAATGGCGGAGAAGATTTGATGGGCCGAATGGCCCGATTCTACTATTCCTTATGACTTTATGATAGTTTTTTTAATCCTCACTGCCAGAAGATTGGAGGAATGGGGAAAAGTTAAGCTGTTGTTTCATAAAGAGTAAGGGATCAACCAAGTAATTATAAGCCTTCAATCTGAAGAAGGGTCCCCTCCTAAACCGTCACCTATCCATGTTCTCCAGAGTTGCTGCCTGACCCGCATGCTTACTCCAGCACTTTGTGTCTTTAATTACAAGCAGTTACAGTAGTTTAACTTCAGTAATGGGATGATTACTGGAATCATTCAACAGGATGACATAAAGCTGAATTTACAAAGAGCATTAATTAATCAAGGATTTGTTAGAGTGTGTGTCCAACTAATCAATTAAATGTTTGTGGAAGTAAGGATTATCAGCAAGTGAGGATTTTATCAAGATCCTGAAAGGTACATAGGTCAGAAAAGTAAAACCCCTTTTTCTAAAGTGAAGTGCAAAATTGGATCTGATATTTTCTTAGAAGCAGGAAGACAGGAAGCACAATAGGAACGCTTTCAGGAGATACTGACAATTGAAAAATAAGCCTTAGTACAGGAGTATAAAATGGTCTGTTCAGTTGAACTGAAAACGGCAAGTAGAATTGAATCCTGAAGAGCTGCGAGCTAAATGCATTTGTTGCTGTGCAACAAAGCAAAGGAAGATTGAAGAGCTGACAGACAATGAGTGTCAAGAAGGAATAAGGGACCTTGAGAGAGGGTTATTTAGTTGTTTTAGTTTTAGTTTTAGAGATACAGTGTGGAAACAGGCCCTTCGGCCCAACGGGTCCGCGCCACCAGCGATCCCCGCATATTAACACTACCCTTCATACACTGGGGCCAATGTTTACATTTACCAAGCCAATTAACCTACAAACCTGTACGTCTTTGTAGTGTGTGAGGAAAGTTAAGAGTTCTCAGAGAAAACCCACGCAGGTTACGTGGTGAACATACAAACTCCTTACAGACAGCACCCGTAGTCTGGATTGAACTAGGGTCTCCGGCGCTGCAAGCGCTGTAAGGCAGCAACTCTACCGCTGTGCCACCGTGCTGCCCTAAGGGTCGTAGGCTCCTTGGAGGTAATGGGATAGGTTAATAGAGCGGTTAAAAAGTCATATTGGATTATTTCTCTGAGTAGCAGAAAGCTTTGAATATAAGAAGAGGAAGATTATGTTTGCAGTATATGCAACATTGGTTAAGACCATATATTGAGTACTGAATACAGTCACTACATTACAGGAAAAATTGAACTGGAAAAGCTGCAGAAGAGAGTTATGAACATGTTGCCACGTTTGAAAAATTACAATGAAGAGGAAAGATCATATAAACTTGGTTTAAAAATGAACTACTGGAGGTACTCAGTGAGTTAGACAACATCTGTGGAGAGAAATGGCTAGAGAGCTTTTCAGGTCGGGACCCTTCTTCAAATTCCACTGATGCTACCTGACCCTCAGTTCTTCAGCAATTTGTTTTATGCTTGAGATTCCAGCATTTGCAATATTTTGTTTCTCTGATAAACTCTGAAAAACTAGTCTTATTTTGCCACATCAATGCCAATCATGAAGCCTATCTGTGTAATCCCATTTGCTTGTATTTGGTCAATATCCCTCTGCTGCTTTCCTTTCCATGTACCTTTTAAGGAGGTGCAGCGGTAGTGTTTCTGCCTTAGGACCCTGGTTTGATCCTGACTACAGGTACTCTCTGCATGAAGTTTGTACGTTCTCCATGTGACTGTGGGTTCTCTACGGATGCGCTTTCCTCCCACACTCCAAAGGTGTACAGTTTGTAGGTTGATTGGCCTCAGTAAAAATTGTAAATTGCCCCCAGTGTGCAGGATAGTGCTAATGTATGGGGTGATCGCTGGTTGGCGTGCACTTGGTGGGCCGAAGCGCCCGTTTTCACAGTGTATCTATTTAAAAACAAAGGTTTTCAGTTGTTTGTCGGCAATCTCAGAAGATATGATTCAGAAGACCGAGGTGCGGACCATATTGGACTTAGAAAATGGAACCAAACCCTGACAACTTTTACATACAGTCTCAGTGAACTATTACACTGTACTAATCGGGAGTTATGCTTAGATATGGTGATACTTTACAGAACTGTATGCAAAAAATAATCTCACTATATGTCTACATAATAAAGAACCATTGACCATTGATTCAGGGTCAGTGGTGAAATAGGCCAAGCAACAGGGACATCAAGTACAGTTTTGGCATGTCGCCCATACTTACTCAATGCTGTTTTGAAGCAGCAGACTTGATTATGGATGATAATTTGCACAACAACTTTACAAATTAATTCCATAGTTAAAAGGA
Source organism: Raja brachyura (assembly GCA_963514005.1). The sequence goes on from OY740781.1 coordinate 183,001,457, forward strand.
GCAAAGTACAAATTTAGTTCTGTAAAATAGGGCATCAGTTAGTAATCATTTCATCATATTCACACATTCTCATTCAGCCCAATCTCTCACTGTAACTGCTATCAGGCAGCACAGTGGTGCAATGATTAGAGCTGCTGCCGCACAGCACCAGAGACCCGGATTCAAACTTGACCTCGGGTGCTGTCTTACATTCTGCTTGGTTGAGACAATGCAGGATGCTGACAACAAAGTAGCGATGTTACAAAACCTACCTTCAGCGGCGCTGCAGACCTGCCACGGGCTGGTGTGCGACTCCGGCACCTTTGAGGGGGGGGGGGGGGGTCGGATTAAAATGCAGGTTTGTATCGCTTGTCGGAGAGGGATTTCCTCGGGCTGCTAGTTGATGAAGAAAAATCGATCAGACTTCCGTTCCTGGTTTAAAAAAATAAATAAATCGCTGGACAATTTAATACTTGGATTAAAGTAAAAAGCGACTTCGAAGGCCCTCAACGCCTTCAACGTGACGGATCGCAATATCAGGACAAAACAAAGGGTAAGTCATCTTTTTCACATATAATCTTGCTTCTTGGGGTGGCTTTAGTCTAATTTTACGATGTGACAATGTTATTTAGTTCCCAAGTGATTCGGCCATGTCTTGCCTGCCGATATGGGGTTAAAATTCATGGCAAAGGCAATGTTCCATTTGATCGTGTTCTAGAAACACCCACCCGCAAGATGATTAAAATTCCTTTTTTTGGACAATCGTGTCATAAGAGCATCTAAATCGTCTATATTTTGTGTCGTTATCAATCCATAATCAATTTTTTTATACTAAATATCCACAACAGTTTTGGTCAGATGTATTGTGCCAAAAATAATAATTTTGATTATATTGAGAGTGGATGTTTCTAGATTAATTTATGGGAATTAAACATTAAATTCCTTCCATTTGGCATATAAGTTCATGACAGTGAGATTTAAAACTCATGTTATATTGCGAATTCTTGTGTGAATGGGGTTAGTTTAATATTTGGATACTTAGGCTATTAAAAAAATGTAGCCTTTTCTTAAAAAAGCGATAGATATTTAGATATAGTAATTGAATTTAATTAATTAGATGAATTGATTTGTTGAAACTGATGAATATGAATTTTTTGTTGGATTTACTATTTGTTTTAGCGTTTAACTTTCTAACTTTTTTCTAAAACTGCAAATAATAACGTTTCTGTTAATGCTGTTCAGTGTTTTTTTTCCCTTTACATTTTAAACTGATGTCTCCGAAGAAGAAATGCAAAATTGTCAATCCAAATGCCCAGCAAAAGAGACTGATTTAGACAGCATTCGCAGAGATTTTCCGAATTTGGACTACTCCAAATGTGATGATCTACAGAACATTCTTAATGGGAAAGTAGTGGGCATAAAGGCATGTCATGCGTGGTTTGAAGAACACAAACTTGTAGTTTACAATGCCAAAATTGAAAAGTTGAGGATAACAAGGTGTACAGAGTTGCTTATTGGTTACAATCTGAGGAGTATGATGATGCTACTGATTATGATATGCCAATGTACCAGCTAGCAACTGATTATCTCCATAAAGACTTGGTCTATTGCTAGAAATTGTAATTTTACTTCGGAGTCACGTGAGTGACTACGTGAAGAAGCCCGCCAGCCCACATGCGCATCAATACGCTTACGCATGGTGCCACAACTGGCTGGCAGGCGCGTCGCTCCTCCAATGGTAAGTTCAAAATCCTGCAGGTAAGTAATATTTAAATATGGGGCGAAACCTGGACGGGCCGTGGGGAAACTGGTTAAGGACCGCGGGCGTACCGGCTACGGACCGCAAAAGTGCGGGTAGCCGGCGGTCATCGGGTTCGCTACCTAAGTTGCTGACAGTGCGGTGAGTGACTTCCCAGTTGAAATACGGAGCGATATGCGGACGGGCCGCGGGGAAACCTCTGACCGCGGGGGAACCGGCTATGGATCGCGGAAGTGCGGGTAGCCGGCGGCCGTCGGGTTCGCTACCTGAGTTGCTAACAGTGCGGTCAGCGACTCCGACTTCCGCAGCCCAAAAAGGTTGGGCAGCTAAACGGAGTCAGAGAGGCCTGGGCTGGGATGAGCCAGGCCAGGAGGGTTCCCCTCCGACATACATGGGTACGACCTCAGATGTTTAACCCATCCTGATATGGCCCATGAAACAGCTGCCATATCAACGCAGGTCCTCGGGGGCCTACGGCAGCGCCTGTTTCAGGGCTGCTCACTAATCTCCTTCTCTGTGGAGGGGAGGACGAGGGGTCAGTCTGTGACTGTCTCCAAAGCACATACTGGTATTCATGAGTAAGGTTCCAGAATATCCGGGGGGGGGGGGGTGGGGGGGGGTGGGCAGTGTTCCCCTCTCGTTACAAGCCTTGTAAAAATCAGCTACCTCACATCACAATATATTTCAGAACAGATGATGGAAAAAACCATACACCTGTAAATTAACACTATGGAGTCCAGCCGCTGAAGCTCCCACAACGAGCAAAGCTTCACAGGTTCGGCAATAATACCCCTACGCCTCCATTGTCAGTAGCGGTTCACTGAAGCTGGTCGCAGCTAGAAGCTGATTCTCTGGGCAGAGGTCTTCAGGCCCAAGACATCCTTCAGGGAAAAGGAGCATCCACGAACCCCAGCAGTCCTACCCTCAAATTCAAGGGCGGGAATAGAACCCACGTTAGGGGCCTTTGGGCCTACCATAAGTCCACCGGTAACCATGTAGCAATGTTACAAAATTTTGAGATTTTAAAAATCAAGTCTGCAATTTATCCCATCAGATAAAGCATAAAAAGAAGTTTAATTTGACACCTAATTCACTTTCATATCTTCAGTATTAAGAAAGTTATGGCCATTTTCATACTCGGAAATGAGCATCTTGCTTCCCATTGCCTTTCAATTGACTTAACTCAAAAGCTGTGATCTGGAAAAGTTAAAAGTCCATAACATTCTTAAAAATTAAGAGAACTCAATGAAATTTTCAGTTATTATAGATTGACGCATTCTGAAACAAATATTAAACAATCTTACTTGGATTACCTGAAATTAAAGCATATAATTAGTTAGTTATCTAATTGTAGCTAATTACAAAATTCAATGAGGAGATCGAAACATCTATCAATTTCTTAAGAAAAGATAAACTTTTTTAAAATTGCCTAAGTGTCCAAATAACATTCACACAATAATCCACAATATAACATAATTTTTAAATCTAATTTTCATGAATTTCTGGGCCAAATGGAAGGAATTTAGTGTTTTATGCCTGTAAATTAACGGCCATTTAAATCAACTAGCGAATGGGTTTTAGTGGAATGCGGTGGATTGGAACGTTGCGGTTAGCGGTGAAGTCGGGGGGAAAAATACTGGGGGTTCATACATTTTTCGAGGACCCCATTTCGCAACATAAAAATATTATTAATGCCTCCCGAAAAACCAACTTTTAATATAAAAATAAAGTATTTACCTTTTTTTCTCCCCTACGGAAAATGCTTCCGGTTGTCTGCGCTCACGGCTTTTGAAGGTGATTTTTAAATTACTCTAGTTAACAAATAATGTAGAGTAATTTAAAAATACCACCATTCATGAAATGTCGGAGCGATTTTTCTTCAGCAACCAAATCGCCCGACATTGATCGATTTGTCCTGCCTGTTGAAAAACGGCACTTTAAGCCCGCCCCCCTCTGCAAGGCGCGAAAGTCACGCACACGGGGAGCGGCAGAAGTGCAGCGCCGCTAAAGGTACGTTTTGTAACATACCTAAACCATGCATGCACGTGGGTCTGGTTCTTCCGAAACATGGGTTGTGTATAGAGTATTATTTTTGTATAGCCATAATGGAATGGGCATTATTATAGTTGCCACAGGGTCACGTTTGTGACTATCATAACCAATACATCTTATGAGCTGCTAACTCCATACGGATATATCTATGGTCAAGATTTAGCCCAGGTCCCTGGCATCAGCTCTACCAGCTGAATTATCATGCCAATTTAGATTATGTTTTTTATATAGAGAGAAATTACAAGGAATATTATTACCACTTACACCAATAAAGCGTGTAGTGGAATCGGACCGGCCATGGCAGTCTAGAGCCCCTGGCTTGGGAAGCCTTATTTGAGCTGTGCCTATCAGTCACCTGTGCGAGCTACTCATAGTGGCATCATGGTATTCTGCTCATTAGAGGGGACTGTGGAAGATTCTTCCCACAGACGTCATCTTTATACATGTCAATAAAGTGATCAAACCTCTGATTTAATTGTGACGGGGGTTTTCATTCATGTAAACGTCTTTGCCCATGACTAATACCAGGCAGGGTTTCCAACTCTGTCTAACATATGGGGGCCAGAGGCACTCCAGTCCTTCCCTGTATACTGCATTGGCATTGGAAAGGAGCAGGAGTCACTAGCACGTGCAGCCTGTTGGTAAATAAGGATGCCAACAGAGCATGGATTTGCACAGCTAGTCCTGGCGGCTGCTGAAGGGAGCAACCGGACTACCCCAACTCAGGGCAAAGTGCCAAGTCTTGGGTCACCTATGTCAGACAAAGAATGCTCCGTTTTGAGGCATGTCAGGCAGCAGCTGATTGCTAATTCCTTCCCACTCAATAAGCGGAGTGATGAAGATAGTACTAAAGAAGTATGCACATATGCCTAGCCATGATTCCCACTCATATTGGGAATGATAACAAAGCCTTTTAGGGCTGTTCCCCAACACAGATACCTGCTGGTTCACCCCGTGACTAGAGAGGACCATTCACTGCATGATCTAATCAAATAGTTGATTGCAGAGTCTGAGCCGACCTTATCTAGGGCTCAGACTGTCTGGTCGTACGTTGGCCATGATCACTGCGGCCTGCTGAGATAGTATCAAGAAGTAGTACACCTCTTATATAAATAAGTGGGAAGTCTACAGTTCAACATACGTATGACACAGCACGTATACAGATGTTTAGAATCCTCTCTAACTAGGTATAGAATTATAGTGCCATAATTTGTGCCAGAAGTACCTGGTCATCATATTTGTTGCTGGGATCGGGACATCACTTTGTCGGATCTCACCCACTGATAGCCAGATTTATGAAGGGTATCTTCGGCTCAAAACCTCCCAGGGCCAGGTACTCAGAGATATGTGATGTTGACATTGTGCTGACGCTGCTTCGCCGGTGGGCTCCAGCTACATCCCTGTCCTGGGTCGAACTCACTTACAAGTGGTTAGGCTCATGGCGCTGGTTCAGCGTTATAGAATCCAGTCATTGCATAAGCTGCAATTGGACAGGATGGTTACATCTGCAGGCAAAATAACATTTATGTTTATGACTTAGTCAAGCAGATCAGACCAAGGGCATCAGGTCTTAAACTAGATTTGGCATACCACATGGACCTTCGGTTGTGTGCGGTCATACATCTACAACAGTATGTTAAGGTCACCTGGAGCCTTAAAGGCTCTGAACTAGCTATGTTTGTTAATTACATGAAACTTCATAAAAAGGTATCAGTACAGACCATCTCCAGGTGGTTAAATCGGATTCTGGCTTGTGCAGGAGTGAACACTGACAGTGTCAAATTTCACTACACCAGAGCTGCATCAACATCAACAGCAAGGGTTATGGACATTCCGCTGGACCACATCCTAGCGGCTGCAGGATGGTCAAACTTTTCCACACATTTTATAACAAACCCATTGCCAGACCGGGGGTATTTGCCAACTCTATTTTAGGTTCTGTTTATAGTATCCTCCCAGATGAGAGAGGTTACTATTATTATTATGTGCTCATATAAAAGCATCAGCATGTTTAAATCTATGTTATGTCTGAATGCATTATTAATGTTCACTCATCTGTGATCAACTGATGCAGTTGTGATTGTGTGGACTTGTGTTCATGGTATGAAATCACAGAGCTTTAAAATCTTCACGTAGTCACTCACATGACTCCGAAGTAAAATAGTAAGATTAAAGATTACGTGCCCTCCGCTCCCAACCCTCTCTCATAAAGGTCAACTGGTATTCTAGTCTCTCGAATCTTCCTATATTCAGTTCAACAACTGCTATCTGTGATTTCACACCGCTGTTTTTAACTTTGACGCACATGCGGGCCGGTGGGCTTCTTCATGTAATCCCTCAACGTAACCCCTCATAAAATAAAGATCAAACTTCAAACTGGTGAGTTCTCGTTTAATCGTACTATTTATTTACCTATCTGTTACGGACTTACAGCATATAATACAATGATATTAAAGTTCTGATATTGAGAATATCACATTTTTGAATTGTCAAGGCAGTCTGGGTGTGTATTACTATTTCCGTCACAACGGTCACATTTTGTAATTAGTTACAATTAGGCAACTAACTAATTATATGCTTTAATTACAGGTCATCCAAGTAAGATTGTTTCATATTTGTTTCAGAATGCTTCAATCTATAATAATTGAAAATTTCATTTAGTTCTCTTAATTTTTAAGAAAGCTATGAGCTTTTGACTGTCCTCGATCACAGCTTTTGTGTTAAGTCAATGGAATAGTAATAGGGAACAAGATGCTCATTTCCAAGTATGGAAATTGCCATAACTTTTTTAAGAGTGAAGATATTAAAGTGAATTAGGTATCAAATTAAACTTATTTTTATGCTTTATCTGATGGGGCAAATTACAGACTTGATTTTTAAAATCTCAACATTTTGTAACATTGTTAAACAAAGATAAGAAGGACAGTGAGACTAGGAATCAAGGTGCTGTCATTTGGAAGTCCTAGGTCATGCTTAGAAGGTCAGAGCAGGCTTGAATGAGTTGTTTTTAAATAATTTCTGCTTCCATTTCTTCTCCTCCAGTCAGAAATGTCACTCATTATGTGCTTGATTCTCAGATATAGAGGAGATCATGTTGTGAGAAGTGAATGGAGCGTGCTAAATCTCCGTTTCATTTGCAAGTCCTTGAATAATGGGAAGAGAACAGATAAAGGAGCAGCTGAGGCAATTTCTGTAGTTACAAAAGAACATGTTGTGGGAAGGGCACTGAGTATTGCTTAAAGTTAAATGTGAATCTAATTCATATTCAAATCTTCTCAGAGGAATGCAGCAAGGGGGCGGGCGCATCAGCTGCATCTTAAGGTGGCATTCTATTAGGAGTGTGGAAAATTGGGAAGAATGATTGGTTGACTATGGAGACTGATGGGGTGGACAAGAATAAAGTAAACCGTATACTGATTCTGGACTGGAGGAGAAGAAATGGAAGCAGAAATTTATGAAATTGGGTGAACATAAATTAGAGTCCTGTCAGCTATAGTGGAGGAGGACCACAGCTAAATAGAAAAAAGTATATATTGGCAGGACGAGGATGAAGATGTCATCTTTGTTGTTGTTCTCCAACTGAGAACTGGGAGAAACTGGGAGAATGGAGTTGAGTTGTTATTGGGAGTAAGTCTGGAGGAAGCATTGTCAAAGTAATTTTTGAGCCTGTGGAGTTCAAGAGAGCACTTGTCACTGGAGTGGCCAGAACCCCACCGACTCCAAGTATTACTTTGTCAATACTTCCCTTCGTCTTATTTCCCAACATAAGGAACAATGCAAGAGTGTGAGTCTTCTGACATGGAGAAAGAGAAGTTGAGGAAGGGAATAATCAGAGATGGATCATTAGAAGGTCAGGGCAGGGTTTAACTTGGCAGTGAAGGTGATGAAACTTTACTTTTCTTTTCAATTAGGTTCATCTGAATTTTGGCTTCCATAGTAAGCCATTGGATTCTGCCTGTTAGGGCCTTCAGAAAGTCACTGGCACACGGAGTTAGTTTAAAATAAAAATACTCGAGGGAACAGAATAAGGAACTTGGCATTTGATCCTTTGCACTTGAAAACAACTCAGGCTGTGAGCAGACTCAGTTTGAAAAAGACAACTGAATGACAGGTCTAGAAATTGTAGGAATAGTTCCTTCATCTTAACATTGCAGAAGTTAGTTCTACGTGCTTGTCCTCTTGAATAGATTAGTCTAATTATACTGATTGACTTCTGATTCCACCATGAGTGGCAATCCTTTTTGATTTTTAGTGGTAGTGATATTATTCTACTTTACAATAACAGTGGAAAATCTTTATTCCAAAGCATTCTTTTATCATGTGTTCCTTTAATTAACGGGAAAGACATGAATTTAAAAAGAAAAATCAAGCATTCTACTTGCTGGATAATTTATCTTAATTTCTTTACAGAAAATTGTTTATTTTCAGACAGTTTAGAAAAGACAGCTATGTTATTCTCAAACCTGCAGAGATCTCATGAAGCTCAAAGGATTCAAACAGACTTATTATATCAGCTGGCAGGACCCGTACTGTGAGTTTTTATGCATATTCTTGAAGATTAGGAGGTAGTGTGCAAATTGGGTTGGTGCCAATGATTTCAGTGGCTGCCCAAGTCCAGTGAGGTGTAAGGAGAGCAGAAGCTGTTGGAGGTCACTGCACTTGCCTTTCTCTGTTCATTTCAAGAATCCAGCACTTCCTTATAACAGCTCTTTCAGAATAACTTGATCCTATAAAAACCTGCTGTTGCCATAGAAATGTATTTTGTGAGGTCTGTTGAAACTCTTGCCCTATTTTTCCAGTCTTTGTTGCATTTATTTTTCCACGTTTTTGGCTGTATTTCTTCTTTGGTCCTGACAGCCTTCATTCTCTCCAAATCTGTTATTTTTGGAAAGTGGTGCTCTTTCATCCCAGTCAGCTTGGCACCAACAATTAATTCAGTGCTCTTTAATTTCCTTTCTAACTACTGAAGATATTAATGGTGGGTTGGGGAGTGGGAATGTGACCTTAGACCATTTAAAATAAATTATATTGGCACAAAGTCCCTCTTCAGGAATTTTGAAGAGGCAGTCAACGTACTTTAAATATCCATTTAAAATGATCAGACTTTGTATTTTGAAATGTATTGGATTACTTTAGTCAAAATTGTTCACTAAATTAGCTCAGCATTTGTGAGTCTAATACACATGTGAAAAAAAAGTAAATTCCAATTATGTTACTCATTGAATATTTAGCAAATTATGTGCAAAAGCACATAGTGTTTGCTTTGTGGCCACCGTTGGGTAAATGTGCGATGAAGTAGCATTGTACTTTGTTTTTAAAGTTTAGCTCTACTGAAGGCAATGGTAGCAAATTTTGGAGGCAGAATTTTAACTAATGTTCATTCTTTCAATATGAAGATGATCAAGACATTATTGATTGGATGGGTTTCTGGGAGAATGTGAGTGGCTGACCAAGCTAATTTGTGTTTTGCACTCTACATGATGCAATGAGCAAGAGAAATTTTTTTTAGTTGTCTGATGAATGTTGGTGTGAATGTTGCAACTGCCCGCTCTTCTGTTCTGCCTCGTCTCTTCTCCACTGCTCATGAAGTGTAGCTTCAATGTTGTCGAGACATTGTCAAATAGAGTAATCGTTAGGAAAGTCCTCCCAAGATTCAAAATTGATGTTGAAATACTTTGAGAAAAACTTAAGAAGAACTTGAAATGGTTCATCTGTTCCTTGCTTCGAACATTTATACTGATTCAGCTCCCTCATCCAATATCCTGGTGACATTGTTTCTCATTCAATCAGTGATCTCATCTGCAGAATGGGGAGGTTTGGAAAGATGCCACTATGAGAACCTCGGTGTAACCTTGACAAATTAACTTTAGGCAGTTCAAGTGAAAGTTACTGAGCTTTATTGTTCAAAGACTCTTAACCATTCAGATTTCATGTGCATGACAAGGGTTGACAACACAAGGGCTTTGAAGGACATCTCTGTCTTCCTCCAGAATTTGTACTTAGACTTCCAAAGGGCATTGTAGGCTTAAATATTTGGTGATGATCACATCATCAGTCTGAAATCTGTGCTGAAGTTTAACGACAGGTGTCAGAGGTTATGGGGAGAAGGCAGGAGAATGGGGTTAAGAGGGAGAGATAGATCAGCCATGATTGACTGTCGGAGTAGATTTGATGGGTTGAATGGCTTAATTCCACTCCTATTCCGTATGACATTATGACCAAGGAGTACATTTAATGTGTGGACTAGGATAAACTTCGACCACAGTTACTGAACAACCGAGTATAATCAAATGCACTATTGAAAACAGTGAGATCAATTTTACAACCACATTCTCAGATTACATATGGCGATCAGTATCAAAACATGCAAACTAGAAATAGAGGTATCACAAAATAATTGAGAAAGATCTCATTCAAGAATGTTGTGTCATGTTTGGATCATATCAAAACTATTATTGCAGACTTTCATATTTTAGATTGCGGTCAAGTTCAATTTGTCATCTTATCAGGAGTATATTTGCTGTAAGAACAAAGTATGTTTTTAATAATATGTACAGGAACTAAACAGCAACCTGTAGGGCAGTAGCTCTATGTCCACATCACCGTGCCGCCCATGCCATAAATAAGTTGTTACCTAATTACGTACATACTGTCTCTTGTCCATTCCTAATTGCTCTCCAGAAGATGGTGGTGAACTATGTTGTTGAACCATTGTAGTCCTTCTGGAGCTTATAGAGAGGATGCTCCAGATTTTAGATATAGCAATGATGACATATTTCCAAGTCGGGATGATAGAAAGGGGAACTGCTGCTGGTGGTCTTTCCATATGCTTGATTCCCCTGTCATTCTTGAAGTTTTTGCGTTAAGGAGGTGTTTGTAGAGTAGCTTAGATGAATTATTAGATGGTTCAGACTGCAGCCAGAGTATGGTGACATTCGAGGTGCCATTCAAGCAAGGCTTTTATCCTGGATGATGTGGAGTTTCTTTAGTAGTATTAGAACAGCAGATTGATAGTATTTCATAATTCTCTTTGCTTGTACTTTGTATACGGTGGAAAAGCTTTGGAGTAACAAGAGATGAGACACTAGCCATGGGATACCAACCTCTCACCTGCTGGTTAATCATTTTGTGACTGCCATTGTATGCATAAAATTCATGGTCCAATTTTATATTGCTGGGATTGGAATATTTGATGCAGGTACATCTGACCACCTGGAAGATACTAAAATGCTGCCTTCATCGAGTTATCTAAATTAATTGGAAAGATATGCAAATCATGCTCAGTATCCTCTCCTAAGCATCCCCAGTTCCGACGCACTGATTAGATTCTGCCAGCTACATTGGAAAGCTATGTCATTAATATACCTAATGCTAAAACAAGCACTCTGTTCCAATCCAACTCACAGGAAAATAATTGCCAGATTATCAGAGGAAAAGATTAAATGGTAAATGGATTGCTTCACCTCGCAAAAGATCCTACTGTCCTGCTGGGTATATCTTTTCCTAGTGTGGTAGACTCTGTAGTTCTATGGTCCCATCAGTCACCTAGAACCCAGAAAACCAGGGTGTAAGCAAGGTTTTCTCAATCCAGGGGGACTGCCTATGATAAGAGAGTAAGAAAACAATGGTGGACGTGTGATTTGGTATCAGATGACATTTATCTGAAGATTTATCTCTCGAACATTGCTATCTGCTAATGATATCTGACAAAGCAAATTTTGTCAAAATGAAGTTGTTGTTTGATACCTCCAGAAACATGCATTGACTGTAAGAAAATGCCCACCATGATCAATAACTGAATCCTTGGTAGTGGCTCAGAACAATCCAGAAAAAGCGTTGAGAGAGACCATGTCCACAAGCACTCATAACTCTTGCTCTTGAAGTTGTACCTGAATGGAAACAAATTATTTAACAATAGAGCTAAACTCTTTCCAGCAGCATTAATTTCATAGAGCTTAAAACCTATGCCAAACAAAATCTGCCAATCTTGATATTGAATTGTTGGCATTTTACTTAATATCAATAGCTCTTCGAGAGAGAAAGTTTTTGATTTCTATGACTATTTTGAAAACTACTTGCTGATATCAACCCTATGCAACATGGTTCTAATTTATCCAAGCCCTTTGCACTCTGGGTATCCTAGTCAATGTCAGGGAGGTTAAAATCTCCCTCAAATATTACCCTATTATTCTTACAATTATCTGCAATCTTCCTGTACATTTGCTAGTCTAATTCCTGCTGACTGTTGGGAGGTTAATAATACAGTTGTATCAAAATGATCATCCCCTTCTTATTTTTATGTTTAGTTACGAGACACAGCATGGGAACAGGCCCTTCAGCCCACCGGTACCGTGCCAACCAATTATCTCCATATACTAGCACTATCCTACACACTTGGGACAATTTACAATCTTACTCATACTTGGTTTATCTCCATGCCACACTACCTAACTTCCACCAGTTCTCCTCATGTGTACATTGCTTCCTATGATCCATTTTATCTTTCCCTCTCTCTTAAAGACACATGTATTCTCTCCTTCTCATCTTTTGTCATGACTTTATGAAAGCAGGTTAATGTTTTCTTTCATAAAGTGACCTGCTGCAATAAATCACATCTGATGGCTTTAGATATAACAGCTTTGGAGCATCACGTGCATGTACCTTTGATTACCAGTGCAAATTGGTTCTTTAAAATAATGAAATTGAAATTTGATGGAAGAAAAAACACAGAAGGAATATTGCAACAATACAATATTGAACCTGGTTAGGTTCCCATAACTCAATAATCCTCATTGTCAGCAGAGCTTTAAGGATTATGATTGCTTTGGACCAACACATTTTGCTTGATTTCAGCTAATACACAGGGGACCATGCAATAACAAAATCATTCTGGTAATAAACATTCAAATATTGAAAAGCTTTACGGGTGTAATAATAGATTGTCACTAATGAACGCATACCGTTTTAATTTTAGAACACCGTTAATATACGTTTCTGCATTTGCATTACTTACCTCAGGGAAAACTAAAACTTGACTTCCTTTCTTTCTGCTCCCTGCCTCCCATTGTTCATTCTGTGCTAGAGAAACATTTATTTTTACTACCCAGATCTAAATGTAAATATTTTTGGAGCTAAACAGAATAGCATCAGAAAATAGGTGCAAGGATTCTAATACACTTAATCTTACCAGTTTTGGTTTTCCCATCATCTTAATATAATATCCCAACCATCTTTAACTTTGCTAATAATTACCTGGGTGCATCAACAATGGGATCCTATTTATTTAGTAGCCAGTGCCAATTCATGCTGTTTAATGCTGCTAGAAGCCAGCTTGCATACCTTAAAGGTATATGGATTGTGGTTGCAGCAGGTGGTGGAGACATTTGCAAATTTATGAGACAATGCAACAAGGGAAATATTGTGTTCTCAGGCCTCCTGCTTCCCCTCACCCTCCCTCTCTGTGTTTTTTCTTTAACAGCCAAGGGCTGCAAAGTGATCACTGGATTGAAGAATGGAGCAAGTGCAGCATAGTTTGACCCAGGGATAGAAATTGTCTGTGGTGAGTCAGCAGACATGACGCTGAGACGATGTAGTCAATATCCCATTGGCCTTTAGGCCAAAGTCTTTTTTTTCCTTCTTCTATAATGTATTAAGGTGAGCACTCCACTGGTTAAAAAAAAGGATGTGATGACTGCACAGAATGAAGGTATGCAATGTCAAAGAGGCCATAAGACAATTTCAAGACTTGTAGAACGTTTTTTGTGGGCTCCTTGACATGCATGCAAGGTCAAGGAGCATTGCATACAGCTTTCTGTGCAGATTCATCACACCTTTTTTTTAAACTATGAGCTAACTAAACAAAGAGCTTGCTGACTATCCTTTTATACAGAATGGATATTTCTGTAGGGCCACTTGCAGAGCCAAATATCCTGTAGCATTGGACGACTATTGCCTCAGTTTTCTTTGCGAACCATGTAGCAGAGCACAATAGTACAGTTAGTTACATTAATAGATTACTGATTGTCGTTCTGGACCATTTCAGAACTCCTGATGTCAATACACATTGTTAAACTTCTGGGACCTATTCTCAGTATATTTATGAAACTTATGGAGTTTGCAAACATCAAATAATGATTTACTTGATACACGGTTCTATGGAAATCAATCTGTAACTACCCTGCAAGCGCTGGATGAATGGAATAAGATCACTTTCAATCCAGAAGATGATGTGAGATGGGATATTCTTGCTACTGCCAGATACTTGGCCTCCCCCATCCCGTCCTCACCACGTTCTACGGGGGCACAATAGAGAGCATTTTGACCAGCTGCATCTCTGTCTGGTTTGGGGACTGCAAAGCCTCCGACTGGAAGTCCGTGCAGAGAGTGGCGAGGACGGCTGAAAAAAATCATCGGGACTTCTCTTCCTTCAGTCCGGGACATTGCGTGCAAACGTTGCTTGTCCAAGGCCAACAGCATTATAAAAGACCTCACACATCTACATCATGGACTGTTCACTTTGCCGCCCTTGGGCAAAAGGTATCGCAGTATAAGGAGCAGAACGGCCAATCCATGTTCTCCAGAAATGCTGCCAGACCCACTGAGTTACTCAAGCACTTTGTATCTTTTTTGTAAACCAGCGTCTGCAGTTCCTTATTGCTACCCTCCACAGATGCTGCTTGACCCACTGAGTTCCAATCCAGCACTCAAGATTCCAGCATCAGCATTTCCTTGTGTGTATAGTTCAAGGTGCTATTCATTTTCATTTCAAAATGAGTGGGATACATTTCTTTAGCCATTAAATGTAGACCATGAGCACCATAATTGTATGTTGGTGTGAAGGTCTCGCTGCAGTAGGCAGAAAAGAATCAGACTTGCTTGCAGTCAAACTAACGTCCAGAATCATAATACGAAAAGGTTTGAAAATTAATTTTCTATGAAGTTTAATTTTCCGTTCCTATAATTGTTTCTCCCTGCAACCACCGTATTGAATGTTGAATCATGCACCGAATGGTGTACCGTTTGGCTGTGCACTCTGGACAGTTTTATTGTATTCATGTATAGTCTTTTCTCTGACTGGATAACATGCAAACAAAAATGTTCACTGTACCTCAGTACACGTTACAATAATAAGCTAAACTAACAAGGACTTGGGACCGATTTACACATTGACCCTGATTTATCCAAACCTGTAAAAAATGCAACTGATCTGATCAAGATTTTATGTGTACCAAAAGAAATAAAAACTGTAATTTATTTTCCTGTTTGTGGATTGCATGGACACACTTTTGACATTTAATCAGGCCCCTGCCTTAACTCATCTGCTGTCCTCATCTGTCCTCAGATGTAAAAAGATCTTTGCCTTCATTACTTGTATACTTGACAATTCCAATGAGTTTCAGGCAAATTTCCCATACTTCATCCTCTGAAAGCCTGTGATGATCCAAAATTCTGGACCATCTATTTGCATGCCAGAACCCAAAGGTTCAAGACTCATTCAAATTAGAATAAAATTGCAGAAGGCTGCAGCTGCTAACTGAACTGTTCTTGGCCTATTAACGTCTTGCATTGGCTCAACTTCAACAGGCATTGATGCTGGGCAGAGTTCTTAGATTGGTGTGGTACTATGGAGGAAGAGGATGAACCAACTATGATGGCGAGATGAGATGAAGTGAGCCCACATCAAGTACTACTGTCGAAGCAGGAACAAGAAATAATTTAATCCCAACTCCATATTGCTAAGGGAAGTTTAATGAAAACGTATTCTTTATTTACTTCTAAGCTCATGTTTTCACAACAACCCCACATCCTGACTAGAGTGCTCTAAGTAGTACTGTCGGATCTCAAAGCAAGTTTAAAAAACACCAACACCTATTTGGCACTTCATGGTGCAAAAGCTAATAGCCAGTTTGAGGTAGTTGACAGCAATCCCTAAATATTGCCCGGCACCAATTGATATCAGGTGTGTTTATGGCTGTCTTTGGATATAAGAAATAACCCCCAATTAATGACAATATTACTTCCAAAATATGGGGATATGATTTAATTTCTCTTCCAAGTGGGCAATACCTGGAGAATTCATTTGGAAGAGTTATTACTTTCAACTGTGAATAATTAACATATGCAAGTTGAAAAGATCTAATTATCAAGTCCTGTTTGCATCCTAATATAGATGAACCGTTATAAATTTCAGGGAGAAAAACTATGAATTAGTCCATCTAACAAATTGTTTTTTTATGAGGAATGCTGAACATTTGTTTCACTGTAAGGATTTTCTTTTTTGTTACTCAGATCTGCTTTCATTTTGAATGGAACTAGAGAAGAACAGCAGCAAATGAAATAATTTCCTCCAAGAGTAATCCTGTTTTTCGCTCAAATATTAACCACAAGATCCTTCAAAAATGTGCAAGAACAGGAAGAGGTAATGTACTGGGTAGTGCAAAGAATGGTTGACAGATCCACACATAACATGCAAGATGCTTCCACATACGTTTCAGCTGATCTGGGACATCCATTATATCCACATGACCATGTTGTCGGTCGTCTGCTGGTGGTTCAGCAGTCAAAAATCAAGTTGTTTTTTTAGATATTGCACGGAAACAGGCCCTTCGGCCCATTGAGTCTGCGCCGTCCAGCGATCCCCGCACATTAACACTGCCCTACACACACTAGGGACAGTTTACACATACTTCAAGCTAATAAACCTACATACCTTTATGTCTTTGGAATGTCAGAGAAAACCCACGTGGTCACGGGGAGAACATACAAATTCCGTACATACAGTAGTCGTGATTGAGCCTAGGTCTCCGGTGTCGAAGCGCTGTAAGGCAGCAACTCTACCGCTGCGCCACCATGGCAAAATAGTGTTTTATTGTCATATACGCTGAAATGGAACAAGATTCAAGATTCAAGAGAGTTTATTGTCATGTGTCCCTGATAGGACAATGAAATTCTTGCTTTGCTTCAGCACACAGAACATAGTAGGCATGACTACAGAACAGATCAGCGTGTCCATATACCGTTACATAAATATATACACACATGAATAAATAAGCTGATAAAGTGCAAATAAACAGATAATGGGCTATTAATGTTCAGAGTTTTGTCCGAGCCAAGTTTAATAGCCTGATGGCTGTGAGGAGGTAGCTATTCCTGAACCTGGTTGTTGCAGTCTTCAGGGTCCTGTACCTTCTATCTGAAGGTAGCGGGGAGATGAGTGTGTGGCCAGGATGGTGTGGGTCCTTGATGATGCTGCCAGCCTTTTTGAGGCAGCAACTGCAATAGATCCCTTCAATGGAAGGGAGGTTCAGAGCCAATGATGGGCTGGGCAGTGTTTACTACTTTTTGTAGTCTTTTCCTCACCAGGGCGCTCAAGTTGCCAAACCAAGCCATGATCCAACCGGTCAGCATGCTCTCTACTGTGCACCTGTAGAAGTCAGAGAGAGTCCTCCTTGACAAACCGACTCTCCGTAATCTTCTCAGGAAATAGAGGCGCTGATGTGCTTTCTTAATAATTCCATCAGTATTCTTGGACCAGGAAAGATCTTCAGAGATGTGCATGCCCAGGAATTTGAAGCTCTTGACCCTTTCAACCATCGACCCATTGATAAAAACGGGACTGTGGGTCCCCATCCTACTCCTTCCAAAGTCCACAATCAGTTCCTTGGTTTTGCTGGTGTTGAGGGCCAGGTTATTGTGCTGGCACCATATGGACAGTCGCTTGATCTCTCTTCTATACTCTGACTCATCCCCATCAGTGATACGTCCAACAACAGTGGTGTCGTCAGCGAACTTGATGATGGAGTTCGCACTGTGACCAGCTATGCAGTCATGAGTATAGAGTGAGTACAGCAGGGGGCTGAGCATGCAGCCTTGAGTTGCTCCCGTGCTGATTGTTATCGAGGCTGACACATTTCCACCAATCCGAACAGACTGTGGTCTGAAAATGAGGAAGTCGAGGATCCAATTGCAGAGGGATGCGCAGATACCCAGTTCTGCGAGTTTGGTAACCAGTTCGGAGGGGATGATTGTATTAAATGCTGAGCTATAATCGATGAATAACAGCCTGACATATGAGTTTTTGTTGTCCAAGTGGTTCAGAGCGGAGTGGAGCACCAGCAAGATCGCATCCACCATTGATCTGTTGTGGCGGTAAGCGTACTGCAGTGGGTCCAGGTTTTTGTCGAGCTAAGAGTTGATTTGCGCCATGATCAACCTCCCAAAGCACTTCATCACCAGAGGCGTTAGTGCCACAGGTCGATAGTCATTGAGGCACGTCACCTTGCTCTTCTTGGGCACTGGTATGATTGATGCCCTTTTGAAGCAGGTGGCAACCTCAGACCTCAGAAGTGAGAGGTTGAAAATGTCTGTAAAAACTCCAGCCAGTTGGTTCGCACAGGTTTTTAGAACACGACCAGGTATACCTTCAGGTCCAGGTGCTTTTCGAGGGTTCACCCCTCTGAATGATTTCCTGACGGCGGCCTCTGTGACTGAGACTGAAATACCATCACAGCGAATGGGGGCTTGGGAAGGCACATCAGTATTCTCCCTATCAAAGCATGCGTAAAACGCATTGAGCTCCTCAGGGAGTGATGTATCGCCGATATTTGAGCTGCCACCTGATTTAGCCTTTTTGGAGGTGATTGCATTCAGGCCCCACCACAGTTGCCGAACATCTGTCTCATCCTCCAGTTTGGGGCAGAAGTCCCCTTTAGCCTTTTCGATGGCCTTACCAACGTCATATCTGGCCTTCTTGTAGACCACTGAATCATCAGACATAAATGCCCGGTGTCTGGTCTTCAGTAGAGTGCGGATCTCAAGATTCATCCAAGGTTTCTGATTGGGAAACACTCGGAAGGTTTTTGTAGGGATGCAGTCCTCCACACATTTCTTAATGAAGTCTGTAACGACTGTGGCGTATTCGTTCAATTCCGTTGCCGAGTCCTTGAACATTGCCCAGTCTACTGACTCCAAACAGTCCTGGAGTTGTTCCTCTGCTCCCCCCGACCAACTCTGTACTGTCCTCACCTCTGGGGGTGCGGTCTTTAATTGCTGCCTGTTGGCAGGAAGGAGCAGCACCGCGGTATGGTCGGATTTACCGAACTGAGGGCGAGGGATAGAGCGATAGGCATTCTTGATGGTGGTGTAGCAGTGGTCGAGGGCGTTTGGTCCTCTGGTGCAGCAGGAGACATGTTGGTGGAAGTTAGGGAGTGATTTTTTGAGGTTTGCTTTATTGAAGTCCCCAGCAATGGTGGTAAATGCCTCGGAGTAAGACGTCTGGTGTTTGTTGACCATGGCGTGCAGCTCCTCTGGTGCCAGATGGACGTCTGCCTGGGGTGGGATGTGGCCCGCAGTCAGGATGATGGAGGTGAATTCCCTCAGAAGGTAGAAGGGATGACACTTCAATGCCAGATGTTCGAGGTGTGGAGAGCAGGAGTTGGACAGGACTGCCACATCTGAACACCATGCAGAGTTGACCATGAGGCAGATGCCCTCTCCTCTCCCTTTCCCAGATGCCAGTGTACTGTCCATACAGTGGATGGAGAACCCTTCAGGCTGGACCTCTGAGTCTGGGGAGCTGGGGGTGAGCCATGTCTCCGTGAAACAGAACACAGAGCATTCCCTCAGCTCCCTTTCATAGAGCAGCCTTGCCCCTAAGTCCTCCACATTATTTTCAAGGGACTGTACATTGGCCAATACGATAGTAGGGAGAGGGGGTGGAAGTCCCCTGCGCTTCAGTCTGACCTGAAGTCCTGCCTGTCGGCCATGTTTCCGGCCACAATGGAGGCCTCCCCTTTGTTTCCAGGTACTGTGCTTACCGTACCTGCTGTTTCTGCGAGCCTGCGCTGGAACGGGGATTCCCTCACAGACGGCAGCTCCAGCTCCATTACGAACGGGGGTTCCCTCAAAGTCGGTAGCTCCAGCTCCAGCTCCGTTGTTCCTGGAAGATCCAGCTCTGGAGGTCATCCCGGAGTTTCCAGGCATCATACCTGCGTTCCTCCGTTGGGTCAGGGGTTTTACAGCCAGTGTGGGAAAGTTTAACGTCCAGGGCTCCCGCAGCTGCGGGAGATCGCGAAATCGCAAGAGCCTTCAGGTGTCCAAGCAGCTTGTCTGAAACGGCACCGATTTCTGCCATTTCCCTAATACGGGTGAGTTGTTGGAAGTTGTAGGTGAACCTTTTATGTTCTGGTGCTTAGCAAAAGTTGCCGCAGGCAGGCGCCATCATGTAATTCTTACTTGAAAAAGTGCCACCACAGTGGCATCAGTACTCAACTGATAATATAATGAACAAAAAAAAAGAGTTAATTAAGAGCTGCTGCTTTACAGTGCTTGAGATCTGACAATGGGTGCTGTCTGTGCAGAGTTTCTATGTTCTCCCTGTGACCACATGGGTTTTCTCCGGGTGCTCCGGTTTCCTCCCACTTTGCAAAAACATGTAGGTTTGTAGGTTAATTGGCTTCTGTAAATAACCTCTAGTTTGTGCATACAGATGATCGATAGTCATTGTGGACTCGGTGAGCTGAAGGGCCTGTTTTCGTGCTGTATCTTTAACAAAACTAAATAAAACCCAATATAAAGGAAAAATAAAACACAACATAAACTCCCTAATGCAACCAAGGCTGTTCATAGTTCAGAGTTTAGTTAGAGGTTGTAGTGTTCAATAGCCTGATGGTTGTTGGGAAGAATCTGCTCCTGAACCTGGACGTTACAATTTTCAGACCCCTATACTTTCTTCCCAATGGCAGGAGTGAAATGAGAGTGTGACTGGTGAGGTGTATATCGTTGATCATACTGGCTGCTTTTTTGAGACAGTGCCTCCTATTGATCCCTTCGATAGTTGGGTGTCAGTACCAGTGATGGACTCCAGTGTGGGGCCATTCATAACGCTTGGCACCCTCACTAATTAAGAACCTATCAATCTCTACCTTAAAAATATCCATTCACTTGGCCTCCACAGACTTCACTGGAAATGAATACCACAGATTCACCAGCCTCAGACAAAAGAACTTCCTCCTTATCTCTTTCTAAAGGTATGTCCTTTTATTCGGAGGTTATGGCCTCTGGTCCTGGACTCACTCACTAGTGGAAACATCCTCTCCCCATCCACTCTATCCAGGCCTTTCACTATTGATGGTAGATCTAAAAAGAAAGTAATTGTGCAGTTAAATACTATGGAATTTATAAGCTCAGTCAAGCAATTTACTTTGTATTTGTTTCAGATAAGTCCCAGTGCAGGGACTGTTGCTCCATTTATTTCACAGAAGGAGAATCTTCTGAGGAATTAGCGCATCAATATTTTAAAATTGATTTTAAAAAGAAGAGCTCATCTCCCCCATCCCATCCTCACTACTTTCTACAGGGGCACCATAGAGAGTATTCTGACCAGCTGTATCTCTGTCTGGTTTGGGGACTGTAGAGCCTCCGACTGGAAGTCTGTGCAGAGAGTGGTGAGGACAGCGGAAAAAATCATCGGGACCTCTCTCCCCTCAATCGGGGATATTGCGACCAAACGCTGCGTGTCTAAGGCCAGCAGTATTATAAAAGACCCCGCACATCTCCATCACGGACTGTTCACTCTGCTGCCCTCGGGAAAAAGATATCGCAGCATAAGGAGCAGAACATCAAGGTTCTGCAACAGCTTCTTCCCACGAGCCATCAGACTCCTGAATGCCATGTAATGGGCTGCCACCATTGTCTATTTATCCTTTTCATCCATGCCTATCCTTCAGTTAATTTATTGTGTTGCACAGGGAGCCAAATGCAACGTCATTTCATTTGGAACTGCATATATCAATGTATTTCTAAATGACAATAAAGTTTGTTTGACTTTGACTTTGATTTAGTTTAGTTAATTAACAAAATAGAATCATGTGCAATTTAGTTTATTTAATTAACATAAATGATATTTGTGCATTTAAATATTTATTTCAAGACTTTAATAAAATGATTACCTTTCAATTTTTGGAATGCTTTTTAATGATCATGCAAATATTAATTGTGTATTGAGATTGAGCTAAGCGATGTAGGTTAGAAAGGTGCCTAAGTTCTATTATCACCTCCACAGGTATGGCCTATTCTGGCCTCATTTCCAAGAGAAAAGCTGTTCCCTGGAGCCCAGCAACACCAGTGTGCATGGAGCCAGAATTTTGCTGTAACTTCATACCAAGGAAACCATACAAATAGGTCTACCGCAAACTGCTACCAACAGCAAATTCTCAGCCGATAAAACTGATGGCTGCTTTATAACTTCACCTATTAAATTCCTCACTAATTAATTAATGTTGCAAGTGCTAACTTGTTTTTATAGTTTTTTGTAATATAAATTTGTGAGCTGAATTAGGCCTTTTGGTCCATCAAGTCTACTCCTCCATTCAATCATGGCTGATCTATCTTTCCTTCTCAACCCCCTTCTCCCAATAACCCTTGACACCTTTACTAATAAAGAACCCATCAATCTCCACCTTAAAAATATCCATTAACTTGGCCTCCACAGCCTTCTGTGGCAATGAATACCACAGATGCACTACCCTCTGACCAAATAAATTCTTCCTCATCTCCTTTCTAAAGGTACGTCCTTTAATTCTGTGGTTATGGCCTCTGCTCCTAAACTCTCTCACTAGTGGATATATCCTCTCCACATCCACTATTACGAGGCCTTTCCCTATTCGGTAAGTTTCAATGAGGATGCCCGTCATCCTTCTCAACTCCAGCGAGTACAGGCCCAGTGTTATCAAACGCACACCTTGATTTCATGCATTTCATAGAAAATGCTTTTAGCTTTGACTGTTCAAAGGAACAGTGCTGGCATGTGTTCGGAGTACCTTTAATAAGCTAAGTTTTCTTTGCTGGTCTCCAAGCAGCATGCGAGTCAATGTAAAGTAACCTTCAAGATTGATGATGGAAAGCAGCAGTTGATTCTGCAGATAATTTCTCAAAAGCTACATGCTGTGCAACCATGTGACAATTTGTTCACAGTCTTGCTCGTTCTATATTTGTTTGGAGCAAATGTGTCATGTTCTTGCCAATATCCTGCTGCTTTACTGGACAGAATGATATGTTGGTGTGTTGATGTGGCTTTTGGCTGGTACTTATAATCCAGTGAATTTGACTATTATGGCATACACAACCCAGAATTATCTTCAGCCAATTAATCACTAAAGGACCAGTCCCACTTAGGTGACTTTATAGGCGAGTACCGGAGACTCTGCGCTCGCCACATGGTCGCCACATGTTCGCTGGTGGTCTCTGGTGAGTCTCCTTCATGGTTGCGAGAGGTTCCTGCATTCCCGTTATGAGACAAAAATAAGTTGTATGCTTTAGGATTTTCAATACTCACACCCTAGTGCCTTGCATTATGCAATAAACTGCACCTTTCTACTTATTATTAAGAGCAGAGATGATATTTTGTGAAAATAAAGCTTATTTTTGGTTGAACATCTGATTAGTGGTTGATATACAACAGTCTTGTGCTTGAGCTGTGAGTTGACGACTTTAGAACTTGATATTCCATGCATCAACTTGATACACCAATGATGATCGAATTAGTGTAACAGAATTAATAATTTTCAAATGGTCTTTAATGTCATGAGCATAGAAAGAGACATTAAAGCTAGAAGTATATACTGGCTAGACTCCCAGAAGCAACGTGAACCAATTGGTGACTTTAATGCGGGATGATACTATTGACCTTCAGAATTGGATTGTTCAGCAAACAAGAAAAATAATCCCAGCACTGAGTCCAATATAACAGATCAAAGCAACATTGTTTTGTGTTGCACGGGGAAGTTATCAGTTGGATTGTGGCACAACAGGAAAGCCTTTTATACCAATATTAGTTGACTTTAATGCTATCAATCATGATAAACATTCAATGAGGTGCAATCATTCTCTAGGCATGAATTTTTAAGTTTGAATTTTGAATCTTTAAGTATCAATTAAGATGGATTAGCTCATGTAATGACAGTGATTAGACATTAATAAGCCTTTCTGATCACACATTCACACAGTCTGGATACAAAGTGTGGGACATTTTTTTAATTGATGATTTGTCCTTTGAACCTCTGATTTTTACCTGCATTGTAATTATGGACTTTGCGAAAAAGAACATGTGTACAGCATATGGAATGTACAACTATTTATTGAACAATTGGGACATTTTGCACTTAACAAATTTTGCATATGGTGTGCAAATCAATGCAGAGCTGAGACAGTCCAAATGAATAGGCATCAGATGGCTATCAAATTCAATATATGACTTTGATTAACTTGCACCTTGTCCACTTTTACTTGTGAATTAGTCAAATTCTTTGAAAATCAGTAGGAACTGGGAAGTAAAAGGGTACTGGAAAATTGAAAGTTGTGGAGGTAAAATTTGAAAAACACAGTCTATGTAAGATTAGGACAAAATTAGCTTCACCTTTCAATTAATCATGCAGAACAGAGACATTCCAAATGAGCGGTCTCACTATCACGGGGACTACTCTCGAGCATGAAGGAGAGTTACAAAGACCTCCTAGGACCTCGCGTCGACCATGCTGCGAATATGAGTCGAGGGCAAACTCTTCTAAACTCGCAATTAGGTCGCTGTAGTGGGACAGCCCCTTTAGTCTACCTTAGGTCATAAATTAAGATTCGGTTTACCTTACAATTACCTTACGGGGTGGGGGGGGGGGAGGGGGGTGGGGGGGGGGGTAGAGAGAGAGGGAATGCCGGGGCTCCCTGAAGTGAGAGAAATCAATATTCATACCACTGCGCTGTAAGCTGCCCAAACAAGCGTTTAGCCTCACTCTGACAATGGAGGAGACCGAGGACAGAAAGCTCTGTTTAGGAATGGGAAGGAGAATGACGTGTCCATCAACCGGGAGATCAGGTTGGTTCACGCGGGCTGAGCGAAAGTGTTCCGTGAAACGATATCCCCGCAGTTCCCCTTCTTGTAATTCAAGAATTATATTGATGAAAGCAGAGCAAATGTACAAACCATTATGCATCTTGGAAGAGCACACAGAAAACTAGACCAAAATTAACCTGAAATGAATAAGCGTAAATTAAACAAATTCTATCTGAGGAGAAGAAAGGTGATACCACTTGTTCAGCTGTCGAGAACAAATATCACCTTCTACAGTTAGTGTATTTGTTGAAATGGATGGAATGGCTTATAGGATATCGAGGAATTAAAGGAGCAGGAAAGGAGAGACAAGCAAATGAATAAAAATCCTTGTGGTCTCAGGAATTGAAAAAAATCTTATTTTGCAGTTAAAAACGTTAATAGAAGTCAAAAGGCGCTTTAAAATTTCTATTAATTTTCCACCAAGCATTAATGATGGTGAGAAAGTGATCCTAACAATCTCCAGTGGGTATGAATTAACCTCCCTAGATTACTGGATGAGAAAGAGCAGTGTGTTGAAATTGCATATTCAGCACGGATTTGAACATTTACTCCAATCAGTCAGTAGGCTATTATGATTATTTGTTATTTGTTTTCTATGAATTTGGTTTCCACCCAGCAACAGAATTTAGACCAACTTAAACTTCAATTCTAAAACATCCACAAGATATAACATTCATAACATAATGTATCATAAGATTTATTTTGTTATACACACTCGTAATCCTTGGTTTTTGTACATAATGTTGAGCGCTAAAAGTTTGTAACTAAAACCTCATTACTACTGAGGTCAAATCACTGCATCTCTTGGGAAAAGTTGCTTTGTGAAATATGATCATTAAAATTGTTGTGGTTATGACACATAACATGTTTGAAATGGTAAAATAATTCTGTCCAAAAGCATGCATTATGCTGATATGCAGGAGCCACAACAAAAAGAACTTCAGTTCAGCAACATATCACATTGCATCATCAGGCTGGGATAAATTACAAGTGTTTTATTAAATACCAATAAAAATTTATTGTGGCCAAGGAAAAGTGGGAGTAGAAGTCAGTGATGTTACCACATTATCCCAATGAACATAGTAATCATCTAACATCTTAGAAGTAGTTTTTATAGTCACTGCTTTTGCTGTCGATTTTTTAATCTAGTTTTGTTTGGTTTAGAGGTACAATGTGCAAACAGGTCCTTCGGCCCACCGAGTCCACACCAACCGGCGATTAACGCACACTTATGGGCCTGTCCAACTTAGGCAATTACTCAGCAGACTGCCGGTGTCTGTCAACTTGCCGGCAGTCGCCTGAAAAAACGGCAACTGGAACAGCGACTGTCAGAGTGGAACACATGTACACAAACACATCGCTTCCTAAACCAGGCAGGGGGACAGGGCAAGCAGGGGGAGCACTGTCTAAAAAATGAGCACGGTGCAAAGCCAAGGTTAAACAGACACACACCGCGATGAACAGAAGGTCCGTGCTGTAAAAAGACGGCTAAAACACAGTGTATGATAAGTCCTTTAAAAGGGGGGGGGGGGGGGAGAAGGGGGAGAATGGGGAGAAGGGGGACGATGGAGTTGAGACAACTTTTAAGAAGCCAGAGATACACGGCTGTGAAGCTCGGTGGACATTCCACATTACCAGTCGGTTATCCTTGGTTCTGAAAACTACTGCTTGCCTTTTTTTTCCCAATGAGCCAATGAAATTCACCGATCAGCACCGGCTACAACCTACGAGAACCTTCGACCTCCTAACAACCCATTAGGACATCCTGACGACCCACCTATGGCTCGAGAATTCTCGCTACTCTCAATGGCGGTTTCATTCTAGTCACCACTAATTTTTCCAACATGTTGAAAAATTCACGGCGACCATAATGAGGCCGCGACTAGTTCCCAGAACGCGGGAACTCCTCATGACCATGAAGGCGACTCCCCCGGTAAACACCCGCGAACATGTGGCGACCATGTGGCAACTGCATAGTCTCCTGCAGTTGCTTAAAAAGTCGCTTAAGTGGGATTAAGTGCCATTAAGGGCCTGTCCCCCTTAGGCTATTTTTTTAGGCAACTACAGGCGACTAGGCTGAGGCCACATGGTCGCCGGGGTGTCGCCTGTATGGTCGTGAGTAGTCTCCTCAGTCACCCAAAGAGTCGTAGCGTCTTTCTGGTCACCACTGAATTTTCACCATGTTCAAACATTTTTGGGAACATTGGGTTGACGGAAACGAGCGTAGCTTGACTTCTCATGACATAGGTGCTGTCGTAGGTTGTCACCAGTGCTGACTTTGGTGAATTCCATTGGCGACTACTTACGTCAACCTACATCAACCGGCGACAGGTACTGAATTGTCTTCAGTTGTCTTCAGTTGTCGCCGACAGGGTCGTTGCTCCTCGTAGCTTGTCGCGGGTGGACGTAGATTGACTTTGGTTGTCGTAGGTTGTCGCCTGTGTGATCATAGGTTGTCGTAGGTGTGTCCATAGGTGGATGTCCTAATGGGTCACCGGTTGTCGGTAGCTTGCTGTAGCTTGATGTCGACTAGGTGCTAGGTTGGTGTAGCTTGTCGTAGACATTATCGTAGGGGGGGATCCAGTCGCTGGTTTTCGGCGACCTGCTATGACTATGTCTGTCGCCGGCAGGCGCCTATAAATTTTCCTTAGTGGGACAGGCACTTAACACTATCCTACACACATTAATGACAATTTAAAATTTCACCTAAGCCAATTGACCTCCAACCTGTACGTCTTTGGAGTGTGAGAGGAAACCGGAGCACCAGGAGAAAACCAATGCAGTCACAGGCAGAATGTACAAACTCATAGTCAGGATTGAACCCAGGTCTCTGGTCCTGTAAGGCAGCAACTACCGCTGCGCCACCCCACCATGGATTCTTCTCTGGGAAGTACACTCAGTCACCATGCTCCAGAGTCACCTTGTATTACACTGACTTGATAGAATTATATAAAGTTATAAAGCATAGATAGGCTAGGCAGTCAGAACCTTTCTCCCAGTGTAGAAATATCAAGGACTTGCAAGCATGGCTTTAAAATGAGACGGAAAAAGTTTAAAGGAGATGTGCAGGGCTAGTCTTTTTACAGAGAGTAGTAAATGCCTGGAACCAATTCCCAAGGTGGTGGTGAAAGGGGATACAATAGAGGCATTGAAGAGGATTTTAGATCAGTTCATGGATATGCAGGGAATTGAGGGATATGAATCATGTGCATGCAGGTGAAATGTATTAATCTTGGCATCACGTTCATGGACATTGTAGGTCGGAGGGCCTGTTCCTGTGCAGTAGTGTTTTATCTCAAACGGGAGGTCTCGTCCCCCAACGCAATATTTCACCTCTCCACCAATTCCAATATTCCACTACTCAAGCATAGCCCACAACTGCGCAGGCGCGGCTGACGGGTTCCCGTCGTGACACCCCTGACCCCCCCCTCCTCCCCTCCTCCCCTCACGCCCCCACTCCACCATTTCCTCTTCCCCCCACATTCTCACTCCATCCCCCCTCAAATCCCCCCCATCCACTCTTAGCGGCTCTCCGGCGGTGCAGACAATCCCTCCCATTGGGTTCCCATTGTGACATGGAACACACAAGTATTACTGCGCACGTGCAGCTGACGGGCACGGCAAGTGGAAAAGGAATTTATTAAAGCTTAAAATGTGAATAACTCTTAAAATATAACAACAATTTAAATGTTGTTTAAGGGGGTCTTTCTGGAGGGCTAGAATGGGTGTCGTGGGGCAAAGGGACTGGTTTCCAGGGCTAGTATGGACATTGTGGGCCGAATGGATTCTTGGACTCACCATTCACTCACTCACTCACACTGGTGGACTCACAATTCACTCACTCATGGCTGGTGGACTCACAGTTCACTCAATCACGGCTGGTGGACTCACAGTTCACTCACTCATGGCTGGTGGACTCACAGTTCACTCACTCACGGCTGGTGGACTCACAGTTCCCTCATGGCTCAGTCACTCATGGCTGGTGGACTTACAGTTCACTCACTCATGGCAGGTGGACTCTCAGTTCACTCAGTCATGGTTGGTTCTCACAGTTCACTCACTCATGGCTGGTGGACTCACAGTTCAGTCACTCATGGCTTGTGGACTCACAGTTCAGTCACTCACGGCATGTGGACCTCTGGACTGAGGCTCAACGTCTGGACTCAAGCGTAACTTCCGGACTCAGTGCGACTTCCAGACTCAGCACGACTTCCACATTCAGCGCAACATCTGGACTCAGCACGACTTGTGGACTCACAGTTCAGTCACTCACGGCTTGTGGACTCACAGTTCACTCACTAACAGCTTGTTGGCTCATTGTTCAGTCACTCGCGGCTTGTGGACTCAGAGTTCTGGACTCAACTCTCACTCATTGCTTCCAGGGTGACTGACTCATGCCTGGCCTCCGGGGCTTTATTCTCCTCGCCCCGGAAGGTGCATTAACTTCATGGTGACTTCATGGCGATTTTTTAGACCTTCATAACGTTTCTAATATTCCACCGATCTGAACAATTTGGTGCGCTTGGAGAAGAGGAGAACGGTGTGTAAGGTGGCAAAAACAATCCTAGTGATATAGGGTACTGTTTTTGTGCAAACTTAAAAACAACGCAGACCGGAAGTGGTCACGATGAGAGTTTTAGTAATAGAAAAGAATAGATAAATTGGGTAGATGGATAGATGGATAGAAAGATAGCACGTGCCATCAGGGTAGGCAAGGTAGGCACTGCCTACCCTGACTAAAATTGTAAAATGGAATTAGTAATATAAATAGTAAAGGCATGGGAGAATTATGCCTATCGAAGAGATCAATCTCTTAGATAGGCATAATTCTCCAAGCCTTTCATCCGCAGTACTTGCAACATGCGAAGCTCTGTGCAGCCCACGTGCTGTCAGCGCTGCTTGAAGCAGCCTGCTGCGCATGACAACGCAAGTTTCTTCGCAGGTTTTTCAAATATGGAATTCTATTATCTGAAGTGTATCTTGGGAAACAAAGAGAGAAGAATGGAGTTCATTTACCAATAATGTGGTTAGTTCATGTCTTGGTGCTTTATATTTTTAAATACCCGGGGTGGGGGGGGGGGGAGATTTCCTTTCACAGCGTATGGGGAGCCTGGCCCGGGGTAAAGTTGCGTGGAGTGCAGGAGCGTTGTGAAGGATGGGATCGGGAATCATGCCACTTGCGACGCTCCTTGCATGGAGCCACCGCAGTGTGACCGGGGGGAGAAGTAGCTGGTGTGGCTGCGAGCGACCGCCGGTACCGGACAGCGGAACCAGCTGCCACCTCAGCGCCTTCTGCCTGCCCCTGCGCACCTCTGGCTGCTCTCCATCTAAAAACCTCTCTCCTGCCACCTGTAGGCCTCACTCATGTCAGCCGCTTCCCGCAAATCTTTAAATTCCAACAGCGCGATTGAAGTTTCATCGGCTGAGGGAATTTATGGATTTGCGGGATGCGGCTGACATGAGCGAAGTGGGCGAGTGGCAGATGAGAGGTGTTCATGCGGAGAGCACTGCCACAGATGAGCGGGCCGGCAGAAGGCTCTGAAGTGGCGGCCAGTTCTGCTGTCGGGTCTCGGCGGCCACTCGCAGCCACCCGAGCTGCTTCCCTCGCTGGCCACAATGCGGTGGTTCCGCGCCCGGAGCGTCGAGGCAGCAATAAGTGAGTGGCATGATTCCCGACCCCCTCCTTCTTAACACTCCTGCCCTCCCCACAACTTTACCCCTGGCACAGACTCTCCATACGCTGTGAAAGGAACTCTACCCCCAATTGGTCCCTTGAACAAGTGTTGTCATTCAATAAGATGACAACTGATTCAATTTGTCCCGGAGTGCTCCCGTTTTTCTAACCATCTCTCCACCTGCCATCACCCTTCACCCCCCACCCATTCAGTAATTCAGAATGAAGGAGACTTGGAAGCCTTGGGCAAATTGAATTGTTACTGTCTTTATTTTTATTTTTTATGTTTAGGGAGAGAACAGTCTGCGCAAGCGAGGTTTAAGATTTTGTTTTAAAGCCGACTGACTGCCTACCCTAAGTAATTACTCACGGCACGTGCCAGATGGATAGATGGATAGATGGGTAGATGTTCTTGTTTCTGTTTCCTCTTTTGGGACATTGAAATGTATAACATATGTGGACATAACCAAAGAAAGGAAGAACACACACTTGTCTGTCTCCTCCATCTCTGCTTGTCTGTTTCAGAGAGAAGGTAGTGGAAGGAATTTGGCTTTGCAGTGACAATTATTTGGATGCTGTGAATGACAATTTGTATTCTGCGGGATGCCTATGGAATTTTTTTTTAATTGCCTTTTTTTTAAACTGGTACTGAAAATATTTTTATTCTGAAAATATTCTGAATAAATTGAAAATCATCAGTCAGGGTTGATTTAATAACAACATTGCAAACCGGGTCTTAATGATACACTTAATTCCATGTGTTTGGAATGCACAGAGGAGGAAGCTTTCAGCACCTGGGCATTTTAAAAGGATTAGCAATTACTTGCAGATTAGTTGCTGATTGATTTGTACAGATTGTTGTTTCAAGCAAAGTAGTACTTGATGTTTTCAGACTTCATTCCACTTAATAAAAGCCATGGTAGCGATGTGGCAGATTATCAAGGAGTTTGCATTGACTTCAGGGTTTCTGCAATTCCCAGTTATTCGCAGATGTGTCTGTCCTCTCAGTATGCTGCATGATTAAGAACATGAGCAGAGGGTATGAAAAGCAGGGAAATCTGCAAGAAGCAGTGAAAGATGTTAAAGCAATTAAAATGGGCAGCACAGTGGTAGCGTGCTGCCTTACAGCGCCAAAGACCTACGTTCAATCCTGATTATGGTCTGTACAGAGTTTGGACATTTTCTGTGCTGCAGTTTCCTCCCACACTCCAACAACGTACAGGTTTGTAGGTTAATTGGCTCCCGCAAATTGTAAATTGGGTGTCGGATAATGCTATACAGAGTAATTTGCTGGTCAGCACAGACTCGGTGGGCTGTAGGGCCTATTTCCACACTGTATCTCTAAAGTCTAAAGTCAATTTGAATTCTTCAGTGTCCTTCATTCTCCTACATCCAATTGAGTGAGTTACGCTTGAGTTGTATCTGATTAGCCAACATGGAAATAAATAACATGCTTCAGAAGCTGATAACACCTGCAACAATTTGCCGTTCACAGTTGCTGTGCACTCTTACATTACAGAGGTCATAGACACTCTGCCCTGCATACCTGCCATCCCAGTCCAGGAGGATTAGTTATATTTAATTTCTGTTGCCAATCTTGCCGTTGGCAGAGCAAGCAGATAGTAGCTTCACCGGGATTACCAGTTACCCACTGGTGCAGGGTGCACACATGCAGTTTTGAAGCCACCTCTTATTAATTGACAGAAGAATCACAATGGAAAAGGATCACGTTCCCCGAGCACACAACTACGCCATGGTACGGTGCAACGTGTGCAACGTGTGCAGGTCTATGTCCAGTATCCAGCCAGGTCTTCATGATGCACCACATTGTTGCAGCCAATTGATATTTAATGTTTCACAAGAAACCAATGGATGTCCTCTGGGCAACACTCCTTTCCTGTGATCATGGGCAACCCCATTTTGCATCTAAGGAAGCCCACAGTAAAAGTCACAGTACAGATAGAATATGATGGAACAATGATTCTGGAGTTCTCTGGAGAAGACTTACAATACATGCTAGATCAGGTCTTGAGATTCATTAATCTCTTGATATTAACTTTTCTCAGCCACTGATGGGGTCAAGGAAAGAGCGTTCACGTCACGGTCCTGTTTTCACCTATCTTTCCACCACCACACACAAGAAGCACAAGAAGTGCAAGACAGACACCATTGTATGTCAGACGCTGAGAAGTGTGTTCAACTCTGGCTGAACAACTTCTAATCTTGTGTGTGGACTCGATAAAAAGAAGAGCCACTGATACGAGGTAAACATACATTTTAGTTATGTATAACATTGTCATTGAAAGCGACATAAGATGTGCCATAAAAGTAGCATCACTTCTTCAAATATTTTGAATGAAAAATGTGTTTTGAGCTCGCTCGTGTTTTGAACAGCGGTTTTTAATGGAAAAAATAACATTGATTTGTAATTTCATATAATGAAGCTCA
Organism: Raja brachyura; assembly: GCA_963514005.1. Next base: position 183,034,253 of record OY740781.1, read on the forward strand.
TAGTATTTTCAGTAGCATTGTGCTGTACAGGTCCTTCCCAGGTTAAGACAGGGTTCCGTTCCTGTGAACTTTTTGGAACCTGAACAGATTGCAGTGGGAAATACAGTGGTAAAAATATGTAGAAACAAAGAAATATACAAAATAGGTGCAGGAGGAGGCCATTTGGGCCTTTGAGCCAGCACCGCCATTCATTGTGATCATGGTTGATCATCCACAATCAGTAACTCGTGCCCGCCTTTTCCCCATATCCCTTGATTCCGCTATATTTTGATTGAGCTCTCGCTAACTTTCTTTTAAATTCATCCAGTGAATTGGCCTCCACTGCCTGCCATGGCAGAGATTTCCACAAATGGGGTGAAAAAGATTTTTCTCATCTCAGTTTTTAAATGGCCGCTCCTTTATTCATATTCTGTGGCCCCTAGTTCGGGACTCTCCCAACATTGGGAACATTTTTCCTGCATCCATCTTGTCCAGTCCTTTTATAATTTTATATGTTTGTATAAGATTCCCGCTCATCCTTTTAAATTCCAGTGAATACAAGTCCAGTCTTTTCAATCTTTCCTCATATGATAGTCCGGCATCCTGGGGATTAACCTCGTGAGCTTACGCTGCACTGCCTCAATAGCAAGGATGTCCTTCCCCAAATTAGAAGACCAAAACTGCACATAATACTCCAGAAGTGGTCTCACCAGGGCCCTGTACACTGCAGAAGGACCTCTTTACTCCTATACTCAAATCATCTTCTTATGAAGGCCAACATGCCATTAGCTTTCTTCACTGCCTGCTGTACCATAGCTGAAGGAAGACCTGAGAGAAGGTTTAAATAATATGACTGAAACATAGATAAAACTAGACTAAGTGGGACCCGTTGGGTCCCAGTATCACACGGGAGGGGTGGTCCCCCAACGCAATATTCCACCTCTCCACTAATTCCAATATTGGTGGCCAGTGGGGGGGGGGGGGGGCCTTAGTCACCCAAGCCTGTTGTGCTGGCAGCTCAGCTGAGTAAGAAGCCCACCAAATTCAAGTGCGGTTTCATACCATTTCAAACAGGGTGCAAGGCCACTAAAGACAGTGAGTCATGACCTCTCCCTCCGCCATCTTGCTGAGACTGAGCCACGCACACACTTCTGGGTTTTATAGTCCCTCTCCCCCCCCCCCCCCTCACCAGAAGTGGCGTGGCCTTCATGGCGTGATTGACAGGAGAGAGAATCTCAATTTTTTTAAAACACTAATAACTCTTTTATTTTTCATCAATGGGCAAAATCCTCAGCACCTGATGAGCAGAGGGGGCCTCTGAGTAAGATGGCCAAAGATCACAGCCGTATGTGGTAGTGTTTTTCCTAAAATCAATATAAAGCGCAAACAGGAAGTGGTCAAGATTAGACTTTTAATTAGATAGAAGGCAAGGCAACTTTAACTAGGCAAGGCAACTTTAATTAGGCAAGGCAACTTTAATTTGGCAAGGCAACTTTAATTAGGCAACACAGTGTTAGCATTTCCAAACCAAAGGCAACACAGCTTTAGCATTTCCAAACCAAAGGCAACACAGCTTTAGCATTTCCAAACCAAAGACAACACAGCTTTAGCATTTCCAAACCAAAGGCAACACAGCTTTAGCATTTCCAAACCTAAGGCAACACAGCTTTAGCATTTCCAAACCAAAGGCAACACAGCTTTAGCATTTCCAAACCAAAGGCAACACAGCTTTAGCATTTCCAAACCAAAGGCAACACAGCTTTAGCATTTCCAAACCAAAGGCAACACAGCTTTAGCATTTCCAAACCAAAGGCAACACAGCTTTAGCATTTCCAAACTATATTTCCAAACCACATTAAGGGCACTGACAGGTCAGTAAAACCACTCACAGTTTAGTAGACATGTGTTCAGTGTTATTCACAGCTCAGACTGAGAGACGTGACCCTCTCGCTCCCCCATCTTGCAGAGACTGACTGAGGCACTCAACCCTTCTGGGTTTTATAGTCCCTTCGGAAGGGGCGTGGCCTTCAGGAGACAGAATCTCAACATTTATAAAACACTAATAACTCTTTTATTTTTCATTGATGGGAAAAATCCTCTTGGCGTGCGCAGCGGAGGGGGACTCTGAGTAAGATGTCCAAAAATCACAACCGTAAGTGGCAGCGTTTTTCCGAAAATCAATATACAGAACAACAGGAAGTGGTCAAGATCAGAATTTTAGTAATATAGATAGACAGCCAGAATATTTATCTCAGGATAGAAATGTCACGTACAAGTGGCAAAGCTTTAGTATTAGAGGGGGGAAGTTTAAAGAAGTGTGGGACAAGTATTTTTGCACACACTAGTCAGTATTTAGAATGCTCGGCCAGCTCTCCTTATGGGTACTACCCTCTAATCCAGGCAGCATTCTGCTAATCCTCTTCTGCACCCTCTCCAAAACTTCCATATTATTCCTGTAATGAGGCATCCAAAAGTGCAAACAGCATTTCAAATATGACATAAGCAAAGTTTTATAAAGCTGCAACACAACTTTCTGATTCTTACACTTAATGCCCGGACTGATGAAAGTAAGCAAATCATATGCCTTTTTTACCACTCTGTCTGCTTGTGCAGTTAATTTCAGGGAGCTATGGAGTTGGACCTCAAGATCCCTCTGCATACTGTTGCTGTTAAGGGCTCTGCATTTAACTGAATGCATTCCCCATATATTTGACCTTCCAAAATGCAACATATGACAATTGCCCAGATATAACTCCCATCTGACATTTCTCTCTCTAAATCTGTTACTGATCTATATCCTGTTATATCAGTGAAGGCATTAATAGATTGCAGTAACTGAATCACATTGTGGTTGCAACGAAGGAGAACATTGTGTCCACACCAAATTGAAGACCTTTCTCTCATTTCAAATTGAAAGGTCCTGTTCAAATTGAAATGAAGGCCCTAAATCTAAACAAAGGAATCATGGCAGATATGAGGCATTAATTGGCTATGATAGAGCAGGCAATTTCATGGAAAGGCATGAGCTGCGATTGGCAAAGGCAATAGTTTGAGGAATAAATGCTGTATTCCTCTCCGGCACAGAAATTAAAAGAACGTAAAAATATCCATTTCCTGCATTCATTCCTCCACTGTTGGCCAGTATCAACCTAACCACAGATCCAACCATGGCTCTGGCATGGACCCAACCATGGCCAACAAAGTTAGGGATAATGTTGATCTAATGACGAATCATATAAAGTTGCAAGCCTGACGATTGCGAACAGTTTAGAATTCCGTTTGAAGAAATAAAGAGTTTGATTAAAAGTGAAATAGAGTATGAAAGTACACTTACACGAGGCATAAAAAACAGATTGTAAAAGCTTCTAGAAGTAGTAAAAGTTAACACAAATACATTCAATCCAAGGTTACACAAAAAGCTGGAGAAACTCAGCGGGTGCAGCAGCATCTAAGGAGCGAAGGAGATAGGCCTATCTCCTTCGCTCCTTAGATGCTGCTGCACCCGCTGAGTTTCTCCAGCTTTTTTGTAACCCTCGATTCTCCAGCATCTGCAGTTCCTTCTTTAATACATTCAATCCAACTCCGTCTTAACATGGGAGAACTTACAATGGAAGCTAAAAGATGGTAAAGCAATCAAACATTTTAACTCTGTTTTGGTGATAGAAGACATAAATTACTTTCGAAAAACTACAAGGAGCTAGGAATCTAATGAAAATGTGGAATCAAATAAAATTAGTTTCAGTGCTGGAAAATTAATGGGATTGAAATCTCATAAACCCCCAGGGCCTGATAATCTGCATCCAATACTTTCTTTTTAAAGGCCACCCAAGGGAATAGTAGGATTTGTTGTGTTCTTTCAAAATTGTAAAGATTACAAAAGGTTTCACAAATTAGTGAGAGGCAAATAAAACATCATAATTAAAAAATGAGAGAGAACAATTGAAACTGTAATTTGGTTAGTCTAACAATAATAGCATTTATAATGGATGTGATAACTGTATTTGAAAGATATCAAATAAATTAGACAGTATGGATTCATGAATGAAAATTTGTGTTTGGCAAAGCTTAGTTTAGTTTATTATTATTGTCACATGTACCAAGGTACAGTGAAAAACCTTTGTTGCATGCTGTCTAGAACAGTCTATACATAATACAATCAAGTCATCCACATTGCACAAATACATAGTGACCTTCTGCGGTAAAATAAATAAGGGAGAACCATCAAGTTATATGTGTAGATTTCCAGAAGACCATTGACAAGATCCTTGCTTAAAAATCAGTATGCAAAATGAAAAAAACATAAGACTGGAGTTTCTATGGCGATATAGATTGAAGATTGGTTGATAGGCAGGTAACAAAAATAAGGAATAAATAAGTCTTTATCAAGGTGGCAAGCTTTTACTGATGGGGTATCTCAGAGAATAGCGGCATGGTGGCGCAGCGGTAGAGCTGCTGCCTTACAGAGCTTGCAGCGTCGGAGACCCAGGTTCGATACCGACTAAGGTGCTGTCTGTATGGAGGTAGTACATTCTCCCTGTGACCGTGTTGGTTTTCTCCAAGATCTTAGGTTTCCTCCCAAGCTCCAAAAAAGTACAGGTTTTTAGGTTAATTGGCTTGGTGTATGTGTAAATTGTCCCGAGTGCGGGGAATGCTGGTCGGTGCGGACTCAGTGGGCAGAAGGGCTTGTTTCCACACTGTAAACTAAACCAAAAATAGTGTTTGGGCCATAGTTCTGATTTTAAGGAGGGATGTGGATGTAATCTTTCTAAACTTGTTGGGATTGAAAATTGTGAAGCGTATGCAAAGTGCATTCAAATTGATTTATACAAGTAATGAGTAGTATCATGGTAGATGCTTTATAATGTAGCTAAATGTGAATAGTGTATAAAACAGAATGGTAATGTATTGGTTAAACAGCAATGAATTGGGTTCCATTAATTTTTCCAACACTAATTTTATACTATTTCTTTCAGATTCATATTGTCCCCAGACTTGCTGCTTTCCACTATTTCCATGACATAAATGATTTGTTCACTTTCTCAGTTGTTTCCTTATTCCGCAGTACAATTTATCCTCAGCCTGTGAACGACCCGTGGTAATATTGCTATTTGTTTTCCTCTTATGTTTCCATAGAAACACTTGCTCGATTATTCTTGGAATCATAGAGAGATAACAGTCACAGAAAGTCATAGAGATTATTCTCAGAGTCGTAGAGAGAATGTTGGATTTATTTAAATGGGTGGTTTGTCGGTGTTGACCCAGTGGTCCTAGAACAAGATGCATCGAGTCCACATCGACCATCACCCACCCACTTAAACTCATCCACCATTTTTCCCACTTGTTTATTCCCCTTATCCCCATATTCTCTTGAACCCACCCCAGATTCTACCAATTGCCTATGCGTCTGAGGCAAATTATTTATCAGTTAACTTATAATTTTGGCATATCTTTGGGTCATGGGATAAAACTGGGACACTCAAACGGATCCCATGTGGTTACATAGAGAACATGCAAACTCTACACAGACAGCACCTGAGGTCAAGTTTGAACCGAACTCTGGCACCGTGAGGCAATGGCTCTACTAGCCGCATCACTGTACTACCCTGTATTTTACATTCCCTCTTCTTGGTCCTCCTTTGCTGAATTCTGAAATGCTCCCCTTCCTTACTGCTCTTTTTGGCAACATTAAACATCTTTCCCTTAGATCTAATAATAACTTCCATTTTTCATGTCAATCCCAGTTGGCCTACTTTTCATAATAAGATTTTATTACTTAAAGGGATGCATTTTACTTGGTAATTATTAATTCATTCTTTGAATTATAGCCATTACTTGTCTACCATCATACCTTTTATCGTTGTATTGACTCCAATTGGTGGTGACTCCTTATTTTTCAACAGTGACCCTGTTTTAGACCTTTCCACAAGAGGAAACATTCTCTTCTTATCTACCCTGTCAAGATCCTTCAGAATTTTATGCCTCAGTTAAGTTCCCTTCCAATCTTCTAAACTGGAATGGTTCCAGGTCTAGTAGTCCCAATCACCTTTGACAAGGCAACTAGTTCAACTAGTCCATTGCAGGTATTAGTCCAGTGAAGCTTTTCTGAAATACTTCTAATGTATTAATATCCTTCCTGAAATATAGTGATCAATACTGTTGACAGTACTTCAAATATTGTTTGACCAATGACCCATATAACAAAAGCTTGATCTCCATATTTTGTAAAAAATTCCCTAGCAATGAATGATAACATTTTGGTGATTTTTCTAATAACTTGGAGACACAAGACACTGCAGATGCTGGGATCTTGTGTAGACCACAAAGTGGTGGAGTAATTCAACGGGTCAGGCAATATCTCTCGCGGACATAGATATGTAAAGTTTGGGGCTGGGACCCTTCTTCAGACTCAAAACTCCCGAACTCCGACTCCATTTTTGACCCAAAATGGTGCCTATATATGTCCTTCAGAGATGCTGCACGACTCGATGAGTTATCCACCACTTTGTGTTCTTTCTCTCTAATTTGCTTTACACACATATCAGGTTCTGCAAAACACCTTCCATTCACCCAGTCCACACAATGAAACATGGAGGAAACATATTTTTAATACGTAAGAAAAAACAAGCTGCTCGAGGAACTCAGCAACATTTGTGGAGGGGGATAGACAGGTGACAGTTCAAGTCATGACCTCATGACCATTTTGCTGAATTTCCCTCCATAGATGCTGCCAGGCCCAACTGAGTTCCTCCAGCAGTATGCTTTTTTTTGCTGAAGATTCCAGCATCTGCTTGGTACAAGAGTAAATTGTCCTGCGTGTGTGTAGGGTAGTGTTAGTGTGTGGGGATTGCTGTGTCGCATGGACTCCGTGGGCCAAATGGCCTGTTTCCACGCTAAACTAAACTAAACATAAATTCATAAATCTCATCATGATGGGGTCGGTAAAGGTAGTGATCTACAGATCTGGAAGATTTGAGGATCAGCTCTTGGCATTTGTAGTCACCCTGTCTTGAACAGTGCAAAATAAGAGCTGTTGCAGTTCTACACAGAACCCCGGGCTACGGACAAGCTCATTTTTCTGGGTTTCTAATTTCTGGAAAATGCATATCTAAGAATTGGATTTATGGAGAGTGCCTGACTCTGAAAGGCGAGGTTCGTGTGTCTGACAGGTGAGATCCCAAGGCTTCCCAATATGAATCAAGTTTTTCATTTCATTTGAATTGAAATAAAGCATGTAAAGATCTTGGAAGATTTGATGCAGTAGATGCCAAAAGACTGTTTCACTTGACGGAAAGGTCTCTCGAGCTTGGGGTTAAAATCTTCGGAGAAGGAACCAATCATGTAGGAGTGAGAGGAGAAAAACATTACTCACTCAAAAAGATCATTTTTGAATTCAGTACCACAGAGGATTGTGTTGATAAACTGAGTTGAAAGTATATTTAATGCAGAAATTGGTAGTATGTTTGCCACTAATGGAATCGAACGTTATGGACATAGCACACAAAAATGAAGTTGATGCAGAAGATCACCATTATCATAGTGACAGTAGATCAGAATATAGCCATTGTTCCACCTCTTCCAGGCTTTTCATAAAAGACAAATCCAGTGAATTACATGAAAATGCTTAAAATCAGGTATTCAAAGGTTGCTGCATGTTTTACATCGCTCCTGTTATCTGCACAAAACACGATCTTACCATTTGCCTTTCCGTGGAAAAGGATAAAATGTTTGCATATCTTCTGTGAGCACAAACTAAACAAACAGAAAGTTAACGATACTCATTTTAAATATGATGGAGTGAATTTCTCTATGGCTTCCAATCTGCACCGTACACCATTACTCAGGTATTTCAGTAAATTTCAGTGAAAAACTATAACTCTAAATCAGAGCGGGACTGAAAGTTGATTCTTTTCCCTTGAATTGAATAAACTCTTCTCCTTTCCAGTTCTATAGTTCCACAAAGACAGGGTTTGGTGGATGGAAATAATATAATATGAAAACCACATGCAGTGATGGAACAGAGTTATGCAATAAATAAAATGCACCCATGCAATGATATGACCCCAATCCAGGTGCTCTTGTAAGAAAATTGAAGTTGGTTTTGAAAACATAAATCTTATCTCTTATGCAGATTAACTCTTCTCCTGAGTATTCTGTTTTTTATTTTTAAATTCTCATCATGTGAAAGGTTTTTGGCCATTCACAGCAGAAGCAAAGAAAAAAAACATTATTTTTCATCATTGGTTTGCCAATGTGTTCGTTCGCTCGTGTCTCAGATGAAGTGTAGCTCGCAGTTGGCTTCTTTCGTCGTCCAACATGTTGACAGAATTGGTCACCCGACGCGTCACAGAGTACATTGTGTCGTTGTTTCTGGGGATCGCCACGAGGAGGTTTCTCTCATGATCCCCGCCAATGTATTCATTCAGTTACTGAGGCTTTTCAACTTGAATCGTGGCTAATGTGCACACAGATCACAAAGTGGTGAAGGGAGGAAAGTCGAGGATGCACACGAGAGTAGGGAAGATTCAAACAAGAGGACATGATTTGAGAATTAAGGGACAAAAGTTTAGGGGTAACATGAGGGGGAACTTCTTTACTCAGAGAGTGGTAACTGTGTGGAATGAGCTTCCAGTGGAAGTGGTGGAGGCAGGTTTGATTTTATCGTTTATAAATAAATTGGATAGGTATATGGACGGGAAAGGAATGGAGGGTTATGGTCTGAGTGCAAGTAGATGGGACTAGGTGAGAGTAAGTGTTCGGCACGGACTAGAAGGGCCGAGATGGCCTGTTTCCGTGCTGTAATTGTTATATTGTTATATATATGGAGAGCAGAAGAGATGAGGCAGCTTATGTTTGATCTGGCTTGTGACTCATTTTCACCCCCACCTCAGCAATCCCTCAGCCATCACACTGCTGTTGATGTAACAAAATTCAAGGCCTTACTGCCATATCCATCTTATGAAAGTAAACTGTCTGCTAGTGGCAGCTCAGCCTCAAGTGCCAGAACTTGACCCCTTACCCTTAGAATGCTCTACTGTTATTTTTAAAACCTTGTGCTGGAATGATTGTCCCCAACAACCAAAATTGCATGATGTTTCTCTCCAAAAGTGGTGAATTAAGAAATATAGGGGTGTTTTGGAACCGATGAGGCTATTCAGTCCATCATTTCACTGCTAGCTCTTTACAGAACAATTCAAAGACAAAATTACTGCTTTTTCTTTCCATTGTTCTATTTTTTTCCCCCATAAAGTTGCTCTCCAATTCCATTTTGAAAACACTGCTTCAAAACTGGTGGAGATCATCACTGCCCTATGAATAAGAAAGATGTTTGTCACATCCATTAAAATTTCCTCTTTAATCACCATTGACGTCAATCTTATAATGATACCTTGATACCATACTTCAATAAATATAATTTAAATGTCAAAGATTATCTCACCCTGGAATTCAGCTCTTTTATACCAAGCATTGCCATCAAATATGAAGAGTTTTATTCATATCACTCTATCTGTGTGGAACATTGGGGCTTTCATGTCGCTTTTCGTTTAGACAACTGCACAATAGTTTAATTTAGAGATACAGGGCGGAAACATGCCCTCTGGCTCACAGAGTCCGCACCAACCAGTGATCCCTACACATTAACACTATCCTACACACATTAGGGACAATTTGCACTTATACCAAGCCAATCAATCTACAAACTTGTACCTCTTTGGAGTGTGGGAGGAAACCGAAGATCTTGAAGAAAACCCACGCGGTCACGGGGAGAATGTACAAACTCCACACAGATTGCACTCATAGTCAGGATCAAACCCGGGTCTTCGGCACTGCAAACAACTTTACCGCTCTGCCACGTTGCTCCCCTGAGAAAAGGCTTTGTATAAGCAAACACACAGGGGCACTGTGCAGTTGTTTGGTCAATGGTCACCAATGGACATCAATGATCATCAATGGTCATCAATGGTGGAGGGGGTGCGGAGAGAAAACGAATTGGATTAGGAATCAGGTCATCAGGAAGGAGGGAATCAAGATAAAGAGGAGCATCTTTAAGGGAAGGGACAACATTAAGAGAAAGGGAAACACTCACGGAAGCGGAACACTGAGGAAAGGACATTGTTGACGGATGGTGCATCAAAGTGGGGAAGGATGTCATTTGGTAAGGGGCAAGAGCAATTGTACAATGGGGCAACATTGGGGGAAAGAACGACATCATGTTTTTTTGTGATGACATAAACCTGTATATGGAATTACAAAACATTGCATAATATTTATTGGTAATATGAGAAATTTCCCCATTTTAGTAACAACTCGGTTATTAATTTTGTTCTGGGCAAATTACTCAGAAGATAAGGAAGGATGAGGGGTTATCTTATTGAAACTTGCCGACTACTAAAAGGACTGGATAGAGTGGATGTGGTGAGGATGTTTCCACTAGTGGGAAACCCTTTATTGTTTTAAAAAGGAGATGAAGAGGAATTTATTTAGCCAGAGGGTGGTGAATCTATGGAATTCATTGCCACACACAGCTGTGGAGGCAAAGTCTTTGGACATTTTTAAAGCGGAGATTGATAGGTTCTTGATTAGAAAGGGTGTCAAAGGTTACGGGGAGAAGGCAGGAGAATGAGGTTGAGAAGGAAAGATAGATCAGCCATGATTAAATGGCGGACCGGACTCGAAGGGTGAATGAACTTATGAACTTATGAATTTAAGATTAATATATTTATCGAGAGTTGGTGTCAATACAAATCAAGAATATGTTGATCTGGAGAGGTCAGAAACATGTGTAGTGGGGACTGGATCAACTTTCGGTAAAACATTTGCAACAATATTTCAAATTGCCTTTCGTTCAAGAATCATTTAATTTAATTTCATGCTCTAAATCCAATCACGTTAATAAGTAAATTGGCCAGCATCTTCAAGGTGCGTATTGAAAACTAAGACAACAATGACTCAACAAATTATCTAGACTGTGATATATTAACTGTTGAATATTATATTGATTCAAATAACAAAATTGAAGAAAATCTGGCCAAAATATCAGTCAAGAATCAATTGTAAATTTCACTATTTGTTACAAGTGGTCTCAGGAAATGTTAGAACTGATTGAATGTTTCACTCCCAACATTTCTCAAACATTTATTTCAGCAGGCAAGAGTTATTGAAATACTCAAATACAAAGCCACACCAACAGGATACGGAGAAACATTAACAAATGATTCCAACTTTATCTTTAAGATGTAGGAGATAAATCTCAATTCGTATATCTGATAAAATCTAACAGGAATTTTTACTGTATATTGATGAATTAAAAACAATAAGGAGTGTATTTCAATTACCTACGTACTGATGTAGATATAATTGCTCAAATGATTATTTTATGCACCAATAAAAGTATTTTTGATGACACTGGGAATTTCAGACTTGCAAATCCAACACTGGAATTTGTGGAAACAACTGCTTTTGATTAGTGAAAAAAAAATCTGAACCTGATGCAAGTGTTTCAATGGAAATGTTTTGAAAGGGGATAAAAAGTGATGTCCTGACGCGGAGTGTATTCAACACTAACACATACATCATGTGGATGAGGGCAGAGGCTTTGTGCCATTTTGACTGGAAACATTTGTGTTTGGATGTAAGATGCATTCAACCTGATTTTAACTCGGTGTAACCAAACAAAGGAACAGCAATCTCGCAGAAATTTGTGAGCACAATGTCAGGGTGATTTTAACACCTGGTCTTTATTTCCATCTGATTAATGGACTGCTTTGCACTTATGTCAAGCTTTTAAAGAGGAGGATGCATCTCTCATGAAGAGCTGGCACTCATTACATCCATTTTGCTTGATTACATATAAAGAACATAGAAAGCATTTTATCAGGATGCATCATAGCTTGGTTTGGGAACAGCTCCAGCCAAGACCACAAAAAATTGCAGGACACTGTGGACGCAGCCCAGACCGTCACACAAACCTTCTATTGACTTCATTTATACCTCATGCTGCCTCAGCAAGGCCAGCAGCATAATCAAGGATGAGTCACACCCTGGCCACACCCTCTTCTCCCCGTTCCCATCAAGCAAAAAGGTACAGAAGTGTGAAAAACACACCACCAGATTAAGGGACAGTTTCTTCCCAGCTGTTAACAGGCAACTGAATCATCTGACCACAACTACAGAGCAGCACTAAACTGCTATCTACCTCTTTGGTGACCCTTGGAGTATCCTTGATTGGACTTTGCTGGCTTTAGCTTGCACTAGACGTCATTTCCTTATCATATAACCATATAACCATATAAACCATATAACAATTACAGCACGGAAACAGGCCTTCTCGGCCCTTCCAGTCCATGCCGACCATTTATTTTCCCCATGTCCCATCTACCTGCACTCAGACCATACCCCTCCATTCCCTTCCCGTCCATATACCTATCCACTTTACTTTTAAATGTTAAAATCAATCCTGCCTCCACCACTTCTGCTGGAAGATCATTCCACACAGCCACCACTCTCTGAGTAAAGAAGTTCCCCCTCATGTTACCCCTAAACTTCTGTCCCTTAATTCTCATGTCATGCCGTCGTGTTTGCATCTTCTCTACCCTCAATGGGAAAAGCTTATCCACGTCAACTCTGTCTATCCCTTTCATCATTTTAAAGACCTCAATCTAGTCCCCCCTTAACCTTCTGTGCTCCAAAGAATAAAGACCCAACTTGTTCAACCTTTCTCTGTAACTTAGTTGCTGGAACCCAGGCAACATTCTAGTAAATCTCCTCTGTACTCTCTCTATTTTGTTGACATCCTTCCTATAATTAGGCGACCAAAATTGTACACCATACTCCAGAATTGGTCTCACCAATGCCTTGTACAATTTTAACATTGCTTCCCTACTCCTATATTCAATGCTCTGATTTATAAAGGCCAGCACACCAAAAGCTTTCTTTACCACCCAATCTACATGCGATTCCACCTTCAGGGAACTATGCACAGTTATTCCTAGATCCCTCTGTTCCACAGCATTCCTCAATTCCCTACCATTTACCATGTACGTCCTATTTTGATTTGTCCTGCCAAGATGTAGCATCTCACACTTATCAGCATTAAACTCCATCTGCCATCTTTCAGCCCACTCTTCCAAATGGCCCAAATCTCTCTGTAGACTTTGAAAATCTACTTCATTATCCACAGCACCACCTATCTTGTATCATCTGCATACTTACTTATCCAATTTTCCACCCCATCATCTAGATCATTGATGTACATGACAAACAACAGTGGACCCAACACAGATCCCTGAGGCACCCCACTGGTCACCGGCTTCCACCCTGACAAACAGCCATCCACCATTACTCTCTGGCATCTCCCATTCAGCCACTGTTGAATCCATCTTGCTTCTCCACCATTAACACCCAAAGATTGAACCTTCTTAACCAACCTTCCATGGGGAACCTTGTCAAAGGCCTTACTGAAATCCATATAGGCAACATCCACTGCTTTACCCTCATCAATTTCCCTAGTAGCCTCTTCAAAAAATTTAAGAAGGTTTGTCAAACTTGACCTTCCAGGCACAAATCCATGTTGACTGTTCTTGATCAGACCCCATTTATCCAGATGTTTATATATATTATCTCTAAGTATCCTTTCCATTAATTTGTCCACCACTGACGTCAAACTAACAGGTCTATCATTGCTAGGTTTATTCTTTGAACCCTTTTTAAACAATGGAACAACATGCGCAGTACGCCAATCCTCCGGCACTATTCCCGTTTCTAATGACATTTGAAATATTTCTGTCATAGCCCCTGCTATTTCTACACTAACTTCCCTCAATGTCCTAGGGAATGTCCTGTCAGGACCTGGAGACTTATCCACTTTTTTATTTTTCAAAAGTGTCAGTACTTCCTCCTCTTTGTACCTTTGTATCATGTATCTATGCCATGTAATTGGATTGATTGTAAATGTATATTGTTTTTCTGCTGACTGGTTAGCACGCAACAAAGGTTTTCACTGTACCTAAGTACTAAACTAAACTAAACTAAACTGAAAAGAGCATTGAAGGAACAGAGATGCTTCTTTTAGAAGTACACCTCTTTTCAACACACTCATCTATTTTTTCCTCCTTTCATACACCAGCGCTATTCTCTGCTTGCAATCTATCATTGGCACTGCCACTGCCACTTGTTCTTCCTGAAACTATTTTTACTTCACAAACCACATGCTCCATTGACACTTGACACTTGACACTTTCCCAACTTCATGCCATTGTGCTTTCTCTTCACTGTGCCATTTGTATACACAAGCCCAAAAAATCTCCAATTTGTTTCTTGCCAACTTTCGTCATCTTTTCCTACAGATGAGTAAATGGTATAATGAGGAGTTATAGAATCATAGAGTAATACAGTGTGGAAACAGGCCCTTCAGCCAAACTTGTCCATACTGGCCAATATGTCCTAGCTACACTAGTCCCACCTGCCTGTGTTTGGTCCATATCCCACCAAACCCGTCCTATCCATGTACCTGTCTAACTGTTTCTTAAACATTGGGATAGTCCCAGCCTCAACTACTTCCTCTGGTAGCTTGTTCATACACCCACCATCTTTTTTGTGGAAAGGTTAATCTTCAGATTCATATTAAATCATTTTTCCTTCACCTTAAACCTAGGTCCTCTGGTCGCCGATTCGCCTACTCTGGGCAAGATACTCTGTGCATTTACCTGATCTATTACTCTCTTGATTTTATGCACTTCTATAAGATCACCCCTCATCCTCCTACACTCCATGGAATAGAGTCCCAGCCTAGATGAAGAGAGGCCCTAAGCTATTTCACTTGTGAGGCCACCCCCCTCCCAATCCCCCAGCCCCATGACTAGAGGACCATGACTACCCGACAGTGACAGTGTGACACTTTAGGATCCTACTGTAGGTTGTCATTAAACAGTTGGTTTTAAAATACATATTGGATTCACAACGGAGCGGGTGATGCTTTACCTGGATCGCCGTTTGAAGCTCTGGAGTGTTGGGTCTGCCACTTCAACATCATGGAGCTGTGGTTTGCGGAGCTCCCAGCCTCAGGCCGCGCTGATTTCAACATCGCGGAGCCCTGGGATCCCTTTGCCGAGGGCCGCCAGCGTGAATCTACACCCAGCTCAGCCTGTGGACTTCGGGAACATAGAAACATAGAAACATAGAAATTTGGTGCAGGAGTAGGCCATTTGGCCCTTCGAGCCTGCACCGCCATTCAATATGATCATGGCTGATCATCCAACTCAGTATCCCGTACCTGCCTTCTCTCCATACACTCTGATCCCCTTAGCCACAAGGGCCATATCTAACTCCCTCTTAAACATAGCCAATGAACTGGCCTCAACTACCCTCTGTGGCAGAGAGTTCCAGAGTTTCAGAGAGTTCCAGAGAACTGCGGTCTCCGGTAGGAAGTGGCCGATTCGGAAGTCCAAGCCGCTGAGAATGTTCTCCCGTTCCGACGTCGGATGGTGACCCCAAATTTAATTTACCAATTGGTGCAGGTGACAATAAGTGTCTTGAATTGAATGTGGAATATTAAGAAATAAAGAAACTACAAATACGCTAAGACAAAAATGTTTTTTTCTCGCCTTCTTCATAGCAAAATCATCCAGAAGTTCACCAAGATCTGTTTGTCTAAGTTTGTCACTCTCAATGCACAGAATGCTCATTGCAGACAACCTCTCTTGAGCCATTGTGGACCTTAATTAATTTTTAATTATTTTCAGTCTTGAAAAATACCTCTCTCCCGAGCAGTTGGTGATCATTAACCTACGAAACGGCCGCAAGATTGCTTCCACATTAGGGAAGACCATCTGAATTGTTTCTTTGTATATTATTTGATAACAGTCTGTATGAGACAGAGAGTGTTCTTTTGTATGCCTATGACTTTGTCTCACGTATGAGTGAAAGTGCAAAAATTCATCAGAAAGTTTCAGGTCAACATCGTCCGGGTTTGCTTCCATCAACGGTTCAACACCTTGCTGAATGTCTTGCTTAGATGCGGTCAGATTAGCAAGAAAGGAAAACTGTTGTGCAACTTCACTGTACACAGTACCTCTACTTTTTTAATTGGTTTCAAGCACATCTAGTATAGGAATAAAGGATTTTATCCTAAACTTATCTCTTGAAGAGAGTTTATATAAAGCATCAGGACCAGGTGCACTTCCATCATTTTCTTGTCATTTCCTTACTCTTTGTCTCCCTGTGACAGTTCTGTAGTTAACATCTGGCAAGCTGGCCTTTGCTTGTTGATCAAAATATTCTCTAATTTTGCTCACAAAATCCAGAAGGTAACTGTACAAACTTGCACAAGTGCTCAATAACAGTTTGGATTTCTGAATGGCTTTGTTGACCTTGTGGAAGTGACCTAGCAGACGGGTCCAACAATGTAGCATAAACACAACTTCCAGTTCTTCCATTTTCTGCAAAAGCTTGTTAGCTTGAAGCCTGGTATCACCCTTCACATTAACACCAGAGTACAAATGACTGAGGGCAGAGTGATAGTGCTGTAACTTTCCAAAATAGTTTCTGTGGCGTTTGCATGTGCCACCCATCTAGTGTCTGACAAATATTTAGGCACTTTTGACTGAAGTTGCAAAAATGATTTTAGAACTGCCCATCACTTTGTGGAGGATGAAAAGAAGGATAAATTTCATTGATAATTCCAAAACAGCCGAACAGCCCACTAAATTTTAGGTATGTTACAAAACTTACCTTTAGCGGCGCTGCACTTCTGCCGCTCCCCGTGTGCGCGACTTTCGCGCCTTGCAGAGGGGGGCGGGCTTAAAGTGCCGTTTTTCCACAGGCCTGGATAATCGGTGAATGTCGGGCGATTTGGTTGCTGAAGAAAAATCGCTCCGACATTTAATGAATGGTGGTATTTTTAAATTACTCTAGATTATTTATTAACTAGAGTAATTTAAAAATCACCTTCAAAAGCCGTGACCGCAGACAACCGGAAGCATTTTGAGTAGGGGAGAAAAAAAGGTAAATACTTTATTTTTATATTAAAAGTTGGTTTTTCGGGAGGCATTAATAATATTTTTATGTTGCGAAATGGGTTCCCCTAAAAATGTATGAACCCCCAGTATTTTTCCCCCCGCCTTCACCGCTAACCGCAACGTTCCAATCCACCGCATTCCACTAAAACCCACTCGCTAGTTGATTTAAATGGCCATTAATTTACAGGCATAAAACACTAAATTCCTTCCATTTGGCCCAGAAATTCATGAAAATGAGATTTAAAAATTATGTTATATTGTGGATTATTGTGTGAATGTTATTTGGACACTTAGGCAATTTTAAAAAAGTTTATCTTTTCTTAAGAAATTGATAGATGTTTAGATCTACTCATTGAATTTTGTAATTAGCTACAATTAGATAACTAACTAATTATATGCTTTAATTTCAGGTAATCCAAGTAAGATTGTTTAATATTTGTTTCAGAATGCTTCAATCTATAATAACTGAAAATTTCATTGAGTTCTCTTAATTTTTAAGAATGTTATGGACTTTTAACTTTTCCAGATCACAGCTTTTGAT
The DNA here is from genome assembly GCA_963514005.1 of Raja brachyura. The sequence goes on from OY740781.1 coordinate 183,051,785, forward strand.
TTAATTCAATTGAAAGGCAATGGGAAGCTAGATGCTCATTTCCGAGTATGAAAATGGCCATAACTTTCTTAATACTGAAGATATGAAAGTAAATTAGGTATCAAATTAAACTTCTTTTTATGCTTTATCTGATGGGATAAATTGCAGACTTGATTTTTTAAATCTCAAAATTTTGTAACATTGCTATAAATTTCATGTGTGAGCAGCACATGGAATGAACCTTGCAAATTTGTTTCTTTCGAGGATTTTTTGCTGCATACCTATGTGCCTACCAGCCATGTTGGCAGCATTGTCATAAGACTGCCCTCAGAAGAAGAGCTCCAAATCGCGGCGGGCGCGGAACTCATTGAGGTGGGGACGGAGGGGGACAAAGGAGATGCCTCTGCTGCGGAGAGACCGTTCGGTATCTGAGAGGGGGAGGTCAGGGGGGACAGTGAACACATGGCAGGGATGGGGGTTGTGGCCAGAGAAAGGCAGGTGAGTGGACTGAGGCCGAGGCGATGTCTGGTGGGGGGCTAGTGGGTGGTCAGGGGGTAGGGGAGTATGAGGACAGTAGTGCAGGTGGGAAGAGCTGGGTCACATGGTTTGAGGGGAATGGGGAAGACCCAGTGGAACAGCCACTGAGGTTACCAGGGTTAGGGGAACTAGGACAAGGACCCAGTGCAGTCAAACTCAGGGGAGTTGGAGTCTGCAGCGTGGAAACTTCAGGCCCGGTACCGAGTCCAGGCTGCAGGTAAGGCGACGGCTGCGGGCTGCTGGAGGGTGGTGGATTGGCGAGGGTCAGCGGACAAATCGTGGGAGGCCCCGGTGGGCGGGAAACCAGCTCCATCAGAGACTGTGAGCAGGATTAACTATAGAAAGGACCATTTCGCCTATCGTAGCGGGTGGTTGCTCGTTCCCACTCACCCTTTACCCCACCTGAAGCCTTATCTCTTCTCCCCTGAAGCAGGCAGGTCGGGCACAGTTGGAGCTGGTTCTGACATTGTTAAACTTGCATCCGCGCACCGACTCGAACACTCCTGACTGTTGAAAGGTCAAGGCTCAGAAAATACGAATATGTCAAATGTTTTATGCACCTTGGTGGAGCGGACCGAGGCCCCCCCTAGATCTTGAGGCCCTAAGCTTCAGCTTGTCTAGCTTAGACGTAAATCCGGCCCTGCCCAGATCCTTCTCCTCTACAACACTCCCCAGAGGCCTACCATTCACTGTGTCAATCCTGCTGACATTAGTCTTCCCAAAATGCAACACCTCACATATCTCTGTATTAAATTCCATCAACCATACCTCAGCCCACCTGGCCAATTGATCAAGATCCTGCTGCAATCTTTCACAAACATCTTCATTATCTACAAAACCACCCACTTTTGTATCGACTGCAAACTTGTTCATCTTGCCATGCATGCCTTGCCATGCCATCCAAATTATTGCTAAAGATATAGAGGGGTAAAAGATCAGAATTCTGGTGAGAATGAAACACACTATGAGAAGCTTGCACAATGCATGGCTAATTACAGAAGATCAGGATGACATCAACTTGAAAACACAAGTGTGTTTAATGTTGCTATGATTAGTGGTAGTCCAGAGGTGTGGCACAATTTTAGATGTCATATGATATTTTTTAAAGTATATAAAGGTGCAATGGTACAAAATGAGGCAAATAATGTATAAACAAACTGGAAGAGCTTCTAGCAACCTTCTACTAGCCACTTATATGGATTCTTAAAAAGGATGAGAGCAACTAAAGTAAATGGTGATCTCTGAGAAGATGAGACTGGCAAATCAGTAATGGGTGATAGAGAAATGGCAGAGATTCTAAATAATTATTTTAGATTCATCCTTGTAATATAAACATCCTAAAAATAGTAGACCATTAAGGAATGAAATGGAGCAAGGAACTTAAAACAATATTTATCACTTGAGAAAAACTACTATGCAACTGAGTCCTCTTAGTTAATAATTCCTTTCCTCCCTACAGATGCCACTTTCTCTGAGTTCCTCCAAACGTTTGTTTTTTTACAATGCAAAGTAGCAAGTTAAAGGGCAATAAGTACAATGGACCTGATAGTCTACATCCCAGGAATTTAAAATAATGAACGCAGAGATAGTGGCAGCACATATTATAATGTGAATATTTCTGAATTTCCCTGAGGGGATCAATAAAGTATTTATTATTATTATTATTATTATTAATATTATTAATGTATCAAAATTCCCTAGATTCTGGACTAGTCCCAGGGTACTGCAAAACAGTTAAACATAATGACACAGAAGGCAGGAAACTATAGACATGTTGCTTAACATCTGTCATTAGAACAATGCCAGATTTCTTTATTAAGGAGGTAATAGCTGGACATTTTGAAAAATTTAGGATATTCAACCAGAGACAATATGATTTTATGAAAGGGTAATCATGTTTGACAAATGTACAGTAGTTATTTATTACAATGTAAAAATTTGGGTGGGTGACGAGGAACTGGTGAATGCAGTATATTTGGATCTCCACATTATATAAAAGGTGTCACATAAAACGTTATTACGCAAATAAGTGCGTGGGCTTTGGAGTATATATTGCCATGGATAAGGAAATAGATAATTAACACAAATTGAGAGCCAGTATAAATGCATGATTTTTAGACTGGTTAGCAACTAATGTTGTGCCACAAGGATAACTACTAAAGCCGTAAACTGTCATCAATATTAATGATTTGGATATCGAGACCGAATGAGATGAAGATAACTTTGGTCAAGATGCAAAGTCAGACAGTTTAGCAAGGTGTGATGGAGAATGACAGAATAACTTGTTTTGATGGAGACACAAAAAGAGACAAAGAAGCAAATTAGTATTTAAATATAGTGGGACTAAACAATATGGCGCAAAGAGATCGGGGTTGGGAGGTCTATAACCTGAAAGACAAAAATATAGTTTGCAGGTACCACATGTATTTAGAAATGCTGATACAATTTGGCCATTACTGCAAAGTATATGGAGTACAAAAGTGGAGATAGTTATGCTGTCATTGTCCATTCTCCAGAGGATATGCTTGTGTTGGACTTGATGCCGAATATTTTCATTAGGTTGATTCCTAGGATGAATGGATTGACATATGAAGAAAAGTTGAACACATCAGAACACCTTCATTGCAATTTGGAAGATTTAGAGGTGGTCTTATTGACATTCTCAGGATGGAGGCTGAGAAGATATTTTTCTGAGAGAATATATTTAGAGTAGAGGGCCTAATTACAGGAGAAGAATCATCTGTTTAAGGCAGAGATAAGAAATAATTTGAGATTGAAATAATAACCCAGAGATAAGAAATAATTTGTCTCTCAAAGGAATGAGAATCTCTCACACAGAGACATGTGGAAATGGTGTCAATGACTATATTTAGGCTGGAGAATGAAAGACATTTACAAATACCAGGGATCATGGAGACAGTGTAGGAAGTTGGGGTTAAGGTACCAAGATTGGATCAGCATGATCTTATTGAATGGTAGAGTGGTCTTGTGCATCTGACGTACGTATGTTCTTATAAGGGGAGTGCCTCCCCTGATTGCACTCATTGGTCTCACTGTAGGATTTTTCCGAGTTGTCGAGCCGGCAGACTCACTGAACTTAACTGAAGAGGGCACCCTTCATTTTATTTATAATAGTCGCCAATATGCAATGAATTTCACAACCTCGAGGTTACAATCTGGATATTACCAACTGCTGTTGTGTGAACCTACCTCTTGCCCTTGACTTTGTGTTCCAGATCTGAGGATAAAGAGGCCTGCACTCTAACTCTGCCAGGCATCTTTAACACTATTGAATGTGAGATGGTGAGGGACATGTGAATAAACACTAACGAGAAGTTGCAGATAAGTCCGCTCTCAATATGGCAGGACATTAAAAAGCAACCTGCACCACAGCCGTGATAGAGAAATCAAAGACACAAAAAACTGAAGATACTGGAATCTTGAGCAAAACACAAAGTGCTGGAGGAACTCAGAGGGTTGGGTGGCATCTGGGGAGGGAATGAACGGGTGATGTTTCGGGTCAGGATAGGTTGGCCAGACACTGCCTGACCCACTGAGGTCTTCCAACACTTTGTGTACTGCTTATGATAGAGACCTTGATCTGAGCAAAGGTCATTGATCTGAACACTTAATTCTCTTTTCTCTCAACCATGCAGCATTATTTGCAGAATATTTCCAACATTTTCTGCTACTATTTCAGACATGCAGCACATGCAGTTTGGTCAAACGTGAACACCATTTATTACAATGCCCTTTTGGTTGAAAATATAATGGAATCTGTTTCCAGTTTTCTGTGGTGCAGTTCACAGTCTATGCTTTCTGGAATCCCTGGAAAAGACAATCAGAAGAGAAGTTATTGGTAATATTCTTTGGAGACCATAGAGCTGGCATGCAAACATTAGGCCCCACTTTGGAGAAACAGCAGTCACTCACAAACTCATCATTATAACCCCACCCCATCTAAAATAACAGAGTGAGATTGGTTTTACTCCAATCCATATGAACGTTTTTTATGGCAAGAGTATTTGGAAAGGTCATGAATATTCCTTAACTTTTATAGGTCTGGGATGCAAGGCACTGCATGTTGGCAATTTCTCAATCACCATTTCTTCTTATTCTATGGTTCCTTCTCTGTTATATTATCCTATTCATCCACTGAATCCTAAAGGGCCTGTCCCACTTATGTGACCTTGGCATGCAAATTGCGCAACCTCGTGGTCACGATGAGGCGCACGGCATCGTATGGCCGCGCCGGGCTGGTCTCACTGAGAAGCGCGGAGGGGTATGTAGTAGTGCGCGTGACATCGCGCGGGGCTCCGAAATTTTTGTAACGAACGAAATCTTCACGCGCCAACAACCTGTCGCGGAACTGACGGCAAATGTGGGACAGGCCCAAGACCCTGGCGCGATGCAACGTCTCGTCTCCAACAGCAGCTGAAGCAGGCAAACAATCACCGAGCTCAGCCTGGGGCTCACGGCCGTTGCGGTCCGGATCCGCCCCTACTTCTACTCCCAGAGCGGGGCCAAGAAAATTGAAGATAGACACAATATGCAGGAGTAACTCAGCGGGACCTGCATCATCTCTGGAGAGTAGCAATGGGTGATGTTTCGGGTGAAGACCCTTCTTTTCAGACTGAAGAAGAGTCTCGACACGAAACGTCACCCATTGCTTCTCTCCAGAGATGCTGCGGTCCCGCTGAGTTACTCCAGCTTTGTGTCCATCTTCAACTGACGTCATGTGCGGCTGTGCATACGCATGAAATCGCGCGCGACCTTCGCGGGTCTGTCGCGGCTCAACGCGACCACGAGGTCGCGTAATTTGCGTGCCAAGGACACGTAACTGGGACAGGCCCTTAAGATGAAGTAAGCACTTATGAAGGTTGATTTAATTGCTTTCCACTTACGATATCACTTATTTGTCTTTAATAAGGAACACTGCCTTTGAATCCCGCTCTTATGATACTATACGATATGGTAGAACTTTATTTTTCCCAGGAGGGAAATTGGTCACTGGTAACTTGCAATTTAAATACCATATCAATGGCCTGCTGTTGCAAAATTCCTACCAAGTTCACTTTCGCAAGTCAGGTTCCTGAATTTATTTAAAGTATGCTGGCATTCTAATTACATCGTCTTTGATGTAAATATAGAACTCAGAAGATAGTACAGTACAGCACAGGGATGGTCACCGTGGCCCCCAGTGTCTGTGCTGAACATGATGCCAAATTAAACTAATCCCTTCCGCCTGCACAAGATCAACATCCTGCTTTTCGTTGCATATTCATGTGCCTATTCAACTGCCACAATCAGGTTCATGTACCACGATTGGATCTATTTTTTCCACCATCCCTGGCTGCACATCTCCTTTGTGTAAATGTCACTCATAATTTTATCAACTTCTACCATGTCTTCCCTTAGCTTCCAATAATCCAGAGAAAATTAACCGAGTTTGTCCACCCTCTCCTTATGGCTAGTACCATAATTCTGGTAAACCAATTCTGCACCCTCCTCAAGGGTTCCACATCCTTCTTGTAACAGCGTGACCACAACTGCATTCAGTACTCCAGATGCAGCCTAAACTTATAGAACTGTAGATAAATACCAGCATCTACAGTTCCCTACTACATCTCTTTCTAACTAAAAGTATTTGTCTTGTTTGATTTTGTGCCCATGATGTGTCTTTATTTAAATCTGGTTAATTCCTATCTTCTTCCAAACGGTAGGCCACAGCCATCCCATTTTCACACATCCTACTCACATTTTTCCCGTGGTGGCGATAAACATCTTCCTATCGCATTTCCACCTATATTTCCGAAGTTATTGGCAATTCAAGTTTTTAAAAGGGGAGAAAAAAAAAACGGTTCTCACACACAGCCACAGTGCCACAATGACATCACAATGGGGCGTTGCCAATGGTAACCGCAGCTTCTCACAGACAGTCTTTTTCCCAGGAGGTTCCACTAATGTGTCATAATGCCACTCACAGTGCACCAATCATAATGGGCTCTCAAGCTGCCGAGTGCCACAATGGCATCACAATGGGACGTTGCCAACGGTAACCACAGCAAGAGGTTGCAGCCCCTGTACCAATATCTGAAGGGGCTGCTCCTCAAGTTCTGGTTGCATTTTAGTCCCATGATCCTAGTGTTTGGACACAAGGCAGGAGGTGGGGAGGGCCCAACGGGTTCCATTTGGTCTAGTATTTTATAAAACTGTAGTATGAGCTCCTGGCGCTTATACTCAATATCTGACCAATGCAGGCAAGCCTGCCATGTGTCTTGTTTGCCACTCTTTTCACTTGTGTTCCTATTTTCAGGAAACTATGGGCTTGGACCATACGACCGCATGTGTATCAATGCTGCTAAGAGTCCTGCCAAAAAAACTGTGTACTTTCCGCTCATATTTCTACCCTTCAAAATGCAACACCTTACACTTACCTAAATTAAACGCCATCTACCATTTTTCCGCTCATATCTGGAGCAGATCTTTATCCTGCAGTATCTTTTGACAACCTTCTTCACTGTCTGCAACTCTTCCAATTTATAAGTAATCCGCAAACTTACTATCCAATTCATCGACAGTTTCATCCAAATCATTTATACATTTCATAAACAACAGAAGTCCAGGCACTGATTGGCGCAATGGAACACCATTGGTCAGACTTCCAGCCAGAATACCGCTCCTCCACCACTAAATATGTTCATGAATGTCCTGTTATGGGGCTTATTTCCACTGGGCTGAACAGTTGGCCAGGCAATATGCCAACTGACCTGGGTAGTTAAAACTGAAACATGTTTGCATATGAATCTTTTAACCAGATTAGCTCAAATAACACATTGACTGACCAGTAGATAACATTGGTGATATCGAGAAATCAGCTCCCTGTTTTCCTGGTATCTTGAGTAAGGATGCCACTTAATGCCCAGTCAGGGCTCATTATTCTTCATTCAATATCATACAGTTAACTGCTCTTCATTTGGCAAGAGGCAAATCTTCATTATAAAACCCTGCCACTAATGAACCTTTTGGCCAAATGAACCAAATGAACTCACCCATTCCTCTTGGAAAGCCAACAGGAAGTCTAATTATTTATCAGGAGGATAAAAATACCTGATGTAAACAATGAATAGATTCACATGGAATTGGATCCTGTGCATATCCTGCTTCAGTATGATTTACAGGAGACAAAAATGTATACATATCAAGTGAAGTAGGAAACTAACGTGTAATAGAAATTAAAGGGTATAAATAACATTAACCCAACCTGACAATCATAAGCAGCAAAATGTATTCACTGAGCATTCCTTCCTGGAACGTAAATGGCTCTTAGCCATGGCTAACTCTTAGAAACTGGTGGTAAGTGCGCCTACTGGTCCGTGATATGTTAGCTGTCAAAAAAAGAATAAGACCCCCCCCCCAAAGGTAGACACAACAAGCTGGAGTAACTCAGCGGAACTGAATTTAACATCCACTGAACTCTGACAACAGTCGTGTTATTGGCTCTTTGGTAGTAGTCTCCAATTCTTTCAAATTCTCCTTCCTACTTCTCCACTCCTTCCTCATACCTCTGATGTTGGTCCCTTTGAAGGACCAGATGTAATTTTCTTAATTATCTGAGGAATTATACATGCAACTTGTTATATTGTTACAATTGAAACTGCAAATTAAGTGCAGGATGTAGTCAAATCAGTTTGTGTAGGATTGAAATGCAGACGCTTGTTTACTTCAAAGAATGACACAAAATGCTGGAGTAACAGCGGGACAGGAAGCATCTCTGGATAGAAGGAATGGGTGACTTTTCAGGTCAAGACCCTTCTTTAGACTGAAGAAGGATCTCAACACGAAAACTCACCCATTCCTTGTATCCAAAGATGCCGCCTGTCCCGCTAAGTTACTCCAGCATTTTATGTAGTTAAGTCATGTGATCTGGAGAGGGGAACTGATGCAGAATGAGAAGCCTATAGAAGCCATTTTTATAGTCAGAACTATTAAAAACGAGAACTACGACACAAAGTGCTGTCTCCGTTCTTTATCCTGACGATAGAATTTGATTGATCCACTGTTCGCATGTTCTTTCTAAATACTGTAGTTTGCTGCTTCAATAGTGTTATAGCTTTACTGGGATATCTTCAAGTATGTCTGATGCTGTTCCTGTCTTACACCCATTGTTTGTTTTGGCATTTTCTAATGATTGTAGCTATTGGTAGATGAGAGTTTATACTGGCAGCTGTGACTGCAGAATGCCAATGCTGAGACCATATACACTTCAGAAAGTAAAGCAGCTTTCAGCAATTACTTGTGCACATACATCATTTTTTTAAATATTGCTTTATTAGATCAAGAAGGACATGATGTAGTTTTCTCATGAGTTCTCTGCAGGGTTGTCCTTGACAGCTTTACCAGTTCTTGATCACTTTTGTTCAGAGAAGCCTCCACTACAGAAGCCTCCACTACAGAAGCCACTACAGAAGCCTCACACAGAGAGTGGTGGGTCTCTGGAACTCTCTGCCACAGAGGGTAGTTGAGGCCAGTTCATCGGTTATATTTAAGAGGGAGTTAGATGTGGCCCTTGTGGCTAAGGGGATCAGAGGGTATGGAGAGAAGGCAGGTACAGGATACTGAGCTGGATGATCAGCCATGATCATATTGAATGGCGGTGCAGGCTCGAAGGGCCGAATGACCTACTCCTGCACCTAATTTCTATGTTTCTATGTTTCTATGTTTCTATGACAACCTTTATATGCATGACAATGACTGGGCTGGCGCTTCTTCTGGAAGTCTTTCCTCATCATCACATGCATCAGAGCCACGGACTCACTTAATTAAGTGTGATAAAATGAGTGGTGTTCTCACAAGGGAAAACAATAATGAACAATTGGTATTGCAGTGCAACAAGGACAATAGACAATAGACAATAGGTGCAAGAGTAGGCCATTCGGCCCTTCGAGCCAGCACCGCCATTCAATGTGATTATGGCTGATCATTCCCAATCAGTACCCCATTCCTGCCTTCTCCCCATATCCCCTTACTCCACTATCTTTAAGACCAGCAAACAGCGCAGAACATCATTTTAGATTGCGCTGTCCTCCGCCCCCCTGGTGGAGGGGTAGACCTCACGGCCCTCGACAACAGGATGTTGAACTGGCTACAGTGCCTGGGGTGCATTACATAACCTCTGCTGCCTCAAACACACGAAGAAGAAGAGCCCTATCTAGCTCTCTCTTGAAAGTATACAGAGAACCGGCCCCCACTGCCCTCTGAGGCAGAGAATTCCACACTTACAACTCTCTGTGTGAAAAAGTGTTTCCTCATCTCCGTTCAAAATGGCTTACCCCTTATTCTTAAACAGTGGCCCCTGGTTCTGGATGTCCTCAACATTGGGAACATGTTTCCTGTTAGGTCCACTTTATTAAGTCCGCTTACCTCCCGACCAAAATATTTCTACACAACACTGTCTCCATCTGTCCCTCCACATCATTCCATAATACTCGGTCATGATCAATTTTGGAAATGCTTTTAAATCTAATTAAAAACGCAGAGCCAAAAGTCCCTCACTGCCATGTAACTGATAAATTTTGAGGAGTATTGACACATACTTTTGCATTTGATAGTGTGAAACAATGTTGATGAAATAGATTTAAATAAAAACAGAAAATGCTGGAAACACTCAGCGGGTCCAGCAGAATTTGTGGAAGGAAAATGAGTCAACATTTTGAGTCAAAGATCCTTCATTAGGACTGTGTATGTTCCATAGGGCAATCTCATTCCTGGTTTGGACGAAAGGTCATTGGCTTGAAATGTTAACTTTGTTTTTCTTCCTTCAGATGCTGCCTAACCTGCTAAGAGTGTTGAAGATTTTCTGCTTTGAGTTCAGATTTCCAGCAAATGCAGTTTGTTTATTTCGCATAAATATACTGCTGTGTCATTTTATTATTTTAAAGTTCCTGTACATTGTAATCTTAAATGTGTAAAGTTTGAGAAAAAAAACAATTCTGCATCAGTTCTTGGCTGAATCTCAAATAAAACGGAAATACCATCATGAAAGGTATACCAGAAACAATAGCTGCATTTAGTTCAAATGCATGGCACAAAGACTTATACTGAGTTTATAATTGTCACTTATGCACACGTCATCTTGACAAAAATGATACCAGACATTCCTAGCTCTGCTTCCAATGCAAACCAAAGTGCAAACTATGCCAGAAGCTATTAATAAAAATAGTATTATTCCGGTATCAAAATCATGGGGTTGCTTCATAGACGAGAAATCTAAAAACTATCCTTTGTGCAATCGCTGCTTATTAGTAGGAATATTTTATTCTAGCACTAATGTTCTAAGTCACCAACTAATTCCCATGCAATGAAATTATTACTGCTCTGCTTGACCCATCAGTAGTGACGTGGTAAGCACTATATTTTCACTTCAATTGGCATATCCCAATTAACAGGATTAAATTCTAAACATTTTATACATCTCAGCCAGTGGCACATCTGCTTTCTCATACTGAAAACCAACAGTGTGTGCAAACAGGTATATCTCAGCAAATAAGGCCCCAATTTATGAGCTTGTGCTGCATATTCCCAAGCATCATTGAATAGAATACAATGAGCTCTCTTAGGAATCATTGCGGAAAGTTGGAACAATATATAAAGCAACAGCCAAGAGTCCATTCATGCGTATTTACCTTTTCCATGAGGTATCGGCTATTCCCACAGCACCCCACTGATCACTTGAAGAAGATGCCAAACTCATAGATTATTCATGTACTGTGATTGCGTTTGTGTTCAGCATGGGCACATGGCCCAAACTATGAATAAATGTACTCAACAGAGACCTCGCAGTGCACTGGATTGTGCAGGAAGTGTGTGCAGCCTTCTGGAATTAAAGTAACAAGCAGACGTTAAAATGTAGGTAACATAAGGAAAATATGAAAATTTTAATTTATGAAATAAAGCCTGATCTTATGGCCCGGAATTACCTGTCAGAAGGAAATTGAGGATCACTTCCACAAACAGTATTCCAATTGCTAAATGATTGTGATTTATTGTACAGAAACATTCTGATATGATCAACTGTGCAACAGGAATTCTCTTACCGAATGTCTGGATGTTGATGTATTACATACTAAACTGTAAATGTTTCTACAATGCATGCCACCAAAGGACAGGTAAAGACTGAAGAGGGATATCACACATGAAAGGCACACCTGGACAAAATTAATATCTGCATGTAGACAAACCCAATTTAATGATATACACAGAGCTCAGGAACTTTCTCACTACAGCCCTAATGGTTGCTGCCTTACAGTGCTTACAGCGCTGGAGACCCAGGCTCGATCCTGACTACGGGTGCTGTCTGTACGGAGTTTGTATGTTATCCCAGTAACCTGCGTGGGATTTCTCCAAGACCTTCCGTTTCCTACCACACTCAAAGACGTACAGAATTGTAGGTTAATTGGCTTGGTATAAATGTAAATTGTCCCTAGTGTGTGTAGGGTATTGTTAATATGTGGGGATCGCTGGTCGGCACCGACCCGGTGGGCCGAAGGACCTGAAGCTACAACACAGAAATGCATGAATGTGCAACTGTGACAGCACCATGACATTGAAAGAACTAAGGAATCGTACCCAATGAATTATTGTAAGCTTTGCAATTCTGTTATATCCAGCCTTGAATGGTGGTAGATTAAACAGTATAGTTAAAACTCAGCAAATGTGATTGTTTAAAAACCTTGTCAAGCTGCCGTCCAGAATTTGTGCCGTCTGAGAGTGCAAGTGGATTGTGCAGTCAGAGTTGGGGTCCAGGGTGCACCTGAAACTGGGCTCGAGTCTGTGGGTTGATTGCGTGCCCAGAGCTAGGGTTAGATTCAAGAACACCAAGGCTGAGGGAGAGGGTGTGTCTGCGGCTGGAGCTGATCTGGGGTGTTTGTATACTTCCCACTTCCTTCAAATTCAATGGAAAACTTATTCTAAAACTGCATAAAATGTTTTTTCTTTTAATGTGATCACCTAATAATCTGGAAATTCTGCTGGTCTGACACCATCAATATATCGTGGGTGCTGGATTATCGAAGCTTTACTGTGGCTGCTCCGTTACAATGTTCAGCTCCGTTTGTAATTCCAAACACCAAGAAGGAATGAATCTCGTGAATGAATGAATACTTTATGAATACTTTATTGTCACATGTGACAAGTCACATTGATATTCTTTGCTTGAATACCCAAGGTATGCAATAGTCGCCACATCTGCAGGAAGTAAGCCTGGAGAGTACCACTGGTAAGTTGCTGGGAAGTTGCTGGTAACGTTTCTGCTCTATTAGCACCAAGTACCGATCACAATCAGCTAGAAACAATGTAAGAAATTATTTTTGACATTTCATGGTATAAAGGGAGGAATGGGTGTATTAGAGGCTAGAGAACGTGAATAATATTTGCAATGAACAATTTAGCATGGCTCTGTGATGTTTAAGACATCGAGCAGTAAGGGTGTGGAGCATGGGAAGAAACTGAAATAGCAGAATAAACTGAAAATAAATGGTGTCTTGATAACTGGAAGAATGAGTGGAGATGGTGGACAGTGATACACCACACTATACCTTTGTTCGTTAACAACTCAGCAGTGGTTGCAATGTCATAAAAGGAAGCCCCACAGAAGAGAATTGGAAAGCTGTATCTGGAATCACTATGGGGTTATTTTCCGGTTGGACATGATTCAGATGAGCAATGGGTGGAGCATTTATAGCAGTCATTTAGATGCATTGAAATCCATCACTATACTACCAACATAATTATAATACAATCAGTAAGTTGACAACATACAATTGACAGCTTACTGTCCTGGAGGTGAAGACATGAGCTGGCTGCTTGTTTGTGAGGATAAAGAGGCAATAATATTGACTCGGCCACCTTGTCTCCCACCATCGTAGCATTCACTCGTTCCAAGCCAATACTCCCCTAGTCGAAGAAAAAGCTGGTTATATTGTGGTGTAACCCTCCCGTGACTTTTATCTGAGGCCAGAGCTGTTCTAGGAACAAAGCAGCATTATATAAGGGTATTCATTAGTCTCATTTTGAAACTCATGCTAACAAATTTCATGTTTTTAGAGCTTTTGAAACCAGCATTAGAGAGTTCGCTAAGTCTACTTTAATAGCAGTAAAATGGTGTAAATGAACTTTAAGGCCATGGTTCAATTTCACCCGATTTATTGTGGAACTATTTTAAGAATTAGCAAATTGAAATGAGCTCCACAGATTACTTTACAGTGTATATGGAAATTGAAAAATGTTATTGGGGGCACTGTAGGTAGCTCTGACTATATTTTATACTGTCCTCAACTGTCCTTGAATAATTCTGGGATATTGATTATAAATATAAAATGCTTTTTATCTCATACGCTGCTGGTGTGAGATACAAATGTGGATAAAATCACCAATGTGTTTTACCCTGCTGACAACTGACAGATGAGGTCACAAAATACTTTCTTAAGTCATGGCAAATAACTGCTAATGCTGCAGTCATTGTGCAGAACATTGACTAATTCTGGTGCTACAGTTGTTGCATGTCACCCACTCTTTTCCCTTGGGCTCTCACTGAACCTTTCAGTTCAACATACCAGAATGATTTAAAACACGTGGAAAAAGATCTCCACCTGTTTGGCTGCAGCCCAGGCAAGATCTATATTAAATTCACACAGGTATTATCAATATGCCCACTAGCTTAGAATACTTAGAAAGCTTTGGCCATGTGTTTTGTATTAACATTGCTTTTTTTTCTCTCCCTGTTTCTAAAATCCCACATACTTTCATTTTGTTTCTATCAAGCTGGAAAGGGAGAACTGTGTGTCCATAATTACTCGTTAATTCTCGTGTCACTAATGATGTAATGCTGAAGATAACTATAACTCAAGTTAAACTAAAGGATTGGCAAGTTAAAGGATCGCACTGGCTACAGTAAAAGTGGTTTTATGTATCTGTTTTCTGTGCCAATAAAGCTATTTAAAATTGCAGGAAAATTTACAGCATACGCATTGTTTCAATTGTGATCAGGACTTTTTCATGGGAAAGTGTCTGTACCAGAAACAACGTAATCTGAGCAATGTTTGAGACGAAGCTGGATATTTTATCACATTTCAGCACTATTTCCTCTGGAGTTTACGGCCATCTGATATATTTCAAATTCATTCTCAACAACATGTTGCATGAATTTTACTGTCATATACAGGACATGTATTTAAGAATATATTAAAAGCTTCTCAGAAGTTCAAAGTTTAATTGCACGAAATGTGTGCTGAGTTTTTCACCCACTATTTTATTGCAATCACAGGAACACTGGCCAAGAGATTATGTTTGAGTGAAATCAGAAGTCTGCGTGCAAATTGGGCTTACATTTCAATGAGTCTTGAGAAGTATTTTTTGTTCAAATTTCCATTTAATCTTATTTATATATCACAAAACAAAAAATCTTCCATTAATCGGTGTAATTGAGGTGCGCTTTAAAATATATTATTTATTGGTTTTGTGTTCCTTAATATATTTTGGAGAAATAATCTTGTGGATCTTATTTAATGTATATGGATAAGGCATTTCTAGATGCCTAATATCTGAGAGTAATTTATTTGTGAGAAAACCCTCACAAATGAGTTTAAAACTATTTACTAGATTAAGTTGTTCGTGGAAGAAACATTTGTTTCTGGTACATCCAACATAGATACTGACAGAGCCTAAATTTGATATGCCATCCTAAAGATTGTGTGGCATTCCATCATATAAATCAGCTCAGAAAGATTATGTGCTCAAACCCTGAAATCATTACCATTGACTCTGTCACGTTTAATTCAAGCGATGCAAGTACCAACTTGATTTTAAAAAAGGCCAAGATTATCAATGAAGATCACTGCCAGTTATGTATATCTGTCCGTATAGGTGGAAATGTGTCATTCTCAATAACAATCAGCACAGGACCACCTCAAGGCTGCTTGCTCAGCCCCCTGCTGTACTCACTCTATACTCATGACTGTGAAGCTGTACACATTGCGAACTCCATCATCAAGTTCGCCGATGACACCACTGTTGTGGGACGAATCATAGATGGTGATGAGTCAGAGTACAGAAGTGAGATCAACCGATTGACCAAATGGTGCCAGCACAACAACCTGGCTCTCAACACCAGCAAAACCAAGGAACTGATTGTGGACTTTGGAAGGGGAAGGATAGGGACCCACAGTCCAATTTATATCAACGGGACGATGGTGGAAAGGGTCAAAAACTTCAAATTCATGGGCGTACATATTTCCGAAGAGGTTTCCTGGTCCCAGCACACTGATGCAAATATAAAGAAGGCAGGCACATCAGCGCCTCTACTTCCTGAGAAGATTACGGAGAGTTGGTATGTCAAGGAGGATTCTCTCGAACTTCTACAGGTACACAGTAGAGAGCATACTGACTGGCTGCATCGTGGACTGGTTCAGCAACTTGAACGTCCAGGAGCGGAAAAGGCTGCAGACAGTTGTGACCACTGCCCAGTCCATCACCGGCTCTGACCTCCCCACCATCGAAGGGATCTATTGCAGTCGCTGCCTCAAAAAGGCTGCCAACATCATCAAGGACCAACACCATCGTGGTCACACGCTTATTTCACTGTTGCCATCGGGAAGAAGGTACAGGAGCCTGAAATCTGTAACATCCAGGTTCAGGAACAACATCTTCCCCACAGCCATCAGGCTATTAAACACGACATCAAATAAGTTCTTAATAATAACAGTCTTATTATTATTGCACTATATATGTTTATTTATTGTGTATATATGGTCCATGGTCTCTAGACACACTGAACTTCTACATTCCGTTTTGTATTATGTTTACATGTTCTGTTGTGCTGCATAAGTAAGAATTTCATTGTCCTAACTGGGACACATGACAATAAACTCTCTTGACTCTTGACTTGTCTCTTGATATCATTAGTTGTGATTGCCAATTGCCATTGTTTCATTTGTATGAGCTTTCATTACTTCATCTGCTGAGGTTGGAATTGTCAACCTTAACTGAATTAGTAACTTCACATAAAAGTGAATTTAATTTAAATTATTGACCTAATGTAAATTGTTGAGAAAACTTAATGAGGATGTTTCAGAGGTAGAATTAGCAAAAATAATAAGATTAAATGCGAACTTACCAGTTTGAGGTTTGGTATTTATTTTATGAGGAGTTACGTTGAGAGATTACGTGAAGACCCCGCCAGCACGCATGCGCAACATTCTTCAAAGCAGCGGTGTGAAATCACAGATAACAGAAGTTGACTAAATATAGTAAGATAAGAGAACTAAAATACCAGTTGACCTTTATAATAGAGGGTTGGGAGCGGAGGGCACGTAATCCCTCAACGTAACTCCTCATAAAATAAAGATCAAACCTCAAACTGGTAAGTTCTCGTTTAATCTTACTATTTTACTTCGGAGTCACGTGAGTGACTACGTGAAGATTTCAAAGCTCTGTGGTTTCATGCCGTGGAGATGAGTTCATGCATCACGCACTGCATCAGTGAAGAGTGAACATTAATAATGCATTCAGACATGACATGGATATAGACATGTTGATGCTATTAAAGGACAAATAATTATAATAGTAACCTCCCTCAACCAGGAGGAAACTATAAACAGATCTAAAATAGAGTTGGCAAATACCCCCGGTCTGGCAAAGGGTTTTTCCTAAAATATTTGGAGGATCTCTCGTTTGACCATCTTGCAGCCACTAGGATATGGTCCCGTGAAACGTCCATCCCCTGCTGCTGATATTGTTGCAGCCTAGGTGGAGTGAGACTTGAATGTCAGTGTTCACTCCTGTATCCCAGAACCTATTTTAACCACCTGGAGATGGTCTGTAGTGATATTTTCTTATGAGGCTTTATGTGACTACCAATCATTGCTTGTTCAGGTCTCTAAGGCTCTAGTGACCTTAACATACTGGTATAGATGTGTGGCCACACACAACCGAAGGTCCATGGGATATGCCAACAATTCTAGTTTGTGTATTCTGCTGATTATGCCTTTGGAAAATAATCATCCTGTCCAGTCACGGCTATGCAAAGACTAGACCCGTTGCGCTGAACTCAGCGCCATGAGCATGACCACTTGGTAAGTGAGTTTGACCAAGGACAGGGATGTTCCAATGTTAACATCCCATATCTCTGCATACCTGGCCTGAGAGGTTTTGAGTTGAAGATACCCTTCATAATCTAGATATCAGAAGGTGAGACACGACAGAGTGGATTCTGCTCTCCGCAGCCAATATGATGAGAAGGCACGTTGGGCACAGTAAATGGCACTTTATTAATGACTGTCGAACCCCTTATAGAACTGAACTTCAAGACGTCATAAAAATCTGTGCCGAATTATATGTAATAATAGTAAAAAAAACAAAATACCCATCTCCTTATGAGGAAAGTACTGCTTATTTGGTGTTATCCCTGCAATTGCAGTGAGCACGTCCATGGTTTGGTTTAACAATCCGAGCTGCAGGAACGGTCTTCCCAGTCTGCAAGTCAATGAATTGATTATGTTATGCAGAGGATGGTTTCCCGAGTCACGGCTAACCAGCAATTTTGTGCCTGGAAATAACCATATAAGGTTCTATCATCATTCCAAACATCAGCGAGAACCATGGCTGTATAGGCCAGTCAGGCACTACGAGAAAGCCTGAAGTGGGAAATTGCTGAATTTGCAAGGCCCGCCTGATGAGGTAAAATGGAGGAAGACAAAAGAACATTCCTCCCCAGTGTAGCAAGAATACATCCATCGTCACTGATATGCCACATATTTTGCAACTGGTGATTGAGCCTGGATGCAAATATCTCGATCTTTTGGTGTTCCATCGAGCCCACAATGTCCTTAAATACTTGCAATCCAACATCCATTCTGTGTTGTCATTGAGTTTACATGATGATACACCAATGCCAAATGAAGTTAGGTAAACTATCACCGGATACTTTGAGTTGATTGCACCCATGTGATTAACATATAACCGCACCAGAGTGTATCATGTTAGACTTGAGCATACATATTCGTACAAACCTTCAATCCTCAGAATGCACCTAGTGCGTATAGGTAGTTGATACCATACAACTGAACAATTGGTAACTCATGCAAATCCATCCGCCTCTGTAACTAAACATGGTATTAGTAATTATCCATCTTTGAGAGATAGCATCAGTTAGTAATTAACTGACGAGTTACTGATGAAGGTTAGTGGAGCAATGCTAAATACTGTTTGTCCACCGTGGTGACTTTGATAGTTTCAGCTGGGAAAAGCATAGGTCTGGTAGCAATGACCTACATGGTACTTGTGAGCTTGCTCCTTTGCATGCTGTATAGCTTTAATGATGCAAAGGCGCAAATAGCACAGCTGCAGGCCAATATATTGCCAATCCCAGACAATGTAATAGAGTTAAAGGTAAATCCTAATACTCAATAATTTCAGTTGGTATCAATTTAAATTTAATTGGATGGATGAGAACCCAATTTCTGAAATATAGTTTGTGGCTGATACCGCTAATTTGGCAAAATACAGCGTTTTAGAAACATCATCCAGATAGGCCATAACAATAGCTTTTTTAGCTCTTAGCAGCCGAAGCACTGTATTTAGTAATTTGGTAAATAACCTGGGAGCTGAAGTTAGCCCATTTTGCAATGCTTTTGACTGTATCATTGCCCCATCCAGCTAAATTTCAAATACCTCAGGTGAGCCCTGTGAGTGGAAATTGTTCCTCTGTTGTTAGACAGTAGTGATGTTTCCTATTCAGAAATGTCTATACTGCACATGCGAGTTGAACCGGTATCTTCCATTGTGACAATGAGCGGGCCGCAACTGCGGGCCTCTCTTGAAATGCAACTCTGTCTCGCTTGCATGAAACAAGTGTAAATTTACCAACTTGTAAATGGTCCACATACCTCATATTCCGGAAAGAACCAGACCCACCTACCTTCATGGTTATTGGTGGTCTTGTGATAAGCCCAAAGGTCCCTGGTGCGGGTTCTATTTCCGTCGCAGATTTGGAGAGTAGGATTGCTGGGGTGCATAGACCCAATTCCCTGAGGACCGGTTTGGGCCTTGGCCTGAAAGACCTGTGCCCAGTTTTGAAGCTGCCACCAGCTTCAGTGAAACGCTTGTTGTCGATAGAGGCATGGGTGTGTTGTTGCCGTGGAACCTTGATAAGCCGGACAGCTTTAATTCTTCATCCGGGTCTTACCTGTTTGGGCAGGTTTCCTGAAGAGAGGATTCGGCGGCTGGACATTGCTGGCCTTACTTGAGCCTGCAGATTTGAAATTTAAGGCACGTCCGATGGCATTCTTCTGGAAAGAGTTCATTTTGAAGTGTTCATTGTACCCCCACATAGCGCTGTTCACTGCTGGTCCTTTCAGGAACAATTTTGCAGGTGCATAGTATCTCACAGCCGGCACCTGTTCTTGTACTGATGTGGCGTGAGATGGCTGCTGCTTCACGTGGGAACTCTGGCCTCCAGATTCCTTCGTTAGCGAAGGTCTTGATGCCATGCCAGAAATGTCTGGAACCTCACGCTTGTACTCCAGTATGTTCCCTGGACATACATCCGAGTCTTCCGGCCGCTGTCGTTATCCGCAGGCAGTGAATCTTCCAGCCCCGCCCCCCCGAGCCAGGCATCCCCGCGATTTACGCAGCCGGAATTTCCCCGCGGTTTAGGGGATTCCGCGATGTCTCCAGCAGGAACTCTGTAAGAGCTTCCTGCAAGGAAAAACAGACCTGGAATTAAGTTGAAAAAACTTACCTTCAGGTTTGAAACTAGACACGAAATGCTGGAGTAACTCAATGGGTCAGGCAGCATCTGTAGAAAAAGAAGAGCCTCCAGCTTCTTCCCCCCACCTCCCCGCCCCCCACACCCTCTTCCACCCCCTAATTTCAGTCTGAATAAGGGTCCCAACCTGAAAAGCCACCTGTGCTTTTTCTCCAGAGATGCCGCCTGAGCCAGGAGTTGGTGTCTCTCTTTGGTATAAGCCAACATCTGCAGTTCTTTGTTTCTACTAGGTAGAATCAACATTTTACCTCAGTGTCAGGAAACTGGAAAGTAGTTTATTGATTATCTTCAGGCTTGAAAGTAAATATTATTTAGTAGCTTAATCATGGAGAGGTGTTTATTAAGAATGTCACAGTATTAAAGAACAGCAGAAATGTAAACATTTGAGATTAGAAAGGAAGATAATGATTAAAATGTAAGGTAAGGTAATAATGATCATGATATGGATAATAATAATAATGATAATGATTTTAAAAAAAGGTAAGTTGTTTCCCATGGTGCCTGCCTGACTGCATTAATCTGCTCCAGGTACAGAGAGCTAGATGAGTAATCCCGACATACCAGCGTGCGGAGGAGGATTTTGGGGCCTTCAGAATGGCATGATGGCCTTCGATGAAAAACCAATGTCAAAGACCTTTGGAACCAGAAACTTGAGCAAACTATTTAAACAATTTCAAAATGTAAGCAAAATGCTTTAAAATGAATAAATACTGGATGTATTGGGAAAAAATGTTTCAAATAAGTTAAAATAAGTAAAGTAACAAATTATTTAAGGGGCTGTCCCACTGCGGCGAACTAATCCGCGAGTTCAGAAGAGTGTCTTCGACCTTCAAGCTCTAGGGCGCTCACCTGGAAAACCTCGAGCTGGATCGACTGTCCGTGCTGGATCGACCGACTGCACAAACACAAACACATTGCAAAGGCGGGGGCCAGAGAAAGCGGGGGAGCGCTGTCTGAAATTTACACCCGTGATGAAGAGGAAGGTAAAGGATGGCTGCCACAGTGTACAGTAAGTCCTTTAGACAGCTCGGGGGGGGTGGGGGGGAAGAGTAGGGGAGAGAAGGGGAGAGAAGGGGAGTGAAGGGGAGAGAAGGGGGGGAAGCGGGGGAGAAAGGGGGGGAGAAGGAGTGGAGACACTTTAAAGAAGTATAATAAAGTTTAGCGGCCATTTTACCTACCGGTCGGTTTTCCCTGGTCCTGGAAACTCCAATGAGCCAATCAAAATGCCAATCAAATTGGCTTCAATGAGCTCACTCCACTGCACTACGAATGCAGAAAAAAGAATCATGCCAACCAAATTTTACTCGCGGAAAAATTTTCAACATGCTGACATTTATTTCGCGACCTAGCTGAGGCCGCGAGGATTCGGGAACTTCCCTCGAGCATGAAGGAGAGTTCCAGTGACCTCACAGGACCTCCTAGGACCAGGTGTCGACCATGCTGAAAGTTTGAGTCGAGGGCAAATTTGTCTAAACTCGCAGATTAGGTCTGGCCCCTTTACCCTCACGGTTTCTCAAAGGGTTAGTGATGCTACTCAAATGTTAGGTGTCACAAGCTATATGGCCTGGTGTCACCCTGGTGTAAATTTGGCCCCTCAACTCGACTTTCGTCCTCTGGACTCGGGAGTGGAACTTGAGGTTAGGTGGGCTGGCGTCTGAATCAACAGCAAAATGTAAACACAATCCAGCTCCCTGGTTTAGGATTCACACAACATTTTCCAGATTCTAAACCATAGGATCGTGAATCTGTGGAATTCATTGCAACAGAAGACTATGGAGGCCAAGTCAATGGATGTTTTTAAGGAGGAGATTGAGTAATGATTAATAAGGGCGTTTGGAGTTATGGGGAAGGCAGGAGAATTGGATTGAGTGGAAAAGATGGATCAACCATGATTAAATGGCAGAATAGACTTGATGGGTCGAATGGCCTAATTTTTCTCCTATAGCTTATGAACATGAATTTATAACTTATATATACACTGCACGTACTGAAGGAAATTAAAGACTATGTAGAAGAAAAGTGTCTATGTTTGATGTCGTGACTGTTGATTTATTTGCCAGGCACATGCACGAGTAGATAAATAGAGTAAAAGTTATGAACTTTTTTTAAACAATAAAATCTCAAATAAATTGCAATGTCTGAGTACAACAATGCATCAGGTTCCATACCATGCAGTAAAACTGGTTCTTAAATATACCTAGAATACACATATATATATATAAATATGCCGCTGTCCTTTATTTAAAAAAAAGGAAATAAACTTGTGGAATCAATTTCATTATCATACACTTATAAATTCATATATTTATGATATTACTTAATTTTTAGTTTGTTTTTGGTTCAGTGAACACTTTACTGCAAGCTGCACTTGACATTACTCAAGTATCCACTCCAGGCATTAGTGATTTTAATGGATCACTTCTCCAGCTTGGTCTCAATCACATCTGGCCTCATATCCTGTTCTACAATTGCTGCCTAAACATACAGGTAATTGTCTTCATGACTTTGAATACATTGTACAGCCAGGACCACCATCTGCTTGGTGTTACCTGCTTGCAATAAAATAGCTACATTAAACTTAAACACAGAGGCTAATATCACTTATCAATAACTGCAGTCACATGGCTTGGTGCCATATTTTGACACGGCAATACTTTTGACCTTCTACGACAGCACTGACTCATTCTATCTCAATGCTATCTTGGGTCTCTTTCGCAGAAAACAAAAGGTTGAAATAATTTAGTGGGTTTATCACAGGCAGCATCTGCGGAAGGAATGGACTGGTAATGTTTTGGGTTGAGATCCTTCTTCAGTCTGATTTTATTTGCTCTAGATTCGAACATCTGCTGTTTCTCTACATATCTGTTTCTTTGTCAGGCATGTGGAACATTTCTTGTTTATGCCACACTCCGTCTTTGGCCCTCCCTCAACTCTTGTTCTAATATGTTAACAAATGCATCACTGCTTCTTCCTGCACTTGTGTTATCCAGATATAGCTTGGACCTATCTAAATCTGCATTGCTACACCTTAAAGTTGGAGAAAGTAGGTATAGAAATTGTCCAATGTGAGAATTAGTTCATTCAGACATCATTTAACCTTTTGGTTAAGGAAGAAACAAAAGACTCTCAGATTATCCTACTATGGAATGGAAATATAAAGGACATACTTTACTGCTATCCATTTTTTCAATCAATCCTGGTCTTTATCATCTCTGTTGACCTGCCCTGGCCCCATAGATGTAATCACTAGAGCCAGGATGTTTAGGCGCTAAAAAAATCTCTGAAATAGGCAGACAAAAAGGCAAAATAAAATTACACAAAAGGTACGAAAAAGGCATTTATTGACTAAAAAGGCATATATTTCCACCACCAAAATATGGTTAAAGATGATAATTATAAAGGTATATTACATTAAATGACCAAAGCTGCCTGGTTGCATATAACTACCTGCATTATTTCAAATTATCTGCTGTTAAACTATGCAGTCTGTCAGCAGAATATGCTACTGTTGTGAAAAACTTTTTCTACCCCAGCTAAGGTCACTGGTGCATACCTGAAACAAGCTACAAACTCTACATTCATGTCGATATCTTGTGCATTACAACTATCTTTGAGAACTTTAGCTACGTTTTGTATTTCTTCAAGATCTTTGTTAACTAAAATCCCCCTCTCACATTTTCCTTGTATGTCTTCACTTACATTGCCAGGAACTTTAAGTACAAAGTACAGCAAGTGAAGATGTAAACAACTGAGCAATAGTTCAGCTCTTTGACTTCTCCAATACTTCTGATGTCAAGAGATACTCCTTTGATGGTTAACCTGCCTCCAGTGTACCAATTACCACATTGGCAACATATCTCCCCACAGCATCAGTTATCTAGTCTATTGAGATCCATATTTTGTTGCATGCAACTTAATCTCTAATTTTCTGCACAACAATGTTGAAGTTGCTGTCAACATCATTTTTCCATAATGATGACTCGCTTGGTATATGTTGCTCTATGTATTTCCCTAAAAAAACCTCTGAGAGATTTGTTTTCCAATTTCCACTGTGGAATTCCAGCATCCATGAATGCGTTGCACAGATCACTCAAAAACTCAGATTTGCGATTAGAGCCAGCAGTAAATGTTGTGAGGAGACATGCTTGCGTATTTCCTACCTTCTGTTTCTCTGCCGCCATCTTGTGTTTAGCTGTACATGAATGGAGATGACATTTTTTTCCTCTTGATTCATTGCTTTCTCACATGCATTGCAAAACAACACACAGTTGGCTGTAGAGAATATATCACTCCCGTACACTCTCATCAAATCATTCAGTTTTCTACAAGCGTTGACTTGACTTTAGGCATTTTGACACTTGCAAGGGTAGATCCTACAGGAGCGGGGATGCAGACTTCTACAGGCAGGCCAAGTACAAGCTGAGAAGAGGAATCAGAGCTGCCAAGGAAAGGTACTCTGAGAAGTTGAGGAGCAAGTTCTTAACAAATGATTCTTCTTCAGTGTGGAAGGGCTTGCAAGAAATCACAACTGGAAGAGGAAAACCCCCCGCTCCTTGGACAATTGTCAGCTGGCCAAAGACCTGAACGAGTTCTACTGCAGTTTCAATAAACAGAAACTTAACCCTGGTAACCCCAACCAACACTTCACACCTACTCACAGCTTGACTCCAGTTTGACAAGACTGGACCCTTCCCCACCTACTCCTGCCCAATCACCACTTCACACCTACTTAAAGCATGACTCCAGTCTGCAAAGACTGGACCCTTTCCCACGCACCCCTCTCCAATCACTTAACACCCACTTACAGCCAGGTTTCGCCCCAGTGGTGTAAATTTTCTTGTAAGTTACATTAAAATGGCAAAAAAGGCTGATTTAGGCACTCAATCGTGAAAAAGGCATTATCTTCCTGAAATCATCTAAAAAGGCATGAAAAGGCACATGGCATTTATGGCAAAATCCTGGCTCTAGTAATCACAAAAAGGAACGGCAATGCCTCTACTTTCTTAGAAGTTTAAAACGATTTAGCATGTCACTGAATATTCTAGCAAGCTTCTACAGATGAATTGTAGAAAGTATCCTGACTGCTTGCATTTTGGCCATGTATGGTAATTCCAAACCATAGGAATGCATAGGAATGTATGAGGTTACAGAGAGTGATGGACTCAGTCCGATCCATCATGGGCACAGTCCTCCCCACCCTCGAACGCATCTGCATGAGGAGCAGCCTCAAGAAGGTGGCCTCTATCATCAATGATCCCTACTATCATCAACCATCACTGCCATGCCCTCTTCTCGCTGCTACAATTGAACAGGAGGTATCGATGCCTGAGGTCGTACACACTGGGTTCAGAAACAGCTACTTGCCTACAACACTCACCTTCTTGAACCAACCGGCATAACTCCACCTCGACAATAGAACACTATAGAAACATAGAAACATAGAAAATAGGTGCAGGAGTAGGCCATTCGGCCCTTCGAGCCTGCACCGCCATTCAATGTGATCATGGCTGATCATCCAACTCAATATCCCGTACCTGCCTTCTCTCCATACCCCCTGATCCCTTTAGCCACAAGTGCCACATCTAACGCCCTCTTAAATATAGCCACATCTATGGTCCACATCTTGCATTACCGTGGACTTGCTTTTAAAAAATTGTGTTTTACACTAATTTTTGTTTTTTCGCAGTTGATTTTTCTTTTAGATTGGCTTGCATAATTTATTTGGAATTTATGTATGATTTAGCTGTAGTGTATGTTTTTGTGTTTTTGTCCGTCTATATGTCTGTGATTTATTGTACCTTTACATCACCGCACTTGTACCTTCTCCATTGTTCTGGGTACTGTACTTGAGTTTGAACTTATCTATGTATCGAAAAATTGATCTGTTTGAATGGCAAAGTTTTCAGTGTATCTCATTGCATGTGATAAATATAAGCCTAACCATAAACCTGGTGACCATCCTAATTCCTGACTTATAATGAAATAAACTACAGCCATCTGTCTTTATACAAGTTGAAATTCCAGCCAGTAGAGTATTTTTTCCTTGCTCATTGATGTGTTCTTACCTGAGTTCTTTGATGCCTTGATGTGGACAACAGTCATGATCCACGTCAACTCTGTCTATCCATTTCATCATTTTAAAGACCTCAATCAAGTCCCCCCTTAACCTTCTGCGCCCCAAAGAATAAAGACCTAACTTGTTCAACCTTTCTCTGTAACTTAGTTGCTGGCACCCAGGCAACATTCTAGTAAAAATTGATGTGAACAACAGTGATGATCACTTAACCTCTGAGATTTTGTTTCATGATTCATATTCATATGATTCATCATGTCAGCGATAAGATCTTCAGTCAAGTAGCCCTTTTAACTCGAATTGATAAGCATGGCTATTGTTCTGGATGGCATAGTGGCACAATGGCACAATGGCAAAGTTGCTGCCTTACAGCGCCAGAGACCCGGGTTCGATCCTGACTACGGATGCTGTCTGTATGGAATTTGAACTTTCTCCCTGTGATTTGAGTGTGTTTTTTCCGGGTGCTCCAGTTACCTCCCACACTCCAAAGACGTATAGTTTTGTAGGTTAATTGACTGGTAAAGTTGTAAATTGTCCCTAGTGTGTAGAATAGTGTTAGTGTACAGGGTGATCGCTGGTCAGTACAGACTTGGTGAGCCAAAGGGCCTGTTTCGGCACTGTATCCCAAAAGTTTAGAGTAAAGTCTAAAGTCTAGGTGAGTAACATTTGTCTGCACCATATATTATGGAATGCAATACTTTGCTGAAGATTGGGAATAAAGTGATTGTGTAGTAATTAATAACTGGATTTGTTTTTTGGGTGACATATCTGGACAATTTTCCATATTGACAAATTGAATCAGTACTGGAAGAACTTGATTGGATGCCATGTACTTCTAAAGAACAAAACTTCATCATGTCAGCTGAGATGTTGGGTGGCCCCATAGCCTTTGCTGTATTTGTTCCCTCAGCTGATTCTTGATGCAATAAGAATGTAAGCCAATTGGTTGAATACTGGCTTTTGTGACTGTGGGAATCTCATGAGAAAGATGGGATGGTTGAATACACAACTAAACTGAAGTATCTGAATATCACAATAAACCCAACCTCTTATATTTTGCTATAGTGGCTCTTGAAAGCAAATCAACATGACAGTAAGTAGAAACAAGGAAATGCAGGTGCTGGTTTACCAAGGAAAGATACAACATGCAGAGGAACTCAACAGGCCAGGCAGCATCCCTGGAGAACGTGGATAGGTCCTTAGTTAGCGGGAGTTTACTGTGATTAGATTACTGTGAGGAATGTGAGAGTGGGGAAACACAGATGCTGGTTTACAAAAGAAAAACAAAGTGCTGGAGTAACTGAGCAGATTAGCCAGCATCTCTGGAGAACATGGATAAATGATGTTTTGGGTTTGGGACCTTTTTTCAGACTGATTCTGGAGGGTGTGAAGGAGGGTGGGAGATACTTAATTGGCCTTGTGAAATTTTCAAATAGAATGAATACCTCTGGGGATATAAATGGGAGACTAATATTATGAAGTGTAATTATAATTTACCTCACACAAGCCTGTGTAAGTGAGGTAGGTTTGATACCCATTCTGTCTCTTTGCATTGCAACTTTGTCAATGTTGTTTTGTCCTGTAATGATCTGCCCATATGAGAACAGAAGATATGTCCTTTTTTCATGAGCACTGGGGTTCTATTGTGTCCTGGAATTAACACAATTTTTCTCTTGATGACTGATAGACAAAAATGAAATGTAATGATTAAGTTTATCAAATAATTATTTTAATCCACCAATGTCTTGAAACAACATCAGGAGGTGGCAGGTTTCAGCACTGGAGACATTGTCTAAATGAAGGACTTTGTAGAGAATCTTGCAGCATGGATTTGCAGCAAGAATTTTATTGCCAAAGATTTTGAGGATACTAAGTTGCAGCAGATTCTGAATTTGGTGCAGTATCGCAGGAGATAGATATGAGCACAATCAGTTGAGCCTTGAGCAAGTGTTTTGTAAATCCACATCAATGTGGATCTGTGGAATACTTTGCCACAGAAGACTGTGGAAGCCGAGTCAATGGATATATTTAAGGCAGAGATAGATAGATTTCATTTCGGAGTCACGTGAGGGACTTCGTGAAGAGCCCGCCGGCGCGCATGCTCGACATATCGTCGTAACGCGTTGCTGCGACGGCTGGCGGTGGAGCGCGCTCCTCGCCAGCCCTTCATAAGGGGCCACGGAGGTGAGTATTCCACCTTTAGTTGGTGGTCCTTGTTGTCTGATTATGTCTTGCAGCAAGGACATGGATGGGAGTTCGAAGGGCCGGAGGACGTCAGGACGAGTTCGCCGGTCAACAGTTCCGGGGCCTTTACCATCGGCAGTACCTGCAGCGCAGGCCGGGACTCAGGCGGAGATGTGGGTAAGCCCTGTGTTCACAGGTCCAGATCCGCCAGCACACCACAGCTCGGAGGAGTTCGATGAGGAGGAGTGTGGTGTGCCGCCAGAGCAGGGGAACCCTGCCATGGCAGTCAGGTTGTCAGCGGGCTCGCTGGCGACCTCGAGCAGGGCACGTGCCGTTGCACGGCCTGTTCCACTCAGCCCTCCGAGAAGGGGGAGGGGAGGAGCCCAGAAGCCTAACCCTGTTAGGGCTAAGGCATTGCCTGTCGCGGAGGAGCGGTCAGGTTCCAGGGCGAGACCCGGGGCGGCTGTGAGGTCCAGCCGGCACACCCCGACTCTCGACGCCGGGACGGGTCGGTCGAGTCGGGTCTCGTCACGGTCGCCGACCCCCCATGGATGGGTGGGCGAGACCATGCGTCGGCAACGTCCACGATGTGGGCAGCCGGCAAGACTGCGCGGGCCCCAGGCAGCCATGCTTCGGCTGGTGCCGACACCTCGCCGCGAGTGCCCTTAGTGGCAGCGGCTTCAGCTCTCGCTAAACGGAGGCGATTGAACACGCCCGCGCAGGAATCGCGCAGTTTCGCCTCGGCGGCTGTTAGCGACAACTATCGGCACCGGCAGGGCCTCGACGAGGTGCGGGCCGATGACAGGAGCCCGGTTTTCTTTTCAGAGCCGGAGGACTCCGACCACCTGAGTGTTCAGGGTGAAGGGCGTATTGACCGTATGGAGCGGCTGCTGGAGCTCCTGCTTCAACGTCAACAACAGCAGGGCAGCAACAGGCACAGGGCGTCTTCACCAACATCTACTATCAGCCTGGAGCAGCAGGAGGAGGAGGTTCTGGTGGATCCCGTACCACCTCCGTTGGAGGTGCCAGCGGAGGAACTCTTGGATGTGGCGACCAAATTCGCGGCCCCACATACGGCTGGTCTTCCTCTAAATACAAAGCTGGCAGCCACAGTGGACTTTCTTAATAATCAGGTGCTGCAGGAAGAAGTCCTCATCCAGGCTATGAGCTGTCACAAGGCTCCATCAAACTGCAACTCCCTCAACGTGCCTGTGGTCAATACGACAATATGGGGCAACATCAGTGCGGCTATCCGTCAACAAGAGCTAAAAATGCAGCGGATCCTGAAACTCCTCACGGCCGGTATTACCGCCTTTGCGTGGTCGGTGGACTGGGACGAACTGAATTTGGACCAGGAAGATGCTCTGGCCTTATTGTGCGCGACCCAGCACGAAATCAACGGGTTTCGGGTGCCCCCACACCGTCCTGCTCAAAAGCTCCATACATTCGCTCACGAGGGTCGGCCAGTGCCTCGACGAGGACTCACCCTCTAGCTCCACAACGACAACAGCACCAGAACCAGCACCAAGGGTCTTTTTTAGGACAGGGTCGGCAGAGACCTTTGTGGAAATCGAAGACGCCGCGCCCTCAAGCCAACCCAGCACCTCCACGGCCACCCACACGTGTCAAGGACCGCCGGTAACCACGGAGGTGAGGGGGTCTGGTTCTCTTTTTTCTCTCTGTTTAACTTCCCATGTTGGTGGTCGTTTACGGTTGTTTTTGGATGCATGGGGTAATTTTACTGGTGATGAGTATGTGTTGCGGAATATTCAGGGGCATAAAATTGAGTTTATTAATGGCGACATTCCTCCATCCCAGCACATGCCTGGTCGTACGTTCAAATTGTCTGCTGCAGAACAGGCAGCAGGTTATAAGGAAATTTTAAGTCTGGAACAGAAGGGTGTGATTGAGAAAACGGTGCATGAGCCAATTGAATTTGTTTCGAACATATTTACTAGACCTAAGAAGGATGGAGGCTGTCGTGTCATTATTGATCTAACCCGTTTGAATACGTTTGTAACATATACTCATTTTAAAATGGATACGTTTGAAACAGCCAAATCATTGATTTCTCATGGCTGCTTTATGGCATGCATTGATTTAAGGGATCCATATTATTCAGTATCCATCCAGAAATATGATAGAAGGTTTTTGAAATTTATCTGGATGGGGCAACTTTGGCAGTATAAGGCTTTGCCTAATGGGCTCACTACAGCCCCTAGATTGTTCACTAAATTGGTGAAGCCAATCATGGCTTATTTGAGACAACGACATCATATAGTTATGGCCTATTTAGATGATGTCTTTATTGTGGGCCACACCCTGCATTTGGCTGAACAGGGTGTTGCAGCTGCTGTCAATATATTTCAACAATTAGGATTCATTGTCCATCCAGAGAAATCGAAGTTCTGCCCTGCCCAGGTAATTAATTACCTAGGGTTCACGGTGAACTCAATGAGTATGAGGATAACTATACCAATTAACAAAATTGAGGAAGTCACTCAGGTGTGCAGAGATTTAATTGGCACCAATATACCATCGATTCGGCATACAGCCACAGTAATTGGCAAGCTAGTGGCTTTGTTTCCGGCAGCACGATATGGACCTTTGCATTATCAGAATTTGCAAAGAGCTAAAATTATTGCGTTAAAACGGAACGCTGGTCATTACGATCGATCAATGCAGCTGCCGTCCGAAGCAATAACTGAGTTGCAATGGTGGGTGTGTCACATTAGCAACTCATTTAAGCCTGTTAGGGAGGCTAATCCGGTGGTATATTTACAGACTGCTGCAAGCTCCAATGGCTGGGGAGCTACTGATAATTGCTCTAGTTGTGGGGGCAGATGGGACACCCTTGAGGCATCGATGTTGTTGACTCAAGGGATTAACTATTTGGAGTTGCTGGCAGCATTCCACGGACTTCGTGCATATTGTTCCAAGCTTGTTGGAGCACACGTCCGTCTCCAAATAGACAACACCACAGCTGTGGCATATTTAAACCATATGGGTGGTACCAGGTCAGTTTCGTGTGACAAATTGGCTAACTCAATTTGGCTCTGGTGTGTTCAAAGAGACATTTGGATTTCAGCTACCTATTTGCCAGGTGAGCTTAATACTGTGGCGGACACCAGGTCACGCAAATTTAATGACAACATTGAATGGATGTTGCATCCTGAGTTTTTTTCTAAAGTCACAGCCAAATTTGGTAAACCGGACATTGACCTTTTTGCGTCACGGTTGAACCATCAGGTACCAGCCTACGTTTCATGGGAACCAGATCCTGGGGCAATAGCGCTAGATGCATTCTCGCTGGACTGTGGGAATTGGTTTTTCTATGCCTTCCCTCCGTTTTGCCTCATCAGTCGGGTATTGCGAAAGATTCAGGCAGATGCTGCCAAGGGCATCCTTATTATACCCGACTGGCCCACACAGCCTTGGTATCCGGTGGTCTTTGACATGCTCAACGAACCTTGGGTCCTTTTGAAGGGTTGCCCACAATTGGTTACTCACCCTGTCTCAGGGGAGCCACATCCCTGCCATGGCTATTTAAATTTGTTGGCTTGCAGGTTCTGAACAGGCCGTTAGTCCAATACGGCCTCTCGGCTCGGACCATGGATACCATCGGGGCGTCGTGTCGAGAGTCCACAAGGCGAAGATACCGCTCGCATATTAAGAAGTGGGAAGCCTACTGCAGCCGCTCTCGCATCACGTACGATGACGTGACAATAACCGACGTCCTGGAATTCCTCGCGGGGTTGCACCATGATGAACACTTAAGTTACAGTGCCATCAACAGCGCCAGAAGTGTGCTATCATTCTACCTCAAGATTGGGGTAGGATCCAACAGGCTAGTGTCCAGACTCATGCGGGGTATATTCAATATGAATCCGCCTACACCACGCTATAATATCACCTGGGATGTCAGGGACGTATTAACCCTGCTCAGGACGTGGTCTCCCATGGAAGGACTCCAACTGGACCAACTCACCATGAAGCTGGTGATGTTACTAGCGCTGACTTCAGCTCAGAGGGTACAGACACTACACAAACTTCGTGTTGACAGAATGACATCTACCCCTACAGAAGTAGTCTTTTTCATTGACGAGCTACTAAAGCAGCATAGACCTGGGTGCACAGGGCTGCAGCTGAAGTTCCCGGCATACCCCGCAGATGCTAGGCTATGTTTAGCCTCACATATCCGCCACTATGTCAAGGTGACGGCACGCATCAGAGGAATGGAGAGATACCTGCTTGTCACTCATAAGAGACCTCATCATCGAGTGACAGTCCAGACGATATCCAGGTGGCTTCGAGTCGTCTTGGGTAAGTCAGGTATCGACACTAATGTGTTCAAGTCTCATTCCACCAGGGCTGCATCGACGTCAGCGGCGAGGGTCATGGAGGTGCCCATGGACCAAATTCTCGCCACAGCAGGATGGGCGAATGAAGCTGTGTTCCAGCGTTTTTATAACAAGCCTGTTGCTGCTCCTCTACAGTTCGCAGAAGCCGTGCTGAATGCAGGTCAAGAACGTGGAGATGTCCCCGCATGAGGGGTTTTTGATTTGTTATTAATAAATATGCTCTTGTTTTGCAGTATGAACTATTGAGCCAGTTTGTCCTCCCATCCATCCCTGGTAGTGGTGTGTCAGCATGGACGTGGTCCAGGGCGTGTAATCACAGAAGCTTTGAAGTCTTCACGAAGTCACTCACGTGACTCCGAAATGAAATAGTAAGATTGAACGAGAACTTACCAGTTCGAAGGTTGATCTTTATTTTATGAGGAGTCGAAGTGAGGGATTTCGTGCCCTCCTCGCCCAACCCTCAATCACCTTCATCTGGTAATCTTAGTCAATTCAATCATACTATGCGAAGTCATTTCTATTGTTGGTTCTGTGATTCCACGCCGCTACTTTGAAGTATGTCGAGCATGCGCGCCGGCGGGCTCTTCACGAAATCCCTCACTTCGACTCCTCATAAAATAAAGATCAACCTTCGAACTGGTAAGTTCTCGTTCAATCTTACTATTCTTGATTAGTACGAGATTATGGGGAGAATGCAGGAGAATGGGGTTGGGACGGTGAGATAGATCGGCCATGATTGAATGTTGGAAAAGTCGTAATGGGCCGAATGGGCTAATTGTGCTCCTATTAATTATGATCTTATGACTTATGACGTTCAAAGCAAAAATGTGATGACATGAGATTGAAACATAAAGCTTGCCTAATGAACCACTGAATATCTTAAATCGTACGAAACAATGCATAGTTTTGAATCGTGCATTCTTCTCTTCGGATCTGACACCGTCCACTGCTTGAAAGAAGATAGAATGGAAAGCATTTTTATGTTTGTGATTTTAATAAAGAGTACTTGTTTGTGTTCAGTAGTAATATGCGTAAAGAGATTATTTTACACTATAAAGTATACTACAGTTTTTCTTTTGCAGTATTCAACATTAGTTTCTGCACCAACACATTATATGCTGGTTGCAAGTCTTTCATAATTCGCCTGAGACTACACCGTATGACATCTTTGTGCATGCATCAACACAGAGGAATTTCATAGTATTGTGCATTTTATATTGTTTGTTTGAAGTTATGTCATGACCAATTGAGTCAACATAATTGCCAGTGGGCTTAGGGACACAAGATAGTGCAGATTTGATGTAAGATTCAGACCTGTTGAATCACCAAACATGCTTGATAAGAAAAATAAACTGTCCTGCTTGCATGTTGTGTCCTGACGTCAGAAGGAACTGATGAGATTTCTACATCCATCAAACATCTCATCAATTACCTCTCCTCTTCCACCCCAAAGAATTAGGAACATGCCAGCAAAATCAACAGCAATCCTGATTTATTAAAGGCTATGCGAGCAGATAATCTTTTCCTATTCCCACGGAAACAGCAAGAATCTTGCTCGCTTCACTCACAGGGCAAACATATAAATGACCCTTTCCTGGCTGAAAGCTGTGCCCTCACTTCTGCCAGTTCAGCTGATGACCCCATCATTTCTAGAGCAACGTGGTCGATGCTGACGCGATACTGTACCCCCTGTTTAGATTTTGTTAAACACTTTTTCCTGTGTACGACATTTAGGTGTTGCACCATTAGGAACAACAGATGTGGAGAATTCCTGAGAAATCTTCCGGGAACCTGTCTGTGTTACTGCTGGCTACCTGCCCCACAGAATGTGGACCAGATGGGCTATTCTAGTTCAGTGCTGGATGCTTGGTTGCTTGAGAGTGCCTTTTCTGCATTTAACCAGGGACTGCCATTGGTAAGGATTTAGCAAAGAAAGGAACCATTAATATCCCATTGTGTTGCCTTTGAAATGTATACTCATGTCCTTAGTAAAGGGCCTGTCCCACCAGCATCCGATGCCATGCGGCAAGCGCGACCAAACCGGCAGCGAGGGCCGCGCAGAGGTCAGGTGAGTGGCGCAACGCGGCGCAAAGTGAGGCGAACTTGTAGCGAAGTCTTCAAGGTAAGTTCACCAGGACAGAGAGGGGCACACAGAGAGGGGCACAGAGGCACACACACAGAGGGCCACGGAGCCACACACATAGAGGGTCATGGAGGCACCTACAGAGAGGGTCACGGAGGCACGGCGTCGAGACGGTGTGTAATGTGTCGAGGTGACTGCGAGCCGACAAGCCGTTGCCGCGCGGAATTTTTTAACATAGTCAGTTTTTCGGAGCCCCGCGCGATGTCGGGACGAACTCCGCACAATTCCGCACGGCTCCGGCAATCGAAGTGGGACCGGCCCCGTGACGCCGGACGGCTCAAGCGACCACGTTAGGTCCCGCTCATCACATAGAGTTGCATGCTGGTGGGACAGGCCCTTAATTATTGTGCATTATTTTAGGGACTGTCTATCTGTTTCTCTAGATCCTTTTGTCTTTTTGTTTGGGATTTATATGACATGACACCACAACATTTTCCAATTCACTGAAGTTGCAATGGTAACAGGTAATTCATTTAGGGACATTTTCAATCTTTTTCTCTCCTTTACCTTGGAAAAGTTATATTCATCTTGGATTAAATCCAGTAATGATTCACCCTGATAATACTTTGAATGAGGCTGATAACAATAGACAATAGACAATAGACAATAGACAATAGGTGCAGGAGTAGGCCATTCGGCCCTTCGAGCCATTCAATGTGATCATGGCTGATCATCCACAATCAGTACCCCGTTCCTGCCTTCTCTCCATATCTCTTAACTCCGCTATCCCTAAGAGCTTGATCGAAAGCATTCAGAGAACCAGCCTCCACCATCCTCTGAGGCAGAGAATTCCACACACTCACAACTCTCTGTGTGAAAAAGTTTTGCCTCATCGCTGTTCTAAATGGCTTACCACTTATTCTTAAACTATGGCCCCTGGTTCTGGACCCCCAACATTGGGAACATGTTTCCAGCCTCCAACGTGTCCAAACCCTTAATAATCTTATATGTTTCAATATGATCCCCTCTCATCCTTCTAAATTTCCAGCAGCTCCAATCTATGAACATATGACAGTCCCGCCATCCCGGGAATTAACCTTGTGTACCTACGCTGCACTCCCTCAATAGCAAGAATGCCCTTCCTCAAGTTTGGAGACCAAAACTGCACACAATACTCCAGGTGTGGTCTCACTAGGGCCCTGAACAACTGCAGGAGGTCCCCTTTGCTCCTATACTCAACTCCTACACTTAACATAAGAACAAAAATGTAACAGTAGGTTGGACAGTCCCTTGACATTCTACCAACATTCAATCTGATTATGTTGTCAACCCTATTTTCCTGTCTGTTTCCTTTGCCCTTGAATCCCTATAGAATAAAATTTGTCTACCTGAGCCTTGAATATATTCAATTACACAGTTTGCACAGCCCTCTGAGGTAAAGAATTTCCAAAGTTGCAAAACCTTCTGAGAAAATAAGTTAATCCTCGTCATCATCATAAAATGGGAGGCCAACTATTCTAAAACTATACCACCCAATTCTAGATTCTAGATTCCCCTGGGAGAGAAATATCCTCTCAGAATCTACCCTCTGATAGGCTCTCCCACAATCTTTTATAGTGAATGAAATCATATCTCAATCTTCTAAACTCCATTGACCTAGTTTGCTGAATGATTCCTCGTAAAACAATCTTTTTATCCCAAGTTGCATTAAAACAAAAATCCCCCAATACTGTCTCCAATGCAAGTTTATCCCTCCTGAAAAGTGGAGACTGAACTGCACCAAATATATCTTATGTGTAGGAAAGAACTGCAGATGCTGGTTTAAATCAAAGCAAAATATGAGGTGCTGTTCTTCCAATTTGTGCTGGGCCTCACTCTGACAATGGAGGAGGCCCAGACCAGAAAGATGAGATTGGAACTGGGAAAGGGGAGTTAAACTGTTGAGCATCCGGGAGATCAGGTAGGTTGAAGGGCCTGTCGCACTTTCCCGAGCTGCTCACAAATTCTCCCGAGTTTTCCACTTGATTCAAACTCGGAGAATGTTTGTAACGGGTCCGTATGAGACCGTAGGAGTCCGTAGCTATATCGTCGCGGCTCGTTATGTCAGCCGTAGGTACTCGGGGCATCAGGTAAGTCGGGACGTTTTTTCCAGCATGACAAAAATGCCCACGAGTTAATAGATAGCCGGGAGGAGAAAAATTGCAACATTTAAATTGCAACTACTAAGAATGCACATGCTTATGATAATATGTTCCAGTACTGGAACATAGAACATGGAAAGGTACAGCACAAGAAAAAGCTCTTTGGTCCTAAATGTCTGTGCCGAACATAATGCCAAGCTAAACTAATCTCCTTCGCCTGCACACGGTCCATACCCCCTCCATTTCTTGCATATCCATGGGCCTATCTGTAGGCTCTTTAAATGCCACTATCAAATCTACCTCCACACCACTGCTGGTAACATGGACCAGGCACACACCGCCCTTTATGCAAAATAAACTTGCCCCAAACATCTTGTTTAAAATGATTTTAAATATGCAGCCCATGACCTGCTCTGATACCAACAGTTTTATATGTCTGAACCACTTAAGTATCTGGTCAATTATCATTCATAGCATATTGTTGGTTGTGGATCTTCCACTGATATTATCACTGAATGTTAGGAATGTCAATATAATTATCATACATGTTGCTTTCCGAGGAATGTAATTATATATCTGTTACAGTGGAGTCTGCAGAATATTGCACTTGCAGATGCAATAGTCGCATTGAGGAAACTTCTGGATGCGTACATTGGTATGCAGTGAATAGAGAGATATGGATTAAGATGTTCTACCAATTGGTGGTGGCCAGTGCCATTTTCTTTGCTGCAGTGTGCTGGGGCAGCAGGGCGAAGGCAGCAGGTTTAACAAGCTCATCAGGAAGGCCCGGCTCCATCCTGGGGGCCGTTGGATTCATGGGAGGTGGTCTTGGAGGGCAGGATACTCCTCAAACTGTGGAGCATCTTGGACCATACAGCTCACCCCCCTCCATGACACTGGCCAACCTGAGAAGTACATTCAGCAACAGACTGGTTTTCTCAAGATGCAGCACAGAACGCCACAGGAGATCCTTTTTCCCTGTGGCTATCAAACTGTGCAACTCCTCCCCCTTCTGTCATGGGGTAGACCGACTCCCCTCCCCCGCCCCCCCCGCCAATCTTTCCACATCTCCAATCCTTTCTTCTCATCATTTTAATTTCATATTTCATGTTTCTTGTGTTTTATGACTGTTGGCAGACCAATTTTCCTCCTGGGATAAATACAATTATATTGTATCGTTTTATGTGTAGGCAAATAAGATAGAAGATGGTCTTGGCATCTTGCTGGGCAAAGACATTGTGTGCTGATGTGCCAGTTCTTGTGCTGTACTGTTCTATGTTCTATTTCAAATATTGTAAATATTATAATTACGTCAACTGATATACCTCTGGTATGGACGC
This sequence comes from Raja brachyura, assembly GCA_963514005.1. The sequence continues at coordinate 183,090,305 of OY740781.1, forward strand.
CGACATCTGTTATTCTGTGAATAATACTGATGTTGACTTTTTTATTTGCCTACCAAAGAGGAACATGTCACCACAAACCTTTGTAAAAGAATTGATGTTGCCAAAAGTAATGAGATGCTGCTTGGGAAATGTTAACTATTTAATTTAGTCCTTACATTGAAAAAATAGTGTCTTGGATTGAATTTAGCAACGATAAAATCAGAGTGTGTAAATGGATCCAGGAACTAAGGTCCATCGAAGCATTTAAAATGATTAAGTAAGTTGTCCAGACAATAGGAGTGAAATAGTAAAATATAGAAGTACTGGAACTATGGAACAAGAAGACAAGAACCTCCAAACACGTTTAGTTCATGGAAGGCAATGTGCCATCTTTGTATCGGTAGGTCTACATGTGACTCCCAACCCACCAATGTGGTTAACCCTTAACTACCTTCTCATTTTAGAAGCAAACAGGGATGGACAATGAGTGCTTGCAATGCCAATGATATCCAGGTCTCGTGCACAAGTAAGCAAAATAAACTTGCTGCTGATTGCTGTTAAATATGGAAGCCACAGATTGACTCCCAGGCATTTTGCATTGTACCATTCAACTTGCTCCACCATTGACCAACTGCTGTTAGTAGCACTGTGGACAGCACATCGGCACAACAGTAGAGTTGCTGCCTCACAGTGCCTATCTTGACTAAGGGTGCTGTCTGCGGGGAGTTTGTATGTTCTCCCTGTGACCACGTGGGTTTTTCTGTCAATTAGCCGGTTTCATCCCACATTTCAAAGTCGTGCAGGTTTGTTGAATTGGCTTTTGTAAATTGCCCCTAATGTGTAGGATGCATGACTGTGTGGATGTGTTGGATAATATAGAGCAAGTCTATGGGTGATCGATGGTCGGCGTGGATTCGGTAGGCCGAAGGGCCTGTTTCCTCGGTGTATCTTAAACTAAACTAAACAGCTAGAATTCAATGGTTAACTGATAGGAGCAGGTGCATCAACAGAGATAACCATGTGCCAGCACGAAAATGCCTTTTTTTTATTTTGCCTAGGTTGAGATTTTTATCTTCAGACTTCAGCAGATATAGGTTCAATTGCTTGGTTAATAGTTTCCTCTTTTAGGACTTGGTTAATGATTTCTCTTTCCTGACTGTCTATGGTGGATGTTTAAGATCCTTCACTTTAGAACGTGCTTCATCTTGTTTTGAATTTCAGTTTCTGCTTAAACATGTCTAATGTGGATAAATGTGAGGTTATCCACTTTGGTGGCAAAAATAGGAAAAGCGACTACTATCTAAATGGTGGCCGATTAGGAAAAGGGGAGATGCAGCGCGACCTGGGTGTCATGGTACACCAGTCATTGAAAGTAGGCATGCAGGTACAGCAGGCAGTGAAGAAAGCCAATGGTATGTTAACTTTCATAGCAAAAGGATTTGAGTATAGGAGCAGGGAGGTTCTACTTCAGTTGTATAGGGTCTTGGTGAGGCCACACCTGGAGTATTGCGTACAGTTCTGGTCTCCAAATCTGAGGAAGAACATTATTGCCATAGAGGGAGTGCAGCGAAGGTTCACCAGACTGATTCCTGGGATGTCAGGACTGTCTTATGAACAAAGACTGCATAGACTCGGTTTATACTCTCTAGAATTTAGGAGATTGTGAGGGGATCTTATAATAACTTACAAGATTCTTAAGGGGTTGGACAGGCTAGATGCAGGAAGATTGTTCCCGATGTTGGGGAGGTCCAGGACAAGGGGTCACAGCTTAAGGATAAGGGGGAAATCCTTTAGGACCGAGATGAGAAGGAATTTTTTCACACAGAGAGTGGTGAGTCTCTGGAACTCTCTGCCACAGAGGGTAGTTGAGGCCAGTTCATTGGATATATTTAAGAGGGAGTTAGATGTGGCCCTTGTGGCTAAGGGGATTAGAGGGTATGGAGAGAAGGCAGGTACGGGATACTGAGTTGGATGATCAGCCATGATCATATTGAATGGCGGTGCAGGCTCGAAGGGCCGAATGGCCTACTCCTGCACCTAATTTCTATGTTTCTATGTTAACTCTCCAAAACATCCTGAAATTCCTTCATCCTGTTGTGCAGGTTCTGCATGAACTTTCAGTGCGATATTAAGACAACATTCCAGATTGGAACACACCTTGCTCTACAAACTAAGTCTATGCAGCTACTTAATGTAATTGTTTTATTACACAAATATTTCAAATTACAAGGGAAGTTAAAACATAAGCATTTGTCTTTTGCCACTATTTTAGCTCATGTTATTTTTGTGATTAATCCATTTGCAGAAAAGAAGTACAAAAACTTTCGCATAAGTAGTCTGACCACAAGAACCTGTTTCTGCACAATTTACTGTGGAGCAACCTTTGGCATACTTCACCTGGCTAAGACTATTATCTGGTCCAGCATAATAAACAGATGAGTACAGTATTTAGTTTCATATTACCTAGCCCATTATTTTCTCAAATTCACGTGTATGATTGACAGTAAATTAATCAAAACGTCACTGAAAAAGGCAACAACTTTGCTATGTACATGGTAAACCGTAGCCGATTTAAGTGGAGAATTATTAAATAGGAACAGATAAGTTATTTTCTTCTATCTGCCAAGTTGGGAGGTCATGTTGCAGTTATATAAGAGGTTGCATTTAGTGTATTGTGTTCAGTTCTGGGCACCATGTTATAGCAAAGATGTTGTCAAGCTGGAATAAGCGCAGAGAAGATTTACGATGAGCTGAGCTTTTGGGAGAGGTTGAGAAGACCATGGATCTATTCCTTGGAGCGCAGGTGGGTGAGAGGTGATCTTATAGACGTGTACAGAATCATGAAAGGAATAGATCGGGTAGATGCACAGTCTCTTGCCGCTGTATAAGTTTCTGCCGTGGAATTCTGTTGAAAGATTTGGTACAGCTGAAAAACAACTTCAATAATGCAAGATGGAGTGTGCAACTGCTTTAAAGTAAAACAGAACTGAACAGAAATTGTTGATAAATGTGTAAATGTGACATATCTCTAAAGTTGTTCTCAAGTTACCCCATGAAATGTACAAAGCAGCAACATGAGGACACTCCGCTTCAGATCACAGCAGATTCTGCAGATGCTGCAGAGGATAGACCATGCCTTTATTTAGTAACTTCCCCTTGGCGAGTGACCAAGTCCAGCATTTGTTCAGGTCGGAAATCAAATCCTAGGCGGTCTTAAAGCAGGTCAATCAGTTATAGTTTGCGCATGATCCAAATTATTTTAATTTTTGTTGCCGGGTGGAAACAGGACGCGGAATGAATTTTAAAGTTGTGTTTGCATTTCATTGGTTTTTACAGTCGTTTTTTGTGCCATTGAGTCATAGAGTTCCATAGGACAGAAATGGACTATTGGTTCACCATGTCCCTTTGCATGAAAATGTTACACCTCAGATTCCTATTAAATCATTTCCCTCTCACCTTAAACCTATGTCTTCTGGTTCTCGATTCCCTTACTCTGGGCACGAGACTCTGTCCTTGAAATCTCGATCTGTGCACTCGATCCCTCCATCAAAGTGATAAATTATATTCTAAATAGCTGAGTGCCTAGCAATAATCCCCATGATACCTACAAGTCATCACTTGCATCCTGAAAATGGTCTCTATCTATTTATTTCTAATTTAACTTTGCAACACAGTGGCACAGTTGTCAAGCTGCTGCCTCACAGGGACGGAGACTCGGGTTTGATCCTGACCATGGGGGCTGTCTGTTCTTACTGTGCCCGCGTGGGTTTCCCCCGTGTGCTCCGGTTTCCTCCCACATCCCAAAGACGTGTGGGTTTGTGCCGCCTTATAATAAAAATTATAAAAAGGTAATTATTAAATATAAATAGTAAATATTTCCAATTAATTTACTAAATTAAGTATTTATTACTAAATGGTTATTATTTTAATAATCGATCTTAAGTAGGCATAATTCTCCCGTGCCTTTCATCCGCAGTATGTGTTATATGCGTAACTATGTTCAATTCGCGTGCCGTGGACGTTGCTTCAAACCTTCACTTACAACGGGCAATAAAGGCAGATGAAATCCTGCCTTTGCACCATGGACTGAGCGCAAGGTGCTGCACATGCCCACAGGAGAGGAGACCAATCTGCGCATGCGCAGTTTTCAAAGATTTTTTAAAAGTCGACTGATTGACTACAGGATCGATCTGCGCATGCGCGGATTTTATGATGTTTCTGCGAATGCGCGGTTTTCACGATTTTTAAAAGTCGACTGACTGCCTAGTGCCTACCCTGAGTAATTACTCATGGCACGTGCCTGGTTTGTAGGTTAATTGGCCTCTGTAAATTGCCCTGAGTGTGTGGGATGCAAACGTGGGATAACATATGTAAATATGACATATACACAGTATGTAATTTAAGATCATCTTTAATCCACATACAGACTTAACAGCACAGTAGCATGTTAGTTGTCACTGCATCCTGTCTGCTACCCAAACTGCATGGCATAGGAAGTGCGTGTTAATATAAATGATACAGTAAGGTGGGGTTAGTGATGCTAACCTATATATGATTGGTTGCATGCATAAGCCAATCTACAACATAGAACTGGTGTTAATGGGTAATCAAAGGTCGGCATGGACTCGGTTGACCGAAGATCCTGTTTCCACGCTATATCTCCAAACATTTTTTTTTAATTGAATGCCTTGTCAAAAGTCAAACACATTGCTTTACAAGCATTTACATATCTACCCTTTTTCGTCATTAAAAAAATGGTAAAATGTGAATTTCCTCATTGTTTTTCTCAGTTTCTTGTTTTCACTTCAATAATAGGGAACTCCAGCATTTTTCACCTGACTGAGATCAGGGTAGATTGCAATCCCACTTTTTCATCTTTGCTATCTTTTCTTTCCTGAATAAACATGTTATATTTGCTGTTTATGAATTCACTGGAATCTTTCCAAAATTGAAGGAATGTTCGTAGGTTTCAACCCCTACATCTACCAACAGGGCCTTCTCAGAACTCTACTTTGAAAATTATTAATTCCTGCATATTTATCTTTTTTTTTCTTTTAATATTTTTATTAGAAGCAATGCATATTGCCAATGATATAACAGTTTTTCAAATACACATTTAACTCGTTTCAAAAGTTATACAAATATTACGGAATGATTTATATAGCTTCTATTTTTTTTTAGAAAGTAAGTAGGTGAAAGAATAGGTGTTTACTCAATGAAGATTGTGATTAAATAATATTGATTATGATTATATATTAAAACAAACAATAAAAATAATTTAAAAAAATAATAATACAAGCAAACAATTATTATATTAAAAAAAATTGAAGTATACATCTTAACAATGAATGGAACAATTTCACATAACAATATCTATAGAGACGTGTATTCAAATCTCAGAATAGATCTTTTGATCTAATCCTACCACCGGGTATTTATTGAGTTACAATGCTTAGCTCAGCTACCCTTCATATAGTCAGTGAATGGAGACCATATTTGTTCAAAAAGTTCATATTTGTCCATTAGGACAAACCTGATTCTCTCCAAATGCAGCATCTCCAACATTTCCACTGTCCACATTTTAATTGTGGGGGATAATGTTCCCTTCCAGAATTTTAATATTAATTTTTTTCCAATTATCAAACAGTAATCAAGAAAATTTCTTTGATTTACTGTAAATATTAGATTTGAATCTGAAACTCCTAATATTATTAGCTTTGGGTCAGGATCCAATTTAATCTTAAGAACTGTAGAAATGATTTTAAAAATTTCAGTCCAATAACTATTAAGTTTTATACATGTTACAAAACTCTGCGTTAAATTAGCTTCTGAGTTCTGACATTTATCACAAATAGGGGAGATGTTAGGAAAAATTCTATTTAATTTCGTTTTTGAATAATGTAATCTATGTAATACTAATTCCTGCATATTTATCTGCCTTAGTTTTATTAATTTCCCCAATACTTTTTTCTGAAGATATTAATTGTTCTAGCTCCTCATTCTTTTTTCCCTCTTATTTATTCCTTAAGTTAGGAAATCTTTAATGTTTCTAAACGGAAGCAAATTAAAACCAAAATAAAAAGTGACATTTTTGCCATTTCTCTCTTTTCCATTGTTCATTCATTTGTCTCAGACTCAGGGATCAACATTTACTTTGGCTACTCTCTTCGTTTTCACGCATTAGTGTGAGTCCAGATGATTTATTGTTGTAATTCTTGCTTGTTTATTTCTTTTTCAATTTTCTGGTCTTCCTATACTGATTAAAATTCTCCCAATCCTCAGGACTCACACTTTTCTTTGATACAATATGGTGTTCAATAGCTTTCATTATGCATGAAAGGTATCAAAGAACCCTTGTTCTTTTATAATCCATGGCAACTGAGAAAATACTTTGACTTCTTAATTTTAGATTTAAGGTGATGGTTGCACAGTTTCCATTTTAAACTCAATTTTGCCATTTGCAACTGCCCTGTCTGTCTGTCTGTCTGTCTGTCTGTCTGTCTGTCTGTCTGTCTGTCTGTCTGTCTGTCTGTCTGTCTGTCTGTCTGTCTGTCTGTCTGTCTGTCTGTCTGTCTGTCTGTCTGTCTGTCTGTCTATCTATCTATCTCCATTCTACTGTGCTGCGAGTGCACCAAGTTTTGTTCCGATTGGTGGTATAATGTAAAAGATAGCGAGGTTTAAAAATTGTAAAAACCATGCTTGCGCAGATCGATCTCCTCTCCTGCCAGTCAGCGGCACATGGATTACTCTTTTCGCCTGTCACTCCGCGTGATGGTCCCCCCTTTCCTGCAACATCATGTCTTTACTGGAGCTGAGGGAGGCTGACAGATGACTCCAACCGGACATGATTTTCGGAGGGACTGGAAGTGGTGGGGCGCGGCGATGTCGCCAAACGGAAAGCAATGAATCTGATCCTGGCAGAGGAGAGCATCCAGCACCCGCTGTGAGTCCCAAACACATCGCCAATGCAACACCCCGCAGCTCCAGCCCCTTCCCCTCTGGCCCTCCTCGCGGGCTCCTGCCTCTCCACCATGGCTCTTCCCCCACCTTTTCTCCGATCTCTTCTCCCCCCCCACCCCCCCCCCCCACACAAGCCAGCCTGACTGTAGCTGATGTTGCTTCCGTGCCGAGGCCTGGCTCTGAGGGCACCGACAGCTGATGCTCCTCTGGGGCACACAAGATGGGAGTGGAGCGGCAACCTCGAAATCCTGGGGAGGGCGAGTGGGGGAGGAGAAGGGATAGAGGGAGAGGAGGGGAGTAGGGAGGGGGGAGGAGTTATGGAGGGTGAGACTGAGGGTAGTGGAAAGGAGAGGTGAGGGAGGGGTTGGGGGAGGGTAGGTGGAGATGGAAAAGAGGGAAGAGTTGAGGAGGGAGAGTGCGGAAGGAAGCGGAATGAGGGAGAGGAGAGGGGGAGTAGAGGAGAGTGCGAGGTGGGAGATAGAGGTGGGAGATAGAGGGATAGGATGGGGTAGGGAAAGGAGTGGAGTTATGGAGGGAGGGAGTGAGTGACGGGGTAGGGGAGAGGAGAGGGAGAGAGGTGAGGGTGGGATTGGGGGGTGAGGAGGAGAAGGGAAAGAAGAGGGAGGGTGAAGAGGATGGGGAGAGAGTGCTAGGGATGAGGGGAAATGAGGTGTGCCTGTGCAATTGGGGGCTATGGGTGAGTGGTGGAATATTGCATTGGGGACCAAGCCAATGGGTCCCACTTAGTCTAGTCTACTTAATCTAGTCTATGTTAACAATTGCATCCTCCAACAGAACAATCTGGAAAGTTATATCCAATATCCCACTATTCAGTCTGAAGAAGGGTCTAAGCCCGAAACGATACCTATTCCTTTTCTCCAGAAATGCTGCCTGACCCATTGAGTTACTCCAGCTTTTTGTGTCTATTTCCACTATTCCATTCCTTTGCTTGACTCACTGATTGATGGTGTAAAAGGTGTGGTGCTAATAGAGTTCCCTTGGGGAAATAATATTTCTCAAAACAGCCAACTGGAGCATATTCCATTTTACTTCGGCGTCACATGAGTGACTACATGAAGAAGCCCCGCCAGAGTGCCTATGCGTCATTACGTAAGGCGCGTTTGGTGCACAGACAGGCTGGAGAATGTAGCTCCACCAGCGGTAAGTAAAACGCCCGCAGGTACGTGTTTTAAACTTGCTGCGGTTTACTGGGTCCTGTAAGGCTGGTTACAGGAGCCAGCAGGGACACTTCCTAAAGGGAAAAATATTAAAACAGTAAAAATAAGGCGTGTGTGTCGCCTATAAAGTAAAACCTACCTGTGGCCAGTCCGGATGGGAAGGTGGAGAGGGACAGTCTGAGGGTCTTGGAGGCATCCCAGGTCCATTCTGCTGCTGCATCGCCTGCATCTGATGCAAGGATGGGAAGAAGTAGCCGGCTTGCCCCGACAGCAAGCTGATGGAGCAAGGGTTCACCGTGTACTTGCACTGTACAGATCCCCTCAACAATGGGTGAGAGACATCCCCGCTCGCCATCTGCTCCACCCCGGATCGCAACCGCTGAGCATTATTTCTATGCTCACCAAGGGTTTTTATTTCACTTAGACTGCTGTAAAATGTAAGAAAATTACACACATTCTATGCAGAATTATTTCCAAACTCCCGAGCTGTAACTGGGAGCCAGGTTGAAAAAACTTGAGGCGGCGCTGGAGTAATTGAGAGTGTTGTGCGGATGGTGCACGAGGGTATTTGCCATACCCAGTCCAGACGTCGAAAGGTGAAATTTGCTCGGGGACGTGACCGACCGCCGGCGAAGTTTGCCCGTCGTCCCGTCAATGAACACGTCGTCGCTGGACATGTCCAGCATCCAGTAATTACCCTTGCCAGGGTCATCGTAATGCCAAGGCACTTTGACGAAAAACTTATTGAGGTGAGGTTGTGGCGGATGGTTCTGCCAGCCTTGCTTGTTCTCTCAATAATAGGGGAAATTCCTCATGATGAACTCGTAGCTGCGGTCAGCGGATAACGACGGCTTTTGAGACACCGACTTTAGAGCCACCGGCAGTTCAGCCAGTAGCAGCAACTCCGGTGCTTTAAAGCACTGTGGCCACTCCTGTCGGGAGGCAGGCCAAGAGTAAATTGTCCAGGCCTGTCATTGTGAGGCCAGAAAGACTTTCCCCCTTCCAAAAATGAACATTGGGGACGTCTGGACAATATGGAACACCTCATAGATAAAATGATAACAACCAGGCGGTGATCCAGCAGGGGTTTATACCCCAGGGTCCCCAGCAGCTTTCAGCAGCAACCTCTAGCAGAGGTCCGTATAGCAAAAGAGCTGTACACATATGAAGGATAATATGCCTATGAGTCTGCATGGCGACCCATAACAGCAGCACCTTGTTTAGGGCTGCATGTTACCTCCCATGATCATGAGCCGGGAGAAGCCAGGGCAGTATGAATCTGACCCTGAAGTTTGGTGTCACTGCTTATGTGCATACACCAAAGCACATGAGCTATGCTCCAGGTGTGCCGGATGTGGCTAGCAATTTGCCATACCGAGTTAAGGCTGCAGAAAGTCCTAAAAACTGGTTGGAGCTGGAATAATGGCATTTGGGCAAATGGTACAAGGGCACCACCATCAAAACACGGCAGGATATGGACCCTGCTCTGTAATGCCCATTTTTAGAATTAATTATTCACGAATAGCCTTCCAGCCTATGCTCAACCCACGGTTCACAGACTTGCGCAGATCCTCTAATATCCAGGAAAAGACGATGAGGCAAAAACAATCGGCCTCATCAAAACTCATCCTGTGACCAGGATGCCACCTCAAAAACCATACCCTTTCAGAACAGGAAGGGGTAATTGAAAGTTCAGGATATATCCTCTGGAGATCAGTCACCGGTCGGGGGTAGGTAGCAATTGTTCTATGATACATGGTGCTGCATAACATCCGATCTATTCATACTGGACTGTATCCGGGGGTCTTGAATGGGGTTTATCTCGGAAGTACATCCACTCGTACAAAATACACCTAGTCGGTATTGGGTTTTCAATACCAGAAACTCTACAGGTGAATGATGAAATTGGTATATTATTCCAAAAAGGGGTAATTGAAAGGACGGCGTATCAGCCTCAACCATTTGTGTCCAATATTCCCCAGGCAAAAGAACGATGGTGGGTGTCGAGTCATTCTGGGCCTAACCAAACTTAACTCTTAGGTCCAGTATAAACGTTTTTAAAATGGAAATTTTCAGTACTACTAAGCAACTGGTATCAAAAGGGTGTTATATGGCAACCATAGATCTGAAAGAGGCATAATATTCAGCTACCAAACACCTGTTGAGAGGTTAGGTTCCTCACCCATCTAATTAAATCCAAATTAGTACCATCTAGAATGATTGACTATTTGGGGTTCATCATTGATTTAATTAACATGTCAGTATTTTGCCTACGGCCAAAACTGTAACTAATGTCTCGTGATGTACCAGAGACATTCTGACTCAATAACCTTCAGTTTACAAACTGATGTGAGCGCTTCAGGATGGGGAACCACTGATACCGAGTCTAGCTGTGGTGGCAGATGGAATGTAAAAGAGGCATTAATCCTGCAGAGGCATGGGGTAAACTACATAGAATTGCTGGGTGAATTTTATGGCCTAAAGCATTCTGCTCAACAATACATGATTTGCATGTGCAGCTTTAGATTGACAATACCACAGCTGTTGCATATCAATTGCATGGGTGGAATTAGTTCATTATTCTGTGACAATCTGGCTAACCTCATCTGGCACTGGTGCATTACGAGAAACATCTGGGTCTCAAACCAGGTAGAGATAACTTGAAAGTGGCAGACACCAGGTTACGTAAATTCAATGACAACACAGAATGGATGCTGAATCCAAAAGTTTCAAAATGATTGTCAGCCAGTATGGATTGCCAGACATAGATCTGTTGCATCCGGGTTAAATCACCAGTTACCTAAATATGTCTCATGGGATCCAGATCCAGGGGCAGTAGCGGAGGTTGCATTCTCACTACATTGAGGGCGTACGTTCTTACGCTTTTTCCCCATTCTGCCTCATTAGTCAATGTCTCACCAAAATAGAGCACTCCACTTAGGCGTTTGGTAGTTCCTAACTGGTCCACACAGCCATGGCTCCCATTGGTTCTGAGACTGATGACACAGCCATTCATGATTATCCCCAATTACAGCAACTTGTTGGTACACCCTGGGACAGGAGGAGAGTTCCCCTTTACATGATAGCATTAATCTGTTGATTTGTATCTTCTGACCAGAATGTTCCAGGCACTCGGACTATCGAGTAGGGCCGTCGATGGCCTGGAGAGATAGTACTAAAAAACGATATGTATCTCATATTAAGAAATGGGAGATGTTCTGTTTACAGTCAAATATATCTTATCATGTTACAGGCATACCGAATGTATTGGAGTTCCTTGCTACATTGCATTTTTGACAAGCAGTTAACCTATAGTGCCATTTATAGTGCTCAAAGTGCTTTGTCCTCCTATTTAGGGCAAGGGCCCGGACAACACCTATCTCAAGGAGCTCATCTATAGGTGGCCCAATTCATAAAAGGTATTTTAACAAAACCCTCCCAGACCTAGATATTCAGAAATCTGGGATGTGAGCATACTTCTCACACTGCTTTGGCAATGGGCTCCAATTACATCTCTGCCTTTCCTGAGGGATTAGGGATTACGTGCCCTCCGCTCCCGACCCTCATAATCGCAAAGATTATCTGGTAGTTCTAGTCTTCTGAGCCTTACTATATCACTTTGACTGTAGCTACTGTGATTTCACGCCGCTGCTTTGAAGTATGACGCGCAGGCGCTCTGGCGGGGCTTCTTCACGTAATCCCTCATCGTAACTCCTCATAAAATAAAGATCAAACTTCAAACTGGTAAGTTCTTGTTTAATCTTACTATTAATCCCTACTATTCATATTTTACCTTGCAAGCAATTACCACTGATCTCTTGTGTGAAACTATAACAAATGCTTATTGCTTTCTGGAATCTATTGTCTTTCTTCACCTTCAGGTGATCTCAGCGAAATCATCTGTATTCATGAGACATGACGTGCCATAACAAATCCATACTAGCTTCCTTTGATCAGCTGACACTTGTCCAAACAGTTAGCCAATGCAGTAACATGCTCACATCTGATGTTGAACTAAAAGGTATGTGTTTTACTTTATCTTCCAAGAGCAATTTCTGAATGTTTGGAAAATTAAGACCATTCCTCATATTTTTTTATATATAGATGGGGATTAGGAGTCCCAGAAGATGTATTTGCATTGTCCCAATCATTCCTCTATTATCTTTAGTAACCCATGAATTTGTTCTTGGTTTCTATTTACTGCTACATTTTGTCCTCTTCAGCTATTCTGACAGCGATGAAAAAATGTGTTTAATAAATCTCTGCTGCCCTTATTGCCCTGTGTTTTAGTACATGATAGAAGATCATACTGACAGTATTGTCATCCTTTTGCCTGGATTGCCCTAACCCTAGTTCCAAGTCTTTTCCAATTTGTCCTCCAAGAAGAATGAGAGCAGGTAAGCATGGGAGCTGACCTTGACAGGTTGTGTAGATTTGATATATATAATGTCATGTTCAAAGTCAAAAGTCAAAAGAGGTTATTGTCATGTGTCCCTGACAGGACACTGAAAATCTTTCTTTGCATAGCATAACAGAACATAGTAGGCATTGACTACAATTATATACGTAAATGCACCCATGAATTAATAAATTAATAAAGTGCAAATAACAGATGGAGGGATATTAATGTTCAGAGTTCCGAGCCAAGTTTAATAGCCTGATGGCTGTGGGGAAGTAGCTATTCCTAAACCGAGTTGTTGCAGTCTTCAGGCTCCTGTACCTTCTACCCAAAGGTAGCAGGGAGATCTATATAATATCATATATATAATGTCCTGTTGCCTGCCAACTGAGTACAAAAGGTCAAAAAGTATGGTCAAGCGAAATAAGTTATTTGCAAAAAAACACGTCTGGTATAAACCATAGCAGTTTGCAAAATAGTCAAATGCCACGAAGGCCGTAGTGTACGTCAGTAAAGGGCCTGTCCCACTGATGCGACCTTTCAGCGACTGTTTTAGATCTTCAAGCTCGAAGGCACTCGCCAGAAAAACCTCAAGCTGGATTGACCGTAAGCGATGAAACCGCGAGCTGGATCGACCGACCGCAAACACACACAAACACATCGCTGTCTGAAAGTCACACCCGCAATGAACAGGAATGTAAAAGACTGCTGCACAGTGTACGGTAAGTCCTTTAGAGAGCGCGAAGGATGGGGGGGGGGGGGGGGGGGGGGGTGGGGAGAGAGAAGGGGAGAAAAGGGGAGAAAAGGGGAGAGAAGGGGAGAGAAGGGGAGGGAAGGGGAGGGAAGGGGAGAGAAGGGGTGCAGAAGGGGAGAGGGGGAGAAGCAGTGGATACACCTTTAAGAAGTCAGACAATGTTTAATAAAGTTTAGCGGGCATTTAACTTACCGGTCGGTTTTCCTTGGTCCTGAAAACTCCAATGAGCCAATTAAAATGCCTGGTCAGTGAAGGAGATTGCCTACAGCTACCTCGACTGCCTAGCAACCCCACTCCACGGCATTATGAGTTTAAAAGAACCATGGTGACCAATTTTTACTCGTGGACATTTTTTCTACATGTTGAAAACTTTTCCTCGACCAAACTGAGTGGGAACTTCCCTCGAGCATGAAGGAGAGTTCCAGTGACCTCACAGGACACCTAGGACCACATGTCGACCATGCTGCGAGTTTGAGTCGAGGGCAAACTCTTCTAAACTCGCAAATTAGGTTGCCGCAGTGGGACAGCCCCTTGAGAATAAACTACCGTTTCTGAGTAAATTAAGTGCAAGGCAGAATGCAAACCTGAGATTGTTTCAACAATTGGGAAAACTACTAATTCCTAATCTCATGCACTCACCTAGGATGGAAAAGATGTGGGGACTTCAAACTATTGCATTATTTTGTCACATGTACCAAGATACAGTGAAAAAAACATTTTTTGTGTCGCATCCGGGAAAATTATGCTACACATGAGTACCATCAACCACACACACACACGTATGAACAACTGGTAGTGCAAAGAGAAAAATACCAATGCAGAATATAGTGGTACAGTATTATGGTTTAGTTTAGTTTAGTTCAGCTAAGAGATACAGCGTAGAAACAGGCCCTTCGGCCCACCGAGTCCATGCCAACCAGTGATCCCCGCACACTTACACTATCCTACACACACTAGGGACAATTTACAATTATACCAAGCCTATTAATCTACAAACCTACATGTCTTTGGAGTGTGTGAGGAAACCCACGTAGTCACGGGGAGAACGTACAAACTCCGTACAGATGAGCACCTGATTACATCTGGGATCCAGATGTAATCAGGATCGAACCTGGATCCCAGCGGCTGTGAGGTAGCAACTCTACCACTGCGCTACCATGCCGTGCCATACCATACCATGTGCTACCATGGGCGGTACAATTACAGAGAAAGTGCAGATAATGAAATGCAAAAGATGCAATGAGCTAGGTCGGGAGATGGAGATGGACACCCCAAGCTCATGAGAAGACCTTTCAGTTGTTTGATGACAACAGGGAAGAACTTATTCCTGATTCTGGTGAAATGTGCTTTCAAGCATTCGTATCACCTGTCCATTGGGAATAGGGGGGTGGGGGGGAGGGAATGACGGGTGTAAATGGCTCCTCATTATATTTCCCGAGACTATGAGTGAAAGAGACAACTGACCAAAACAGTTTGTAGATGTAGAAAAGAGAAATAGGTGCAGAAAAAACTCTCTCAGAGGTTGGTGGGTATATGGAACAAGCTGCCAGGTAGTTGAGGCAGATGCTCTAGCAACACTTAAAAGACACCTGGACAGGTACATGGATAGGAAAGGTTTAAGAGGGTAGTGGGCCAAACGTGAACAAATTGAACTAGCTTTGATGGGGCATCACGGTCGGCATGGACGAGTTGAGATGGAGGGCCTGTTTCTGTGCTGTATGACTCTATAACTCTAAAAAGTCAAGACTCTAATTTTTCATAAATGCCTTTCTCAGACTGAGATAATCTCAGAGTTAAAAGAGAGAGTCCCACTACTCGTCATATTATGCTTCAGTTGCCTTGAAGAGACAAGGTCCTTCTGATAAGGCAGAGGATAGAAAAGGCCTAGAATTGAGTAACACTATTCTACTTTGTAATACTATTACAAAGTAGTAATGTCATTGAAGTGTCACAACTTTGCTCCATATTGCGGCCCCAGTCATAACATGACATCAACGTAAACAACTGAATCAAGGATTAAAAATCAAATTGAACTATTTCCACAATATTTCCACACTTACAACATTTCGTACAGCTTTAAAGCCCTGGAATGTTATATGAAGAAAAATTTGGACTGAGGTAATTCTGCCAGGGAAAATGAAATGATGGAAACTTTAATGGAATTTGATTGAGCTCTCCACATTTGCAAACATCCATACAACAGGAAGTATTCAGTCCCCTCCCCGACCACAGGCTGAAATAAAGACAAACTCTTCGGCTCTGCATAAACTTCAACTAAAGTAAAACAGAGGGCTGTGTCACATGATGGAGTGGGGCCAAATGTTGAGGTAATGGTCTTCCATTAATTACTCTCAGACCAGCTACTACACTTCTACCCCTGGAATAACTGAAGGAACATTGTATTTTTCAGGCACGATTTCTCCTTTTGACTTGTGTAAAAGCATTGTTCAGGCACTTATTCACCAAAAATATTGTGCGCATCTCCATATGAGAAGGGGATATTTTCTAGTGTCTTGAAGATTTTACTTATAATTTTCTGTGCCAATAAATGCACCGAGTGAAGGAGCCTCATATTGTCAGTTTTAATTGCCTTACAATGCTTACAAACGCTGCAGGAGCACCAACGATGTTTGACAGGTAACTGACGGCTCTTTTAGCGTGTAAGTAAACAAACAGAGATTGCGTTTGACGGTGTATCCCACGATAATTCATTTAATGCAGCCCATATGATAATGTAAGCTACCACTGATTAGCAAATTAAAATAAATGCTCAGTGCAAGCTTGGAACTTGTGATTGGAGTCAGGTCGAGATCTAATGAGTTCAACAAAGAAACATTTTCCAAGAAATAACTTCTAGCCAAAGTGGTTTCAGTCGCATCCCCCGCGAGCTAATTCTTGTTTAAGTTTAAAGATGTCACATGGTGCGATGAAGTTCTACCTGGTTCTACATGCACTGGACAACAAAATGAAGGTGGGGTCAGCACTGATAAATTCAACTCTGAAACTAATGGAGAGACATATTTTACTGGTTCAATTACTTTGTGTTCAATGGTCTAGTGGAAGGATAACAAATTAGAAAATGGCTTTATTATTACAGTGAATGGTGGCACAATATTTCAGTTTGCTCCAGTCGGATTCAACACAGCTATAAAAAGAGTAAAATAATTAAAATGAAGGAAAAGAGTATTAAAACAATAGTGGCAGCCTATGAATATATATATATATAACTATATATATATATATAGTTTCAACAACGTCAGTTTCAACAATGGAATACTGGTGTCAAATCATAATTGAATGTTCATTACGTTCTTGCTTTACATGTCTGTACCTTCAAGACTGTCTTATTTGGGCTTCCCTAATAAGACCTGACTATACATTACCCTGTTCTGCCCAATGTTGGCCTATCTGTTGTCAAACCTTCATCCATACTTTTCTTACCTCCAGTCTTAACCTGTCCAATGCATTCCTGGTTGCTTGCCCACTTCTACTTTCTATCAACTTAAGGTCATACAAACTTCTGTTACTTAAACCTATCCCACAAAAATTCCCCATCACACATCAAACAAAATGAAGAGCAAGTCATTCCATCTTGTCTGCCATCCAGAGTTTGAACTGTTATCTCAGCACCACTTCCCTGTGCTAAACCCATACCCCTTTATTCCTTTAAGGTTAAACTATCCATTAAACTGAATGTAGTGTCCAGTTGACCAAGCCATCACAATCCACATTGGAAGAAAATTCCAAAAATTCAGTGCTCACAAGTTCACAAGTTATAGGAGTAGAATTAGGCCATTCGGCCCATTGACTCCACTCTGCCTGCCTTCTCCCCATAACCCCTGACACCCGTTCTAATCAAGAATTTGTCGATCTCTGCCTTAAAAATATTCACTGTCTTGGCCTCCACTGCCCTCTGTGGCAATGAGTTCCACAGATTAACTACCCTCTGGCTAAAGGAGTTCCTCCTCATCTCCTTTCTAAGAGAGTGCTCACTTGGTGAAGAAATCAATTTTCATGTCAGTTCTGGATAGTGGATCCTTTATTGTGAGACTGCAAGGCGTGGAGCAAGACACCCAAGAGAAAATATTATTTTCACATTTACCCTGCACTTTTACCATTTCAATGAGACACCTCTCATTCTTGTAAATTCAAGAGATTACAGATCTAGCTGCTAAATGTCATCTCGTACGGCAAACTGTATTGGAGATCTTTGAATGGAGGAAGTGGGCAAGGCTAAGGTATTAAATTATTACTTAGACATTACCAAGGGCAGCACATCGGTGCTGTGCTAAAGTTGCTGCCTTACAGCGCCAGACACCCGGGTTCTATCCTGACTACGGGTGCTGTCTGTACAGAGTTTGTACATTGTCCCAAGACCTTCTCAGAGATCTTCAGTTTCCTCTCACACTCCAAAGACATACAGGTTTATGGGCTTGGTATAAATGTACATTGTCCTTAGTCCGTGCAGGATTCCGTTAGTGTGTGCGGATCGCAGGTCGGTGCGGATTCGAACCTAAATCTAATCTAAACTAAACTAAGATGTTGCTACTGGTGCCTCGGCAGAGGAAGATGCAATTCTGTACGACCTAAAAATGAATGCAGAAGAGGTATTTGAAATGAGAATTAGTTGTACTTAAAGTGGATGAATCACCTGATCTGGACGGGATGAAAGGATGCACGAGCTCTAGGAAACACAGTTTAGGAAAGATATGAATGCTTTAGTTAATATGCAGAAGAAATTTATAAAAACTATTGCAAAGATGAGGGACTTAATTTATGCAGATTGGAAAATCCAGGTTGGTTTTCCTTGAAACAGGCACGATTTTGAGGAGATTTGGGAGGAATTTACAATGGATAGAAAAAAAACATAGAGAAAAGCTGTTTCTCAGCATATAGCAAGTAATTATTTCAATCAACCAGTTATCAAACTTTGATTCAATCTGAAGAAGGGTCTCAACCCGAAAGGTTACCCATTCCTTCTCTCCAGAGATGCTGCCTGTCCCGCTGAGTTACTCCAGCATTTAGTGTCTATCTTCGGTATAAACCAGCATCTGCCGTTCATTCCTACTAAGTTATCAAAGGAGACTTACAGAGAAGTTATGTGAATTAAGTGTGAAAACATTAAAAAATTAGAAAAGCAAGAGAACTGTTAGTTACCCCACGGTTGAAGGTAGGAATACTGCAACATTATGTCTCACAGCTTTATTGTAAGATACATTACATCTATATAAAGACCCTGTTGAACATTGATGCAAGAGGAATCTCCAATTTAATGAACCAAAAAATCCATGGTGTAGCACAAAATACTATTACACAAAGAGGAGAGTTTTTTTTGCAAACAATGAAGGTAATATAAACAGCAAGTGTTTAGACATGTTATTTTAACTCAACCTGTGCGTTGACTAGCTCTGAAGCTCTTACAGTGGGAAGTAAGGTTTGCAAGACTTTGGGAAATCCATGGCCAGCAACATAGCTTTGAGGAAAGATTGCACTGCCTGTTTGCCATGCAGGGAAGGAATAGTTTTTCCAGCTGTCCATACTTTTTCAACTGTGGACAGTTTCCCATGCAGCCTCCCAACATTCTTCTGGATCAGGTATCCTAAGGTTTACTCACCTGGTTTTGATGCACTCAAGGAATGGACCTATGCAATCTCATGTCCTGCTCCTGAAGGATCCACAACCAAATGAACACCAAGCTTCTCTGTTCAAGGAACCTGTCAGAGCCAAATAATGCTTGTGATGGAGTGAAGCCTCGCCATGATACAGGAAAACACCCACTCCAACATTTGTGGTTCAAAGTTCCACCCCCCCCCCCAACCCACTCACCCCCACCACCACACATAATTAGCCCAGTAATTATCCAGGTCTTTGTCTTTGGTTAATGCCTTAATCTGCAAACATCCACAATCGGGCTGAAAACCAATTTTCATATTTTAACTGGATGAGGAAACTTGCTGAGTTCAAAATCAAAGTTTACAAATTTAAAATGAGTCAGTGCAATATAAATGATTAAATATCTCTGGGCAAATACAGAAGAACCCTGACACATATAAGGGAAAAAATGGCATAAAATAATTAATTTATAGCATCTGTATTGTTTTGTAGATTTAATTGAATTGGTCAGTTCCAAACTTTCAGAATGTTAACAGCAACCCTCGCAAATGTCTATAACCGTATCACTGCATCCTGGAAAAATAGAGCCTGGTCTAAATAATTACTGTTGGATCCTCCTTCATTTGCAGATTGACATTCTCAGTTTACTCTAAATGAGCCAACTCTCTCTGCCATATACTGATGGCGCTGCAAAATATCTTACTGAACCATCATATATTTTGCAAATGTTCCCAGAAAGCATTTAAACAGCGATTCTCTGTTGGCTTTGTACCAAATGGACAGGGTTTCTCATGTTGTTGTGCATTTAATCATATCTATGCTGTAAGAATGAACTAATCCTTAGACTAACAGGTGGGTGTGTTAATCAGTGCGGGGACGGTTGATCTCTGTTATGTTTCGCTCATTTTCAGTAAACAACGCAACAGTTTTAATTGAAAATCTTTTTACTATATTTTCCTTATGAGTGATATGCTGCTACGTAAGTGATCATGGAAGTAAAGGTTCCTTTTTATTAACTCCTCTGCTCTGAATTTCATTTCAAACCACTGTCACATTTCCTTCTTCAGCCAAAAATTATTGTGAATTTTTCCAGAACCACAGACATTGTTAGTCAGCGATTAGACTATCTGGACATAGATTGTAAAACTTGGAAGGCCATATAGAAATCTTTAAAGTTCTTAAGGGTTTGCTGCGGTGGACATGAAAAAGATGTTTCCACTTGTGAGGATATTCACAATTAAGGCTCATAAAATATGAGATAATCCCTAATAAATCTAGTGAAAAAATGGTGCTAAAATGCAAACCTTTTTGCCAAATGAGTAATTATGGAGAACAGTATGGATGACTTTCAGCTCGCTAAGTGCTTGAGGGAGAGGGGACTGGGAGGATATGTCTTTAGATTAATTGGAAAAGGAAGTTGATTTATGTTCAGCATTTGGGCTTAAACATTTTATACTGTGCTAAAGATTTCTGAGTAATTCATCATAACTTCTATTGAGAAATATCCTAGATGTCAGACAGTGGAGGAATCTGAAGACTATGACCACCAGATTCAAGAGTAGCTTCTTGCAAGTAACCATTAGGCTCTTGAATCCTGCACCACACTAACCTTAGCAACTATGATCTTCTATGGACATTGTCATTGGTTACTTTACGAACCTTGGTTTTTTTTTAGCATTCATACGTGGTTATTAATTTACTGATTTTTTTGTATTTTTATGATTATCTATGCCCTTTGTGTCAACAGGCCTGTTAAGTTGCTGCAAGACTGTTGTTATTCTCTCGTCGGTACATGTGACAATTAAACACTCTTGACTCTCTTGACCCTTGACTCCTGAATTGATACGATCTACTCTGTGGGTATTGCAGAATGCAAATGTTCCTTCCTCTCAGCTCCTGATGAAAACTCCTCTGTTTTCAGCTCTCGGTATGGTAAAAACCTTGTGTGTTTGGGGAAAAAATGACCTTGATAGTGGTGAGACATCCATGTCAGTGAGATCCATTTGGATCTCTCACACCCATAACACCATGATCAGTTCTTTATGTCACAAGGTTGTTGTTGGACCTCAGCCTTCAAATGCTTGTGGATCTTTTTTTGTCTTGTCTATGCCACAAAGCAGAACAGGATACTGATTTTGGATGATCAGCCATGATCATATAAAATGGCAGTGCTGGCTCGAAGGGCTGAATGGCCTACTCCTGCACCTATTATCTATGTTCCTATGTTTCTATGACACAATGTTGTTGCCAGTCTGAGACCTCCTCTTATGAGACCTCATCTTTTATATGAGTGACCTTGAATCCTATCCCATGGGACAGTTTCTGTGACAATCTCAGCCCTGCTTCAACTCAGCAAGAAGTTAAGCCTATCCAGCAGCTGAAAAACAACATGGCTTCAGGAATGGATGAAATACCTGCCAAAATACTAAAATGTGGTAGGGAAGAAATTCTGGCACAAAAAACAAAAACTTACTTCCCTCACCTTGGAAGAAGAGAGCATGCTAAGAGTTCTCAGAGATGCTGTAAAAGAGAAAGAGTCAAGTCCAATTGTAATAACGCAGGGAAACTCCTTGCACTCTGCCACAGGGAAAAGCCCCATTACAAGGAACCTCCTCGGTTCCCTCGTCCAGTGGCTAAAGATCCCCCCACAGAGTCGCAATGTGGATTCCATCAAATATGAGGTATTACCAGCAAGAGCTGAACAGTATGATCATTCAAAGAAAAATGCAAGTTGTAGAGTTATTCACTGAGAATGTGCTTTATTGTTCTCACAAAGCATTTAATTCCATCAGGCAAGGATTGTGGAAAATTGTTCATAAATCTGGCTGTTGTTAAAAATTCTGTTAAGAGTTGGCTCATTTACAGTAAACTGCTATATGATGTAATTCAAGCTGTGTCCTAACCAATGAGTCCATCTCATACTCAATCCCATTGCAGACTGGGGTCAAGCAAGGCTATGTCATCATACCAACTCCTTTCTCAATCTTCCTTGCTTCATGTCTACACATCACCTGCACCCCCAAGCTTCCCACTGGAGTAGAGTTCATCTACAGTCCGAATGGGAATCTGTTCAACTTGCATTCATTCATTCTTTTTACTGTACATAGGCATCTTTTGCATCTTACTAATTCAGAAAGTGAGATTCATCTGCAGCCCTTTGTTGCCTCTCTGTATCACTTCACAGTGTACATTGTTATATCCACCCTTCCCTCATCCATTAATTATATCTGCCATTCAACCCTCCTCACCTGAATCCTGAAGAAGGGTCTTGACCCAAAACGTCACCCATTCCTTCTCTCCAGAGATGTTGCTTTTCCCACTGTTACTCCAGCATTTTGTGTTTCTTTCTGAAATGCACCCAATACTCCAAATGTGGCTGAAGCCAAGTCTTACAAACAAAGACCCAGGTGTAAGAGAACACTACAACAAGAGCAAGAAGCATCCACATCATCATACATTCCACCTCATCCCCACACTGTACACCAGTATTTTTTACTTGTGAATCCCTTGAGATTTCCCATGAAGCATGACAACATTTTTGCCAAGCCATTTGGAACAGCCTCACCCATGTAGGTTTAAAGTCAAAATTGGTCTGACAATGGGAGGGTTTAAGCTGAGAAAGGAAAGATTTAATAGGAACCTGAGGGGGATCCATTTCATACTGAAGGTGGTGGATATATGGAACGAGCTGCCAGAGGAAGTAATTGAGGGTGGTATTATAGCAACTTCTAAAAGATATTTGGACAGATGCATGGATAAGAAAGGTTAAGAGGAATATGGACCAAATGAATCCGGGTGGGACTAATGTAGTAAGTTGGGCCAAAGTGCCAGTTTCCATGCTGCATGACTATGATTGCAACTCCAATATATGTGATCAAAGGAATGTCGGATCCAGGGAGGTGCATGACAGGGGGAAAGTCCAACTTCTCTTTCCCCACAAAGAGCATAGGTAGATTTGGAAAATGATGGCCTGACTCATGATATGAGACTGCACAGGTCTGTCAGGTTTGTATTTATTTTGGTGCCAATGTGCTGATGAGATAGAGTGGGATACCTGTGGGAAGTGATGAAAAATCAAGTGGCTGAGACACATCCCATCAACAGGTAGGTTGCATGAAAATAGACACAAAAAGCTGGAGTAACTCAGCAAGTCTCTCTGGAGAAAAGGAATAGGTGACATTTTGCGTCAAGACCCTTCTTCGGACTGAGAGTCAAGGGAAAGGGAAACGAGAGATATAGAAGGTACACAGGTAAAATGAATGAAAGATATGCAAAAAGCAACGGTGTTCAAGGAAGGGTGGATTGGTCCATTGTTGGCTGTAGAGTAGGTGACGATGAGTTATACAGACTGTGAAACTCAACAGGACAACAGTGAAACTAGTACAATGACTAGGATGGGGGAGGGACAGAGGGAGAGGGAATGCAAGAGTTATTTAAAGTTAGAGATATCAATATTCATACCCCTGGGTTAGCGCTTGTTGGTGCAACTGCAATGGAATCCAAACTTTCACGAGGTGCCCCGAGAAGTATCTCCTCCTTTTGTGGTCCTCATTGAATGTCAGTTTTCTTCAACCATCTACTTTGCTATGAAAAATGTAAAAAAATGCTGACATTGGAAATCTAAAATAAAAGCAGAAGCAGATGGAAACACCCAGCGGGTCAAGGAGCATGAATGGGAAGAAAAAGAAAGTTAATGTGCAGGACTTGAACCTGGAACTGTTCTCTTTCCACAAAGGCTGCCTGATGGAATGGGCGGCACGGTGGCACAACGGTAAAGTTGCTCCCTTACAGCGTTTGCAGCGCCGGAGACCCGGGTTCGATCCCAACTACGGGTGCTGTCTGTCTGGAGTTTGTACATTCTCCCCTTGACCGCGTGGGTTTTCTCCAAAATCTTTGGTTTCCTCCCACACTCCAAAGATGTACAGGTTTGTAGGTTAATTGGCTTGGTGTGAATGTAAAATTGTCCCTAGTGTGTGTGGGGTAGTGTTAATGTGCGGGGGTCGCTGGTCGAGGCGGACTCTGTGGGCTGAAGGACCTAGTTCTGTGCTGTATCACTAAACTAAACTAAACTAAAGGGTACACAAAAGGCTGGAGAAACTCAGCGGGTGCAGCAGCATCTAAGGAGCGAAGGAGATAGGCAACGTTTCGGGTCGAGACCCTTCTTCAGACTGAGTGGGTTTTCTCAGAAATCTTCAGTTTCCTCCCACACTCCAAAGATGTACAGGTTTGTAGGTTAATTGGCTTGGCGTGAATGTAAAATTGTCCCTAGTGTGTGTGGAGTAGTGTTAATGTGCGGGGGTCGCTGGTCGAGGCGGACTCTGTGGGCTGAAGGACCTAGTTCTGTGCTGTATCACTAAACTAAACTAAACTAAAGGGTACACAAAAGGCTGGAGAAACTCAGCGGGTGCAGCAGCATCTAAGGAGCGAAGGAGATAGGCAACGTTTCGGGTCGAGACCCTTCTTCAGACTGAGTGGGTTTTCTCAGAAATCTTCAGTTTCCTCCCACACTCCAAAGATGTACAGGTTTGTAGGTTAATTGGCTTTAAACTAAACTAAATATCTGTTGAATGTTTCTAGCAATTTTATGTTTTTTATTTCATTCCTCCTCCCCACCCATACCATGGCTTTATCTGCCAAATCCCCAGTGGCCCCCCCCTCGTGTCAACCAGTTCACAATTAATTCCCATCACAGCATCATCAGGGCTCAACATACCAAATGTGAAAAGGTGTAGCAATCTTTGGGAGTGTACCCCTCAAGTCTCAACAGAATTAGTTAAAATTGGAAATCAAGTCAATTTGAATTTATTGTTAGATGCACAAGCACAGTGAGGTACAATGAAAATCTTGCTTGCCCCTGCCTCCAGGCACGTAGAATCAGACAACAGACAAAAACTAAATTAAACACATGGAAAATATACACAGTATTGAAAAGAAAAACACTGCAAAATATATGACATGGCCGCAAAAGGCATTTAGAAAACAAGTCCACAGTAGTGCAAGAAGTGGTCCATGCTGAGGCAGGATTAGGAATGTGCAGATTAGTTTCAGAACTTGATGGCTGTAGGACAATAGCTGTTCCTGACCCTGGTGGTGTGGGACTTCATGCTCCGTATCGCTTGTCTGATTGCAGCAGTGAGAAGAAGGAACCCTTGACGATAAATACTGCCTTCTTGTTGCAGTGCCTCATGTGGATTTTTTTCTTCCAGGGAAGAGATGATGGACTGGTCTGAGTTAACTACTCTGCTGCCCCTTATGTTCCTGTGCATGGAATTGCCGTAGCAGGCCACGATGCAACCAAATTGGAAACTTTCTGCAATGCATCTGTAGATGTTTGTTAGCGTATTCACTGAATGTCTTTACAGTTCTAAGAAAACAGGGATGTTGGTGTGCCTTCTTCATAATTACATTCTTGAATTATGCCCAGTAATTCTCTCCACCGCTAACTCTTCCCAGTAACCCTCTCCACCGCTGACCCACCAATAAAACTGGCACGTGTTCTCCCTACATTCCCTTTCTGAAGTCAACACCACCCCCTGGCTGTTCGAGCACGGATAAGCATCTGAGGCAATTTTAAATGTCACTCCCTTAACTAGTCAACCATGTCCCTTTCGTTATTGGTTTACCAAGAAAACAAAATGGTTTCTTGAAGCATTTTTAAAACAAAAGTATTTTGAGGAATTATAATGAAAATGTCTTTAAGGTTTTTAATTAAATTAAAGCTGTCTGCTAGTTCTTGATTATGATTGAACCTGTTATTTTTGAATATTAATTCTAGTGCTGCTTTCCTGTTCAATTCTCTTTAGTTATTTCTTTACTAACACAATGTGTGAGGATTAGCAAATTTGACAAATTAAGTCTCTTTCCAGTGTCATTTTTCTCAAAGATGATTATATGAATTTGCATTTCAATAACATTTTTGGATGAGGAAATATAACATTCATAAGAATGTGGATAAATAATCTGCAATCCAGAGAATAAAAGGGAAAGATACATTTTAAGGATAGTAAAATAGGAGGAGATGGAAGATATTTGCGGAGAGAAAATCTGAAAACATGAAAGATGTAATTAGGCCACAAGTGATAGGAGCAGAATTAGGCCATTCGGCCCATCAAGTCTACTCCGTCATTCAATCGCGGCTGATCTGTATCTCCCTCCTAACCCCATTCTCCTGACTTCTCCCCATAACCCCTGCCACCACGTACTAATCAAGATGTCTCCAGCAAGGGAGAATTTTGCTGCAAATAATTCCTTCCTCCATGTTATATTTTTGCCTTAGCTCTGTCACTGCTAAAATTATAAATAAATAGTCCAGATACATGAGTGACACAGTGGTGTGGAGCAAAGATGCAGTCTTATGTGGCAATGATGCCATATGCTTGATGCATACTGTGGGCATAATACCACACTCACCCCAATTACTACGGGTTTCTGCAATGAAATTTATCCAGCTGTATATCATTTACATGAGACGAGTAAAGCACCAATTAAGCCAATTATTACAGGGGTGTTTCAAATTAAAATGTCATGCAGGCGTTATCCTTTTTGTATGATAAATACACATCTGCTGATTATTTTCATGATAATGCTGTTTATGAATCTAATTGTTGTGAATTGAAGACATGTCATATCATTGCCATGTCATGGAAATCAATTTGAGCCCATGTCTTATATCTTGCAGTGTTTTTCTTTTCACTATCTTGTATATTTTACATGTGTTTAATTTAGTTTTTGTCTGTTGTTCGATTCTTCACGCCTGTAATGCTGTTGCAAGCAAGATTTTCATTGTCACGTCATTCAATGCTCATTTCATTGGGCTGCAGGAGCTCCTGCTATCAATCCTTAGGTCATGCAGATGCACTAACCTACACACACTAGGGACAATTTTACATTTACACCAAGCCAATTAACCTACAAACCTGTACGGATTTGGAGTATGGTAGGAAACCGAAGATCTCGTAGAAAACCCACGCGGTCACGGGGAGAGCTTTCATACAATAGCTAATATTTAATTCCAGAATTTAATAGATTATATTACAGTTGAAATTCGAAGAGGGAAATTCCACAATCTGTTTTCTTTAGAAAAAATATGTATGCTTTTGAGAAATTACAGCTTGCCGACTCAAACCCAACAAAATTACTCGTTGGAAAAGCATGATTAAGATTGTAAAACCTCCTGAAAATTGGTCTAATTGCACCTATCACCCCCCAGTGAAATGGTTGAATCAAAGACCAAATGTTTTTTTTAATTGGTCTCTTTCTACGACACTTGTCATTTGTTATTAATTTCTATGTTTGTGAAACTATTTATGTATTTGCCAAGGTTCCCGCTCCTAATCATTAACCAGCATTCCCCGCTGCTTCTGTGCTTGTGATTATCAGTGCTTTGGCAGGCTAGTAGCCTGGCAGATGTCAATATTGGCATAGCAAGAAAGTCCCTCACTTGATGAGGGCAGGAAATGGAACCCAATTAGCAGCATGCAATATAAGGGTGTGATGGATATATTAATTAGTAAGATGGTTACTAATCTGCGGAGCACCTCAAACTGTGGAGCTCCTTGGACAATACATCTCACCCACTCCATGACACACTAGTGAACCTGAGGAGCATCTTCAGCAACAGACTGGTTCCACAAAGTGGCTGTACAGAACTCCACAGGAGATCCTTTTTCCCTGAGGCTATCAAACTGTATAACTCCCACTTCTGCCGTGGGTAGGCACACCCTCCCTTGCACATCCCTCATCTTGGACATTTCCACTCAATAATTTAATTTCATGTTTGTTACATTAACTGGTGCATTAACTGGTCATTTAAAATTAATTATTATTCTAATGCACATGACACTTTCAATGCCTTGTAACTGTATCTTTTAACTGTTGAGAGCCCAATTTCCCTCCGAGATAAGTAAAGTTGTATCGTATCGATTAAGAAACATTGTAGACTTTCTGGACTAAAATGTACTAAAATATCCAAATGCTTATCTTAATGTTCAATGTCCGCTTTATTATCACATGTACTAGTGTATTAGTGTACTAATGTACAGGTGTCCATTAGGGAAAAGTCACTAGTTGTTTATGATATGTCCTATAGTCCTGGGGTGAGAAGGTTGGCATTCAGTGCTGGGGTCAATTCCATCCATATTGAGTTAAGAAATTATATTTGCCAACACTTTTATCATAGACTCTCAGTTAATATCATTCAAGAAGGCTTGTAAATGTATTTCCAAGAAATTAGGACAATTTGTTCCCTCGTCATTTATTTAGCTTCATGTGTTAGTGGCTGTTTATTTTTGGAAAGTAGCACAGCACAATGGTGCACCCTAGCCAACTGAACAAAGCAGTGAATTGCAATCCATAATCAAAATCGGGGGAGGTAGTGAGAGGACCTCCAAGCATGTATCAACTATCATGACAGCATGTGGTTCAAGTTCCTGGAGGCCAGGCGCAAATGTCCAAACATGGTCAATGGCAACACCAACATGCTCTCTAATACAACAGCAAGAGCCAACTTCACCTGGTGGAAGCCATGGGATGATATGCCTGTTAAAGATAGGCTTAGTCAGCCACAATAGTAAATGCAACCACAGATGAAACATTCTCCTCTCCATACAGGACAACGTCAAAACCACACCCTCATGTCTTGCAGATGGACAGAAGACAACCCATTCAAGAATGTATTCCAATTTCCAAGCACTGCAACATGCAAGTAAGATGGAAAAGATTGGTGTAAGTATTGCAGGCTACAGGCAGATGTGATTTTTCCATTAGCCTTAGTATTTCCAGGCATATAGAAATCCAGAGTGGAGACACCAGGGTCTGCAGGTGATATAATCTGCTGGAGGAACTCAACAGGCCAGGCAGCACCTGTGGGGGCAACATAAATTGTCAGTGTTTCAGGTCAAAAACTGTCACTTTGAAACTCTGCTATGGGAGTGAGACCGGAGAGGAGAGACAGCCAGTATAACACAGAGAAAAGGAGTGGGGAGAAAGAGGCCAGAGGTGGACTGTGCGGAGAAGAATGATGTCTAGGTGGAGCGGCTGGGGAAGGGGGAGAGGTGGAATTGGGAGACAGAAGCAGGTGGATGATGATAGGTGGAGAAAGACAACAAGAGGCAGATGGAGCCAGGTGGGGGAAGGAGGGTGAAGGTGAAGACTGCTGCCAGGAGGGCGACGAGGAACAGAAAGAATACCAATTGGTTAATGGGGAAGGGATAACGCGAAGCATTAGGGGAGAGGAGAATGATGATGGGGCAATAACTAGATGGATGAGGAGGGGAGTCTGAGGGTGAAATGTTTGAGTAGTAGGCAAAGTGGTGCAGGCTCCCTCTGTTCCTTAGTGAAACTGCCAAATTAGTTAATATTTCAACAGGCAATCTGCAGCAACAGGACCTGAATCAGGGTCTCAACCCAAAGCATTGATCAGTCCATTCACTTCATAAATACCGCTTAACCTTCTCAATCTGCCCGTTCCACCAGCAAATTGTTTGTTGCTCCAGATACCAGCATCTGCAGTCTCTTGTGCCTCTAGTTAATAGTTTGGGCTATTTTTGTCACCTTAATTTGATAGTTGGCAACCATTTGTGATATTTTTTTCCATCACTAGGATACATTCATATTTTTCAGCAATTTATTTTAGCTAGATCTTTCCTCCCTGCCTTCACAAGTATATTGCTTGTAACTTGGCAATTATTATCACACACCTACCTTCAGAGCATTGTAAGTCCCATGGATTAATCAATGTCAACAGGTTCATTTCCATTTGCATGGTGTTAAATTTACCTCATTGGATATTACATTGCCTCAGATGATTTCATGTTTAATCAAAAGTTTTCTGGGTTAGATCTGTTAATGAAATGATTCACATGTAAATACTGCCAGTAATATCTATGCTAGAAACAGCAGTATTCAGTCTGTGGTGATATACTTTAGTTTAATTCATTCAGGAGTTTTCAGGAGTGGGAACAGTTTGAAGGTATTTGTGTTGGTTACATGTGTACAGCTAAATCAGAGAATAGCATTAGGAAATGGGGAAGGACAGATTTCTGAGATTTTAAGGATAAGAGGAAATGAAAATACAGATGACAAACTAAAGAGATAATGTAAAAGGATTGAAAGAGGCAGAACTAGGGAATGAAACTCAAATGTTTATTACTGAAAGAATGGAAAGATAATGAGACACATAAAGCCTGGTGTTACTCCAGCAAATTCAGATGTGAATGATTATGTAAGTTCAGAAACAATATCCTACTCTTCAGAGATATTCATAATATATTTTAACAACATAATAAAACTCAGTTTCAGCTTGCACCAGCCTTCCACCTTGAGAATTTATTGTTAGTTTAGTGTCTGGAAAATACACTTTTCTAATAAACATTTAACACTGGAGCTGATGATGGCAAACTTGGTTATATTTCTGTTACAGTGATAACATTTTCTTTAGTATTGACACACCCTTTACTCAAATATTTATTCCGGCAATAATATCTTGGATAAAATCCTTTAACGATTAAGGATTCAGGGGTGAAAAATACATAATTTCATAAATATATATATATTAAAAAATATATTTTTATTAGAAGCAATGCATGTTGCCAATGATATAACAGTTTTTCAAATACACATTTAACTTGTTTCAAAAGTTATACAAATATTACGAAATGATTTATATAAGCTTCTATTTTTTTTAGAAAGTAAAAAGGTGAAAGAATAGGTGTATAATCAATGAAGATTGTGATTAAATAATATTGATTATGATTATATTTAAAAAAAATTAAACAATTAAAAAAATTAATAAATAAATAAAAATAAAAAACAATAAAAATAATAAAAATAAAAAACAATAAAAATAATTTAAAAATAAAAATAATACAAGCAAACAATTATTATATTTAAAAAAGTTGAAGTATACATCTTAACAATGAATGGAACAATTTCACATAACAATATCTATAGAGACGTGTATACAAATCTCAGAATAGATCTTTTCATCTAATCCTACCACCGGGTATTTATTGAGTTACAATGCTGAGCTCAGCTACCCCTTCACATAGTCAGTGAATGGAGACCATATTTGTTCAAAAAGTTCATATTTGTCCATTAGGCCAAACCTGATTCTCTCCAAATGCAGCGTCTCCAACATTTCCACTGTCCACATTTTAATTCATAAATATTTAGCTTGTTCAGTAAATTGTAATATTTTACATCTTTTTAGAATGATCAGATAACATTGGGCAGCACTATGATGCAGCATTGAGCTGCTGCCACATTGCGCCAGATACTCTGGTTCGAACCTGACTGCGGGTGCTATCTCTGCAGAGTTTGTATGTTCTGCCCGTGACCGTGTGGGTTTCCTCTGGGTGCTCTGGGTTCCACCCACATTCCAAAGGCATGCAGGTTTGTAGGTTAATTGGTTTCTGTTAATTGCCCCTGGTATTGCCCCGTGGAACTAGTGTATGGGTGATCGAAGATCGGTGTGAGCTCTTGAGCCGAAGTGCCTGTTTCCATGCTGTACCTCTAAACTAAACTAAGCACTGTATGTAATCATTACCATCTCATTCCAGGTTATTTAAAGCCAAGTTCTGCTGTCTTCACCATCACACCGTCAAAGAGGGATCTGTAACAATGAACCATAAATTTACCCCTGCATTGTCTGTGCTCCATTTCAACTTGATTGAGAGTATTAGTTTGTATTCTAATCAATAGAGACATCAATGTTACCAACATGAATTACAGTAGTCAATTGGGATTACTAGTTTCAGTTTTATTTAAATTACAGTAGTACTACATATATTCACTTAATACAGAGAATACAGAGAATTATCCAGTTTCCTGGATTCTGTACATCTATTTAAGTTGCCATCTAACACTACATCGCTCAAATTGGTAGGAAATCATCCTTGCAGATGCTAGAAAATATACGGGTTTTGAAGGCTGTGAAGGAAATTTAATACTCGAAAGGTCAATAATTCCTTCTTTTTCACAGTTATTAAGATTAGAGGTTGATATAAAGTAGTAATTTTCTGCTCATCAAGGTGAAGGATGACATGGCAAGGAAACAGGAGGTCAGTGTCGTTTTTACATGAAGTGGCAGCACTTACTGTAAAGGTTTATGATTTCACGATACCGCTACACCAGAGGAAGCTAAAGTAAATGTGTGCAGTGTACAGTCTTATTTAAACCTACACTGAATAATCAATTTTACTTCGGAGTCACGTGAGTGGCTATGTGAAGAACCCCGTCCAGCCGCAAGTGCGTCATTACGTCAGGCGCATTGGTGCAGGCGACTGGTTGGAGCAGTGGAGCTCCTCCAGCGGCAAGTTTAAACTTCAGGTAAGTTGGATCTCTTACCTGTTTTAGGTCTCTTACCTGTTTTAGGCCTCAGTTTGCAGAGGTTTTTGCCGGAGGATTCGCGACGGCCGACGAGGGAACCAGCTAAGGGCTGTGGGGAAACCTTAGTCCGACCGCGGAAGCGGGGAGCTGGCGAATGTCGGGTTTCGCGATCGGAATCGGGGATGCCAAGTTATGGCAATACTGGCCTATGGGAGAGGCCACGCCAGCAGCACCTTTGCTCAGGGCTGCTTCATGGGCGCCAGCAGCACCTTGCTCAGGGCTGCTTCATGGGGATGCCGAGGGTATGGCAGTACCGGCCTATGAGAGAGGCCGCACCAGCAGCACGTTAGGCTAACACCGAGTCCATGGCAAAGTCGGCATATTGCTGAAACCGCGGCAGCAGCGCCTTGTAGCAGGGCTGCTTAATGTCTCCCTCATGTAAGAGGAGAGCATGTGGGGTCCGTGTAATCTAATGCCGAGTCTGAGGGTATAGCCGTGGAGCATGCCCAAGGGACGAAGGGCACATGCCAGAGGTACTATGCCTGGCAGCAAGGTTGCCATCCCAACACATATACACTGCTCTCAGGGGGACATTAGATCCAGCCGCCGAATCTTCTATTCAGGTAAGAACTTTTCATAGGCGAAACCTGGAGGACGAAGCACAAGCTATTGGAACGAGTAAGGCTTCATAGTTTCAGCAACAACGCACCCCACGTCTTCATCGGCAGTGAGCGGTTCACTGAAGGTGGTGGCAGCATGAAAGCGGGCCAGAGGTTCCACGCACTCTACCTGTGCTACTCTACAACTAAGGGACCACTTACAAATTGGTAAGATGTACACTTGGTTGTACAATACAAATGATTGAGACATTATCATCTACTTCGAGGGATCTAACCATGTAAAACTGGACAATACTAGCATTCCAAGCAGGTTGGAATTGGGCAGGCTCAGTATAATGGTCAGGATTGTCTTGCAAGACTGGCTCAGAAACTGGGCCAGAGTTGCTGTTCACTGCAGACACAAAATGATGGCAGGCGTGGCCTGTTGATTATGAAAGATGGCTGATTAACAACTGATTTTATAGTGTATTCCCATTTACAGTGATCATGGGGGATATTTGAGGAGGCATTGCTATGATAAGGCAATATAACAGAATGATGACAAGAAAGCATTCAAAGAGGACTACTCAGAGTTCAAAAACACTGGTTATGTATTGTCTCAATGATATTATGTATTTTGCTAACATCCACTGTTTAAATCTCACACTATATTTGAGAAATTGGGCTCCTCTATCCAGTTATGATTAAGTTGTTATCAATTAGATTTGTTAGACATCGGGATTTACCTTTAGCTATTCAATTGGCCATTGACACCGGCCTGGGCAACAGATTGCAGTCAATAGGCTCCTGTAACAGCCTTGTTGTTATAAAGCAGCCTTCTATTTCATTAAGACTATATTATAGATTATAGACTATATTATAGACTATAGGCAATATTATAGATGTGCTTCAGCTGCGCAAGTGGAAGAACTGTCATCCTGCTAAATGGTAAACTGTAAGGTGCCATATAGGTCATTGTTGACACAACTTTGTTATTACCAGCTGATGCTACCAAAGTCACAATAATGGAAAAACAGTATTCATTATTGCTCCAGTAGCTTGTTTGGTAAATATTTCATTATTGCAAAATGATGCTAATGGCCCTAAAATGGGAAAATGTGAATATCATCTCGTGTTTGGAAGTGGAGCAGATTTGCATGACTTACCAATTCTTCACTTATTGGTATCAATTATCTATAGACCCTACGGGCATTGTATGGGTTAAAGAGTGATTGTGCGAATATGCATATCTGCATGCTCAACTTCATGTTGATACATTATGATGCTGGCATATGTTAGTCACGTGTTTGCAATCAATTAAAGACTCCTGTAATGGTTATGTAATCTCGTTTGCCACAGGAGAATCATCAAGTATAGGTCAATGGCAACACAGAATTGGTGTTGAATCACACCGTATTATGAAACTCTGGTTCAATGGAACACCAAATATAGATATGTTTGTTTTCATGCTCATTCACAGGTTGCAAAATATGTGGCATAACAGTGGTGAAAGATACATTCTCGCTTCAAGGAGAAGGAAGATCTTTTATGTCTTCCTCCATTTTGCTTCATCAATCGGGGCTTCAAATAAAGTAATTAAGAGCCTGTTTTAGGTTCCTATTGTGTGATTGACTTATGCACCTTTTTACCTGATTTGTTGGGAATTATATGGTTATTTCAAACGTAACTTTGCTGGTTCAGCCTGAGGCTTGGGAAATCAGCCGTTGCATGATAAAATCAAATTCTGTTCTGCAGATTCAATAAAACTGCCCTATGGCTTGGGTTGTTACATCTATCCTTCTATGTGTTCAGAATGCTTGGATAGCACCAAAAAGCAGGACTTTTCTTTTCCAGGAGATGAAAAGGGTTTGTTTAATGCTCATGTTACGTTGAAACAGTAAGGATTATGGACGTTTGGAGTTCATGTTAAATGATCTTTTATCAATGCTTGAGTTGTACAGCCATTAACTGTGCCAACATGCCTTCTCATTGAATTGGCTGTAGCAAACTAGACCTGCTCTGTCGGGTTCACCCCGGATATCAAGTTTATAAGGATATCTTTAACACAAGGTCTCCCAGGACCAGTACAATGCCGTATGGGATGTTGACATTTGTGAACACTATTTCACCAAGGGGCTCCAGCTACATCCTTAACATTGGCCAGAGCTCATAAGGTAGATATCCTTCTGGCGCTTGTTTAGCGCAGCAGGTTCAGTTGCTACATAATTGTGATGGTACAGGATGATTACATCTGAAAATAATAATATATAATATTTATGTTTATAAATACTTGAGCAGAGCAGAAGGGGTGTCAGGTCTCAAAATAGTTACAGGCATTCCAGGAGACCTTTCGTAACGTAAGCACACATATATACAACAATACATCAAGGTCACCAAGAGCCTTTGAGGCTCTGAACTAGCAATATTTGTTAGGCACAAAAAACTTAGAACGTATCTGTTCAGGCCACTCCAGATGATAAAACAGAATTTGGTTTATGTAGGAGTAGATACTGATTCCAGATCTCATTCTTCCAGGGCTGCTACAACATCAGCAGTAAGGGTATTTACATTCTGCTGGACCACATCCTTACGGCTGCAGCAAGGTCCAACGAACGAATCTCCAAACATTTATAATAACCCATTGCTAGACATGGGGTATTTGTCAACTCTATTTTATGTTCTAGTTATACTTTCCATCCGGGTGAGAGATGTGAATATTATTACTTCATTTAAACAGCATCAGCATGTTTTAAATCTATGTCATGACTGTATGCATTATGAATGTTTTTCCCTCATTTGTCAATGAAGCAGTTGTGGTTGCGTAGACTCGTTTCTCACGGCATGCAATCACAGAGCTTTGAAGTCTTCACATAGTCACTCACGTGACTCCGAAGTTTTATGAGGAGTTACGATGAGGGATTACGTGAAGAACCCAGTCCAGCCGCACGTGCGTCAATATTCAAAGCAGTGGTGTGAAATCATAGGTAATAGTGACTGAAGTATAATAGTAAGATAACAGAAGACTAGAACTACCAGATTACTTTTATGAGGGTTGGGAGCGAAGGGCACGTAGTCCCTCATCATAACTCCTCATAAAATAAAGATCAAACTTCAAACTGGTAAGTTCTCATTTAATCTTACTATTTTCCTTACAAAGTTGACATCCATTTATTTCTGTAACATTAGTCATTTGGTCCCCAAAGACAGCCTATCTACTGCACCACACTTCATGCATTTGCCATCTACAAGCGTAATTATACCTGGCCCACCTCACATTTTCCATCTTCATTCTACTTTAGCTCATGGAAAACACAACAGCTCATTTCTTAGCCCGCATCCATTATCTTTTTGCTGGCAAACCAATAATAGTTTCTGATCCATCACTGATGCAAACATAATATTTTCATCCACAAGTTAAACCTTTTGATGGCTCTGCCATCACGCTGCAATCCTCCCAACCTATATCCCTGTGACCTTTATCTCCACTATGCATTACAACAACAGAATGAAACAGTTTTTCTCTCTCATTATTCTGAGAGAGATCTACCTCCCCCTCTCCACCCGCTCACCTGTATCCACCTATCACTTGCCAGGCTTTGGCTTTCCCCCATCTCTCTTTCCCAGCTTTCTCTATCCTACAATCAGTCTCTGCTCTGCCATAAGGTTTAGGCCTGTCCGCTGTAAAAGACATTCTTAAATCCTCAATCCTTTAAAACTCTGCTTGAAACAACGTATCTATTTACTTTTTCTTGTTATTCTTATGGGATGATCAAAGTTCATTTTCCTCCTTATTGAGGGTGCAACGCAGCTAGGACAAGGGTAGGGACCTGTAATGCTTGCTTCCTGCAGTTGTAAGTACAGGAAACTCCACATCTGTAATCAGCAGCATTTATCAACATGGACGGCTTCCATTCATGGAACTATTCATTTGTTTGTGATAAGCAGTGAGCTTTAACTTCCGAAGTTATGGTCAACAATGGTCCAGCCCCATTCGCAGCCGATCACCTTGTGTGGATCCCAAGGTGGGAAATAGCCAAATAATGTGGACTTCAGCAATGTAAATGCAATTGCAAGGGAATTGGAACAAGCTCTGCCTATATCACCACGCAATGAAAGATTCCTGAAGGGTAGCTTTAGTACACAAAGTGGATTAAGCAATCGAGTTGGCACCACAATGTCAGATCACTATATATAAAGACAGGGGCAATGATAAGAGAGGATTAGAGGGAAATGGATCAAAATAGGGCCTAGCGTAGATGGACATCTTGGCCAGCATGGACCAGTTGGGCCGAAGGGTCTGTTTCTGTGCTGTATGACTCTATGACAAGAAGAATTCAACATCTTCACATATGGTAGGCTGGCTGGCTGTCAAGCAGCCCAGTGCATTTAGAATAGTTATGCGGATGGACAGCAGTCTTTTCATGCATGATCAATGTCTACATATAGTGGCTTGCAAAAGTTTTCATACCCCTTCAACTTGTCCACATTTTGTCACATTACAACCGCAAATGTAAATGTATTTTATTGAGATTTTATGTGGCAGACCAACACAAAGTGGCGCATAATTGTGAAGTGGAAGGAAAATGATACATGGTTTCCAAATTTTATTACAAATAAAAAACTGAAAAGTGTGGCGTCCAAAAGTATTCAGCCCCCCTGAGTCAATACTTTGTAGATCCAACTTTTGCTGCAATTACAGCTGCAAGTCTTTTCGGGTATGTCTCTACCAGCTTTGCACATCTAGAGACTGACATTTTTGCCCATTCTTCTTTGCAAAATAGCTCAAGCTCAGTCAGATTGGATGGAGAGCGTCTGTGAACAGTAATTTTCAGGTCTTTCCAGAGATTCTCAATTGGATATAGGTCTGGGCTTTGACTGGGCAATTCAAACACATGAATATGCTTTGATCTAAACCATTCCATTGTAGCTCTGGCTGTATGTTTAGGGTCGTTGTCCTGCTGGAAGGTGAACCTCCGCCTCAGTCTCAAGTCTTTTGCAGATTCTAACAGGTTTTCTTCCAAGATTGCCCTGTATTTGGCTCCATCCATCTTCCCATCAACTCTGACCAGCTTCCCTGTCCCTGCTGAAGAAAAGCATCCCCACAACATGATGCTGCCACCACCATGTTTCACAGTGGGGATGGTGTGTTCAGGGTGATGTGCAGTGTTAGTTTTCTGCCACACATAGCGTTTTGCATTTAGGCCAAATACTTCAATTTTGGTCTCATCAGACCAGAGCACCTTCCTCCACATGTTTGCTGTGTCCCCCACATGACTTGTGGCAAACTGCAAACGGGACTTCTTATGGCTTTGTTTCAACAATGGCTTTCTTCTTGCCACTCTTCCATAAAGGCCCGATTTGTGGAGTGCACGACTAATAGTTGTCCTGTGGACAGATTCGCCCACCTGAGCTGTGGATCTCTGCAGCTCCTCCAGAGTTACCATGGGATTCTTGGCTGCTTCTCTGATCAATGCTCTCCTTGCCCGGCCTGTCAGTTTAGGTGGGCGGCCATGTCTTGGTAGGTTTGCAGTTGTGCCATACTCTTTCCATTTTCGGATGATGGATTGAACAGTGCTCCGTGAGATGTTCAAAGCTTGGGATATTTTTTTATAACCTAACCCTGCTTTAAACTTCTCCACAACTTTATCCCTGACCTGTCTGGTGTGTTCCTTGGGCTTCATGATGCTGTTTGTTCACTAATGTTCTCTAACAAACATCTGAGGCCTTCACAGAACAGCTGTATTTATACTGAGATTAGATTACACACAAGTGGTCTCTATTTACTAATTAGGTGACTTCTGAAGGCAATTGGTTGCACTGGATTTTATTTAGGGGTATCAGAGTAAAGGGGGCTGAATACTTTTGCACGCCACACTTTTCAGTTTTTTATTTGTAAAAAAATTTGAAAACCATGTATTATTTTCCTTCCACTTCATAATTATGCACCACTTTGTGTTGGTCTATCACATAAAATCCCAATAAAATACATTTACGTTTGTGGTTGTAACGTGACAAAATGTGGAAAAGTTCAGGGAAAAGTTCAGGGTATAAAAACGTTTGCAAGCCACTGTATGTGTCCCTTACAGAAGAACTGAAATTGAGTTTCTCTCTTTGTGAAACTACATTCTGACATGATGTATCTCCTGCCTTGATCCTGTGTCCTATTATTGAATGGGCCCCCTATGATTATTCTATCATAAATATCCACAGAGCCAACCTCTGGATTGGTAACTACAAGTGCAGGTCAACAAATACTTCCTGCTCTGCTATTCCTTTCTGCTACCTGACACTTATTTTGAGTTGTGAAATTGAGTGTCAAGAGGGGACAGCAATGGACTGGCTGACAAGAGATAGCAACAATAATATGACACTCACATTATATGCAAACAAGTCTTAAGTGATAGGAAAAGAAGGAGAGTTTTCAAACCCCTTATGACTCTAGCTTCCAACAGACCCTGACATGACCCTTCCCTTTAATATCTTTGGAATCCATGCCAAAGATGGATACATTTGTTTTGGAATCAGTGTGGCTCAAATAGACAAATGGGATGAGTGGATGTTTCTCCAGGAAGGTTATCCCTAATTACCTAAAAGGTCACCTGAAGATTCCACGAGGGATTGAGAAGGAGGATTCTGAGAGGCTGTATCCTTAGGCTTTGGAATCCATAGACAGGGAACATCGAGCGAAAATCAGAGTTCATTTCTATGTTGACAATATTATAAATTCTGAAATTCTCTACCCAATGGGTAGATACTCTGTCACTAATTGTATCCAAGGCTTAATTCAATGGATTTTTGGATCATAGGTTTTAGGGACCCTGTAGAAATGTAGACTTCAGCAGATGAGGGGAATTGCTGATATATTTTAAATTCAAGTTCAAATTTATTAATCACATGCACCTTAAGGTGCAGTGAAATGTAATTTACCATGCAGCATTACAATAAAAACATGACGCAATACACAACATAATTCAACACAGACATCCACCACGGCATTCTTCACTGTGGTGGAAGGCAATACAGTTCAAACAGTCCTCCTTCTCCTCCCTTGTTCACCCATCGGGGTTCTGACCCTGGGCCTGGAGCTTCCAAATTGGCCACCTCCTTACTGGAGACCGCGGCTTCGAGATGTTATAGGCCGCAGGCCGGGGGTCGGAGCTGTTCTCCGGCAACCCCCGCAAGGGATCGCCCACTCCACAATGGAAGGTCCGCTCCACACCTGCCGCCGGAAGCTACACAGACCAAGATGTTGTTGGCCACAGGCCAGCAGTTGGAATGCTTCTCCAGGCAAGGGGGTCCGTGATGTTAAAGTCCCCGCTGTGCCTCCACTGAAGCTCTGGGCCTGACTCCGGGGAAGGCTGCAACAAACCAGCTGTAAGGCCGCAAGGAGGGGGGCAAAAAAGTGACAAGTAAAAAAGTTGCATCTCTGCCAAGGTAGGTGCCTGAAAAGGAACAGTTTCCCCCTATTCCTCCCCCCCCCCCGCCCACCACCCACCACACAAGACATACAGAGAAACATTAAAACATACTTTTGGACATACTAAAAAAAACAAAAAAGTCGCAACAACGAACCCATTGCACGTGAGGCAGCTGACGCCACCAGACTGAAGAAGGGTCTTGACCCGAAACATCACCCATTCCTTCTATCCAGAGATGCTGCCTGTCCTGCTGAGTTACTCCAGCATTTTGTGTCTAACTTCTGTTTCTATATACTGTGGATAGAAGTATTGGCCCAAAATTTACAAAATCTAACAGTAGGAGTACCAGGAGTACTGGCTGCAAATTATTTATAACGTTGGCATCTGATACTTGCTGTATTTGAATACATTAACACTAATAAATGTATCGAATGTATCGGACAATTGCAGTCAGAGGTGACACATTTTACATTGGATGTAAGCATGGAAGAAAAATCAATTAATTGAATATAACCTAAATCTTAGGTCGGAGAACAAATTTTCCATACCATGTATCAGTGTAGTCTCCAATATCAGACATGGAAGATTTTGACAGATTCCTACCATTATCCAATAGGACTATCAGAACCAGGAAATATGCACTTCATTTTTATTTTTCTCAGGATGCTTAGTTTAGTTTAGTTTAGATTATTGTCAAATGTACTGAGCTTTTGTTGTGTGCTAACCTGCCAGTGGAAAGAAAATACATGATTTCAATTGAGCCATCCACAGTGTACAGATACATGATAAAGGGAGTGCAAGATAATGTCCAATAAAGTCTGATTAAACATAGTCCAAGAGTTTCTAATGAGATATATAGCAGTGCAGGACCGGTCTTTAGTTGTAGGAGGTGGTCTAGTCATCAAACAATTACAAACTACTTTCGGTTGATGGTTGTGTGCCTTCTCCTAGAATCACACAACAATCCTTACAGGGATGGTGATGCCATAGTGATGTTGCTGGGGAATTCCAACAGATTATCTCCATGATCATAACCTCACATGGTTATTTGTCTCTATTTTATTATTGTACTTCTCTCAGTTATCTGATGTTTACGTACTTCTATGTTTTCAGGACGTTTGCTTATTTTCTATTTGGTTAATTATAATAGCAGTATCTCCACAGTGCAGTGCTTTGCTGCAATCAGCACAGATGTGACATTGTGACACAGCGCTCAATGCCACTATTCCACCACTCATGTTACCCAGGATCAATCCTGATCTCTTGTTGCCGCATCTGTGTGCACATTCTCCCTGTGACTGCGTGGATTTCCTCCAGTTTCCCCCCACATTCTGCAGAGGAGCCAATAGGTTCATTGATTGCTGTAAATTAGCAATGGCAAGTAAAGTCAGAGGGAGGGCACCAGTGAAAGTGAGTTGCAGAGCTTTAGAGAAATATTAGACTAAGTGGGACCCGTTGGGTCCCAGCTTCCCATGGGAGGGCTGGTCCCCCAACTCAATATTTCACCTCTCCACCAATTCCAATATTGGTGGCCAATGGGGGGGGGGGGGGGGGGGGGGGGATTCTGGAGCACTAGCATGGGTGTTGTGGGTCAAGTCAACTCAAGCACAGTGAGTGCAGGACCAACAATCCATTTCAATCCATTTCAAGTCAAGTCAATCCATTTCAAGTCAAGTCAAGACGAGTCATGTCAATCCATTTCAAGTCAAGTCAATTCAATCAATTTTAAGTCATCTAGTCAAGTCAATCCATTTCAAGTCAAGTCAATCCATTTAAATAAATCCGTTTCAAGTCGTCAAGTCAATCCATTTCAAGTCAAGTCAAGACGAGTCATGTCAATCCATTTCAAGTCAAGTCAATTCAATCAATTTTAAGTCATCTAGTCAAGTCAATCCATTTCAAGTCAAGTCAATCCATTTAAATAAATCCATTTCAAGTCGTCAAGTCAATCCATTTCAAGTCAAGTCAAACCATTTCACGTTAAGTCAAGTCAAGCCAAGTCAAGTCAATCCATTTCAAGTCAAATCAATCTATTTCAAGTGAAGTCAATCCATTTCAAGTCAATACATTCCAAGTTAGGTCAAGTCAATCCATTTCACGTCATTAA
This sequence comes from Raja brachyura, assembly GCA_963514005.1. Next base: position 183,132,638 of record OY740781.1, read on the forward strand.
TTCATTTCAAGCACAGGGCAGGCCAAACAACTCATGGCATTGTCATTTCTTTTTCAATTTTGCATTACAGTTTCAAGCACGGGCAGGGCAGGGCAGGCCAAACAACTCATTGCATTGACATTTCATTTTCAATTTTGCATTGTAGATTCAAGCACGGGCGGGGCAGGCCAAACAACTCATGGCATTGTCATTTAATTCCCAAATTTGCATTGCAGTTTGAAGCACGGGCAGGGCAGGCCAAACAACTCATGGCATTGTCATTTCATTTCCAATTTTGCATTACAGTTTCAAGCACTGGCAGGGCAGGCCAAACAACTCATGGCATATTTCCAATTTTGCATTGCAGTTTCAAGCACAGGCAGGACAGGCCAAACAACTCATGGCATTGTCATTTCATTTCCAATTTTGCATTGCAGTTTCAAACACAAGCAGGGCTGGTGAAACAACTCATTGCATTGTCATTAAGGGCTTACAAATCCTTTATTGCAAGTACATTGCAGACTCACAGTTCAGTTGATTCACAGCTTAGAATTGCAGTCATGGTCTCTCCCTTACGATCTTCCAGAGTGACTGACTCATGTCCAGGCATCCGGGGTTTTATTGTCCTGCCCCCGGGTGGGGCGTTACCTTCATTGTGGTGATTGACAGGTGAGAGGACCAATCAGCTTATCTCAAGATTTTTTAAACACTCATAACTTTTTTATTTTTCATCGATCGGTAAAATCCTCGGTGCTGCGTCAGCGGAGGAGGACTATGAGTAAGATGGCCAAAAAACACAGTGATATAGGGTAGCGATTTTTCTAAAATCAATATACAGCACAGACAGGAAGTCGTCAAAATTAGACTTTTAGTTATATAGGTAGCAATAGGCAATGGGACCAATGGATAGACACAAAGTGCCAGCATAATGCAACGGTTCAGGCAGCATCTCTGGCAAAAATGTATTGGTGACATTTTGGGTTGAATCCTTCTTTAGACTCTGAGTCTGAGTCAGACTCTGACTCTGAAGAAGCGATCCAACCCTAAATTGGAGTTTAGAGACGGTTCCAACCCAAAATGTCACACATTCTTTTTCTCCAGAGATGCTGCCTGATCTGCTGTGTTACACCAGCACTTTGGTCTATCTTTGGTATAAACCAGCATCTGTGGTTCCTGCCTACACAACGAGACCAATGGAATTGCTCTCCTGGGAACTGATGGCCTGAATAGTCCCCTTCTGTGTCATTACAACAAACATTAAGACATGGAGACTAGTTCTGGAGAACAACTATTGTATCAGATTTCAGCTTCACCTCTACAATTAGTTCTTCTTAGATGTTGATTACTGCAATTATGATAGAATGCACATTGGGGATTTTGAAACTAGAAACTGTGCTGTGAATTTACATAAAGATGATGCCAGAAATTGAATTTGGAGGGGTTTGTTTCCACCCAGCTAATGGCATTTACTGATTTACTTAGAGAAACTGACAGAACATTAGAGTTAACGTATATGTGGTTTGGGCACCAGCCTGCAGATTGCATCACCATTGAACTCAATTCAAAGTTCAACCAGGGACTGAGAACCTGGACTGATGAAGGAAACTTGATCAACGATTCTACATTCAGGCTGGAAAGGTGCATCAAGCACTTTTCTCTTAATTATAAAATAAATAGGTGTGAAACTCAATAGCTTATTAATAACCCATGGCTAACTAATTTAAAAGCATCTCAAAATGCTTCCTTTTTTAAATTTGACAATTTGTTAGCTTTAATATTTTAAAGAATTTTAAAAAAACTTTTGCTTTTGACATTTTTTAAGAATTTGCTATTTAGGAGTATTTTGCTATGATTTTTTTAAAATCCAGTGTTTTTGGCATACTAAAGGCACAGAAAATGCAGAAAATCTTTAAAACATTAAAATACATTGCTGTTTCCAGGAAAGGCTGGGTTCATGACTTACTCTCTCATCAATTCTTTTTTCTGATGGTGATGATTTTAGGAGGTTGGTCTGATGTTAGTTTTGGCTGTTTAGTTTCATGCTCCTTTTACATGCACTGTTGAGGAGCAACATGCAAGGCCTCGCAATGGGAAAGCACCTCCACGTTTACTCTGAGTTCACGCTGGGAGGATTGCTGAAGAGAGATGTGCAATTTTTACTGAGGTCAGCAGCGAGGACTGTTGGCACATTGCCGACTGCAGAATCCTGGCTATGATGTTTATTTCTTGGAATGTAGCCTGCATTTTATTACTCATGTCTAGTCACCCTGGAGACGTTAGGAGTCAACCACAGAGTAAGGGGCTGAAGTCAAATGTAGGTCATGTCAGGTAAAGGTTCCAGGTTCCCTTTGCTGAATATTGCCAGTTTTAATAATACAACAATAACTTCCCTGATCATTTTCCTGCATCGGTCCACACTCTGTCAGATTAAGTGAATAACATTTCACACCACGCAATGGTGAACTACTAGTCCAGGTCAATAATTGCCGATGAGCAAATTCTACCAAGGGAAAAAAATGTGTCCCGACAGAATTTTGTAGCTACACCTCGGAAGATATTATTGTAATGAGTAGGCATATTGCCACAAAATCTGTAAATAATCTGATATACTCGATGAAGATTTCCTTGGTGCTTTGTGTAAAGAAGTCAAACAGCCAGTGGTAATAAACACCATATCATTCCACCGCTCAAATAAAGGGTGAAGACTATGAAGAATGACTGAATGTTTTGATTATCTGTGCTGCACATAGTTGATGTCAATTTTCCTTTTACACATTTCAGTAGCAGCATGAGGAAAAATTTACAACCTTGCACATGCTGCGACAATTTTATGGCTCTAACATTACAGCACGTCATGAGGTACAGTATGTTTTCCTTTTTGCTTCTGGGAGCATTAGCATCCCTATTTCCAGGACTTATTAATGCAAACTCTCTTCCACATGAAATTCCCAGTCTGATCCGTTGAGAGTAGTCTGTCATCACTTTTTGCCGAAAATTTGGGTCTGTCCGATACCCAGTTTTACAGTCATTTCTTGTGTATAAAGTAAGCACCAACAGTAAACCGGATAAAGTTTTCTTGCTCAGGCACTTACGACCAAAATATGTTTAACATGTGGATTCAGGACTTGAATGAAGAATATCTATATTTGTGTCAATATGGTTCAATGTGATTAGGCCTAAACCTGTTTAATAGGAAAACAAGTAATAAACCAAATAATAGTTATCTCCCATCCATTATGGGACTTATTATCTATTATCTCCCATCTTATTGGTAGTTTTCTGTCCTCTGCTTGAATTCATGTGCAATAGTGCCATCTGTTGGACCTTTATTGTGAAATGGCCATTGCATACAGGAAGTAGGAAGTAAGAAGCAGGAAGTAATCTCCTGTCTTTTTTTTATCTGCCATGCTTTAACATCAGAAGCAATCCTTTCCATTCCTAGCTTGTTATGCTTAAGAAAGCAATGGCTGTAAGTTCATTTTGTTTACTTTATGCTTAGAATCCTATATTGGAGAGTATTTATGATGGATGATGTTTAACTCCATAGCATTTATGAATGTTCAGTTTGCTAGTATGCAGCCATGTTGTAACACAGCTAACATACAGTGAGTAGGACTTGCAGTGGCATTAGCTGGATTTAAGTATATTGTTTATTGTATATTTGCCCTATATGTTTCACTGTATCAGAAGATTTGTTTATTTCCATCTAAATGTATATTTCTGTAAATGAGAGTAATTTGTGTATCTTCCCTTTCCTTTATAGGTTTCACTCCTTTTTCAATGACAAGAATGTGACAGCACTAGAAAGTCATTAAACTTGAGAGCTGAGATGCTAAATTCCTGAATCGCGTTTCGTTATTGAATCGAGTTTGGCTGGCTGTCAATCTACATTCTACTGTTCACAAACATGTAGGGAGGACAGTACAGGTAGTTATCAATACGATGGGAGTTATTGATCTCCTACCTTATTGAATGAAGATCTTTTATTGATGACTGGCAAAAAGATCAGAAGATAGAAAGATTATCTTTACTTTAGACTTTAGACTTTAGAGATATAGCCCTTTGGCCCACCGTGACTGCATTGACCAGTGACCACTCCATACATTAGCACTGTCCAACACACTGGGAACAATTTACAATTTTTACCAAAGCCTATTAACCTACATACCTATACGTCTTTGGCGTGTGGGAGAAAACCAGAGCACTTGGAGAAAACCTATGCAGTCACAGGCTCCGTACAGACATAACCCATAATCAGGATTGAACCCGGCTTTCTGCAGCTGTAAGGCACCAACTCTTCCGCTGCACCACTGTGCAAAGGTCCTTGTACAAAGGATATCATTTTAATATTTCCAGAATTCTTGATACCAGAGTGTTATGCATGCTATACCTGTGGACCAAAAGAAGAAGTAGATACATTTTAGAGTGATTTCGAAATTGAGGACGATAGGGAAATTGCACAATAGAGGAGATGAGCTTGGAGCAGTTGAGCCATGATGTAGAGTATTGGGTATAGTTTGATTTCCTTACTGGAAAAAGGACGTACTTCCACAGCTATAAAGATTCATTTGACTGTTTTCCTGATTGTGAGTTTGCTGAATGAGAGGAAATAGGACTAGGCCTACAGACTCTAGCAGTTAGAAGAATGAGATGGGATCTTAGATTTTGTCTGCATGCCGTTGATATTATTCCAATAAATTGACCAACCATACATCTGACATTTGACCAAGGGAATTAAATGTGACATCTCCCAAGTTTGCATATGACACAAATCTGTGGGGCAGTGTGAGCTACGATGAGGATGCTATGGATAGGGTGACTTGGATAGGTTGGGCGAGTGGGCAGATTCATGCCAGATGTTTATAATGTGGACAAATGTGACGTTATCCACTTTGGTGTCAGATTAGGAAAAGGGGAGGTGCAACAAAACCTGGGCGTGCTTGTACATCAGTCACTGAAAGTAATCATGCAGGTACAGCAGGCAGTGAAGAAAGCTTATGGCATGTTGACCTTCATTGCGGGAGGATTTGAGTTTAGGAGCAAGGAAGTCCTACTGCAGTTGTACAGAGCCCCTGGTTAGACCGCACCTGGAGTATTGTGTGAAATTTTGGTCTCCTAATTTGAGGAAGGACATTATGCTATTGATGGAGTGCAGCGTAAGTTCTCCATTCGTATGATGAAAGAATGGTTTGACTGGGCTTGTGTTACCTGGGATTTAGAAGGATGAGAAAGGATCTTATAGAAACATATAAAATTCTTAATGTATTAGACAGGCTAGATGCAGGAAAATTGTTCTCGATATTTGGGGAGTCCAGAACCAAGGGTTACAGTTTAAGAATAAGGGGATGAGATGAGGAAAAACTTCTTCACCCAGAGAGTTGTGAATCTGTGGAATTCTCTACCACAGAAGGCAGTGGAGGCCAATTCCCTCGACAGTTTCAAGAGAGAGTTAAATTTAGCTCTTCCGGCTAAAGGAATGAGGGGATATGGTGAAAAGCAGGAACGGGGGAACTGATTTTAAAAGATCAGCCATTATCAGATTGAATGGCTCGAAGGGCTGAATGGCCTACTCTTGCACCAGTTTTTTTGTATGTTTCTTTGTTTCTATGTACTGGCAGTGTACTTACTGGAGAGAGTAGTTTAAATGTGGCACTTGATGAGTCACTCATATGACTGGCCATGCAATAATAGCAACTTTGGAAAGGGCAGCTCTGGGAGATCAGGTGAGTCATGTGTAATATTGGCTCCGTTTTCTCTCTTCATTAGTACAGCCACACCTGCTGAGATATCCCACAGCCCTGATATTAGTGCGAATAACACAAAGAAGCAAAATTATCCTCCAGCTACCTCCATGAACCAATTTTACCTGGCCTCACACCACTACATATATTCCATTTGTTCTGTCCATAAAAAAACCCACTCACCTGCATGTTGCAAGGCTCCAAACACTAGAAGGGTCTCAAATAGATCAATATCTGATCCGTAAATTTGTCAGGGTCAGAAAGGTTCTCATCAGGCCACATTTCACTCTTATGAACCTATTGATCACTCAATTCAAGAGCCAGGCAGTCAGAACCAAACGCTTATCTACCATTCACATTTTTTTTGTCTGGCATAATGGTTCAAACATGGAGAACACAGAAGACTGGCATAACATGAAAGCCCCCCACCTGCATAAATAAGGTCCTTATGGTTGTAGTACATCTTGGAATTCAAATGTAGCCATTCAATAGACTGTAAGTATGATCAAAGGCACATCGCACCATTCAGAAGACCACAGTCCTTTTAAAGCTGTAAGCCTGTTATTCTCTCACCAAAGAAGTAGATGGATTTTGATCTGCCAGAATACAGAGTATCCATTTCTTTCTCATCTCTAATGCAATGATGTGCCATTAACTGTGAGATTGCTGCAAGTGTCTCCTGCTCCTGTCAGGAAGGAACTAGTAACATAATAAATACTGCTTTCCATGCAAACACTACTCACAATATGTTCTTGGCTTTGCTCTACAGCTGAAATTACATGTAGTTTTAAAAAATAGTGTATGGTGTAGCTCTGTTAAGACCATTTAAATATAGTTCATTGAATCCACAAGATTGCTAAATGCAATAAACAATAACATTGCAATAAACACATTGTGAGTCAACAATAACACGTATTACCGGATAACATATCTGGTTGCATATTAGGGAAGGAACTGATGGTGGGGTATTGGACTCATTTCTGCTGCTGAAATGTTGATTTCCCAGGGAAGTGGAGTACAAGGTATCAGCCGTACTCTTGTGATTCTTTTTAGAATGCAGTCTTCAAATAAGCATGGAACACTAAGTGCTGGAGTAGCTCAGCAGGCCAGGCAGCATCTTGGAAAACATGGATAGGTTATGTACCCTTCTTCAGACCCCACAAGATTCCAGCTTCTGAGGTTCCTTGTGTTTTCAAATAAGCATTGCAGGCTGATTGACTGATAATCCACCCACTTTGCTTATTTCCCATGTACAAAAGCAGTGCAAGCATGAGTACCCTTCCCAATGTGACGCATTTTAACCTGCAATACAAGTATATGCTTGTACCTCAGCCTCCATCTCACAATTAATTTGAATCCCATTATGATCAAGCAATGGGAGCTGTAGGATTCTTCTATATGTAGTCTTCTTTAAAGTCTTTGTCTCATCATTACATAACTTACAATGGGGTGGGAGATTGCAACCTTCACGTGGTCCACCCTGTTTCGACTAGTGCAATCAACCCGACGTGCACAAACAAATAGATGTAGTGTTTTGTTAAACTGTGCACGCCTTACGCAAGAAGAAGAAGATAACTTACAATCTGAATGACTAAGTATTAGTTAAAGCCACTCAGATTCCAAATGTCCAGTTTCCTCTCTGTGAGGTTAGCAGCTTGCATCTTTAGCAAACTATGATGAAAAAAGGCATTGAAACATAAATGTGTAAGGACAAGTGTCTGTCGACAGATGTCATTGTATGCCCTGCAAAATTTTGCCCATTTTCTTAACTGATGTATAGCATTTTATACATTTTATTAATTAAAGCTATTCAGGACGTTATGAACCTAAGGAAATACAAATGCAAAATAGTGTCTGAAGATCTGCTGAGACAGACCAGAAATCCTGTGAATAACAAGTGGTCTCCTGCTATTTTGTATCCTGGTTGCATTAGGTTTATGATGTCTGGTATTACATTCATCATACTGATTGGCTACATAAGTATGCAGGTGCTTTGTAATTATGAACGTATGCCTTGAGGTTTAAGTGTAAAACTATGACCAAGAGAGTAAAATGACAAACATATGTTCTCCAGCAATGTTGTCCCGCCCTGCACTTCTGACTTTAAGAGAATTCCCGATATGTTAAATGCTGTAAGGGGCGGCACAGTGGTGGAGCTGTTGCCTCACAGCACCAGAGACCCTGGTTCGATATTGACCTTGGGTGCTGTCTGCATGGACTTTGCATGTTCTCCTGTGACCTTGTGGGTCCTCTGGGTGCTTCGATTTCATCCCATATCTCAAAGATGTGCAGGTTTGTAGTTTAATTGGCCTCTGTAAATTGCCCATTGTGCGCAGGGAGTGGATGTGAAATAGGATAACATAGAACTACTGTGAAAAAGTGTTCATTGGTCAGTGTGGACTCAGCGGGCCGAAAAGCTGTTTCCATGCTGTATCTTTCAATCATTCAATCAATAATGTGCAGCAGAAAACATTTAATAACAGTGTTTGGACTGGTTCATTTGTTGGAAATCCTATGCAAACTAAAACCACTGCAATTTAAAAAAGGGTTTAAACACAAATCCAAAAAAATTAAAGGTTTATAGAAACATAGAAACATAGAAAATAGGTGCAGGAGTAGGCCATTCGGCCCTTCGAGCCTGGACCGCCATTCAATGTGATCATGGCTGATCATCCAACTCAGTATCCCGTACCTGCCTTCTCTCCATACCCCCTGATCCCTTTAGCCACAAGTGCCACATCTAACGCCCTCTTAAATATAGCCAATGAACTGGCCTCAACTACCTTCTGTGGCAGAGAATTCCAGAGACTCACCACTCTCTGTGTAAAGAATGTTTTCCTCATTTCGGTCTTAAAGGAATTCCCCCTTATCCTTAGACTGTGACCCCTTGTTCTGGACTCCCCCAACATCGGGAACAATCTTCCAGCATCTAGCTTGTCCAACCCCTTAAGAATTTTGTAGGTTTCTATAAGATCCCCCCTCAATCTTCTAAATTCCATCGAGTACAAACCGAGTCTATCCAATCTTTCCTCATATGAAAGTCCTGACATCCCAGGAATCAGTCTGGTGAATCTTCTCTGTACCCCCTCTATGGCAAGGATGTCTTTCCTCAGATTTGGAGACCAAAACTGTACGCAGTACTCCAGGTGTGGCCTCACCAAAACCCTGTACAACTGCAGTAGAACCTCCCTTATGTTACCAGAAGTCCAAGCCTGTATCAACACATCGGATTTTACTCTTCTTTTGTATAATTGCAATAGAAGTAGTTTTATATGAAGTGTCCTTCAGAAACAGTGCATCCTGAATTGGTTGAACTTTTGCGATACCTCCCACGTCAACCCTTGATCTTACAGCTGTCGTGTAGACAAGGCAGGATTTTACTCCTCAAAACTCTGCATGCTGAACTCCTGTCTGGCAATTCACACACAACCCTTGTAAATATGATAAATACATTTCAGCACACACGTTAACTCTTGATAATTTCACCACCTTTCGCAGCTGTGGTTTAACTGATAAGACCTTACGCTCTGGAATTCCTTGTCTTAAACTTCTCCACTGCATTTTTTTTTAATCCTCCTGAAATCTTAGTTCTTTGACCAGTCATTTATTTGTCTCAAAAAAGACAGAAAGTACCTAAGTAACTCAGCAGGTCAGGTAACATCTCTGGCGAACATGGATAGGTGACATATCACATCGGGATTCTCTCCAGACTAACCTGTTCTGTTTGTGTACGAAGGAACTGCAGATGCTGGCTCAAATCGAAGATTGACATAAAATGCTGGAGTAACTCAGTGGGACAGGCAGCATCTCTGGAGAGAAGGAATGGGTGATGTTTCAGGTTGGTCTGAAAAAGGATCTCAACACGAAAAGTGCCTGACTCACTGAGTTACTCCAACATTTTGTGTCTAACCTGATCTGTTTGTTTAGTTTAGTTTAGTTTAGAAATACAGTGTGGAAATAGCAAGTTTGTCTACCTTGATATTTACTTACATGGTGTAGTATCAAATTTTCATTCATAAAGCTCTGAAGTACCTTGAGAGGTATCACAACGTTAAAGGAAGTAATTATAGTTGTCAGTATTAAGTGCATTAAGGTACAGTAATTTCATGCTTTTTAAAAATTTGAGCTGAAGTGTTCTAAAATAACTAAACTAATCGCTGTTTTAAAAAATGGTGCCTTTCCTGTGATTACTAAATAAAATAAAACATTCTATCCGGTCAGCCATTAAGTGACAGGCTCTCCTTCATCAGGGTAGCTAATGTTATCACACTTTTTAAGAAAGGCGGGAGCAAGAAAACAGGGAATTATAGACCAGTTAACCTGACATCGATGGTGGGGAAGATGCTGGAGTCAATTATAAAAGATGAGATAGCCGCACATTTGGATAGCAGTAACAGGATTGGTCCGAGTCAGCATGGATTTATGAAGGGGAAAACATGCTTGACTAATCTTCTGGAATTTTTTGAAGATGTAACTAGGAAAATGGACAAGGGAGAGCCAGTGGATGTAGTGTACCTGTAGTGTTTCAGAAAGCATTTGATAAGGTCCCACATAGGAGATTAGTGGGCACAATTAGGGCACATGGTATTGGGGGTAGAGTGCTGACATGGATAGAGAAGTGGTTGGCAGACAGGAAACAAAGAGTAAGGATTAACGGGTCCATTTCAGAATAGCAGGCAGTGACTAGTGGGGTACCACAAGGTTCGGTGCTGGGACTGCAGCTATTTACAATATACATCAATGATTTGGATGAAGGGATTCAAAGTAACATTAGCAAATTTGCAGATGACACAAAGCTGGGTGGCAGTGTGAACTATGAGGAGGATGTTATGAGAATGCAGGGCGACTTGGACAGATTGGGGGAGTGGGCAGATGCATGGCAGATGAAGTTTAATGTGGATAAATGTGAGGTTATCCACTTTGGTAGCAAAAACAGGAAGGCAGATTACTATCTAAATTGCGTCAAATTGTGAAAAGGGGAAGTAGAACGGGATCTGGGGGTCCTTGTACATCAGTCTATGAAAGTAAGCATGCAGGTACAGCAGGCAGTGAAGAAAGCGAATGGCATGTTGGCCTTTATAACAAGAGGAATCGAATAGTCAAGTCAAAGTCAAAGTCAAAAGAGTTTATTGTCATGTGTCCCTGACAGGACAATGAAAATCTTTCTTTGCATAGCACAACAGAACATAGAAGGCATTGACTACAAATCTGTACGTAAATACACCCATGAATTAATAAATTAATAAAGTGCAAATAACAGATGGAGGTATATTAATGTTTAGAGTTCCGAGCTAAGTTTAATAGCCTGATGGCTGTGGGCAAGTAGCTATTCCTAAACCGTATTGTTGCAGTCTTCAGGTTCCTGTACCTTCTACCCAAAGGTAGCAGGGTGATGAGTGTGTGGCCAGGGTGGTGTGGGTCCTTGATGATGCTGCCAGCCTTTTTGAGGCGGCGAATATAAGAGCAAAGAGGTCTTTCTGCATTTGTACAGAGCCCTAGTGAGACCACACCTGGAGTATTGTGTGCAGCTTTGGTCCCCTAAATTGGGGAAGGACATTCTTGCTATTGAGGGAGTGCAGCGTAGGTTTACAAGGTTAATTCCAGGGATGGCGGGACTGTCTATTGCTGAGAGAATGGAGCAGCTGGGCTTGTACACTCTGGAGTTTAGAAGGATGAGAGGATATCTCATTGAAACATATTAGATTGTTAAGGGCTTGGCCACACTAGAGGCAGGAAACATGTTCCCAATGTTGGGGGAGTCCAGAACCAGGGGCCACAGTTTAAGAATAAGGTGTAAGCTATTTAGAATGGAGATGAGGAAACACTTTTTCTCACAGAGAGTGGTGAGTCTGTGGAATTCTCTGCCTCAGAAGGCGGTGGAGGCAGGCTCTCTGGATGCTTTCAAGAGAGAGCTAGAGGGCTCTTAAAAATAGCGGAGTCAAGGGATATGGGAAGAAGGCAGGAACGGGGTACTGATTGTGGATGATCAGCCATGATCATATTGAATGGTGGTGCTGGCACGAAGGGCCAAATGGCCCACTCCTGCACCTATTGTCTATTCAGAGACGTAGATTTTTTTTGGACATAAAGTGCTGAAGTAACTCAGCGGGTCAGGCAGCATCTCTGGAGAAAAAGGGTGGGTGACATGTCAGGTGGGGATCCTTCAAAACAGCACCCAAACGTTTTCTCTCGAGATTCTGCCTGACCCGTTGAGTTACTCCAGCACTTTGTGTCTATCTTTGGTTCTATCCACAGTATCTATTTAGGAATTTAAAACATACCAGCAATTCCCTTCACCTGTGCAACAATTGAACCTTTTCCGCCATTCCATAAAATCATGACAGATTATTTAGCTTAAGTCTGCAGGGTGATGTTTCAGTTCGGGAACCTTCTTCAAACCGAACTTGTTTCCTATTTATTTTTACATATATGTCTCTGGAATATATGTCTTTGGAAAATATATCCAAATGTGAGAATTATAGCCTGGTTAGAGTGACCAGGTATCTCTTCCTACCCTACAAATGACAAGGATTCCTGCTCTATATGTGCCACACACCGCCCTACCCAAGTACCGCACCATATGTTATCTTGCTTGAGGTTCAAGGCATCATTTGTGATAGAATGACCTTATGGTCCAATAAACAACAGCAGTGTGGATGGGGAATAGGTTTGAACAGTGAGCAACCATATTAGAAAAGTTTCCTGAACTTTAGACCGAAAGAAATGAGTCTAGGTGAAATAGGAGTAAATTGCTTTCTGTTCATCAGCTGATTCAGAACATTTTGATGACTTATTTTCTGATAAATAATTGTTGATTGTTTAGTTTAGTTTAATTTAGATATACAGCATGGAAACAGGCCCTTCGGCCCACCGAGTCCACGCTGACCAGTGATCTCCGTACATGAACACTATCCTACCCACACTAGGGACAATTTATATTTATTGAAAGCCAATTAACCTACAAACCTGTACGTCTTTGGAGTGTGGGAGTAAACCAAAGATCTCTGAGAAAACCCACGCAGTCACGGGGAACATGTACAAACTCCGTACAGACAGCACCCGTAGTTGGGATTAAACCTGGGTCTCTGGCACTGAAAGTGCTGTAAGGCAGCAACTCTACCGCTGTGCCATGCGATTGAGTGCTTGGTTTTTCTCACCCTAATGCAGTATTTGGCATTGTTCTTAGAATATTTATCTGAAGCACCCTCGGCAACTTTCCCAATTGGAGTAGTAAGCCTACGGTATCCAGAAAGTCTTTGATAATTTTGGGAGAAGGATGTTTAAAGTCATGTTGACACTTTCAACACTTGCCGTGAACCATTTACTGGCACAAAGTTTATTCAATTTGCTGGGAAAATTCACTTGATATGTTCAAGAGAGTTAGATACAGTTCTTAGGGCTAATAGAATCAAGGGATATGAGGAGAAAGCAGGAACGGGGTACTGATTTTGGATGATCAGCCATGATCATATTGAATGTCGGTGCTGAATGGCCTACTGTAACTATTATCTATGTTTCTATGTTTCTAAGAAAGGAATTCTGGAAAAGTTAGATGCAGCCTCTTCCATGTCATAAGAATTTGGTCTTTATCTTTTCACCAGTACTCTACTGCTAGGTACTCCTTCACATTGTCAAAAATAGGCTTCTGACGTCCTCCCAAACTGATATTTAGCGACACTAAGGCTTCACAATCAATTGGTGTGTTAGAGACTGAAGCTTGCATTTGATTGGAGGGGATATTCATTAAAGATATTCCTTCTAGGTTTCTAACCCTTGTGACTCACATTTGGATAGATCCTTTGTTCAAAGTAGCAAGTAAGGTTCATTAAATCGACATTTGACTTTGTCTGTAGCATAATATTATGAGAATAACTATGCAGTAGATAATTCAGAATGATCTCCAACTAAAACTTCCCACTGCCTTACAATTTCCGACCATTACCATCCTAAATGTTTTACTGAGGAAGAAGGAAGATAATTGGAAAGTACTGACATAGAAGATGCCACTAACAAATCAATAGATAAACTAGTGCAGGGAGCAGGAACAAAATGTGAAACAGTGTGGTTAAGACATGTTGGGAAGTCTGTTGGTTTGTAATGAATGTGAAACAGAGGTGGAAAAGTCAAGGTAGTTAAGGGAGGAATGAACCATGCGAAGATGGGAAAAAGGTGGAAATTGGCATGAAAGTTGATACCATTCTCTAGATTAGGGCAAGTTAAAAAGTTTATTTTTTTCATGACTTGACTTGATAAAGGGAAATGGTCCCTATGCTGTCTAATAGTGACCTTGTCAAAGTCTCCCAGATGTTTATCCTCTATGGTAATCTACATTTTTGCAATCCTATTTCTGCAATCTGCTGAAACCCTGATGACTCATTGACTTTGGCAGGCCAACATCTGCATATCCTACATACAGCGATGAAAACCAAACTAATATTTCTGAAAGAAGCACCAATTCCTTTCTGTTACCAAAAACTGCAATGATTCCTTGTGTGGATGAATGATAATGTCAGTTGTCCATTAAAGCACCAGTACTGAATTTAATGTACCTAACAATAATAACCAGAATTGAACACAAATCTTTTCACATTTTGGCACGGTTGTTACTGAATAGTTATTAGAACATTGTATGTGATTGTTCAAACCATTGGCCAAAACCAATTAAAAGTCGAAAAAGAAATTATGTTTACACAAGATCTTTTGCAAACTCAATATCAACAACTGTGCTTTTGAAGTGCAGTATTTTGTAGTAGTTCCAGCTAACAATTTAGATGTAAAGGATCACAAACAAAGAATAACCATCATTTGTTAAGCAGTATTTATACTGCCAATAACACTGGGCAAAACCATTCCTTTCTGAAACTATTGTTCAGTTTAGTTTAGTTTAATTTAGTTTAGTTTATTGTCACATGTACCGAGGTACAGTGAAAAGCATTTACTGCTCTGGGATCTTCACTGGCAGCTAAAGAATAAGTTACCGTTCATCCGAAAGATAACACTTCCAGGTATGGAATATCCCTCAGTTATGCACAGAAGACTCAAGTTAGTTTGCAAGTTCATTAAGACTTTGAACTCCATTTCTGACAGACACAAGAATGCAAGCACAGTGCTTTGGGAGAGCAAACCCCATTATAAACATTATAATAGAAACTTGATGGATTGGTACTATTTACCTTTTCTGAACAATCTTGTCATATGTCAACCACAGATAAGAAATGAACAATATGTGGAGATTCAAAGTAAAGGTTTCACAATTTCCATAAATCTTTGATATTATCCTTTCACCTATGGACTAGCTTCAATTTGCATATTAAATTATCAGCACTCTATCTCAGGCACACGAGTAGAGTGGGTTGGAAGCAAAAGCCAAGAACAACTGCAATAAATGCTTGGTAGGTTTGCATTAATACTTGGCCAGACTTCTTTCTTTGTGCAGTACTTATATAAATTCTAATAGCCTTGAACCATAAATGTGCAGGTCTCCCAGGTCCATGGTAACATTCCTGTACCAATTCCAATTGACGACATCACACTTTGAAGTTTATTATTTTCCAGAGTGTTGTATTTTGAAATGTTACCATTTTCCGAGCGGTAAGTCACAAGTTAATTAGTTATACAAACTTGTGTCAACATCATTAATTAAAACCATTTGAACTTTTGTACTTCTGCATCAGTGCATGGACAAATTCATTCCAGCAAAGGGGAAGGGTATTTAAATCATGTGATCTATCAGTGCCATATGTTGTAGTACATAACCAATGTGGTTGCTCTGTCAGATAAAGGTAAGAGGGTTTCCCGGAGAAATTAATGTAAAAAGCAGTACGGAGAATTAAAAAAAAGACATGTAAGCCATCTAAGAGAAATCATACAATTTAAGAGCTAATTTTGAAAGAAAAACATATCTGAAAACATTTAGATCCAAAATTACTGAAAACAATGGTGCCTTAACCAATTCATTTTCTCCAGAGAAGCTGCTTGACCCGGTGAGTTACTCCAGCAATTTGTGTCCTTAATTTGCAATCACCAAATTCCTTTTTATGATATAACAGAATCACTAATTGCTTATAACATTCAACGAGGTTATTCTTCCTGTTAAATCAGTATTGTGAGAGCAAGGCAGCTGATCTCAGTCCTTCACCCACTTTTCACAGCCCTCATCCAGATAATTACCCAGCTCCCTTTTGAATGGTAGACACAAAATGCTGGAGTAACTCAGGCGGTATCACTGGAGAGAAGGAATGGGTGATGTTTCGGCTGGAGACCCTTCTTCAGACTGATGTCAGGGAAGTGGGTGGGACAGAGATAGAATGTAGTCGGAGACAATCTCTTTTGAATGGTATGTTTATAGATGTGTACCTATACCTACAACACCTAGCAGTAGATTTCAGACCCTGATCACACATGGGAAAATATTTTCCAACACCATTCAGACCTTGACCCCAACGTACCATTGAACAATCCTCTCGACAGGAGGAGTAACTGATTTTTTTTTTTTCCTTTCCTTTATTTAGCCTGACAGTTTGTATTTCTCATAATAAATCAGTTAACAAAGCATTGGATGCAAACATATTAAAGGACAGCAAAGAATAAATTAAGTCATATTAAAGCATATTAAGAAAGAACTAGTGTATGAAATCGGCAAGCATTTTTCACAGCTAGGATCAGACCCTTCATTGTAAAAATGCCAAAATCTTTTGGGGATGTTACTGCACAGTTAATACTACGTGTCACATGAAAAACAGCCTATTAGTTTGTGACAGCTTGGTAAGGATAAGTGCAGAAATATTTATGATAAAACATTGTAATATTTCACTCGTCATGTCAAAATAAATACCAACAAAGTTCAAAATGATTACATCATTCGACCTTTGATATTAGCAAATAAGAACAGCATAAACTCAGTTCTGCTCTTAGAACAAAAGATTTCCACCTCGATGACAGGATATTCTGGAAAACATTGCACAGGAGAGAAATTGGATACCACCTGAATATGAGTGCTATAGTCACAATACCTTATTACTCTGCACTGCCTGATCTGGCTCAGCTTGCAAATAAAATTGATGTTCTCACTTCCTTATGATTTAGCATTCACTTGCTGCATTCATGCTGTTTACTGCATTTGTTAAATTTCACGAGAAGCTACAGTATAACCAGATGAACATTGAAATGATACCTTCAATACTGGTGGAAATCATTACAAATCATCTTTTGAAGGATATGGTAAGCCACATCCGAGGAGGGAGGACACCATGCTGGGGAGGTCCAGGACAAGGGGTCACAGCTTAAGGATAAGGGGGAAATCCTTTAGGACCGAGATGAGAAGGACTTTTTTCACACAGAGAGTGGTGGGTCTCTGGAACTCTCTGCCACAGAGGGTAGAGTTGAGGCCAGTTCATTGGCTATATTTAAGAGGGAGTTAGATGTGGCCCTTGTGGCTAAGGGGATCAGAGGGTATGGAGAGAAGGCAGGTACGGGATACTGAGTTGGATGATCAGCCATGATCATATTGAATGGCGGTGCAGGCTCGAAGGGCTGAATGGCCTACTCCTGCACCTAATTTCTATGTTTCTATGTTTCTATGCTGCCTAGGTAGAATAGGTGCAGGGCAACATGCAGACTATCCATACCAAGTTAACTAAGTGAGAGGAGACAAAAAATGCTGGAAAAACTCAACGGGTGAGGCAGCATCAATGGAAAGAAGTAGGCAACGTTTCGGGTAGAGACCCTTTTTCAGACTGAAGAAGGTCTCGACCCGAAATGTCGCCTACTCCTTTGCCCCATAGATGCTTCTTCACCCGCTGAGTTTCTCCAGCATTTTTTGTGTACTTTTGATTTAAGGAAGTGTATAGATAAGGATGTGTAAGGTGTGAAAACAGGACAAAGGGAATAAGATCAAGGAAAATGCAGAAAAGATCATTGTTAGTTGGGAGAAGGTAACAACAAAGCAAACAGAGTAAAAATGTAGTCAGAGACAGTAAAACTGGTTGGAGAACTGGGAAAAGGGCGGGGATAGAGAGAGAGAGAAAGCAAGGGATACTTGAAGTTTGTGTTCAATCGCTGAGGCGTAAGCTGGGGCGTAAGCTGCCCAAGCGAAATATGAGGTGTGGTTCCCCCAATTTGCGCTGGGCCTCTGACAATGGAGGAGGCCCAGGACAGAAAGGGCAGTGTGGGAATGGGAGGGGGAGTTAGTGTTAAGCAACCTGGAGGTCAGGTAGGTTTAGGCGGACTGAGCGGACGTGTTCAGCGAAATGATCACCGAGCCTGTGCTTGGTCTCGCCGATATACAGGGGTCCCCACCTGGAACAGCAGATATGGTAGACGGGGTTGGAGGTGGTGCAAGTGAACCTCTGCCTCAACTGAAAAGACTGCTGGGGTCGGAGTGGAGGGGGGAGGTACGGGGACAGGTGTTGCATATCCTGCAGTTGCATGGGAATGTACCTGGGGAGGGGGTGGTTTGGGTGGGAAGGGACAAGTTGACCAGGGAGTTGTGGAGGAAACAGGCTCTGTGGAAAGCAGAAAGGGGGGGGGGGAGATGGAAAGATGTGGCTAGTAGTGGGATCCCGTTTGAGGTGGCAAAAATGTCAGAGGATTATGTACTGTATACGATGGCTAATTGCTTGGAAGGTGAGGTCAAGGGGGACTTTGTCCTTGTTACAAATGGGGGGGGGGGGAGGCAAGAGCGGAACTGTGGGATATTGAAGAGACCCTCATGAGGGCCTCATCTATAATGGAAGAGGGGAAGCCCCGTTCCCTAAAGAATGAGGACATCTCCGATGACCTGGTATGGAACACCTCATCTTTGGCACAGATGTGGTGTAGACGGAGGAATTAGGAGTCAGGGATAGAGTCTTTACAGGAAGCAGGGTGGGATGAAGTGTAGACTAGATACCTATGGGAGTCAGTGGATTTATAATAGATGTCAGTTGATAGATTGGCTCCTGTGATGGAGACGGTGAGCATCTAGCAACATACTTGCTCTGCTTCTGTAGCATGTGTTGGGCAAAATTCTCATCCGAAACCCAGACTGGTGCCAGTAAATACCATGTGCACTAGCTCAGCAGCATGGAGAAGATTGTGCTGCCTAAGACAGGACCAGCCATCTCAGTGCCAGACCTAATATCACCGCACAGTTCATGTACAATATTGGTATGCTCATGCATACAACGGAATTGTAAAGGCAAGAGGACACTAATTGGTGTTATCTACAGACCCACCAATAGTAGCTCGGATGTAGGGTGTAAGTTGCAGCAGGAGATAAAACTGGCATGTAACAAAGGTAATGCCACTATGGTGATGGGGGATTTCAATATGCAGGTAGACTGGGAAAATCAGGTTTGTTCAGAACCCCAAGAAAGAGAGTTTGTAGAATGCCTCCGAGACGGATTCTTAGAGCAGCTTGTAATGGAGCCGATCAGAGAAAAGGCAATTCTGGATTTAGTGTTGTCCAATGAACCAGATATGATAAGAGAACTCGAGGTAAAGGAACTGCTTGGAGGTAGTGATCATAATAAGATTAGTTTTAATCTGCAATTTGAGAAGGAGAACGTTAAATCGGAAGTGTCAGTGATGCAGTTGAACAAAGGGGATTATGAAGGCATGAGAGGGGAGCTGGCCAAAGTAGACTGGAAAGGGATACTAGCAGGAATGACGGTGGAACAGCAAAGGCAGGAATTTCTGGGCATAATCCTGAAGACGCAGGATCATTTCATTCCAAAAAGGAAGAAAGATTCTAAGGGGAGTAGGAGGCAACCGTGGCTGACAAGAGAAGTTAGGGATAGAATAAAACTAAAAGAAAAGTTGTATAACACAGCAAAGAGTAGCCGGAAGCCAGAGGATTGGGAAACTTTCATAGGACAACAGAAGGAAACAAAACGGGCAATACGGGCTGAAAAGATGAAGTTCAAGGGGATGCTGGCCAGGAATATAAAGAAGGACAGTAAACGCTTCTTTAGATATGTTAAGGGAAAAAGAGTAGCAAAGTCAAATGTGGATCCCTTGAAGGCAGACATGGGTGAAATTATTATGGGCAACAAGGAAATGACAGAAGAGTTGAATAGGTACTTAGGATCTGTCTTCACTAAGGAGACACACACAATCTCCCAGATGTACTGGAGGACAGAGGATCTAAGGGGGTAGAGAAACTGAAATACATTTTCATTAGGCGAGAAATAGTATTGGGTAGGTTAATGGGACTGAAGGATGATAAATCCCCTGGGCCTAATGGTCTGCATCCCAGGGTCCTCAGGGAGGTGGCTCTAGAAATAGCAGACGCATTGGTGATCATTTTCCAATGTTCAATAGATTCAGGATCAGTTCCTGTGGATTGGAGGATAGCTAATGTTATCCCACTTTTCAAGAAAGGAGTGAGAGAGAAAATAGGGAATTACAGACCAGTTAGCCTGCCTTCGGTGGTGGGAAAGATGCTGGAGTCAATTATTTTAGAGGTAATAATGGGGCATTTGGGTAACAGTAAAAGGATTAGTGCAAGTCAACATGGACTTATGAATGGGAGATTGACAGATTCTTGTCAGGAGAATAACTATTTCTTTCTTTCCTCATATCCATGTAAAATGCTTCAAGATTTACATTTATTATTGATTGAGGTCAATAAATATTTCAAGATTAAATAGTTCATGAGATTGACCATGAGTGGCTCAGTTTTCTATTGTTGAGATTATGCTTTGTCTTTCTGTTCAGTGGACTCAGCTGATATAACTTTTCCCCGTTACACTTGTGTTAATGTGGCAACTTCATCCCTGGGTGAAGTGTGCTGGGAATGAGGAGGGGCAATTTAGCTAACAGCAAATAATTAGTTCATAGCACTTTATTACTTGCAAACCAGCCATCATTATGCTCAATTGAATCTCAGCAAAACACTTACGTTTTGCCGCTCATTGTTATTAGATTTTAAAAAAACTGTAGTGTTAAATACCAACAAGCAGGGCTTGCCTTTAAATCTTTCTTTTGTTTTACTTCCATGACTGTCTCATCACATCCCACCAGCTTTTAAAGCCTTGCCTGCCCTCCCTGTTTGCCCACTCCCAATAATGTCACTCTATGTTGGTTTATACGCTGACTTAATTATTGATTGTATATGATTTTTTTACGAGTACTGAGTAAACATTTACAAAGTATTAAAAATCTCTTCTCCAACAACCAAAACAAATACTTGGATGTCAGTATCTTAGACCAGGAGACACGTTTAAGGTGCTTATAAATGTACAAACTATTTGTTCTACGCTGTTATAATTTATCTTCATCAAAGCCCATCATTTGGATTGCTGTTTACTGATTCACTAATGGTCGCATTCATTTGGGTAGTGTATTTTAAACTGGATTCCACTGAAACAATTTTCACTTCACCAAATCATAAATATTTATCTATATTTCTTTAATTTGTTGCAGCTGTGGTATTCAGGGAAAATTAGTAGTTCTGGGAATTGCCCAACAGTTCTGAATCATCCAAATGTTGGTGAAAGGAAATGCAGCAAAGATCATGTCACAGTTTGTTACTGACTGAAATACACAGGAATAATATTAAAGGTTCAAAGGTTATTTTATTGGTCACATCCACCAATTGGTGCAGTGACATGTTTCTTGCCCATGCAGCACATAAAAAACAATACAGACATAACAATAATAAAGAGATTTTAAACATAAAAAACATCCCCCCACAATGGTTCCCATTATGAGGGAAGGCACAAAGTCCAGTCCCTATCCCATGTCCACCCATAGTCAGGCGTTTTGAGGCCTCCGCAGTCGCCTTCACGGAGGCCCAATGTTCCAGGCCGTTCTTGCCGGGTGATGGTGCCCCGGCGTCGGGAGAATCCTCTCAGCGGCTCGGGACACCTGAAACGGCTGCTTCCTTACCAGAGTCCACGGCTTCCAAAGCCAACAAGGCCACGCTGAATGGAGCTCCCCCACTGGCTCCCGATGTTGAAGCCAGTGCCCACAGACCCGCAGCTCCGCGATGTTTTTCTCGGCGGTCTCAGCTCACCGGAGTTCCAGCGCGGCGACCCAGGCAAGGCATCGCCGGCACGCAATGGTGCTCCAGCTGCTGCCGAAGCTGAGGTTCTGGGTGGTCTCCTCAGGAAACGCTGCTCCAGGCCCGCTCGTAGGCCGTGAGGACAGGTCGAAAGTGCAGCCCGGAGAAAAGCTGCCTCTCCGACCAGGTAGGGACCAGGAAAAGTAGTTTCCCCCTTCCACCCCCCCCCCCCCCACATAAAAAAAGAATAGAACTCCAAAACAAAACACTTTAACTCACTAAAAATAAAGAAAAGAGTAAAAAACAAACAGCTGCAGGACAGCGCCCCCTATCACTATGTTGATAGGGGGCGCCCCCTATGCACTAATATTGCACAGGAGTCAGACAAATTAGAAAAATGCAAATTTGCAAATAATTGGGCACAGTTAATTTGGTTTAATTAAAAGGAAATTACTGTTCCAGGGGGGAAAGAAAAAAGGTTAGGCAAGTTAGGCTTGTAACTGCTGGGGCGGAGAAGAGTGAGAGGGAACTTGATCAAAATGATCAAGTCCCTGAGGAAGTTAGGCAGGATGGCATGGAGAAGATATTTTTCATTTCACTCTGCATTTCACTCTCCTGTTACACTGTGTACGTTGAGGAGCTGTAGGATGATCATGCAAAAATAAATTCTCAAATGACGAATGTGAACACCATGAATTGTAAGACAAATTAATCCAGGTATTTCAGATGTCTTCTCTATTCACACGTCTTCTGGATGTAACTTTTGCTACTAAATTAGTTTTAACTCCCTCTATCAGCCACCTCCAATACTACTTGCCGTTCAATTATTCCTGGTGTCAGTCCTATCACGGACCTTCACCTCTCTACCTCTCCCCACCCTACCAACACCACTTCCTGACAGCATAAAACCTGCTTAATTCCCAACTTCTCTATGTTCTGCTAAAGGTCAATGACCTGAAACATTAACTCTGTTTCTCTCTCCACAGATGTTGCTTGCTCTGCTGAGTATTTCCAGAAGTTACCTATGTTGTGTTAGTAATTAATGCAGAATTGAAAGTAGTCAGAGCGTCTGCAGACATTCCACTGTGATAAATCTTCCAATACACAAGTGAGGGTGATACAGTAATCTCATCATGTTTCACATGGTTTCTATTGCCCTTTGGTTGGAGAGAATGGTTGAAGATGTATGCTTGGTTGTAGAAATAGGGGTGAGTGATGTATCCGATGTATAGTAGCGGCCTAATTTACCGTTTGATTTGCACATGTGGCCATGGATGGTGTGGAAGTGAGTCATGCTTCCAGTATTAGTTCAGGATGTGCCTTCACATCCTGTACCAATCAGTGAATATATCATACAAGGCTAAAAATGTCACACGTGAAGTTAATCAAAAAATAGCAGTTGCAAACAGGTGAAAACACAATCAAATTTTAGAGAGAGGTGAGACCAACTCTAGCTTAACACAAAGCAGCAAATCCAGAAGGATGAAAAGGCTTTAGAGACAGTGCAGAAGAGTTTCACCAAGATCTTGCCTAGATTGAAGTGTATTAGCTATAAGGAGAACTTGGACAAACTAGGAATGTTTTCTCTGGAGGTGCCTTATTCTCGCTCTAGCAGGGCCGGATTTAGATGAAGAGAGGCCCTAACCTATTTCACTTGTGAGCCCACCCCCCCCCCCCCCCCCCGCAATCCCCCACCCCCACGACCAGAGGACCATGGAGTTGCAGGGTTGCAGAGGGTGTGGTCTTTGCGAAAAGCAGACGGGGGGGGGGGGCGGGGAGAGATGGGAAGATGTGGCGAGTGGTGGGGTCACGTTGGAGGTGGCGAAAATGAAGCAGGACTCTTTGTTGTATGTGATGGGTAGTAGGGTGAAAGGTGAGGACTAAGGGGACTCTGCCCTTGTTGCGAGTGGGGGGATGGGGAGAGAGAGCAGTGTTACGGGGTATGGAAGAGACCCTGGTGAGAGCCTCATCTATTGTAGGGGAGGGGAACCCCCACTCCCTGAAGAAGGAGGATATTTCCGATGCCCTGGTGTGAAACACCTCATCCTGGGAGCAGATGTGGCATAGACGGAGGAATTGGGAGTAGGGGATGGAGTCCTTACAAGAAGCAGGGTGGGGAGGACAGTAGTCTGGATAGCCATTAGAGTCAGTGGGTTTATAGTGGATGTTGGTCAGAAGTCTATCACCGGTGATTGAGATAGTGAGGTCAAGAAATGGTACGGAAGTGTCGGAAATGGTCCAGGTGTATTTGAGTGCCGGATGGAAGTTAGTGGTGAAGCGGATGAAGTCAGTCAGTTATGTGTGGGTGCAGGAGGTAGCACCAAAGCAATCATCGATGTAACGTAGGTAGAGGTCGGGGATGGGGCCCTGGTACGCCTCGAACAAGGATTGTTCGATGTACCGACAAAGAGGCAGGCATAGCTGGGGCCCATGCGCGTGTCCATTGCTACGCCTTGTATTTGGAGGAAATGGGAGGAGTCAAACGAGAAGTTATTGAGAGTAAGGACCAACTCCGCTAGGCGGATGAGATTATCAGTGGATGGGTATAGGTTGATTCTCCGGTCGAGAAAGAACCGGAGGGCTTTGAGACCATCCTGGTGGGGGATGGAGGTGTAGAGTGACTGGGCGTCCATGGTGAAGATGAGGGGATGGGAGCCTAGAGAATGGAATGCCCGGAGATGACGGAGAGTGTCTGAGGTGCCTTGATCATAGGTAGGGAGGGATTTAACCAGGGGGGATAGGATGGAGTCAAGGTGTGTGAAAATAAGTTCGGTGGGGCACAAATAGGCAGAGACAATGGGTCTACCAGGACAGTCAGGTTTGTGGATTTGGGGAGAAGGTAAAATCGGGCCGTACGGAGCTGGGGAACGATGAGGTTGGAGGCTCGGAGGGGCAGGGAGCCGGAGTTGACAAAGTCGGAGATGGTGCTAGAGATGGTGGCCTGGTGCTCGTCAGTGGGGTCATGGTCCAGGGGTAAGTAGGTGGAGGTGTCCGAGAGTTGGCACGTGGCCTCAGCTTTGTAGAGATCAGTGTGCCAGACTACCACGGCACCTCCCTTGTCGGCGAGTTTGATCACCCAGTCTGGGTTGTTGTGGAGTGAGTCGATGGCTGTACGTTCGGTGGGGGGGGGGGGGAGAGGGGGGGAGAGATTGGTGTGAGACAGGGGAGTGGAGAAGTTGAGGCGGTTGATGTCCAGCTGGCAGTTTTGGATAAAAAGGTCTAAAGCCGGAAGCCCATGAGGGGGGGGGGGGGGGGGGGGTCCATGAGGAGGGGGTTAGTTGGAGACGGGAAAAGAGATCATCAATAGGGGGCGAGGACTCCTTCCCATGGAAGAACGTTGTGAGGCGGAGGCTACGGTAGAAGAGCTCCAAGTCATGGTGGGCGCAGAATTCATTGAGGTCGGGATGGAGGGAGACAAAGGTAAGACCTCTGCTGAGGACCGACCGTTTGGTGTCGGAGAGGGGGAGGTCGGGGGGATGGTGAACACATGGCAGGGATGGGGGTTGGGGCCGGAGGAAAGCTGGTGAGTGAACTGAGGCCGAGGCAATGTCTGGTGGGCAGGGGGGGGGGGGAGGATAGTAGGTGGTCAGGGAGTGGGGGGGGGGGGGGTATGAGGACTGTAGTGTGGTTGGGGAAGAGCAGGGGTCACAAAGTTTGAGGGGGGTGGGGAAGACCCAGTGGAACAGCCACTGAGGTTACCAGGATTAGGAGACTGGCACTAGGACCCAGTGCTGTCAAACCCAGGGGAGTGGGGTTTAGCAGCGTGGAGGCTTCAGGCCTGGTGCTGGGTCCAGGTTGCAGGTAAGGCGATGGCTGCGGGCTGCTGGAGGGCGGTGGAATGGCGACGGTCGGCGGAACCGAAGGTAGGAGTCTGCGGGCAGTAGAGTCCGGGTTGGCGGGTGATGCGTGGGAGGTCCCGGTGGGCGGATGGTCGGTGGGGCGGCACAGTTCAGCCAGCCCGGTGAGGCGACGAGGTGAGTAGTGCGCGCTGCGACGGCCATGTTCGGAGAGCCCCGGTCTAGCGGCGATGTTCAGTAGGTCCGGTCCGGCGGCGATGTCGGATGGGCCGGGTGCGGCTGCAATGTTGGGTGGGCCCAGTGCGAGGTGGGTCAGCCAGGTGCGGATGCGAGGTGGATAGGCCCTCAATGCGGATGCGAGGTTCGGCAGGGAAAAAAGGTTAAATAGACTACATACTTTTTGCTTTGTCCTGCACTTCCAATAATCCAAGGATGTGTGGAGCAAATTCCTCTCCACAACGAATATAAACCTCACCTGCATTTTAATCCCTCCCCCTCCCTCCCCCCCAAACCACCAAAGCCTCCGGAATAGCAAGCACAGTGCCACCGATGGTAAGTTTTGTAACAACGCCACTATCGCACAGCGCCACTGATGGTAGGGTTTGTAACAACGCCACTATCGCAACAGTTTACCACACCTTGGTGCAGCGAGCAGAGGCCCCCCTAGATCTCAAGGCCCTAAGCTTAAGCTTGTCTAGCTTATACTAGTTTATAGCTATATTTAAGAGGGAGTTAGATGTGGCCCTTGTGGCTAAGGGGATCAGAGGGTATGGAGAGAAGGCAGGTACGGGATACTGAGTTGGATGATCAGCCATGATCATATTGAATGGCGGTGCAGGCTCGAAGGGCCGAATGGCCTACTCCTGCACCTAATTTCTATGTTTCTATGTTTCTATACGTAAATCCGGCCCTGCTCTCTAGTTACCCTCTTCCCCTTAATGTACATAAATTCCCTTTGGATTTTCCTTAATATTATCTACCAGAGCTCTCTCTTGCTCTCCTTTTGCCCTCCTGATCTGTTACTTAAGTATGCTCCTCTGTTACCAGGGATACACTTGATCCCAGCTGCCAATACCTGTCCCATTTCCTGACCAGAGCTTCAATTTCTTATGTCATCCAAGCTTTGTTTCTTCCACCTGCCTTGCCCTCCACTCTAACAGGAACATTGCTTGCCATCATAATTTTAAAGCATCCCACTTTCTGAACCTTTGCCTGTAAACAACGTACTCAAATTAACTTTGGCAAATGCCATCAATAGACACAAAAAGTTGAAGTAACTCAGCGGGATAGAGGCTGTCGGGGTAGAGGATTTTAATTCAAGGTCTTTCTTCAGACTGGTTAGGGATAAGGGAAACGAGAGATATAGGCGATGAGGCAATTAATGAAAGATATGCAAAAAAGTAACGATGGTAAAGGAAACAGGCCATTTGTTAGCTGTTTGTTAGGGGAAAACAAGAAGCTAGTGCGACTTGGGTGGGAGAGGGATAGAGAGAGAGGGAATGCCATCAAAGTAGGCTATGGCCCCATTCAGAATTGTAACATGTCAGCCCGCCCGGTCTTTATCCATAACTATTTTAAGCTAATAGTAGGTATGTTACAAAACTTACCTTTAGTGGTGCTGCAGTTCTGCCGCTGGCCGTGTGCGCGACTTTGGTGCCTTTAAGGGGGGGGCGGGGTTAAAATGCAGGTTTCTCCATAGAATCCGGAGCTTTCTTTTGTCGGAGTCCGATTTATTTGTGGAGATGCGTTCCGGCTGCCGGTAAGTCCGTTTTTTTTAAATAAATAGCCCGACTACTTAATCATTGCAGTAAAATAAAAATTAGCTCCTAATGCCGTGAACGCCGACAACGGGGCCCGATTTTACGCAGGGGACAGGTAAGTGAAAGCTGTTTATTTTTACATATAAACTTGCTTTTTTAGGGGACTTTAATCAATATTTCATGTTGCGAAACGGTGATTTAACCCCCATATGAACTGGCAGAAAATTTCCTGCCGATATTGGGTTTAAATTCACCGCAACCGCAACGTTCTAATCCATCTCGTTCCAGAAAATCCCACTCGCAAGCTGTTTAAAATGCCCATTAATTTACAGGCATGAAACACTGAATTCCTTCAATTTGGCCAATAAATTAATGACAATTAGATTTAAAAATCATGTTTTATTGTGAATTATTGTGTGACTGTTAATTGGGTAACTAACTAATTGTATGCTTTAATTTCAGGTCATCCAAGTAAGATTGTTTCATATTTGTTTCAGAATACTTCAATCTATAATATCTGAAAATGTCTTTAAGTTCTCTTAATTTTTAAGGAAGTTATGGGCTTTTGACTGTTCTCGATCACAACTTTTGTGTTAAGTCAATAGAAAAGCAATAGGAAGCAATTGCTAATTTCCAAGTATGAAAATAGCCCTAACTTTTTTAATACTGAAGATATGAAAGTGAATCAGGTGTCAAATTAAACTTATTTTTATGCTTTATTTGATGGGATAAATTGCAGACTTGATTTTTTAAATCTCAAAATTCTGTAACATTGCTGCTAATAGAACAGAGGATACAGGTTCCAAAAGACTCGCCCATCGACTCTTCAGTCACTTGCTCTTCCCAATTTCCTAAGAGTAATTCAAGCTTTGTCCTCTCCCATGTAGGGCCCTCAACATTCTGCCTGAGGAAACTTTCCTGAACGCATTTGACAAATTCCACCCTGTCTATGCCATTCACACTATGTCAGTTTCGACCTGAAAAATCAGCCATTCCTTCTCTCCAGAGATGCTGCCTGTCCCGCTGAGTCACTCCGGCTTTTAGTGTCTATCTTCGGCACTATGACAGTTCCAGGCTGCAATGGGAAAGTTAAAATCCTCTACTCTGACAACCTTATTGGCCTTGCAATCTCCTGGCATATTTGTTCTTCTCATTCCTGTTGACTATTTGGGGGCTTATGGGACACCTCCAACAAGGTTATCATTCCCTTTGTTTATATCCCAGCACCACCCATATAGCCTCATTAGACTCATCAGTAATGTCATCTCGGACTACTGCTGTGGCATTTTCCTTAATCAGTAAAGCAACACCTGTTTTATCCCTCTTTTATCTTTCCTTTAGCACCTGTACCCTGGAATATTAAGGGCCTGTCAAACAGGCAATTTGTTGGGCAAGTGTGGCGACAGTCATTGTTGCGGCGTGATGGTGGAAATGCATCCACCCCACAACAATGTCCACGACAAGCTATCACCTAGTCAACGTCAAGCTACGACAAGCTACGTCAACTGGCGACACAATTCCTCGCGACTTGGGACGTCCTCCTATGACCACACCTACGACAACCTTCAACCACGCAGGCGACAACCTATGACACCCAAAGTCAACCTACCTCCACCAGCGACAAGCTACGACCCTGTCGACAACAGATGTAGACAACTGAATACTTCTCTTGACGCCGGAACTGTCGCCGGTTGACGTAGGATGACGTAGGTTGCTGCCAATGGATTTCACCGATGTCATGAGCCGGCGACAACCAACATCACCTGGCGTCATCCTGGCGACAGCACCTACGACAGGAGAAGACAAGCAACGCCAGGCAACGTCAAACCCACTGTCGGCGAGAGGTTTTGAACATTTCAAAATCCAACGGCGACAATAAATATTTAATGACACTTGAGATGACTGCTCATGACAATACAGGTGTCACCCCGCGTCACACCGCGACCATATGGCGACAGCCTATTTTTCGGCGAAAAATCGCATAAGTGGAACAAGCCCTTTATGCTGCCTGTCCTGTCCCTCTCTTCGCCAGGTTTCTATACTGTCTACAACTCTAGTAACTGTACCACTTACCAACAAAGCCAAATGCACGTTGGAAAAACAATGTATCATCTCCTAACAAGGAACATTGCTTTCTTTGGGATTTTTGTTTTATTTTCTGATTCCGTTTTTACAGATCTCAGAAACTGCTGTATTTTAAAGAGTGTTTTGTTTATTTTAGAATACAGTGTGGAAACAAACCCTTCGGCCCACCAAGATCATGGCGACCAGCAATCTGCACAGTAACACGTTCCCTAAGCACACTGGGGACAATTTACAATTTTACTAAGCCAATTAGCCTACAAACTTGTACCTCTTTGGAGTGTGGGAGGAAACCGAAGCTTCGGGAGAAAACCTACACAGGTGACGGGGAGAACATACAAACTCCATACCGACAGCACCCGTAGTCAGGATCTAACCTGGGCCTCTGGTGCTGTAGGGCAGCAACTCTACCTCTCTGCCACTGTGCCGCCCCATAAATTAATAGATAAAATCTGCACACATCTTCTTGTCCCTGTTACTTGATGGGAAAATTGAGTCACATGTCAAGGTAACAACATTTGTGAAGAGGTTTGCCCCTGCTAGTAGTCAATAGGTGCAGGAGTAGGCCATTTGGCACTTCGAGCCAGCACCGCCATTCAATGTGATCATGGCTGATCATCCCCAATCAGTACCCTGTTCCTGCCTTCTTCCCATATCCCCTGACACTGCTATCATTAAGAGGCCTATCTAGCTCTCGCTTGAAAGTATCCAGAGAACCAGCCTCCACCGCCCTCTGAGGCAGAGAATTCCACAGATTCACAACTCTCTGTGTGAAAAAGTGCTTCCTCATCCCTGTTCTAAATGGCTTACCCCTTATACTTAAACAGTGGCCCCTGGTTCTGGACTCCCCCAACATCGGGAATATGTTTCCTGCCTCTAGCGTGTTCAAACCCTTAATAATCTTTATATATTTCAATAAGATTCCCTCTCATCCATCTAAACTCCAGAGCATACAAGCCCAGCCACTCCATTCTCTCAGGATATGACAGCCCCGCCATCCCGGGAATTAACCTTGTAAACCTAACCTTGTAAAACTCCCTCAATAGCAATAATGTCCTTCCTCAAATTAGGGGACCAAAACTGCACACAATAGTCCACGTGTGGTCTCATGAGGGCCCTATACAACTGCAGAAGGACCTATTTGCTCCTATACTCAACTCCTCTTGTTATAACGGCCAACATGCCATTTGCTTTCTTCACTGTCTGCTGTACCTGCATGCTTAGTTTAATTGACTGATCAACAAGGACCCCAAGATCCCATGGGATACTAACACACAAACCCTTATTGCATGTGTCTGAAACTCAGCTCTCTGATGGTTTTTGAGGCTCAGCCCATTGCCCTTAAACAGGTTAACATGTTGGTAGAAGTAAACAAGACAGAAGTTATGGAAAATTAAGAGTATTTAAAACAATAACAAAACATGCTGGAAAAGCTAAGCAGGTCAGGAAGTGGCTGTGATGAGCGAAGTAGAAAATGTTTCAGGTCAGTCACCCTTCATCAGAAGGTTATTCTCTTAACTTAAATTGTAGAGTTTAAATTAAAGAGCAGGGAGAGGAAAATGCATATACATTTGAACAGAATGCAGAAGCATAGAAGGGTAAAAGGAAACTGAGATAAACCCAATAAAAAGAAAATTTTACTTCGGAGTCACGTGAGTGATTCTGTGAAGAACCCTGCCAGTGCACATGCGCGTCAGTACATAAGCCGCATTGGCGCACGGAGGCTGTGAGGAACAGAGCTCCTCCTGTGGTAAGTATTAGACTCCAGGTAAGTGCAAAACTTCGCTGGAGTATAAAGTCCGTGCTGTGGTGCTGTTGTCTGCCGATCGTTAGCACCATGGACAAAACAGGGAAGTGGAAGCAGCAAGTCGCTGCCAGCCAAGGGAGTATGGGCTGTGAACCGCTGCCGCATACCCCTGTTCAGCCGCCAGGTAAAAGTTTAGCGACTGCAGACTTAGTGCTACACAGCACAGAGCCAGCGCCAGTCGGGAGCAAGGCACCTCAAAGGTCTGCTAGGCTCACGGAGTCGGGGGATGATTCTTCACCGGAGCTGGATAGTGTGTTCACACACCTATCCCAAGTGGAGGAACTGTTACATACAGTGCTCCAGAAAGGCACTCTCGAGCAGGAGGAGTGTCAGTGCCACCCAGAACTAGAGGCGCCAGCAGCAACAGGGCTGCTTGATAACACCTTCATATATGATGAGGGGAATGCAATGGGTGAGCTTAGTCGTGACCCTGACTCTGATGGTGAGATTGAGCCAGGAGAAACACCGGATTGGCCAGATGTCCCACCTCTGGCAGCACCATTTGCTGTCCCATCAGGGTCAGGAGAGCCGCTGGGAGAAGAGCTGGCCTCTACAATTAATTACATGGTATCTCATCAGCTTCAGGAGCTTACCGTTTATGAGACGGCCAAGAACCATGAGCCTCCAAAGAACTGTGGGTTATTAAAAGTGCCAACAGTTAACCAGGTCATATGGGGTCAGATGGGACCCGGCATGCGTACCCAAGAAATTAAAATGCAGAGGGTTCTAAGGCTATTGGGCTCTGAAATCACGGCGTTCGCAAGGACGATGGATGGAGGGCATGTGTCAAGGACACACCAAGAGGCACTGGGTTTGCTATGCAGCGCCCATTTCGAAATAAACTGTGTCAGGAAAAGGGCTATTAGGCCCACCATAAACCCAAGGTTCGCCGCACTC
Source organism: Raja brachyura (assembly GCA_963514005.1). The sequence goes on from OY740781.1 coordinate 183,164,686, forward strand.
TGAAAGCTATTCAATGTCCAGCCACCCAACCTACTTTTTAGCGAGGATCTTGCAAAACGAGTCAAGGACATGAATGAGGAGGCTAAAATGATGGGCCTCATGAGAACGACGACAACTGGCAAACCGCTTAAAAGGAAATATCCTTATAGTAACACTTCAGCTTCTGGGGTTACACCAGGAACAAGCCGGCCTTGGGACAGCAGGTCACACCAGTCACCAAGGAGGTAGGTGGGCCTGGTTCTCATGGAAACATATTAAGTATAACACAGCCAAAAATTGGCAGTAGATTACATCTATTCTATGAAGACTTACTTCAGAACTTCAGCACTATTTCAGCTTACTTCAGAACTATTTATTAGGAGTGTTATTCAAGGGATTCGGATTGAGTTCGATGCAAACGGTGGTTTGCCTCTCCAACATGTTCCTAGCGGAACACTCGATTTTTCGCAAACAGAAGTAATGGAGGTTCAGGTGGAACAGCATATCCATATGCGTAAAAACACATTTGATGCAAAACATTGTAGCTACATAGGCCTTACGTAACATGGAGACAGGATTGTTTATCAGTTACAAAAAGCCACATAAGAGAGTGTCAGTTCATACTATTTTGAGGTGGTTGAAACAAGTCTTGATTGATGCAGGTATTAACACTGATGTGTTCACATCTCATTCCACTCGGGCAGCAGCTACGTCGGCGGCCAGGGCTAGCGATGTGCCCATCGACCATATTTTGGCGGCCGCCGGGTGGGCAAATGAGTTGATGTTTCAAACTTTCTACCATCGGCCGATTGCCGATCCGGGGCTGTTTGCCAACGCTATTTTAAGCTCTAATGTGTTAAAGAAGGAACTGCAGATGCTACACTTATCCACTACAAACCAACTGACTCCCACAGCTACCTGGACTACTCTTCCTCCCATCCTGCTTCCTGTAAGGACTCCATCCCCTATTCCCAATTCCTCCGTCTACGCCGCATCTGCTCCCAGGATGAGGTGTTCCACACCAGGTCTTCACAAATGTCCCCATTCTTCAGAGAACGTGGATTCCCCTCCCCCACTATAGATGAGGCTCGCACCAGGGTCTCCTCCATACCCCACAACACTGCCCTCTCTCCCCATTCCCCCACTCGCAACAAGGGCAGAGTCCCCCTGGTTCTCACCTTTCACCCCACCAGCCGGCACATACAACACATAGTCCTCCGCCAGTTTCGCCACCTCCAACGTGACCCCACCACTCGCCACATCTTCCCATCTCTCCCCCTGTCTGCCTTCCACAAAGACCGCTCCCTCCGCAACTCCCTCGTCAATTCTTCCCTTCCCTCCCACTCCACCCCTTCCCCGGGCACTTCCCCTTGCAACCGCAAGAGATGCTACACTTGTCCCTTTACCTCCCCCCTCCACTCCTTTCAGGGACCCAAACAGTCCTTCCAGGTCCGACAGAGGTTCACCTTCACCTCCTCCAACCTCATCTACTGCATCCGCTGTTCTAGATGCCAGCTGATCTATATCGGTGAGACCAAGCGGAGGCTTGGCGATCGTTTCGCCAAATACCTCCGCTCGGTCCGCAATAACCAACCCAACCTCCCGGTGGCTCAGCACTTCAATTCCCCCTCTCATTCCGTATCCGGCCTCTCTGCCCTGGGCCTCCTCCACGGCCAGAGTGAGCAACACTGCAAATTGAAGGAGCAGCACCTCATATTCCGCTTGGGGAATCTGCATCCTCTGGGCTTGAACATTGAATTTTCTCAATTCTGTTAACCCTGGCTGTCTCCTCCCCTTCCCACATCTCTCCCAGCCCTCGGGCTCCTCCTCCTCCTTTTTCCTTTCTTCTCCCCGCCCCCCCCCCCACCCCACCTCCCATCAGTCTGAAGAAGCCTTTCGGCCCGAAACGTTGCCTATCTCCTTCGCTCCTTAGATGCTGCTGCACCCGCTGAGTTTCTCCAGCCTTTTGTGTACCCTATTTTAAGCTGTTTAAAGTTCCCCCTGGGATAGAGGGGTACTGTTGTTTTTTTTGTTATTTCAAATAAAACTTTGTTACTGCATTTAAATGCAATGTCAACACTAATGCATTATTTCTCTTCCGAGTCAATCAATGCAGTGAGAAGCCGGGATTTGAAATCTGCGGCACAAAATTACAAAGCTTTGAACCCTTCACGGAATCACTCACGTGACTCCGAAGTAACATAGTAAGATTAAACGAGAACTTACCAGTTTGAAGTTTGATCTTGATTTTATGAGGAGTTACGTTGGTGATTACGTGTCCTCCACGCCCAACCCTCTCTCATAAAGGTCATCTGGTAGTTCTCTTGTGTCACTTCGGTATTTGTTATTTGTGATTTCATACCACTGCTTTGAAAATTGACACGCATGCGCACTGGCGGGGTTCTTCATGTAATCACCAACGTAACTCCTCATAAAATCAAGATCAAACTTCAAACTGGTAAGTTCTCGTTTAATCTTACTATTCTAGAGTACTGTCAAGCCGTGAGACAGTTTAAATATGGAATAGTGAGGTTAAAAATTAGTTCAAAAAGGATTTCTGATAATATTTAACGGATTCTTGAGATAAACAGAATCCAATGGTAGCAAATACGGATTAAGTATTGCTGTGCAATGACTAATGTATGTGCAATGACTGCAAAAACCACTGAGTTAAGTGTAACCTTAGATGTTCCAAACCAGTATACAGACCAGAAGCAAGGATGCCAGAGCAGTGCAATGTTCTTGAGGGAGACATGAAAGGAAATCAAAAGGCCCCATCTGCTGTCCATGAAGGCATTGATTCACTTTGCTTTAATTGTAGATACCCACTGATAGGTAAACTGAAGTCAATGAAGATCACTTCAATAAATGGATCATATTAATCACCACTTTAAGCAGTGGGACTCAAAACTTGCCTGCTTTGGGACGCATGTGCACATACTTCGTCTGAGAGGACAAATGTGAGTTCATTTCCTTAACCTCATGTTGTATATATAGTTCTTGGATCATATTCATTGGGGTATCAGTCCCCCAACATGCCTTCCTTTGATATGTCCATGCACAAACCCACAAGCCCAGTCATAGTCACTTGCCAAGGTCCTACGTTGAGTGCTATTCCAGTTGTACTCTGCACTTTGACTCAATTACCTCACCTGGGAATGCGACAGAAAGCTTCACTCCCTCTCTGCAGTGAAATATGGAGCAGGTTGGCACAAAGCTGGCCACATCAGTCGACTGCTCCTAAAGAGGGCAGATCATTTGTCAGCTGTGTTAACAGCATTAATGAGAGTATGGGGAATTATTAGAACTTTCTTCACTTAAAAACAGTTCCCTGCCACCACCAGCCAGTCAGTCTGAATGGATACTGTAATTATGGGTTTGAGGAATGCCAGACATTGCTTCATCAGCAATAACTACTAATGACGATTCCTTACTGTACAAAGAAGAATCATTTATCCCAATCAAGTAGAATTGTGTGGATATCCTTACAAGCAAGTCCTGTGATTGAAATGAAGGAATTCCCAGTCAAACAACTCAAGGAAGCTGTATTTGTTTAACTTGAGGCAATATTACAAAAGGCACTGCAGTTGGGTAACACAAATGCTTATTTAGTATTTAATTCAACAATTTCATATAAATCGCCTTTCTGTTTAGAGATGCAGAAATGTGAATACACACACCTCCAGATTCAGAGACAATTTCTTCCCGGCTCTTACCAGGGAACTGAACCATTCTATCACCGACCAGCCAACAGTCCTGACCTACCATCTACCTCATTGAAAACCCTTGAACTATCTTCAATCAGACTTTACTGGACTTTATCTTGCACTAAATGTTACTCCCTTTATCCTGAAAGTGCTTGCACCTTTCTAATTTATAAGCTCTACCCATATTGCTTCAGCAGACAAACCCTCCAGTATGTCCTCTCTAAATATTGGAAATAGGAGGATTTTATGTCGACTCATGAAGGCTATAATCTGTGGAATTTGACATGCAATATACTGAATAGGAAGAAATATAGATGATTCAGTGTTTTGCATAAAAGCACAGTTTATGTTCTGAATGATGGGAAGGCTGGAGATAAATATGCAGGAATTGCTTCTCCTGAATGAGAACGCAATTTAAAAAGAGTGGATATTGGTAGAGATTAAAGTATGAACCTAAGTGTTGCAAAGGAAATAATCCCTTTGGGTTACTTAAAGCTGTAAGATGTGATAGCATCACTTTGAAGTAGGTGGAAATTACAGAGAATGTTGCAAGTGCCGATGGGAGATGGGAGGGGAAAGCAAGAAATCAGTAGCATTGGTGTGGAAGTTGACATGGTCAGAACAGAATCATCAAAGATACAGAAAATGGGAGCATGGAATAGAATCCTCAAAAGATGAAAGGTTGTAGGAAGTATAATTAAAGTATGTGTGGGGTTCTATAGCCTTGGAATAGAATTGTGTGTCTGCCATTCCTGTTAAGCCAAAAGCACCCAACACTTTCAGCCATAGAGTGAATGGCCAGTGTTGTTTAAGGGCTGGAATCCTGTTGTAAATGACCTCTGGAAAGTGACAATACATGTGTTAAATTCAAGTGCCAATGGTGAGGCCTTCAGTAGATTGCAAGTTAAGATATAATTTAACCATCCAAATATGCTTTCTTTGCATTTTCGCCATCCTTGTGATCCAAAACTGTGTTACTTTCGCACTGCTGTGAGTAATCAGCAAATACTGTTGAATTAGCTAAGTGCTCTCATTTAGGTGCATCTAATTTCTGGGCACTGCAGACTATTTGATTTTATTGGTCATTTTGGCATAAATCAGCTATCTTAATAGATGCAAACGATCTAAAATATTTAAGTAAGAATTGTTTTCAGCAAATCAAGTTTGTTACTGGTGGTTGCTTGATATTAACTTCAAATGCTCACCATTATGATAAGACTATTTTCAGTTCCCTAATTGCATTTTATTGTTGTTTTCTTCAATATACCGAGGAATAATTAAAAAACAACAGAATATTATAATTTACGATGATGCCTTTAGTGATATGCTCATAAGTTTCAGATGGTTAACAAAGAACTCTGCAAATTCTTGCACTGAATTTTGAACCATCTTAAGCAATCTCTTTCGCCTAGATAAGTAAGTAAAGTAAAGTAAAGTAAAGTATCCTTTATTGTCTTCAGACCTTTCGGTTTGAACGAATTTTGTTGCCTTGCAGTCATACATTTAATACAAAAACAAAACACACAATAAACACAAATTAACATCCGGAAATGGCGGCGCTGCCCTAGCAGCTGCGGCTCGCCAGCAGTCCGTCTGTTTTTTCTTTTTTTGTTGTCCTTGTCCTGTTTTAGCTAGTTAATTTGAGTTATTAAGGTGTGTATGTGTGTGGGTGGGGGGAGAAACATGTCTTAGTCCTTTCCTTCTGGGGGGGAGGATGCGACTTTTCTTGTCGTATCCCCCGTCTCCGTCTGCGCTGAGGCCTAATGGCAGAGCTGGCGGCCTCCAACTGCGACCGACCCGAGGGTCCGGAGGCAGAGCCAGCCAGGACTTACCAGAGCAAGGCTGGCTGACTTCGGGGCTGTGGCAGATTCCGGCGGCAGTGACGGCCTGACTCGGGGCTGTGGAGGTGTCCCGGCAGTACGGCGGCCCGACTCGGAACTGAGGCGGTGTCCTGCCGGTGACGGCCTGACTCGGAGCTGAGGAGGTGTCCCGGCGTTGTGACGGCGGCCTGACCTCGGAGGTTCGGCCGCGGGCCCAGCAGACGACATCGTCGGGAGCTCGCAGGTCACAGGTTGGTGACCTGTTTTTCCGGAGCTCCCGCGGCAACAGCTTCGTCCGCTGGACTGGAGGGCGGCAGCTTCGGCAGCTTCAACCACCCCGGGCCGCGGAGTTTGAACCGGCCCGCTCGCGGAGCTCGGATACAGCCGCGGGACTTACTTGCCATCACCCGGTGGGGTCACAACTTCGGAGGCCTGGATCGCCTCAGCGCAGAGGGCGATCAAGGAGGGAAGAGACAAAGACTTAAGAGTTTTGCCTTCCACTACAGTGAGTTCACCAGGCACCTCCTCACTGTGGTGGAAGGCAAAAGTCTTAAGTCTTTGTCTCTTCCCTCCGAATCTCAGAGAGCTTTCTTTCATACCCTTGTGTGTTTGACCAACCTGATTCTTCATTTTATTGTAGTCTGGCTACTTTTAAGTTTCAAATTAATATTAGAGCATATGTCCCACCATTTTCTAAAGTTAACAACAATTCTGGCCATGTAGTATAGATAAACTCACTTCTTATATACAAAAATGTATATTGGAAGTGAGTATGCCCATACTACATAGGTGACAGGAAACGTGACAGACATTTCACAGTTTAATTTACAGGTATATTATGCTGCAGCTGATAATCTGGCACCAACAAAATATAACTTCCACTGTGGATATAACCCACAAACTATTTATGGTATCTGTAATATCTTCTGCATTCTGTGCATGTTCTCCAGAAGTAATGTAAACCTCTGAGACAGAACTATCAATCTTTCCAGAGAAAGTTGGCCCAAAAACAACAATCATTTTGTACTTTGTTTACAGGCCAAAAGTTCTAATGTCGTTCCTCGCAGAATATGATATGAGGAAGGAGAGTTGCGGTGTCTGACCACCGTCATCCCCCATGCACTCCACCCCACCACACCCAGTGGTAAAAGAACTGTGCTCATGTTACAAAAAATGACGATCAACCAAATGCAGTAGGCTGACCACTTTCCAGAGGATTTCGCATGTGGGTGAAATTTTTAAATTAAATCCAGTAGAACTTCATGTAGCAACAGAAGTAGCAGAACACTGAAAGAGACTTGTTGAACTTTAACAGGAACAAAACGATATACCAAAGCAATATAAACTGCAGTTTTATAACCCCAGCGCTTTCTCGACAGTAAATAGATGCATGTTGTCATTGTAACAATGTGCACTTAATACATTAAAATAAAGTTGGACATGCACAGTCTCTGCAGAGCAAATATAAAGACATGCCAATGGTTGAAATTACAGCTCCTACATCAGCCATTTAATTTCCTGAGGGGAACTTGTAAAGGGCAACATGGTGTTCAAATGCATTTTTGATCATTTCTTCTAATCTAAAATGTTCAAATGAAATGGGGGATTTTTTTTAAGCAAAAAAAGGGTGGCAGCTCAACTAGGAATACAGAAAACTATCCATGTCTGTCTTCTGGCTGGATTCTTGTAATAAGTTAGATCTCTCATTTAATGAGGAACAGATGGCAAAGTATAAAGGTAAGGATTCCTTAAACTGATTACTTTTTATTCTAGCTAGCAATGTGCGATTTTTTAAACTGCCCAAGATGCATGAATCTACTTTATCTTCGTATGATGCAAGATTTCCACTAAAAGCTATGATAATGTTGCATTCAGTCTTCCACTTTTATGCCACCATAAAGAACTCTGGAAGAGAACATACTGCAGAAAATCTAATTTCAGAGAGGCTTCAACAACTTTTGTGATAGAAGTCATCTGTTTATCTCACCAATAAACCGCTCAATGTTTACTTTCTGTACTACAGATCTGTGACAGACATGTTTTAAGACATTGCGTTAATATTTCTCATCTAAAGACCGTGTTTGCACTTGTTTAATTTATTTGCTCTTTGTGGATCTGTGTACTACTGCCAAGACGGGGCGGCACAGTGGTGCAGCAGTCGAATTGCTGCCTTACAGCACCAGAGGCCCGGTCTCGATCCTGGCCACGGGTGCTGCCTGTATGGTTTTTACATTCTCCTTGTGAACACCTTGGTTTTCTGCCATATTCCAAAGGTGTGCAGGTTTGTTGGTTAGTTGGCTTCCGTAAATTATCCCCAGTGTGGAGGATAGAACTAGTGAATGGGTGATTTCTGGTCGGTGCGGACTCAGTGGGCCGAAGGGTCTGTTTCCATGCTGTATCTATAAACTAAACTTAATTGAACCAGCATGTATTACCCATTGTTACTATGTGAGCTACCTTCTGGAACTGCCACAGTCCTTCTAGTAAAGATACTCTCATAGTTATTTTCATTAGAGTCTTCCAGAACCAGTGACAATGGAAAGCACTATATTTCTAGGCCAGGATGGTGTTTAATTTGGATCAGAATATACAGTTGGTGATGGTCCTATCCAACTGGTAGTCATGGTGATCCTGAATAGGATCCTGGGAGGAGATTTGGATTAGGGAAAGGAGCATTAATAGGCATGTGGGATAGAATAGGTTAGGGTTAGGTAGAGGAATGTGATTGCTTTGAGAACCTGCGTAGAAGACGTGTTGAATGGTCTCCTTTTTTGGTGTATAGAGTATGGAATGTAAAAGACTGGAGAGTCAGAAATAAGTCACTTGTGCCTGCATACCCAGCCTTTGACTTGTTTCTGCTGTCATGGTATTTACTGGCAGGTTCAATTAACTTCCTGGTCAATGGGATCCACGGGATGTTGAAGGTGGAAGGCACTGAAATGGTTGAAGGAGAGACTCTGCCTTGGAACTTGTCGCTGAATAACACATTTGTAGTGTGAATGTTATCAGCTCTGCTTGAGATGTTTGCTGCATGCGGGACGTGAATTGCTTCAGTTGCTGGGTGTCACAAACAAAATTGAACACGGTGCAATCATCAACGAAAATCTCTACTTCTGATGGAAGGAAAATCATTGATGAAGTTGCTAAAGATCATTGAGTATTCGATGCTGTCATGGGAATTCCTGCAGTGAAATCATGGGATAGAGAGGATTGATCTCCTGACTCCACATCGGCGAGACCAACCGCAGGCGCGACGATCGTTTCGCTGAACACCTCCGCTCAGTCCACCTTAACCTATCTGATCTCCTAGTGGCACAGAAATTCAACTCCCCCTCCCATTCCCAACCTGAACATTCTGTACTGGGCCTCCTCCATTGTTAGTGAGGCCCAGCGCAAATTGGAGGAACAGCACCTCATATTTCGCATGGGTAGCTTACACCCCAACGGTATGAACATTGACCCATTCCTTCTCTCTAGAGATGCTTGCCTAACCTGCTGAGTTAAGGGCCTGTCCCACTTGTGTACTACCTTGATGCCCATTGTGCTCACTTTTATCTGGGCTTCTCCACGTAATATTTAGCCAAATATTGCCTTGATGCCACTTTTAGTCACTTACATCACACCCCAGAAATCACCATCTTGGCCCATGTTTGCACCAGGTAGTGATGAGGGCTGGAGTCAAACAGTGCTGCCAAAATCTGAACTGGACCTTGGTGAGCTGGTTCTTGACAAGTAAGTGCCATTTCATAGGACTGACATTGACACCATCCATCATTTTGCTGATGAGTAAGCTGACAGGGGTTGATGAACCAGAATGGATTTATCCTGCTTTTTATTAATGGGATATACATGTACCTGGGCAATCTTCCACACAGTCAGATTGATACATCATTGACAGACATGAATTCCTGGGTCACCTAGCCAAATTGTTTCCAAATCATTTTGATTACCATTCAGCTTTTTAACATTTTCTGCTGTATTTATTGTTATATTTATCATTACCATTACCATGTTTACTCCCTGGGCGTCATGCAAATGAGGAATTTCATTGCACCGAGTTAATAACACAATAAAATAACATGAATCTGAATCTGAGCAACATTTTAATTTTATAAGCTTTGCAGGCATGAGAACAAGCTTCAGTACTGAAAAGGTCATCAAGATTCTAACTTCATCTTCACAAAAAAATGATATTATAAATTTAGCTAAAGCTAGTAGATGTCACATCTATGACAGCTCTCGCTCTTAAGCTTCAGATTCTGCTTTTGAATACCAGTTCTCACTGCTGCTCTGTCCTTATACTGCAGTCGTATTTGTGCACTGCACTGGAATTCCTTCACCCTCTTTGGCCCAATTTCTATAGACTAAACAACTTTGTACACAAGCTCAGATGTAAGCATCTGTGAGCTTAATAGCTTCTTTTGAATTTATATATCAATTAAATCATTTGATCGTTAAGTGAATTCATGATATAAAATTCTAAATATATAATATGAAATTTGGGGCATCACGGTGGCGCAGCGGTAGAGTTGCTGCCTTATAGCGCCGGAGTGCTGCCTATACGGAAATTGTACGTTCTCCCCGTGACCGCGTGGGTTTTCTCTTAGATCTTCAGCTTCTTTCCACACTTCAAAGACTGTTTCCACGCTGCATCTCTAAACTAAACTAAACTAAAAGGGTACCAAATATGATGTGCTGAAACCTTATTCAATGAGACAATTTGACAAGAGTAAGAGGTTGGCCATTTAGGACTGAGATGAGGAAAAACTTTTTCACCCAGAGAGTTGTGAACCTGTGGAATTCTCTGCCGCAGAAGACAGTGGAGGCAAATTCACTGGATGTTTTCAAAAGAGAGTTAGATTTAGCTCTTAGCGCTGAGGATCAAGGGATATGGGGAAAAGGCTGGAATGGGGTCCTGATTTTGGATGTTCAGCCATCATCATATTGAATGGCGGTGCTGGCTCGAGGGGCCAAATGGCCTACTCCTGCACTTATTTTCTATGTTTCTATGTTTGCCGCAGCTTTCCAAAGGCAACACAGTGGTGCAATGGCAGAGTTGCTGCCTTACAGCGCCAAGACCCGTGTTTGATCCTGACCATGAGTGCTCTCTGTACAGTGTTTGTACGTTCTCCCTGTGACTGTGTGGGTTTTCTTCGGGTGCTCCTCACACACTTCAAAGATTGGCTTCAGTAAAAATTGTAAATTGTCCTTAGAGTGTAGGATAGAGTGAGTGTACATGCTGGTTGGTATGGACTCGGTGGGTCGCAGGGCCTGCTTTCACGCTGTATCTCTAAAGTTCAAATCCTACTATCAAATTGTTAGTTCTTTACAGCTCCAGATGGGTTAGGGTTGAAATCATCCCAGATCTTCTGTACCACTGAGCTAAAAAACACCTTTTGCTTTCCATGGCATTACAATATTTTCTAATGTAGTGCATAATTTGGACCCCATTTTGATCAGGGAATGGCTTTCTTGTACCTCCGCATGGCATCTTCTTAATCAATAGTTCAATGTATGTCTTGTATCCTTCAAGTTTTAAAGTTCTTAAAAATGTGGAGTCCTAACTTGACCATAAAGGCCTGTTGTCCTGGTGGTGGCACTGGATTGAAGTTGCATGGATTAATTTAGCTTGGCAATGTTGTTGATGTCCTCCACTGCCGCATCACCCCTTCCTGCCGCTGCAGGCCGCATCGGATCTGTGTGCACGGTGACCTCCAAAGGGGCCTCCTGAAACGCCCAACCCAATCGAACCCTTGGCTACTGCAGGGCCTCCAGCAGACACGATCGAGCCATGAAGGTGCTATCCCTCTCCTCTCTCAGCCAGTGCTCCATGTGCCGGGCACGTCCCACAGCCCGGCACATGTGCTGGGCCCTCAGTGCCTCCCTGGGCACGGGAGGAATGCAGCCACCTTCTCACCATCAACATCAATTTGCACTCTGCTCTGGGTTATAAATAGATTTTCATGTATTCTGCCTCTGTATAGAAAGGAAAAGCTTTCAACCACCAGACTGAATAGTGACTCCATACTATTTCTACTCTTTCTGCGATAGTTTTTTGCTTGAGGACTGTAAGACATGTTGTTGGTATTTTTGCTAGGCTTTTCACCCAGATACTGCTGTTTCTCACAATGCCATGTTAGCTATGGACCTGAACTATGGACCTTGTATCAGGTCAAAGTTAAAACATGCGATTGTAGGCATGTAGATGCATCTCATAAACCATTTACTCATGCTTATCGACAGGCTTGAAGATGTTGTTAATATTCAGCTAGCTGTTCCATAGGCAGCTGTGATGCAAAGATGCAGTGCGCTTGTCAGGGAATTCTGGAATTACAGGCTCCAGAACAGGTGTACATGAAGGCCGGATGCCATAGGCACCAAGTTCAGCTGTGCTTTCTAATTGTACTAAGATGGGAGGCAGGATGCACTTCTTTTCTGGCCCCTCTGCTTTGTGTCAGCCACAGTTAACGCGCATGGGATGACCTCATAGGATCGCTATGAGTACAGTGAGTACTGTTAACCCTTTTAAACCTTGTTTTGTAACTTGCATTAATGCTTGTAAATAATTTTCATGAAATAAAGTGTTTGAATTTAAATTTTAAAAATGTCATCTGTTTTTTTCCTGATATTTAAAGTGATTTCAGTTTACTTCAACCACAACTAAATGTCTCTAATGATTGGAGTCATTTACAAATGATGGAAAAGGCCTTCCGATAGTGTGGCACCCTGCAAGTGAACCATTGTCTCCTGCAAGATCCTACAGAATGTGGCTGGTTCCTACCTTAATAATAGTTTCACAATGTATGTGGTTGTGTATATGTTCCTTAGTTCCAACCTGGACAAGGCATCATACCTGGAGAAATGTAAAGAAATACAGAGTTCCCAGAAATTGTGTGGCATGGTGGCACAGCGATACATTTGCTGCCTTACAGTGCTCACTGTGCCAGAGACCCGGGTTCGATCCCGACTACGGGTGCTGTCTGTACAGAGTTTGTACATTCTCCCCATGACCTCGTGGATTTTCTCCGAGATCTTCGGTTTCCTCCCACATTCCAAAGGCGTACAGGTTTGTAAGTTAATTATAAACGTAAATTGTTCCAAGTGTGTGTAGGATAGTGTAAGTGTGCAGGGATCGGTGGTCAGTGCGGACTCGATGGGCCGAAGGGCCTGTTTCCGTGCTGTATCTCTAAACTAAACAAAACAATATTTTAATTCACTAACTATATTGCACATGGTTTATAACTATATAAATATTACAGGAATGTAATGTCAAAACCCAGGAAAATGGTTAGAATCATACTAAGAAAGAACAGCTTATCAGTTACAAAACAATCACACCTGATACAGCCAGGAAAGCATGCTGATTCAAAATAAAAGTTTCAAAACTGTAGGGCAAATACATTACTTCAGAGCATTTTAGAAACCAAAATCGTCCATCCTTTCCCTATTTTAATCATAACCCATAGGGCAATATAAGATTTTCATATAATCTGAGATTAGAGCGCTCACAGAACTAAATTGCTCGTATTAATTGTGCAATATGACCTTATAATTTGTTTTCCTAATTGGAATCTGTTAGAAAACTGTGCTATTTAAGTGATTAGAAACATTTTCCCAAGTTGGGAATGTTAAAGATTAGAGAGCACAGCTTTAAGAAGCGAAGGGGAAATTCTAAACGAGAAGTATAAGGCAAGTTTTTTCTCTTTTCTCTATAAAAAAGAGAAAAAAACGTGCCTTACAATGGTGGGTGCCTAGAACACACTGTCAGGGGTGGTGATGGAGACAGATATTTAAGAGGCTTTTAGATAGGCATGGAGGGAATGGAGGGAAAAGGATCATGAGAAGGCAGCAGAAATTAGTTGACGTTGTCATGTGTAGGAAGGAACTGAAGATGCTGGTTTAAACCGAAGTTAGACACAAAAAGCTGGAGTAACTCAGTGGGTTAGACAGCATCTCTGAAGAAAAGGAATAGGTGACATTTTGGGTCAAGACCCTTCATATAACCATATAACCATATAACAATTACAGCACGGAAACAGGCCATCTCGGCCCTTCAAGTCCGTGCCGAACAACTTTTTTCCCTTAGTCCCACCTGCCTGCACTCATACCATAACCCTCCATACCCTTCTCATCCATATGCCTATCCAATTTCTTTTTACATGATACCAACGAACCTGCCGCCACCACTTCCACTGGAAGCTCATTCCACACCGCTACCACTCTCTGAGTAAAGAAGTTCCCCCTCATGTTACCCCTAAACCTCTGTCCCTTAATTCTAAAGTCATGTCCTCGTGTTTGAATCCTCCCTATTCTCAAAGGGAAAAGCTTGTCCACATTAACTCTGTCTATCCCTCTCATCATTTTAAAGACCTCTATCAAGTCCCCCCTTAACCTTCTGCGCTCCAGAGAATAAAGACCTAACTTATTTAACCTATCTCTGTAACTTAGCTGTTGAAACCCAGGCAACATTCTAGTAAATCTCCTCTGTACCCTCTCTATTTTGTTGACATCCTTCCTATAATTGGGTGACCACAATTGTACACCATACTCCAGATTTGGTCTCACCAACGCCTTGTACAATTTTAACATTACATCCCAGCTTCTATACTCAATGCTCTGATTTTTAAAGGCTAGCATACCAAAAGCTTTCTTTACCACCCTATCTATATGAGATTCCACCTTCAAGGAACTATGCACGGTTATTCCCAGATCCCTCTGTTCAACTGTATTCTTCAATTCCCTACCGTTTACCATGTACGTCCTATTTTGATTTGTCCTGCCAAGGTGTAGCACCTCACATTTATCAGCATTAAACTCCAACTGCCATCTTTCAGCCCATTTTTCCAACTGGCCTAAATCACTCTGTAGACTTTGGAAATCCTCTTCATCATCCACAACACCACCTATCTTGGTATAATCTGCATACTTACTAATCCAATTTACCACCCCTTCATCCAGATCATTGATGTACATGACAAACAACAAAGGACCCAACACAGATCCCTGAGGCACCCCACTAGTCACCTGCCTCCAACCCGACAAACAGCCATCCACCATTACTCTCTGGCTTCTCCCATTCAGCCACTGTTGAATCCATCTTGCTATTCCTGCATTTATACCCAACAGTTGAACCTTCTTAAACAACCTTCCATGAGGAACCTTGTCAAAGGCCTTACTGAAGTCCATATAGACAACATCCACTGCTTTACCCTCGTCAATTTCCCTAGTAACCTCTTCAAAAAATTCAAGAAGATTAGTCAAACATGACCTTCCAGGCATAAATCCATGTTGACTGTTCCTAATTAGACCCTCTTTATCCAGATACTTATATATATTATCTCTAAGTATCTTTTCCATTAATTTGCCCACCACTGAAGTCAAACTAACTGGTCTATAATTGCTAGGTTTACTTTTAGAACCCTTTTTAAACAATGGAACAACATGCGCAGTACGCCAATCCTCGGGGACTATTCCCGTTTCTAATGACATTTGAAATATTTCTGTCATAGCCCCGGCTATTTCTACACTAACTTCCCTCAATGTCCTAGGGAATATCCTGTCAGGACCTGGAGACTTATCCACTTTTATATTTTTCAAAAGTGCCAGTACTTCTTTTACTTTGAAACTCATAGTATCCTTCTTCAGAAGATGGGTCTGAAGAGGGGCTTTGACCCGAAACGTCACCTATTCCTTTTCTCCAGAGATGCTGTCTGACCTACTGAGTTACTCCAGCTTTTTGTGTCTAATTTGTCATTATGTTAGGTATGGACATTGTGGGCTAAAAGGCCTGTTACTATGTTGTACTATTCTGAGTCCTACATTCTTTGAGCAAAGTTTACTGTTCCCCAGTTTGTTTGAATGGATTTTGAATGATGAAAATTATACTCACCAACAACTGAATTTCTACCATGAATCCTGTTCTACCCAAGCACATTGTGTTTTCCTTGCAGGACTCCGTTCCTTCTCTATAACTATAATTTTTTGCTCCTTCCCTATAACTTCCCTGCTCCAGTTTTGTGAGAGTTAAGCAGGGGGAGCAGAATTAAAATAAAAGACAATGTTTCTCTTTTAGTTGTTTTTCAAAAGGGGTTGAGTTCAAATTCTGAAAGTTTCAGTCAGACAAAGACTGATTTTTTTTGTGGAGAACTTTAACTTTAAAAACAGATGGATTTGGATCCAGTAGGAATGTTAACATTAAAAATCTGGATCACAACCAGCTTCCACCCCATCCTATTCTGATTTTAGTGGATATAGCAGAAATAATTGGATAACTGAATCTCCCAAGAAAATAGTTTATAATTTAAGCAGTATAACGAGTTTCTGTGTCCTTTATTTGACCACCATTTCAAATATACCTGCAACATGACATGTTTCTCCGCCCTACAAAACCTCACAGCAGTCAAATCCAGAGAAGTTCAGCTGTGTTTTGTGTTTAACCTTCAAGATGGTGGTGGAGGTCATGCACGGTGGAAAAGAATGGTGATGGTTAGCGGGCTGGGGGAAGGTTCTCGACCGGAAACCTCACCCATTCCTTCTCTCCAGAGATGCTGCCTCTCCCGCTGAGTTACTCCAGAGTTTTGTGTCTATTTTCGGCTTACCTCAAGTGCCTTCTGAGGCATTCTGGTGGTTCTGATGTATCCATGCAAGGCAAGGGATGGCGCCTCCATGGGTCTATGTGTCCAGATGGAGGTGCCGGTGGAGTGGGTTGCTGAGCGCATGGATTAGACACAGACCGCAGTGGCACAGAGCTGCAGGGTGGCATTGGAGAACCTCAACAGCATCGTATGGCTGGGTCGATCCCTGCAGCTCTAACCCAGTGCCACTGCCAGGACAATGGGCCTTTATGGCCAGGTTAAGACTGTACGTCTTTAACAAACTTGAACTTGAAGGATTCAAGATGGCGCCGGAAATGTGACGATTCTTGTCTACTGCCTCAGTAAAATACTACTATTTTACACTCTTGTACTTAATATAAGTACGATTATAAGGTCGTGTCATAAGTGATAGGAGCAGAAGTAGGCTATTCGGCCCATCAAGTCAACTCTACCATGGTTGATCTATCTCCCCCTCCTAACCCCATTCTCCTGCCTTCTCCACATAACTCCCAACACCTGTATTAATTAAGAATCTATCTATTTATCTATGCATTATGCCTATCTAGAGTAAGAGTAAGACATGCGACAATAAAGTATCATTGAAGAATTGTTCCACGAAATGGCCATCCCTCCTACTTCATCCGCATTATCAAGCTCCCCCTACAGACAATTGAACATAACAGGACCCTTCCAATCAAATTGTGATCCTTTCTATATCTTCTTTGAGTTCTAGGCTCTACCCCCTCTTCTTATCTCCCTGAAGCTGATTTCCCCTGATACCAGCCCTAGATCTATCCATGGGACATTAATCCTCAACATTCACTGCACACATTTGCAGACGAGTTGGACATATGAGTAAGCGGTACAACACGTGGCTCAGCTGAAGGGCAGAGTTGACATGCAGTTACCCGCAAAACAATGTGTGCGCGGTCAAGTGACTCAAACAATATACAAACACATAAACTATACATAAAATTACAGATAAATCCTACAAGGTTATGAAAAGAAAAAGTTAATTCCAAACAAAGGACAATAGTGTAAAAATAACAATTAGAAAAACATGTCTGTGGTAGTGCAAGAGGTGATCTGTAGTGCTCTGTTGCTGAGGTAGGATTAGGATTATTCAGGTCGGTTGAAGAACCTAATAGTTGTAGGAATGTAGCCATTCCTGATCCTGGTGGTATGGGACTCAGAGTATTTCTGTAGGTAAGTGCTTGTCCATGCATCTTGCTAATGACGATCGCATATTCATTCAGGTCCAGTGATGAATCTTTGAATGTGGCACAGTCCGCTGATTCAAAGCAGTCCAGGAAGCACACGTCTGCCTCCTCTGACCAGTACTTTGTGGTCCTCTTCACTGGTGCTGTACTCTTCCATCTGTGTCTATAGGCAGGAAGAGAAAGCACCACCAGATTTTCCAAAGTGCAGTGAAGGATGGAACGGCAGACAATCCTGATGGTTTTATCGTAGCAGTGGTCGTGTGTTTAATGTGTGTACCTCTCACATTCTTCCTCACCAAGGTTCTGGTTGGGCAATACCATCTCATGTGCCAATGTTCGCGACAGGTTGGGTTGTTCATCGCGTGATGCCGTCACATAATCTCCCAACACTTGCGACACAACTCTCGATGGACTTCTGCTATTTAAACCAACAAACTCTAGAAAGCAACAAACACTCAAGTCAGAAGAAATCAACCAGAAACTTATCTGAAAGTCATTTAGTTTAGTTTAATTTATTGTTATATACACTGAAAAGTAGCAATGTTACAAAATTTTGAGATTTAAAAAATCAAGTCTGCAATTTATCCCATCAGATAAAGCATAAAAATAAGTTTAATTTGACACCTAATTTACTTTCATATCTTCAGTATTAAGAAAGTTATGGCCATTTTCATACTAGGAAATTAGCATCTTGTTCCCCATTGCCTTTCAATTGACTTAACTCAAAAGCTGTGATCTCAAAAAGTTAAAAGCCCATAACTTTCTTAAAACTTAAGAGAACTCAATGAAATTTTCAGTTATTATAGATTGAAGCATTCTGAAACAAATATGAAAGAATCTTACTTGGATGACCTGAAATTAAAGCATATAATTAGTTAGTTATCTAATTGTAGCTAATTACAAAATTCAATGAGTAGATCTAAACATCTATCCATTTCTTAAGAAAAGATAAACTTTTTTTAAAATGCCTAAGTGTCCAAATAACATTCACACAATAATCCACAATATAACATAATTTTTAAATCTCATTTTCATGAATTTCTGGGCCAAATGGAAGGAATTTAGTCTTTGATTCCTGTAAATTAATGGCCGTTTAAATCAACTTGCGAGTGGGTTTTAGTGGAATGCGGTGGATTGGAACGTTGCGGTTAGCGGTGAAGTCAGGAGGAAAAATATTGTTTGTTCATACATTTTTTGGGACCCCATTTCGCAACATAAAAATATTATTAAAGCCTCCCGAAAAACCAATTTTTAATATAAAAATAAACTACCTTTTCTTCTCCCCTACGCAAATTCCTTCCGGTTGTCGGTGCTCAGGGCTTTTGAAGGTGATTTTTAAATTACTCTAGTTAATAAATAATTTAGAGTAATTTAAAAATACCTTCATTCATGAAATGTCGGAGCGATTTTTCTTCCGCAACGAAATCGCCCGACATTGATCGATTTTCCAGGTCTGGTGAAAAACGGCACTTTAAGCCCGCCCTCCTCTGAAAGGTGCCAAAGTCGCGCACACGGGGAGCGGCAGAACTGCAGCGCTGCTCAAGGTAAGTTTTGCAACATACCTATGAAAAGCTTTTTTGTTGTGTGCTAACCAGTCAGCGGAAAGACAATACATGATTACAATCGAGTCATCCACAGTGCACAGATTTATTATAAAGGGAACAATGTAAATAACGGTTAGTAAAAGATAAAGCCAGTTAAGGGCGATCACAGATAGTCCAAGGGTCTCCAATGAGGTATATAGTAGTTCAGGACTTCTCTCTAATTGTTGGTAGGATGGTTCAGTCCCTCATACAGTTGTGGTGGTGGTAGGATGGGGGTTGAGAATAAGATCATAAGATCATATGTGATAGGAGTAGAATTAGCCATTTGACCCATCATCCAATCCACCATGCAGTCATGGCTGCTCTATCTCTCCCTCCTAACTTTATTCCCCTGCCTTCTCCCCATAACTGACACCCGTGCTAATCAAGAAAGATAAGTGAGATACAGTTGAAGTACAGTTGAGTCCTTCCAGCTGCTGAATGAGTGAGTAATACTATGAGATATTGTTAGTTACAGCAATGAGTTCCAAGAAGACAGTAATGGCATAAAGCCAGCATCACACGTTGATTGATATTATGGTCCGCCTTCAATTATACTTCAATGGGTGCACTTTATTTACACTCCTCCAGCCTTACCAATGTGGTGTCTACATGCATAGAAGTGAACAAGCGCAGTTGTGTATTACTGACTTCGTTTGGACCTCCAGGGCTCCTGGTAGTGACTCTAGTTTCACCCCGAGAGACAATGTTCAAGTAATTTAAAAAATTGATTGCAAGAGAGAGAAAGGGCCAATAACAATAAAAAAATAGGTAATAGTCAGTAATGCTGTCACCTTCGACAGGATATTGTGCACTCTCACTGGTGGACTGAAATACACAGTGTGGGCTGCCATCTGAGAATAGCAATGAAACGATCCTGCTGTCTGGTGTATGGCTAATAATGCAGTCATTTCTGCCAGGATATGAAACCAAAGCCCTGTCTGTTTGTTCAGCTGAATACTAAGAATGATTTGATCCAAGAAATTAGTAGAAATATTTTGTTCTGCTGGTGAAATTAATTTGTTAAAATTAATTCAGAATTTCCAACAATCTTCCTATATCCTAAATACAGAAAGGAATCTGGATACAGTTGAATGTATTCAGTTTCCAGTCTTGAACTTGAATTGGCGGCTGGCAAGTATTGATACTACGTATGGATCTTACACATTTTCCATTCAACAGACATGCAATACAATGTGACAATTGAGTCATGTCTTTGAAAAGAACCCATGCAGACCAATACAATTATCTTAATTCGTGTTATGATGGTTATTTATTCTGTCAGTGACCAGAGTTGGGGGTATATAATATACACTGAAGTGTTTTCCCTGACTTGGGAATGGCATGAGCTGTCTGCATAACCTCATCTGGCACACATTCCTGCTTTTTGGAAAGATGGAAGGCATTGTACTGAAGTAAACAACCTTGTCATCTGTAAACTGTATTCGTTTTTCCCATTGATGGATATCTCATGGAGCATATTTCTAGTATTCAATGTTATTGATTCATAAATGTGTCTTCCACTTCTGAGTTCATATATGAGATGTATTTGTAAATCATAATCAACACCATGTAAATCAATGTTCACCTTTTGCCTTGCATGGAGTTTTATATCAGGAGGTACTTTCCTGTCACGGCCAGTTAGAGTTTAGATTAGACTGGGCTGGGATCAATTGTTGGATTATATGTAGTTTTTCAATTGTAAATTGGTTGTTTTAATGAAGAAATATGACAATCACAAAACCCTCCAGCATCCAGCTGCCCCTAATCTCTCAAGATGGATACTTGTTTTATCATGAAGATGTACTGGACCCAATGTGTTCAATCCATTTCAAATGACCATCCAAAGATATTAAGGTATCAATGCCCTTCTCACGATAATCAACAGTGTACTCTGAAAACTATTTACGCGCCATTTCCAGTTCCCCAACGCCGGCCTCAGTGGTTTGGCTCAATAACCATGATAGATTGTATACTTATCTGCCAGCTCTTTGATATCATTATCTAACATTAACCAATAAAAAAAAAGTATTGACTTCACAGTACCAGAATGTTCAGTGTGAAGATTTTGTAAAATCTATCTTCTCAATGTGCTTGGTATGACAGCTCGGTAATCTACTTTAATCCCTGCTTCATCATCAAATCAAATCTTATGTTCAAAACAGTCTCAATTCCTCATCCAGGCATTGTCTGATAGTTTTGCTATTATTCATTTTTTATTCAATTTCTTTTTGGGTCTTTTCACCCATCACCTTTTCTGTAATGGGAAATCGACCCCAGCTATGTTTTTACGGTAACCATGACAACGTTGTACAATTGCCTTTTGCTTCAAATGATTACATTTAGCCTTATAATCGTGTTGAGAAAAGACAATGGCCTGTCTTTGTGTCCTTCAACAGAACTGTTGTCAATATTGTGTAGGTAGGAACTGCAGGTGCTGGTTTAAACCAAAGATAGACACAAAATGCTGGAGTAACGCAGCGGGACAGGCAGCATCTCTGGAGAGAAGGAATGGGTGACGTTTCTGGTCTTGATCTGAAATGTCACCCATTCCTTCTCTCCAGAGATGCTCCTGTCCTGCTGTTGCCAATATTGTTGACATAGAACTAGGAAATACAAACAATGGCAAAGTAAGAGAAATGATCAATAGGAATTGATGAAACATTTTATATCCAAAGATAATTATTGGCTCTTCTCTCTGATTTCAGCATAAGTTTATTTCAATTTAGTTCAGTTTAGTCTAGTCTAGTCTAGTCTAGTCTAGTTCAGTTTAGAGATATGGCATGGGCACAGGCCCTTGTGCCCTGGAAGTCAGCATTGACAGACGATTACCCGTACGCTAATTCTGTTGTCCCAGTTTTGCATCTACGCACAAAGGTCAATTTACAGAACCCAATTAACCTACAAACTTGCCCGTCTTTGGGATGTGGGAGGAAACTGGAGCACCCGGAAGAAACCCATGTGGTCACAGGGCGAATGCGCAATCTCGACACAGACTGCAACCAATGTCAAGATCGAACCCAGATCTCTGGCAGTGTGAAGCAGCAAGTGTACCACTGCACCACCCCTTTACTCCTTCTTCACGGCGTCTGTAAAGCAACTGCTAACTGACTGCATTCAGACTAGTGTGTGCAATTGTACTCATCGCCAATGCAGGATGTGGATGGTGTGGAGAGGGTGCAGAACAGGTTTACCACCACCATGCAGTTTCAGAGGTTAAGGGAAGATCTGATTGGTATATAAAATTAGAAGAGGCATAGATAAGGTCAACAGTTAAAATCTTTCTCCCAGGGTGGAAATGTTAATGGAGATGCTTGGTGCAAATTTTTGATTAACGTTGCCTGAAACATGCTGCTTAGGGTAGTGATGGAAGCTGATATAATAGTGGTGTTTAAGAGGCATTTAGATAGGCGCACAAATATGCAGAACATTAAGGGATATGGATTACATACAGACCAAAGGGATTTGTTTAATTTGATATCAGGATCAGCAAATACATTGTGGCGTATCATTATGGTTCCCCAGTCCCGCATGGACCAATTTTATCTTATCCACAAAATCCAGAAAAACAGAACTGTCCTGGTAGACCCATTGTTTCTGCTCGTTCATGTCCCACCAAATTAATTTCCACATACCTTGACTTCATCCTATCCTCCCCGATCCAATCCCTCCCTACCTATGTCCAAGACACCTCACATGCTCTTTGTCTCCTCAATGACTTCATTTTTCCAGCCCCCACTCCCTCATCTTTGTTATGGATGTCCAGTCACTCTCCACCTCCATCCCCCACCAGGAATGACTTAAAGCCCTCCGTTTCTTCCTTGACAACAGAACCAGACAATTTCCGTGTACTAATACTCTCCTCCGCCTAGCAGGGCTGGTCCTCACTCAACAACTTCTACTTTGTCTCCTCCCACTTCCTCCAAATCCAAGACATAGCTATGGGCACTCGCATGGGCCCTAGCTATGCCTGCCTCTTTGTAGGGTACATCGAACAATCACTGTTCCAGGCGTACACTGGCCCTATCCCCGAACTCTACCTAGGTTACCTTGACGACTGCATTGGTGGTATCTCCTGCTCCCATGCAGAACTCACTGACCTCATCAACCTCATCACCAAGTTCCATCTTGCACTCAAATTCACTTGGACCATCTCCGTTTCTAGATCTCACTGTCTCCATCATAGGAAACAGACTACTGACCGACATCTACTAAAAACCTGACTCCCATAGCTATCCAGACTACACTTCTTCCCACCCTGCCTCCTGTAAACATTCTATCCCCAACTCCCAAATCCTCTGTCTATGCTGCATCTGCGCCCAGGATGAGGTTTTCCATACCAGGGCATCAGAGATGTCCTAATTCTTTAGGAAACGGGGGTTCCCCTCTTCCTAGGCTCTCACTAGGGTCTCCTCGATATCCTGCAGCTCCGCTCTTGCTCCACCTTCCCCCATTCATAACAAGGACAGATTCCCCCTTGTCCTCACCTTCCCTCCCATTAGGCGTCGCATGCAGCATATAATCCTCCAACATTTTCGCCACCTCCAATGTGACCCCACTACTGGCCACATCTTCCCATCTCCATCCCTTTCTGCTTTCTGCAGAGAACGTTCCCTCCAAAACTCCCTGGTCAACTCGTCCCTTCCCACCCAAACCACCCCCTCCCAGGGTACTTTCCCCTGCAACCGCAGGAGATGCACCACCTGTCCCTTTACCTCCCCCCTCAACCATCCAAGGAACCAAACAGTCTTTCCAGGTGAGGCAGAGGTTCACTTGCACCTCCTCCAATCTCATGTACTGTATCCGTCGTTCCAGGTGTCGACTTCTCTACATCAGTGAGCCCAAACGCAGGCTAGGCAATCGTTTCGCTGAACACCTCCGCTCAGTCTGTCTTAATTTACTTGATCTCCCGGTTGCTCAGCACTTCAACTCCCCCTCACATTCCCAATCTGACCTTTCTGTCCTGGGCCTCCTCCATTGTCAGAGTGAGGCCCATCACAAATTGGAGGAACAGCACCTCATATTTCGCTTGGATAGTTTACACCCCAGTGGTATGAACATTGACTTCTCTAACTTCAAATACCTTTTGCTTTCCCTCTCTATCTCCACCCCCTTCCCAGTCTTATTTTCTCTGACTACATTCTATCTTTGTCCCGCCCACTTCCCTGACATCAGTCTGAAGAACGGTCTCGACCCGATATGTCACCATTCCTTCTCCCCAGAGATGCTGCCTGTCCCACCGAGTTACTCCAACATTTTGTGTCTAGCTTCGATTTAAACCAGCATCTGCAGTTATTTATTATACATTTTGTGGCTCAAATGGTCTGTTCCTGTGCTCTACAGTTCTGAGTTTTTATTTTGTTTTAATGGCTTGCTGTGTATATCATCACAGATTGTATGACTGTTGCTGGATTCTCCACAGTAGGTTGCTACATGAGTGGTCTTGCTTAATTTGTGGTTCTGTCCATGGATCTTGCTCATTAAGAACATTAAGAACAACAGAGGAAGAGGACTGACTTTGGTGTCTTCCCTCACAGTGGGAAACTTTGATTCTGCTGTGTGGGGATGTTTTATGTTGGACTCTATCGTGTGTTGTGTGCTTTATTTTTAATTCTATGGCTGTATGGTGAACACACATTTCGCTGTGTCAACTGGCACACGTGACAAATAAATGTATCTTGGATCTTGCTCAGTTAGTAGCTCAATGAATTAATCATGTGCAGTAAGTGACAGTACATCCTATGGCTCACATGATATTGTGAGGAGATATTTATTGGAACTTTGTTGTTGTAAGCACCTTGTCCAAAGCAATATTGTCATTGCCCCAGGAGTGTACAACAATCAGCCATCCCATGAAATGTGGACTCATTTCTCTACCAATGTTCTATAGGCACCAAATACAAATATACTGGTAATTTCATTTCGGAGTCACGTGAGTGACTTCGTGAAGACCCCGCCAGGCACGCATGAGCGACATATCATCGACCGCATGCGAGCGACGGGCAGTGAGGAGCGTTGCTCCTCTACTGCAGGGACCTGCAGGTAAGGTAAAACTAACCTGCCATCCTTTTTTCATTTCAGGAACTCTGTTTTCAGAGTACTCCAGGCTGCTTCGGCACTGACTGCGGACCACGGGATGCGGGCAGTCAGCGGTGGCACTAATTGTATGGAGTCGGGAAGAGCCCGTTGACCCAGGTGGGTCCGGGTTCACACTCGCCGGCGGAGGACAGCAGAGGTAGCCCGACTCTACACCGCAGCCCGCAGGACACCGCGGGCTGGCGGCATGAATAAGGGCGTGGGGCTTGCAGGCTCGCCGTTCGCGGATAGCGACGGCAGAGCAGCAGCCCGATTCTACAAGGGCTGACGGCATTAATATAGGAGTTGGGGCTAGCCCAACTCAACTCTACTCCACAATTTGCAGTATCCCAGTCTCCCAGCACGCAGTCTGTATTAAACAGGGAATGGGGCTTGCAGGCAACAGCTGAGGGCTGGGGACTTTACTTACGCCATTGCCCGACTTTATTTTTACAACGGGGCAGCTCGTTGACCCAGTAGGTTCCGGGCTCATACTCGCTGTTCGCGCAGCGATGGCAGAGCGGCAGCACGAACCTACACTGCAGCCCGCAAGGACTCTGTGGGCTGACGGTTTTACTTACCCGGGCAAGGTTCGGCAGCTCGTTGACCCAGTGGGGTCCGGGCTCACACTCGCCGTTCGCAGGCAGAGCGGCAGCCCGAATCTACACCGCAGCCCGCAGGGGCACCACGGGCTGATGGCAACGCTACCCGGAAGTCGGACAAGCCCGTGGACCAGGATCCGGGCTCGGAGACTGCCATGCGCGGGCAGCGAAGGCAGAGCAGGAGCTCCGACTCAACGCCGCAGGTATAGCACGGACTAACGGCTATGCTACCCTATAGAGGTAGTAGACAGAGCCGGGGCCACGACTCACACACAGGCGGGAGCATTGCCGTTAGCGGCAGTCTATGTCCCGCATGAGACTCTGGACACCATTCGAGCTAGGGGGAGAAAGTGTGCTCCTCCACCGGAAGCTCATAAAGACCCTCAGGTAAGACACTAACCTTGAGTTGTTAGCTTCTGTACTAGACTTTGCTTACAGAAACAACGGATAGGAGACCAGAATGAAGGCATCGAAGTATGCCTCCCAAGGCCATGGGACTTCGGATGTGAGCGCCCATTATTCCCGGAGCTGCCCTCAACGCCGGCAGCATCCGCTCTGCGGACCGGGATCAGAAAGCGGAAACCGGGGAGCCCTGCGCAGCCAGGACCCGATTCTCCACCACGGCTGGCCATGGAGCCATAAAGTGGTAGGAGCACCGCGCAGGAGCAGGGTAGGCAAGACCCTGACTCCCTACCACTGTCACCTTAGCATAGGAACAGTGGAACAAAGGTGCGTAAGTGTGTTATCCGCTAGGCGGCACGTTCTCTCTCCCCAATTATGCAGGTCACCAGAGGGAGGACCAAGGGAAGAATCGCACAACAGTCGGTGAAGCCCCGCTGTAGGAGCCGGGATCAACTTTCCACCGGAGCAGGCCGCCAGATCACGGACCGGTGAAGGATTGAGGCCTGGGTCTGCAAGCCCCGCATGTGCGGCCGGCACAGACTCATCACAGGGGGAGCCTGCCAGATTGCGGGCCGGTGTAGTCTCATCTCGGTCACCGCACCCCCTTTTTAGCGGCAGGACGTGACCGAACGTCGCCTTTGTCCCTAAGGAGGACAGGCGGCAAGCCCGCGCGGACGTCGGGGTACCATGCTTCGGCGGCCGGGACCGACTCATCACTGCTCATGTCTTATCAGACTAGCAGGCCGCCTCCGTCCGGAAGATGACGGACTAGTGGCAGGTCCGCGCGGGAGTCGCTTAGCCACGCAGAAGCGGCAGGCAGCGACATCCTGTCTAGGCACCCTTGTTATCACCTCGACGGTGCGGGCGATGACAGAAGCCTTAGAGATTCTCCAGAACCTGAGGAAGTCGACTTGTCATCCGCAGATGCGGCAGCAGTCGCATGGCTTGGATGGAGTGCATGATGGAGCGTATCCTAGAGCACAATTTGCAGCTGGACCAGATGTCCTCCAGTCCTGGAGACATGCGGCTGGGCCACACAGCATGTTCCCGTCATTGGTGGGGAAAGCTACGAATCAGCAGCTGGCTGACACGCAAGTAGGGTGGAGCAGGAACCTATAGTACCTAAGACAACCCAGGAGGAACTTCTGAATGTGGTCTCCAAGTTCGCCCAGCCGAAGCACAGGTCAGCCTTTGCAGCCCAATTATGGGGCTAGCGGACTACCTCACTACACACCAGCTGCAGGAACAGGTCCTTACCAAGGCGGTCAACAAATACAAGGCCCAAACAACTGCACACCGTTGTATGTACCAACAGTCAACACGCCCATCTACGGTAACAATAGTCCCGGGATAGTTCGGGGATTACTGCCTTTGGTTGACGGTACGGAAATGACAGCAGAGCAGGAGGATGCTCTTGCGATATTAGTCATGAAGTTAACGCTTCCCGGTATATCAAAATTTAACCGACTCCTAAACCCCATATTTACGGGGTTGTACAAGGCATCTGCGACGCCTCCACCTAGACAGCTGTTCGATGAGGACCTGCCCATACAGGTCAAGGATCTGGATTAGGAGACGGAGGCAGTCAGATTGATAACCCACCTCCCTCCAGCAGGCCGGCAGTACGCAGGCAAACATCATATGCAAGACCTCGGGGGCCACCTGAAAGACCAGTAAAGACCTACACGTCAGCAGCACCTCAACACAGTCCAATGGAAACCAGGAACCAGAACGTCAGGCCCGCCGGTAACCATGGAGGTAAGGGGTCTGGTTCTCTAGAGAGTGCTGCATGTATAACCTCACAAGTAGGAGAGCGGTTATATACATTCTGGGATGCATGGGAGCTGATTGTCACTATCCCAGGGAACAAAGGAATAGACATTATGGAGGCATGTAACAGCCTTGCTTGCACCAGGAAACCGACTATTAGACATGCTGCTAAGGTAATTGGTAACTTGTAGCTACATTCTAGCTACATAAAGCTTGCAAAGAGCAAAATCTTGGCATTAATAGCAAATGCTGGACATTTTTACGGGCATATGCAGCCGCCAATCAAGGCATAAATTGAACTGCCATGGTGGATTAGCAATGTTTGTGATTGTTAAATCCCATCATTACATAAAACCCATTAGCCGTGTTACAAACCGACGCAAGCACCAATGGCTAGGACTGTTCAGATATGCTGGGAGCATGTCACGGGCTGCGGGCTTATTGCACTAATCTGCAGCATACGTATGTCCATCTTCATAGAATATCACTGAGGTGGCATATTCAAACCTTATGGTTAGTATCAAGTCAATATCTTGTGATGAATTGGAAAAATTAATTTGGCTCTGGTGCATTGAAATAAATATTTGGATATCAGCTATGTACCTTCTGGTTAAGCTCAATACAGTGGCAGACACCAGGTCACAAGTATCTAATAACGACACCAAGTGGATGTTGAACCCCCAAATATTTGCTAAAATTATAGCCTAATATGGAACACCAGATATCGACCTCCTTGCGTCCAGGTTAACCCATTAGATACATATATGTGTCTCTTGAGAACCAGATCCTGGGGGAGTGGCGATGGACGAGTTCTCGCTACATTGGGGGAAGTGGATTTCTATGCTTTCCCTATTCTGCCTCATCAGTCAGGTGTTGCAGAAAACGTACCCAGATTCTGGAACATAAAGGACCATGGACGTCATACAGATCGTGCAGAGAAAGATCTGTAGTGGGACCAAGACCACCTACATATCTGCTATGATCTCCAATGTGCTGACACCCTCATGGTCTTTATGATGAGTCCCTCAGTTACAGTGCTGTATACAGTATCAGGAGTGCACTGTCATCCTATCTCAACATTGGAGTGAGATCTCACCAGCTGGTATCCAAACTATGAGGGATATGTTCTATCCATCCCTCCCTGACCAAGATATTATAATATCTGACAGATAAGGGTGGTGTTGACCCTACTCAGGAGCTGGTCGCCTATGACGGATTTACCACTGGACTTACTCACCTTAAAGTGGTGATGGCAATAGCACTGAACACAGCACAATGGGTCCAGACTCTACAGGAATTAAACCTGGATAGAATGATCGACCCATAATAAAGTAACTTATTTATGAAAGAGTTGCTTAAACTACACAGACCTGCGACTACAGGTCTGGAAGTCCATTAGGAATATGGAGGCGGATCTGTTGTCAGCCATGGAAACCCACGTCACAGGGTGACGGTGCAGACTATCTCCAGATGGCTCAAGGTGGTATTCGGTGCAGCAGGTAAGACACTAAACATTTTAAAATGTCATTCTACCAAGGCTGCATCCACATCAGCTGCGAGGACCATGGAGGTGTTCATGGAGCATGTCCTCGCAATAGCGGGCATATTGTGAAACTACATTTCAGCGGTTTCATAACTAACCTGTGACCGTTCCCGCAATGTTTGCGGAGTCAGTTTTAAGTGCTGTCCCTAAACGTTTGTCCCCGAGTTTAGGGGTTTATTGTTGTATTAACAATAATGTTATTAATTTTCAGCTTGTTCAAGTCTGAAATACGTTAACATACTTCCTCCATCAGTATTACGGCAGAGTGTGAGCATGGACGTGACTCCGAAATGAAATAGTAAGATTAAACGAGATCTTACCAGTTTGAAGTTTGATCTTTATTTTATGAGGAGTTGCGATGAGGGATTTCGTGCTCGCCGCTCCCAACCCTCTACTATAAGGTCAACTGGTATATAGAGTCTCTTCAGTCTTACTATAACAAGTCATTTCTGTTGTTGGTTCTGTGATTCCACACCGCTGCTTTGAAGAATGTCGCGCATGCGTGCCTGGCGGGGTCTTCACGAAATCCCTCATCGCAACTCCTCATAAAATAAAGATCAAACTTCAAACTGGTAAGTTCTCATTTAATCTTACTATTATATTCCATTGTGGAAATAATAAATCTTCTGACAGATATCTCAGAATTCCATTGTCCAAACTGTATGGCTTGGATTTTAATGATATTTAATGAGTTGTCAGGAAGAGCAAGTTCATCGTTTCACCACTGGGAACATTTATTAGAAATGTTGGCATTCAGTATTTTCAAAAGATTAACTGCAGTATTTTTCAATGGTTGAATTAGAAATACAGCTAACATTGGAAAGATAATGGGGGGTTACACAAAAAGCTGGAGAAATTCAGCGGGTGCAGCAGCATCTAAGGAGCGAAGGAGATAGGCGACGTTTCGGGTCGAGACCCTTCTTCAGACCATTGGAAAGATAATGGTTAGTTCGTCCAACAACCAAAAAATAATTTCATTGGAATATAGAAAAATGCAGAACATGAGGTTTACCATCTATTATGTTTTTACTTTTATTTGGAAGACGTACCTAATGTCCTTACTTTTTTTTGGAAAGCCCAAAATTTGGTTTTGGATCTGTTTCCACAACTCTTTTAGGACAGTGCATTCCAGATCTGTATCAATTAATTTCTCCTCACCTTGCCTCTGATTCTTTTACTTTTGACAAAGTGCTTTATCAACCAAGTCCCAATAAATATATCCTCACAATATCCTGTGAGTCATAAAATGTGCACAATCTACTTAATGGGTCACTAACTGAACAGGTTCCATTTACTGTCACTTAGAGGGCAGGATTCATTCATTGAGCTACGAACCGAGCAGGATCCATTTGCAGAACCACAAAGTAAACAAGACAACTTTTGAATTATGTGGTACTGACTCCACTGCCACTAAAAACAGCTTATCCAAAAATGTACTCTATCAATACCCTTTTCATTAAAAACAAAGTTCCCTACCCTCTTCCAATGCAAATGTTAAATGAACTGTGACAGTCTGAAGACAGGATTCCAGCCACTCTTGAAAATATGTTAAATTGAACCACACACACTCAAACACATGTTCACTGCAATGGGCACCAACATATAATTTTAAAGGCTGACAATTCCTTTTACTTACAGTATATTTCCTCAAAAATTGGATGTTCATTAATTAGATCGAATCTAAGAAAGATTAATCTCAATCAAAGGTAGAAATAACAAACATTCCATACATTTTACACAATAGTGATGAGCTACAACAAAGTAAAGTCTGTAAATTATTCTTGAATATCTTTTCCATGTGTAATTGTCTACAGTGATTCAAACTATGCTTAATCTTCAGCATTCCTATTGCATTCAGCAGCAATATGATGTTTATTGACAAAATGTGCATTAGTTGAGAGAGATAGATCGGTTTCATTGGCAAATGGACAAATAAAAGAGATGTTTGAAGAATGGCTCTTTTACATGAGTAAGCATGAAACTGGCAAATCAAAGTTGGAGCAAAATGAACATAACTATATCAATGAAGGTGGTAGACAGAAGAAATGTGTCAGCTTATTACGACACATGTAGTAGATCATTTAATCACATAGAACTAACAAGCCGCAAATTATGCCATAATACCAGAACAGGCATTTTTCCCCAATTAATGTCAACGAAGAAAGATTTTGACCAAAAATGTCACTTTCACATTTTCTGATATTCTTTCAGATTTCTAGTTTTTGCCTTTCACTTGGAGATTGGACAGGATGGCTGTGCTGCTTGCAGTGTGAAGGAAATAAGTCTGATCATG
Source organism: Raja brachyura (assembly GCA_963514005.1). Next base: position 183,196,275 of record OY740781.1, read on the forward strand.
TCCTCAAATTGTTAACTTGTTTTAGGATGCTACTTTCATTCTCTTATCTCCTTCACCCCTACCCTTCACCTCCCCCAAGCTCTCATCTTGACCATTTGTGCTCAGTGACTCCTTTCAGGCAGCTCTCTAGTCTGTAGTCTCCTTGTGTTGAACATGGGATTGTTGGTTTATGCAGTGGTGCCATGTGCTGGCAGACTTGCCTGCATTGTTGTTTCGCGCTTGCCTTATGGGTGTTTACTACAAGTTGGGGAGTACACTGAGATGATTAATTATGCAGAATTATAAATATACTGGGCACATAGTTACCATTTCAATTGAAATAATGAATCATTCTCTATTTTCCATTGGTTTCCCAATGCTTCCTGATATGGTGAATCCTCGGAGGCAATCAAAATGTTCCTTGACATTGTACTATCTTTCAAAAATCTGATATTCTAATTTAGAATACTTCAACTCACTTTATTTCTCTGCCAGGTAGATAAAAATGCTGGAGAAACTCAGTGGGTGAGGCAGCATCTATGGAATGAAGGAATAGGTGATGTATTTCTCTGCCTGGTCTCTTTTGCCGAAAATGGACCAGACTGTGCAGATGGCCTGACAATAGTTCTGAGTTCCTATATAAGTTAACTGAAGTTCACAGGGTGGTGCAGTTCTTGAGTTCAGTGCTTGTGCATTGCAGCATAGTTGTGTGGAATACTTTGGAGATAAATTACACACAGATCTTTCCATTCATTTATGCCAGAGGAGGAAATTGAGGCAGGTACTATCACAACATGTCATAAACATTTGGACAGGTACATGGATAAGATAGCGGGACATGGGCCAAATGCAGGCAGGTGGGACTGGTGTAAATGGCGTATATTGGTCGGCATGGGCAAGTTGGGCCAAAGGCGTGCCCCACACTGTGTAACTCTATAACTCTATGCCTCTAGTAGTGATCGCAGCCCACCTGTTGAATGACCTGAAGTCAGATGGTTCAGCTGAAACCTGAACAGAGTGTAGACAATAAATGACATTGATAATGAAGGTGAATAGTGTGTCTGTCATAGGGCTAGCATTTGCACTGATACATAATTCCTCTATAGCTGATGGAGCACATTCAGATTTTGGGTAGCTGGATCCATCTTTAAATTGTCCCACTTAGTAAGGTGGAAAGGCCACAATTCACAATAACATAACATTTGCATCATCGTTGCACTTAAAAAAGTTTGTCTGCCAAAACTCACTATATATGAAGGCAAAGTGCCAAATGTCATTCCTCTATCAGCCTCCATCCTTGTTTTTCCTCTCATACTCTAAGAAATCACTAACATGTGATTGCAAATTGCTACCCACAAAGGATTTGGTGTAAAGTCTACAGTCTGAATTTGTGCTGGAATATAATATTTAAGGTCATGTCAATTACATGCAAATTGTGGACCCACATGGCTTCAAGTCACATGTTCCACTTGCCTTGCTGGAATTAGTCTTTGCTACTAAATGCTGAGAAAGTTGTTACTAATTTTCAATAATGCCACTCAGTTCCAAATGATTGGATATGGTTCATGAAAATGTCAACAAATGGAGTGAAATAGTTGCTTGAGTGAAATTCTTATTTGTAATTCTGAAAAACAAAACAAAAACAATTTTAATACAATGAATTTACTGTCTGAGATAAACAATAGTCTGGAGAAGTGCTGGCCACATTTTGTTCTGCTTCCCCCATGGGAGCCATTGCAGAAGTTCATAAATCTGCTCCGAAATAGCAATGAAGGCAGATGGCCAGCACATGCACGATACAAGGGAATATAAGGGAAAAGTGATCTGTCAAAAGAAGGTGGCGCTGAGATAATAAGATCGTCCATGTATTTATAAATAGTGGAGTCGAGGAATATTTTGGCACCATGGACAACTCAAGTCTTTTTCAGAAATTACAAGCAATCGATTTAACAGATATTTAAGCGATTGCAGAAGTTATTGTTGCAGGACTCTCACAAGGCTTTACTGCTGCCAAGGTGTCAGCTTTGGCTCAGTGTTAGACCTCTTTCCTCTGAGTTGAAAGGTTGTCGGTTCAAGCTCCACTCCAGAGACTTACTGTAGGCAGACATTTTTTTTTCTGCAGACTGAGGGAGCAATTCGAATGAGGTGCTAAAGTTATGCCATGCTTTCTCAGTTTCACTTTTTTTTTTAAATCACAAAGCAAGGAAGAGTCGCTAAAAACAAATTAGTTGCAAAGCGTGCTTGTTTTTTTCTCTTTTGCCTCATGGTTGGGATTATTGTCAAAAAAAACATTTATCGCCCATACCTAATTGTCATGTGAAGGAGTGAGTGACTATTCTTTGTGAACTGCTGCAGTAAATTTGGGAAAGAGTAGAACATTTGTTGAAGAAGTGAAAACAATGGGTATTTGTTGGAGGAGCCCTGTCATAGTAGACTGGATCAGTAGCCTCAGGGATCAGTGCAGGGATCCTACTGTTTCTAATTTGTATCAAAGACTTAGAGTTAAAACCCTCATGCAAATTGATCAAACATGAAGATAACTAATCTATGAAAGATACTGGAATTGAGAAAATAGATCAGAAATTACAGAACGAATTGGATAAAATATGTGAGTGAGTAGAATAGTAACAGATGAAATTTGATACAGACATTGTAAAGTACTCACAAAGGAAGGAAAATACATCATTTCTATACATGGTGGTGAAATAGTTATGGATGAGGTTGAAAGAGGCATAAGAGTCTTAGTCGACTTGAAGCTCAGCATGTCAAAACAATGTGCAGCGGCAATCAACAATGCCAATAGAATGCTGGACTATATTACAAAACAATTGAATATATGTCAGAGGCAGTCATGATCAAATTTTGTAGTAATGTTGTCAGGCAATATAGTGGGAAATGTTTCTAGTTCTGGTCAAAGAGTAAAAAGAATGATTTGCAATGACACAGTGACCTCAGGACATAGAAAACAGCAACTCTTTGAAGTGTAACGAGGACAGTTTCTCATCCCACCAAATATAACGGGGCCTAATTAAAGTAATGCCAGCATCTCCTAAAGGAGAGAAGCTTAGTGCAGCAGATCCTTGTACTGTCTACACAGTGATCATTGCTGCAATGTTGAGGCAATCAATCAATCAAAGACTTTCAAAAATGCACCAACAAATGCAGATCTGAATAAAATTTTGTTGCATCTGGCTCACCGTGCAATAACAAAATAACCAATAACAAAAGGATAAAATAGATAAAAAGATAAAATAGATAAAATGATAAAATAGATAATAGTGGGTGCGCATTATATGGAATTCAAGAGTCTGATGGCTCGGGGGAAGAAGCTGTTGCAGAACCTGGCCGTTCTGCTCCTTATACTGCGATACCTTTTGCCCGAGGGCAGCAGAGTGAACAGTCCATGATGGAGATGTGGCGGGTCTTTTATAATGCTGTTGGCCTTGGACAGGCAACGTTTGCACGCAATGTTCCGGATTGACGGAAGAGAAGTCCCGATGATTTTTTCAGCCATCCTCACCACTCTCTGCATGGACTTCCAGTCCGAGGGTTTGCAGTCCCAAAACCAGACAGAGATGCAGCTGGTCAAAATGTTCTCTATGGTGCCCCTGTAGAAAGTGGTGAGGATACGATGGGGGAGGTGAGCCCTTCTCATCCGGCGCAGAAAGTGCAAATGCTGCTGCGCTCTCTTAACTAGTGATGCAATGTTTTGTGACCAGATCAGACTGTTTGTGTTGCACCATTCGAATAGTTGTTTCACCTCCTCCCGGTAAGCCAGTTCATTGTTGTCCTGGATAAGGCCCACCACCGTTGTGTCATCTGCGTACTTCATGATGTGGTTTGTACTGAACCTGGCACAACAGTCGTGGGTCATTAGGGTAAACAGCAGTGGATTCAGGACGCAGCTCTGAGGGGAACTGGTGCTCAGATAGATGGTTTTTGGAAGTGTTGTTTCCAACCCGCACTTACTGGGGTCTGTCAGTGAGGAGATTCATTAGCCAGTTACATAAGGGGGTTCTGAGGCCCAATGAACCCAATTTGCTTACCAAGTGTTGAGGGATGATTGTATTGCTGCTGAACTAAAGTGCACAAACAGCATTCGCACATGTGTGTTCTTCTCCTCGCAGACATCAATATTGAATGAATAGACTTAGAATGCATTAAGAAGTCTGCATGGTTTTGGTTTTGAATATATATTTTTTCAATCTGAATAAAGTTTATTTTTAATTTTTTTTTTAAACAGATGGGGGGTGTTGGTGGTGGTGGGGTGAACCCAGCTTCGCTGGTACTATGGTAGGCATTCAAGAATAATGACATGATTACCAGATAATATTCTATAGTGAAGTTGATTGCTGGCTAAATATCTGCCAACAGGGATAATTCCTCTGCGCTTTTAAGATCTTTTATATCATGTGAAGGAACTTGCAATCTTTAATATACCATCTCAATTGAAAGACAATGCTATAACCTCAGTCTTGCATTCGTGTGCCAGCCTGAAGTAATTTGCTCTTGTGCTTAGATATGTCGATAAGGACTTGAATGTATGCTCCTTCCGCTGCAAGAAATAGATGAAGAAGATAAAGAACAAATTGCACAAAGTTAGCAGGCATCTGGCATTTCTCTCCCTTTCCCTCAATCTATCCCTCTCCTTCTCCCTATCCCTATCCACCCCCCATCCCCAATGCAAAGCAGTTCACCGTTGCTAGTGCTAGTGTTATGCCCAGTATTAACACTTTCTTTAAACATGTTGCTCCATTGCCACTCCTATGGCGCGCTTGGGTAATATCCTTCCCTTGATTGTGGGGTGTCCAAAAAAGACTTAGCTCTTAATGTTCAACAGTGGAAAAGGTATTTTGTTGCACTTTCAGGGTGGTATGGACCCCAAGATCCCTCTGTACATCAATGCTGTTTAGGGCCTTGCCATTAATAGTAAGATTAAACGAGAGCTTACTAGTTTGAAGTTTGATCTTTATTTTATGAGAAGTTACGATGAGCAATTACATGAAGAAGGCCATCAGCCCGCATGCGCGTCACTCTTCAAAGCAGCGGTGTGAAATCACAGATAGCAGTTGTTGAACTAACATAGTAAGATTAGAGATGACTAGAACTACCAGATGATCTTTATGATACGAGGGTTGGGAGCAGAGGGCACGTAATCGCTCATCGTAACTCCTCATAAAAAAAAGATCAAACTTCAAACCGGTAAATTCTCGTTTAATCTTACTATTTTACTTCGGAGTCACCTGAGTGACTACGTGAAGATTTTAATGCTCTGTGATTTCATGCCGTGGAAAAAGGAGTCCACACAAGCACGACTGCATCAGTTGACCACAGATAAGGGAAACATTCATAATGCATACAGACATGACATAGATTTAAAACATGCTGATACTGATAAATGAACAAATAATAATAACAGTAACCCCTCTCATCTGAGGGGAAACTATAAAATAGAATCTAACATAGAGTTGGCAAATACCACTGGTCTGGCAATGGGTTAAAATAAAATGTTGGAAACCTCATTTGTTAGACCATCCTGCAGTCGGCGGGATGTGGTCCAGAGGACCGTACATAACCCTTGCTGCTGATGTTGTAGCAGCCCTGGTGGAGTGAGATTAGAAAATAAGTATCTACTCCTGTATAAGCCAAAACCCCATATAAACCACCTGGAGATGGTCAAAATTGATCAATTCTTATGAGGTTTTTTTGTAACTAACAAACATAGCTAGTATCAGAGCCTCTAAGGATCTAGATGACCTTGACATAATGTTGTAAATGTGTGACCACACATAACCAAAGATGCATGGGGTATGCCATGAGAACTAGAGACCTGACGCCCCTGGGCTGCCCTGCTTAACTAAATCGTAAACATGAAATATTATATATAGCAGGTGTAACTATCCTGTCCAGTCGCAATTTATGTAATGACTGGACCCATGCGCTGAGGACAGCACCAGGGGGATAACTACCTTATGAGCGCTGAGTCAAAGATAGGGATATAGGTGGAGCCCCGTGGTGAAGAAATGTTAACACAATGTCAATATCCCATACTTCCGTGTACTTGGGTCTGGGAGAACTTGTGTTAAAGATATCCTTAATAAACTGGACATCAGAGGGTGAGACTCGACAGAGTGGGTCACGCTCACTGCAGCAAATATGATGAGAAGCACGTTGGGCACAGTTAATGGGACTCAAACTTAATTTATTGTCAAGGACCCATTAGAAAATGAACTCTAAGACGTCAGTGGCCGTGCCGTAATATATGTAACATAGCATTTAAACAGAACGCTTCCCATTTCCTGAAGAGGCAATGTACTGCTTTTTTGGTGATATCCCTGCACTATGCAGTGAGCACATACCTGGATCGGTCTGCCAACCCGAGCCGCAGGAGCGGTCTTCCCAGATTCTGTAAAGCAATGAATTGTTTAATCATGCAGAGGCTGGTTTCCCGGGTTCCAGGCTGAACCAGCAAAGTTTTATGTTTAGAAACCCCATATAAGGTTCTATTATTATTCCCAACATTTACGGGAAACCATGGCTGCATAGGCCAGTCAGACAGTACGAGAACCCTGAAGCTGGATCTTGCTGAATTTATTGCAAGACCCGACTGATGAGGCAAAATGGAGAAACCACATAAAAGAACATTCCTCCCCCATGTAGCGAGAATGTCTCTCTCGCCACTGTGATGCCACATGTTTTTACAACTGGTGAATGTGCCTGGATGCAAACATATCGATATTAGGTGTGCCATCGAGCCATAATATCATAAAATACTTTGTGATCCAATATCCATTCTGTGTTGTCATTGATTTTACGTGATGATACACTAGCGCCAAATGAGGTTGGGTAAATTATGACAGGATACTTTGAGTTTACTGCACCCCTGTGACTAACATATGCCACCACTACAGTGTATCAACTTGGACCTGAGCATGCAGATTATGCATATTCGCACAATAACCCTTTAACCCATAGTATGCACCTAGTGTCTATAGGTAGTTGATACCAATAACTGAAGAATTGGTGATTCATGCAAATCCCATCCGCCTCCGTTACTAGAGATGGCATTCATAATTTTCCATCTTTGAGCACTAGCATCTGTTTGTAATATAACTGAAGATTTATTGACCAAAACTACTGGAGCAATGCTGCATAAAGTTTGTCCACCATTGTAACTTTGGTAGCTTCAGCTGGTAATAGCATAGGTTTTTTAACAATGACGTATATGGCACTTGAGAAGTTACTACTTGGCACGTTGTAAGTTCTGATAATGCAAAGGCCCAATTGCACAGCTGAAACACAACTGCTATATTGCCAATTACACTTGATGAATAGAAGACTGCTTGATAATAAGGTTGTTACAGGCTTCCATTGATTCCAATCTGTTGCCCCAGGGCGGAGTCACAGATAAATTAATAAATCCAAATAATCAATAACTCTCGTTGGTATCAACTTAAATTTGACTGGATGGCTGAGGAACCTCAATTCTTCAAATATAGTTGCAGCTGAAACAGTTGATTTTAGTAAAACACAGCGTTAGAAATATCATCCAGATCAATTTCAAATGTCTCCGATGATCCCTGTGAATACGACCTGAATAGTATGCATCTTTGAGATCGATGCATGCCATAAAGATCCTAAGGAAATCAGTAGATAGACAGTAACGAAGTTCCATATACTGAAAAGTCTATGTTGCACATGGGAGTTAAATCAATTATGAACCGACATCCTCCATCTTTCACAATGAACAGGCCACGCCTGCCATAATTCCGTGCCCTCGAACGACAACTCTGGCCAAATTCCCGAGCCTGTCTCGAAAGACAATACTGAGCCTGCCTCGAAAGACAACCCTGGCCATAATACTGGGCCTGCCTCGAAAGACTGCTCCGGCCATATTAACAAACTTCTCTCGGAAGGCAATCCTGGCCGTAATACTGAGCCTGCCTCGAAAGACAACTGGCCCCAATTCCAAGCCATGCTTGGTACCCTTGTATACTGTGCAATAATAACCCATCACTTGTTATCATTTTAGTATATAACTGATCTGAATCTCATGTTATCATTATAATTTGTACCATGGTTACCGGTGGTCTTATGGAAAGCCCAAAGGCCCCTGACGTGGGTTCTATTCCCCTCATTGATTGGAGAGTAGGAATGGTAGTGTATGTGGATTCCATATTTCCTGAGACCGGCTTGGACCTTGGCCTGAAAGACCTCTGCCCAGCTTTCAAGCTGCTACCAGCTTCAGTGAACTGCTTACTGCCGATGAGGCGTGGGGGGTGTTGTCGCCGATACGATGAAGCTTGCTTCCTCATCCAGGTATACCTGTTGGATAAGTCTTACCTGAAGAGAAGATTCAGCAGCTGGTTTCATTCCCTGGATTTCATGCCCCCTCCAATGTTACCCCTGATAGCTCTGTTCACTGCCAGCACTTGTAGCATGAGGGGAACTCTGGCCCCTTCCGGGTTTTCTGCTTACGGCAGGAATCAATTCTTCTGGCAGTAACCCCTTTGCTTGCGAGTATTTCCTCGCACTCCCCTCCACAGAGAGGGAGATTCGTAGGCAGCACTGAAAACAGGTGCTGCCGCAAGCCCCTGAGGATACCTGCGCTGACATGGCCCCTCCTTCGGATCTATATCAGGACTGAAACTGCCGCTGAATGCTCCCTCCTCAGAGAGGGAGACATTGTGCAGCCCTGAAAAAGGTGCCGCTGCCGCGGGCCCCCAAGGAGACCCGCGCAGATAACTCCCTCCTTTGCAGTATATCATTGTGGAGCACCTCTCCACCAGGTGTTCCATGTGGGTTTAGTCGTCCGCAAACACTACCCAATGAAGGAGGGGAACCCTCCTGGCCTGACTCGCCCGAGTCTCAAGGCCTGACCGGCTTCCTCGTGGTTTGACCCCGTCTCTGGGGCACCATAGCGGTCTGGGAGCCACTGACCGCACTGTCAGCGACTCGGGTGGCAAGACCGGCTTACTGCCAGTTTTATCCCTTTTCTGGGGGAACCATAGCGGTCTGGGAGCTGCTGACCCCATAGTCAGCGACTGGGGTAGCGAGACCAACTTTCTCTTGGTCTACCCCCTTTCTTGGGGAACCACCACTCACACTCCCCTCCTGGGTGTCGCTGACCTCCTTGTCAGTGACTTGGGAAGCGAACCCGACAGCCGCCGGCTACCCGCGCGTCCGCGGTCCAGACCGGGATATCCCCACGGTCCATAACCGGTTTCCCCATGGCCCGTCCAACTTTGCCCCGAATCCAGCAGGCAAACTCTATAAGCAGCTTCCTGCAACACAAAAAATAAAACCTAGAAATAAGTTTTAAACTTACCTTGCAGGTTTAATCTTACACCTGGCAGGAGCAGTCATTGCAAAATGCGCTAGACGTAATGACGCGCATGCGGGCTGACGGCCTTCTTCACGTGACTCCGAAGTAAAATTGTATATTTTCCCCTTACATTTGACCTCCCAAAGCACAATACCTCACAATTGCTTTGATTAAACTCTATCGGCCATTTCCCCGCCCATTTCTGTAGCTGATCTATATCCCGCTGTATAATTTGACAGCCTTCCTTACAATCTGTGAACCCAAAGAGGGATATGCATTGTGCATATTTCACCCTTGATAGTCCTCCCAAAATGCAAAATCTCCCATTCATCAGATTTAAATTTTATCTGCTATTTCTCTGCCCATCTGACCAACTCACCAATGTTATTCTGTGTAGAGTACATTTTAATTATCAGTAAATAATGTTCATATTTCCTGTGAACTTATTTATATTGGCATTGGATTGTTATTGTCATGAGTACCAAGATATAATAAAATACTTTGTTTGCATGCTTTCCTGTCAAATCACACCATAAAGTCAAGCCACACACAGGTATATCAAGTAATGAAAGAGAAAATTAAAAAGGTGTCAGGAATACAGTGTTACAACGTTAATGTTAATCATTATGTGTCAAAAATTCACATCCAGATCATTAACATACATTACAAACAGCAAGGTTCCCAGCACCAATCCCGACAGTCAATATTGGTCACTGTCTTTCAACCACCAATCAACCCCCCATCATTATCCCACTGCATTTTAATAACGAGTGGGGTACCGCAAGGCTCTGTGCTGGGACTGCAGCTATTTACAATATACATCAATGATTTGGATGAAGGTATTTAAAGTAACATGAGCACATTTGCAGATAACACAAAGCTGGGTGGCAGTGTGAACTGTGAGGAGGATGCTTTGAGAATGCAGGGTGACTTGGATAGGTTGGGGGTGTGGGCAGATGCATGGCAGATTAAGTTTAATGCGGACAAATGTGAGGTTATCCACTTTGGTAGCAAAAGCAGGAAGGCAGAATACTATCTAAATGGCATCAAGTTGGGAAAAGAGGAAGTACAACGGGATCTGGGGGTCCTTGTACATCAGTCTATGAAAGTAAGCATGCAGGTACAGCAGGCAGTGAAGAAAGCAAATGGCATGTTGGCCTTTATAACAAGAGGAATTTAATATAGGAGCAAAGAGGTCCTTCTGCAGTTGTACAGAGCCCTAGTGAGACCACACCTGGAGTATTGTGTACAGTTTTGGTCCCCTAATTTGAGGAAGGACAATTTTGCTATTGAGGGAGTGCAGCATAGGTTTACAAGGTTAATTCCCGGGATGGTGGGACTGTCATATGCTGAGAGAATGGAGCAGCTGGGCTTGTGCACTCTGGAGTTTAGAAGGATGAGAGGGGATCTCATTGAAACATATAAGATTGTTAAGGGTTTGTACACGCTAGAGGCAGGAAACATGTTCCCGATGTTGGGGGAGTCCAGAACCAGGGGCCACAGTTTAAGAATAAGGAGTCAGCCATTTAGAACGGAGACGAGGAAACACTCGAGTGGTGAGTCTCTGAGGGTAGAGGCGGGTTCTCTGGATGATTTCAAGAGAGAGCTAGATAGGGCTCTTGAAAATAGCAGAGTCAGGGGATATGGGGAGAAGGCAGGAACCCGGTACAGATTGGGAATGATCAGCCATGATCACATTGCTCGAAGGGCCGAATGGCCTACTCCTGCACCTATTTTCTGTTGTCTATTGTCTATAGAGCTAACTTTAGATCCAATTTGACCAATCCTCCAAATCCCAATGGTTTACTTCTTTTTGATCATTCTCTCAAAAGGGACGTTGCTAAAGGCCTTACTGAATGTAATGTTACAATCTCAATGGCACCACTGCCCTTGATCAGCTTTGTCATTTTCTCAAATAATTCATTCACTTTAGTCAGATAGGATCTTTCTTTTACAAAGCTCTACTGCCAATCTTTATTAAACCCTGCCTTTAAACCCTGCCTCTCCAAGTATGGATTAAACTAGCTCTTCACGATATATTTCCAATAAATTCCTTTACAACCTGCTGGTCACAGAAGATTTGAACATTTCCTGTGCGAGTCACAGCAAATTCCTCTCTTGCCTCCTATTGCAGCCTGCAATACATCTCATCAAACTCGGAGGATCTATCCACCTCAGAACACACTAAGACATCTAATAGCGCTTCAATGGTAATTTGTTCCGGAATTTCATTATTTCCCCTACAAATACATTGTCCTCCTCCATAGTAAATACAGATGAGAAGTATTCATTTCAAACAATACCTGTGTCCTTCAGTTTCGTGCACATTCCCACTTTAGTCCATAATGAATCTCACTCTTTCCTTGGTTACCTACTTCTCTTAATATACTTATTATGCTTTGCATTAATGCTTTGCTAAAAATACTTCCTTTTCAAGCTCCAAAAGTAAAGACATTTTGCTGCGGGGAGGAAATCATCACACCACAAGAAGTCAAAAGGAAATCTATGTTATCTTGTACATTGGGAATAGTTTGATGTATATGGTATAAATTAATGAAGAAGATGTAGAGAGAATGGTTGAGACTTAGAAAGAGGAAATATTTTTGAAGAAAAATACCACAAAACTGTTTGAGAACATCTGTTGATAGCAGGTAGACACAAAATACTGGAGTAACTCAGCGGGACAGGCAGCATCTCTGGAGAGAAGGAATGGGTGACGTTTCAGATCGAGACCCTTCTTCAGACCGATGTTGATAGCCCTTGTTACCCATTGAGGCCTGGGAATGAATGAGTTATGTTGGAAATGGGCAGAACAGACATTTAGGGAATATTATATTGATTGTACAGTAATCAAGAGAGGACAGAGGTCCTCTCTGCCTCAGCAATTTATTGAATTGCCAGCCTGGAAACTCATTTACCACAGGCCAATGGCTGCTGGATAGAGCAAACAGAAAAGAGGGTGACATACTGTATTCAACAATTTAGAGTCAATCATGGGATTAAGGGAGATAAGTGGGAGATTTGAATGCGCAAAAAGGGATAATCTAATTAAAATTGGCATTGCAATGAGCTCATGACTGTACCCAATTTACTGCATGTAATCTTGAAAAAAAAGGCAAGGCACAAGTTGCTTAGAAGATTTTATTTTATTTATCTTCAATACTCAACAAATTCATGATGATTTTAAAGGAATTTGGATGCGTACAATGTTTTTTTTTCTGGCATCTTCTTTCCTCTGTAACTGGTTGTATTAAATTGTTCTCATCTGGATTTTTTGACCAAAGGCTTGACTCAATGCTGGTTAAACTTTGTGATGCATCATGATTCTGTGCTTGCACCTGGTTTCAATTTTCAGTGTCAGTTGGACAGGGACATATGATCTGCTGCAGTGCCATCTTTAGGCCAAAGTATTCTCTGCTGCAAGAAGTTTACTTTATAATGGATCCTGTTTAATGCAGTTTGCAGAACACACCAGGGCAGCCATGGTGGCACAGCGGCAGAGTTGCTGAGCCGGAGACCCGGGTTCGATCCCGACTATAGCTGCTGTCTGTATGGAGTTTTACGTTCTCCCCGTGACCGCGTGGGTTTCTCCAAAACCTTTGGTTTCCTCACACACTCCAAAGACATACAGGTTTGTAGGTTAATTGGCTTGGTGTATGTGTAAATTGTCCCTAGTGTGTGTAGGATAGTGTTAATATGCGGGGATCGCTGGTCGGTGCGGACTCGGTGGGCTGAAGGCCTGTTTCCGCGCTGTATCTCTAAACTAAGCTAGAAAGCTAAACTAAACATTAATAGTTTTGTGATATATCACTTCCTGTGCGATTAGAATTCAATTAGAATCTGTTTTGCCTAAGAATTTTCGACAAGGGATCACCTATGTGTTAAAGTTTACTTTGTCTTAATAGATATTAGAATGACAGAATGATAGAATGACTGAAAATTAATAACTGAAATATGCAATATAACTTATTGATAACCATCAAGTTTAGGATCCACTGAAAAATCTTCATTTTTATTGCTTTGATTAAGAATATTTTTAATCACAAAGATAATATGTTATTTACTGTAGTTGGCTTTGATAAATGTGATCATAAGACGTATGCAATGTCTGTTTTGTTAACTTAATTTTAAAGTTTATATTGTGTAATGCTTGATGTTGGCCACCTGTATTTTGATATATTGGGTATTTGTCTCCTTTGCTCTGTTTTTCCATTTATTGTGAAACGTGGGATGATGATCCTGGTGCTTGGTTGAAGAGAATATTCCTCAGATGTTGTGCGGTGAATGTTGATCAGAGTTAACATTGTGCTTCTCATCAAAGCTGTGGGAAGTAGTGCCAAGCAACTCCTTATACATGATGCACATCAAGGTAAGGATGTTTAGGAAATAGTTATGGCATTTAATTGATCATCTAATTGAGGTATGCATCTGTACTGACATATTGGATGAATATTTTTATTTTTAACATTAGTGATATTTATACCCTCTGCTATGTCCCATACTTGGTATATACAGCAGGAAATTGGAGAGAACGAGGCACATGCATTTTCATTTGGAGAAGACAAAAGATTCAAGCCCGATTTGTTGGGATGTTGAAATTAAGGGCACATGACCTCATTTTGCCATGCAACCAAGATCCCAATGTTCCAGCAGGCATTGCGCACAATGGTCTTCACACCAATAAATAATGGGCTTCCTGGGTTGCTAGGCAATGTGTGGTGTAAAGAGGTAAAGTTAAAGGGTTTAGTAAAATGATAAAAGCCCCATAAAGAAGGTTCAGTGAACAATTTCCATTCTCATTTTACACCATTTTTCATGATCTGCCAGTAAGCTTTTCTCCAAGCACTTCTGTGCCAATTATTCTGCTGTTTTCTTCCCTTTCAATTCAGTGATTTCCAAGTGAAAATACTCCCATGGGCAGTCACGATGGCACAGCGGTAGAGTTGCTTCCTTACAGCGAATGCAGCGCCGGAGACCCGGGTTCCATCCCGATTACGGGTGCTGTCTGTACGGAAGTTGCACGTTCTCCCTGTGACCTGCGTGGGTTTTCGCCGAGATCTTCGGTTTCCTCCCACATTCCAGAGATGTACAGGTTTGTAGGTTAATTGGCTTGGTGAATGTAAAAATTGTCCCTAGTAGGTGTAGGATAGTGTTAATGTGCGGGGATCGCTGGTCGGCGCAGACCCGGTGGGCTGAAGAGCCTGTTTCCGTGCTGTATATCTAAACTAAACTCCCATCCCTAACCTCCTTGAATGAGGAATAGAAGAAAAGGTGGAGTGATGGAAGTCTGCTGATATTTCAGTGCATGTGGAGTATCCCTACGGCTGATGTACAATCATTGTCTAACTATAAGGATGGAAGAGACACTAAACTTGATTCGTTGAGGTGATTGTATGCCGTTGCATTGTTTCCCATAGGAGACTCTTGCAGAGTTGGACTGCTTGCGGCAATCTAATCTACATCCAATTTCAGCATCACTTGTAATTGGAATTACTCTTTATGCTGTTGATGTGTTGGAGTCGTGCCACGCAGCTGCCCAATGGGATAAGTTTGCCAGAAAATGCATCTCTTCGCACAGCCTCCTCAGGCAGAACGATGCCCATTTAACCAAAAGTGAAAGGTTTGTATATGAGCGACACTATTCCATGCCTCTTGCATCTGTGTTTTGTCTTAAAATCTTATTCCCTCTTTCCTCTCCATTGCCTTTTCTATTCTGCAGCTTTATTTTTCCAAGGGTTAAAATGACATCTAAATTGTGCTAATTTCTTCCCATTTCCGTCCGTGGAACCAAATCACCTTTAGTTTTATTTTCCATAATATTCGGTTCCCTACAAGGCTGCCAGTGTCATGTGAAAAATGAATCTGATTTAAAAGTATGCAACCCACATCTGACTAATGTAGGTTGATTTGGATCAGTCCTCCATCAGTCTGTGCTGAATCAGAGACATTGCAAAGGGCAAAGAGGGAGATCAATTTCTGCAATGTCAATGGAAGGATTTTCTAAATATTTATGTTTCAAGCCCAAAGAGGAATGATCTACTTGTGGGAATGGTGAATCAGAGTTAATGTACACTGGTTCACACCATCTCCAGTTTTAGAATCCTTATGTAAAGTGAGGACGAGTTAAACCTGAATGTACTGATGTGGGAAAAGGTTTTGTGCGGAGAGCTAAAAATTTGAATTTATCTGGATAGTGTAAAAACAGTTTGACAGCGAAACAGTAAATGAGCAATGGGAAAATTCAGGAAAGAATTGACCAAATTCCATGTGGGTGAAGGAAACAAATTGAAATATAACATTTGGGGTGACACAGTGGTGCAACTAGTAAAGCTGCTGCTTCACAGCTACAGGGACATGGGTTCAATTCCAACCTCTGATGCTGTCTGTATGGAGTTTTCACATAATTCCTGTAAACCCCAGGTGCTCTAGTTTCCTCCCATATCTCAAATTGGTCACAGTAAATTACCCCTGGTGTGTTGGTGAGCAAGAGAATCTGGAGGGGAGTGTTGATAAGAGAGTATAGAGAGTTAAATATCTTTGAGTAGCATCAGTATAAAAGGGTGCTTGAGGGACAGCGTGGATTCGGTGGCCAAAGAGCCTGTTCCCATACTGAATTTCTCTCTGTGGTTTTATAATTTTGCTTGTGAGTAAAATTAGCAAAGAGACAGAAGGGAATCTGGTAGATCTGAGGTGGTTGATGAGAACTGAATGTGAAAATAGAATGGACACAGACTGGCTAGTGAATGACAAAAGATGAAAAGAACAGTCAAAGGCAGGTTAGATCAATTAAGAAGATATCCTTGTGGAGCCAAAGTTAAGTTAAAGACTCATATTAAATGAATATTTTAGAAAGTACGAGGTGCTGCCAATGTTACAATAAAGGGTGAAGTATTAGAAATTGGCTAGAATATAAGCATTTTAAGAGCGTGCTTAACAAGTGGGAAGCACTCGAATTAGAAACATCATCTGTTCCAGATGGAATGCATCCCAGGTTGCTGGAGGGAGCAATTGTGGGAATAAAATGAGGCTCTGGCCACAATCTTACTTATACATGCTTACCCATCCATATCATGCACATGTACGGTCATTTGCTGAACCTGAGTGTTTAACTTTATGTCAAGAAGTTTCAAACAGGCATAGCATGATAACTCATGTCATTATATGAATCACAACTGATATGGCCTACAGTCCATTCTGCAATATGGTTTTACCCGGTAATGATTGCTGGTTGATTTGCAAAGTGAAGACTACAGGCTCCCTCTTAGTTCAGGGAATAACAGACAGCACCGTGTGGCACTTCCGATTCCAGCCGTCAACCTGGATCTCCATTGATGGGAAAGGTTACAAGAGCAAGAGAAACTAATCATTAAATAAATGTAATAGATTGAAAATATGCTTGTTGTTTGTTGGGATGGCTAAGACAAGGCTGAAAAATTGCAAATGATAGACATCTCCAAAGCAGAATTGGCAAAATCATTGACAAATGAAAGCAATTGAACATGTAGTAATTGCCACCTGGAGCAGTTTCAAATCAACATCTTCTACGCCTCCATAAGTCACATAGGAGGAGAAATGTAATATGACAATTTAGACGGTTAATTGGGAAGGTTTAAAAATGACTAAAGAAAGATAATTGGTGTGGAATTCAATATTCGGATATTAAACGTTAAGTACAAGGTAGAAACTGCTAAAATGAAAATGAAGTTGGAATATTAGAGAAACAAAGGTGGACAATAAACCATTCTTTGTCAATTGCTGCAGTGGACAAAGTATTAAAGAATAAGTGAATCTGTTATGAATGGAGTGAAAATAAACGACTCAAATTTTAAAATGATACTTCTATAATAGCTTTCACTCTCAATCACATGAGGAAATGAACTGTTTTTAAGGTGGTGGTGAAACAAAGATCACTAATGGAATCATTTTGCAAAAACAGTGCTTGAATATTTATAAGGCACCAGAAACACATGGAATGTATCCAACAACACTTGAAGAAATGAGGTTAGAAGGGGGGTGGGGGGTACCAAAGTAGACATTTTTCACAGCTCGTTGGCCATGTGGATGGTATGAGGATATTGAAAAATAGCTCATGTTATTCCAATCTTTTGGAAAGGTCAGTGGCATGATCCTTGGAAGTAGGATGTTATGATCGGGGGTCTCCAGGTGTTTGGCTTTGTTCTTTTAAGCTCTCAGACAAGGCTTTGACTGTAAACTGAATTCATGTTGCTTTTCACTGCTGCTGATCATTTTGCAGATTTCCCCAGCCACCTGTTCCATTCTCATTAGAATGTAATTGTCTCAGCATGCCAAACGTTACAATTGGTAGAACTTGCCATACCCTGTATTTTTATTTACAGTGTATTAAGTGAACTTTCAATGCATGGTTACTAAGGGTACAATTATATTGGGGTTTTTTGTTTTATAATTGGAAACATAGAGAAATCTCAAATTTAATTGGCCCACGGTTTTTTGTAGACTCTCATCACGCTTGTGCAAGGAGTGTGCAGGACTGTGTGCAGGAGACTTTTTGGATAGAGCTATGATATCTTTAGAATTAAAAGAACAGAGTGTTGGGCCATTTCTGCTGGTGGCTTGTGTTAAAATGACTACATTTATTTATCTTTTGACAGATTGTACTCTCACTCAAAGTGTAGTTAAGTATTAAATAACATCACTACTAAACACATTCATGTCATCATTCCCATCAGTTTTTACACACAGAAACGAAGGTCAGCGTTAAAACACCAGCAATATTATAGTTATTATGTAATATTATATAGTCTTTCCTTTAACATTGCTTAGGTCTAGAGATTAAAATGTGAATGTTCATGATGTATGTTAAACAGATAAGCTTCAGAAATGTCAAAAGTATCATCCTTATTCTTTTCGCAATAATAAATCCAGAAAACCATATGTGTGCCCTTTTAGATCTCTGAAATATTCTTCTCAGCAGTTTCTAAAACAGTATATTCCTTTAAATTCCATCATAACATGGCTTTAATGGCTGAAGAAGGTTCCCGACCCGAAACGTCACCCATCCTTTTTCTCCAGAGATGCTGCCTGGCCCATTGAGTTACTTCAGAACCTTGTATCCATCTTCGCTGCAATTTCAGTCTGTTCGAGCAGACAATTCTTGAATTTTCTAATTAAAAATGCAAATGTGCCTCAAAATATCATGCCAACTCCCACTGAATGAAATCCTGAAATTTTGGGTGCCCTACCCAATCGCATCTTCACCAGCAAAGTCAAATTGAACTGGCATCTCAAAACTGAAGCATTGCTGCAAGCTCAGTGAATCTGAGGGTATCTTTCGTTCTCTGGTTTTCTAGACAAGTTTGCAGGAGATTATATCTGCACCCATTCTCAATTTATTATATCTGAAAAAGGGTCTCAACCCTAAATGTTACCTATTCATGTTCTCCAAAGATGCTGCCTGACCAGTACTTTGTATCCTTTTGCACTTGTATTGCCTTGTAACCCCGTTTGTCTGTTTTTACAGTACCACCTTTTTCTCCCACTATCACCCACACAACCCAGTCACACTTTCCCCTTGCTCCTTTCCCCTCATTTGTACATCTTTGTTAACTTAGGTCAATTGTTTAATCATGATTCCTATGCAGTGATAAAAGCTCATTAAGTGGCAGCAGAGAGTTTTCTCCTTGTCAAAGATTTATTCAATGATTCAATGACAGAAGTATTGCATTGTTTGTGAATTCTTGAATTTAATTTATCAAGAGGAGGGATATCAATGTAAAGTATAGTCCGTTTAGCACTGTTGTAGTTTAGTTTTAAAGTTGATTAATTCTGAACATAGAGAATATATTAAAAATTGTCTTCTGGAAAGCACACGATTTATGTACCAACAAGGAACTATTATTTTTATATCAAAAGGAGTTTCCAAAATTATCACTGAAGTGCTTAAGTATTTGCTCACAATATAGTGGCCATCAGAGAATGCAAAGGCATTCAACTTTCCTATTAGGAGTAAGGGATATCACTCACAGCACCAGAGACCTGGGTTCCCGACCTCAGGTGCTGTCTTTGAGTAAACTTTTCACATTCTCCCTGTGACAGCAAGGGTTTTGATCTGAGTGCTCCGGTATCCCCCCACATCCCAAAGACATTCATGTCTGTGAATCAATTGACGTCTGTAAACAAAAATGTCCCTAATGGATAGGGTGTGGATATGAAAGTGGAATAACAGAACTAGTTGTAAAGGATGATTGGTGGTCGGTGGGACCTGTTGAGCCAAAGGGCCTGTTTCCATGATAAAATCTGAAACCAAGAACTCAAGGTATTGCATATTTCCTTATCACTGACAATGCTACAGGTGTAAGAATAAGATTGGTGGTACTATAACATAAAAAATGTTTGACTCATATTTGTTTGAGGATGTGACAAGTAAAATGGATGAAGGAGAGCCAGTGGATGTAGTGTATCTGGACTTTCAGAAAGCATTTGATAAAGTCCCAGGCAGGAGATTAGTGGGCAAAATTAGAGCACATGGTATTGGGGTAGGGTATTGCATTAGATAGAGAATTGGTTGGCAGACAGGAAACATAGAGTAGGAATAAACGGGTCCCTGTCAGAATGGCAGGCAGTGGCGCGTTGATGGGGCCGCACCTATTTACAATATATATTAATGATTTGGATGACGGAATTAAAAATAACACTAGCAAATTTGCAGATGACAAAGTTTGGTGGCAGTGTGAACTGCGAAGAGGATGCTAGGAGGTTGCAGGGTGACTTGGACAGGTTGAGTGAGTGTGCAGATGCAGTATAATGTAGATGAATGTGAGGTTATCCACTTTGCGGCAAGAACAAGGAAGCAGATTATCATCTCAATGGTGTCAGATTAGGAAAAAGGGAAGTGCGACGAGACCAGGACGTCCTTGTACACCAGTCACTGAAAGTAAACAGCAGGCAGTGAAGAAAGCTAATGGCATGTTGGCTTTCATAATGAGAGGATTTGAGTATAGGAGGAAAAAGGTCCTTCTGCAGTTGTACAGGGCCCTGGTGAGACCCCGTCGGGAGTATTGTGTGCAATTTTGGTCTCCTAATTTGTGGAAGGACATCCTTGCTATTGAGGGAGTGCAGTGTGGGTTCATGAGGTTAATCCCCGGGATGGCGGCACTGTCATGTGAGGCAACATTGGGACTGTGCTTCTATTCACTGATTTAGGAGGATGAAGGGGGGATCTTATAGAAACTAAACAAGCTAGATGCAGGAAAAAATGTCTCAATGTTGGGGGAGTCCAGAACCAGGGCCCACAGTCTAAGAATAAAGGGGAGGCTATTTAAATCTGAGATGAGAAAAAAGGTTTTCACCCAGAAATTTTCTGCCACAGAAGGCAGCGGAGGCCAATTCACTGGATGAATTTAAAAGAGAGTTGGATAGAGCTCTTGGGGCTAGCGGAATCAAGGGGTATGGGAAGAAGGCAGGCACGAGTTACTAATTGTGGATGATCAGCCATGATCACAATGAATGGTGGTGGTGGCTCCAACGGCCGAATGGCCTCCTCCTGCAGTTATTTTCTATGTTTCTATGTTTAACCCAGAACTGCTGATGCAATGCTGAAAGAATGGAAACAGTTAAAAATTATAGAAACAATTTATTACATGTTTTTCATATAAAGTAAAAAAAGATGCAATGCCTTTTCTGAAGAAACAACAAGTGTTTGTGTAATTTGGTACTGACACAATTGCAAATTCTACGTTGTTATATAGCTGTATAGTAGATAGTGAGGAAGGTTATCTGGATTTACAACAAAATCTATTTCAGTTGCAAGGATGGGCCAGGGAATAGCAAATGGAATTTGTCCAACAATTGTGAGGTGTTGCACTTTGGTATGTCAAAACCATGACACGACTTGTATAGTCAATGTTATAGCTCTGGAGCGTGTCGTAGAACAGAGGAATCTGACAGTACATGTGCAAGGTTCCTTATAAATGGACTGCATGTTGAAGAAGACATTTGGTATGCTTCCCTTCATGGGGAAGGATATTGATTACAACAGTTGGGACATCACAATACAGCTGTACAAGTCGTTGGTGAGACCAATACTGGAGTACTGTGTGCAGATCTGATAGCCAAGCTACAGGAAGGATCTTATTAAGTTGAAAAAGAACCAGATTCATCAGAATATTATCTGAGCTTAAGTTATAGTGAGAAATAAGATAGACTGGGACCTTTTTCTTTGAAGCACAAGTGGCTGAAGAGTGACTTTACTGAGTTGCAGAAGATTATGAGGTGCATGGATGAAGTGTATTCTTATAGATTTTTTTCCAGGGTAAATAATTCTAAAACTAGAAGACATAGGCTTAAGGTGAAAGGGGAGGGAATTAGACGGAGGCAACTTTTTCACTCAGAGGGGAGTCCACATCTTGAACGGGCAGTCAGAGGAAGCTAAAGAACCAAATACAATTATGACTTTTAAAAGACATTTGGACAGATATATGGTAGACAAAAATGCTGGAGAAACTCAGCGGGTGAGGCAGCATCTATGGAGCGAAGGAATAGGTGACGTTTTGGGTCGAGGCCCTTCTTCAGACTGATGTGGGGCTGAGAGCGGGGCGGGAAGTAGAAAGGAAGAGGCAGAGGCAGTGGGCTGTGGGAGAGCTGGGAAGGGGAGGGGAAGGAGGGAGAATGTAAGGACTACCTGAAATTGGAGGTCAATGTTCATTCCGCTGAGGTGTAAACTACCCAAGCAAAATATGAGGTGCTGCTCCTCCAATTTGCGGTGGGCCTCACTCTGGCCATGGAGGAGGCCCAGGACTGAAAGGTCGGGTTTGGAATGGGAGGGGGAGTTGAAGTGCTGAGCCACCGGGAGAACAGGTTGGTTAATGCGAACTGTGCGGAGGTGTTGGGTGAAGTGATTGCCAAGCCTGCGCTTGGTCTCACCGATGTAGAGCAGTTGACACCGAGAGAAGCGGATGCAATAGATGAGGTTGGAGCAGGTGCAGGTGAACCTCTGCCTCACCTGGAAAGACTACTTGGGTCCTTGGATGGAGTCAAGGAGGGAGGTAAAGCGACAAGTGTAGCATTTCCTGCGGTTGCAAGGGAAAGTACCGGGGTGGGGGTGGTTTGGTTGGGAAGGGATGAATTGACCAGGGAGTTACGGAGTGAGTGGTCTCTGCAGAAAGCCAAAAGGGGAGGAGATGGGAAGATGCGGCCAGTGGTGGGATCCCATTGGAGGTGGCGAAAATGTCGGAGGATTATCTGTTGTATGTGACGGCTGGTAGGGTGGAAGGTGAGGACAAGGGGGACTCTACCCTTGTTATGAATGAGGGGGATGGGGAGTAAGAGCAGAGCTACGGTATATAGAGGAGACCCTGGTGAGAGCCTCATCTATAGTCGAAGAGAGGAACCCCTCTTCAAAACTCCAATTTGGACAGATATATGGATCGGAATGGTTGAGAGTGCTATGGGCCAAATCCAGGCAAATGGAACTAGCCCAATATGCCAACTTGATCAGCATGAACAATGGGATAATGTTGGCTGAAGGGCTGTTCCATACTGTACAGCCCTATGATTTTCTGACTGTTGATACGTAATTAACGCCTTTTGCGAACTTTGTCCCAAAGAATATCCATTTCTCTGGGGTTAATATTGTGATAAAGAGGTGGAGACCAAGGTAGCTGGGTCTCTGCCCACTGAACATTGCTCGAGGAGCACCTGGGAAAAGGGTGCAGACCAAATGAATCCGGTATCCTAATTACTGTTACATAGAACCACTTGTGTCAAACATAGGCACATTCCCAACTTCAATATTTTTATGGTGTTTTTTTTTAAACAGATTTTGAAAAAGCTATTAAAATACAAATAATGAAGAGTGGAAAATAAGAAAAAATAACCATAGATTTATTGAAAGTAAACATTCAAAGCACAATTATAAGGTCAGGAAATTATAAGTTTGTCTTATATCTCAATTCTGCCATTCAGCCTAACTGGAATCATTTAGCTAGCCTATAATTTTAATGTTCCTCATGTGTATATGTTGAAACATGAACTGTTAATAAGGCAACAGTGCTGAGATTGCTCTCAGCAATGAATATCAGTAAGATTGGGTGTGGTGTAGTCTCATCTAATCATCCATTTCCTATCCATCGCAAAGTTACTGCATGAAACTTTATTTAGTTTCAGCCAATGAATTTAATTGATAAGACTAGTAAAAGTAAAGCATATTTCCATAAGGAATATGTCCAAATAGACAGCCTTTTCTGTAGAGCTTGCAGTGAATGCTATAATCGTCATTTAGCAAAGAACTGCTGGGATTTTGTTTTGTATGTTTTCTAACATCACTGAAACTGCATTGAATACTCCAACAGATCTTGACCATCAAGAACAGGAACAGGTGACTTGTGATGAAAGCCGACAGAGCATATATGCATCTCCAGTACAAATTGGATTTGGCAGATTAGAGACTAGTAATGATAATTAAATGCAGCTAATGAGGCAGAGTATTATCAGGAAAGCACAGAAATTGTGCGTGCTTCTTCAGAAAGAGGACTAGGAAAATACTTTCAATCGTATCAGTTTAGATTAAATCAGATTAATTATTTTGTCAGATATACCAGGGTACTATAAAATGACTGAAGAAGGGTCTCGACCCGAAACGTCGCCTATCTCCTTCACTCCTTAGATGCTGCTGCACCCGCTGAGTTTCTCCAGCTTTTTGTGTAACCTACTATAAAATGACTAGTTTGCACGAAGCTCATAGGATAGTATATATAGTAATACAATATACAACAATAAATGCAACTGTGAATGCAAAATAGCAGCATGATGCAAACATTGTCTGAGGTAGTGCAAAAAATACTAAAGTGCCTGAATAGAAAACCAAATGAGAATTAAGAGTACATGGTGGCATTTCTGGTAAGGGGATGAGAGAATAGGTGATCGGTTCAGCAGTTTGATAACAGTGGAAAGGAGCTGTTACTACATCTGACAGTTTGGGGTCTTCAAACTCCTGTACCTTCACCCAGAAGGAGGAAGAAGAACAACGAATGGTGCTGTGGGAGGACTCGACTTTAAGTTAACTCCTTTGGCTCTTCAAATAATATTGTTGGATGTCCTTGACTTTCTGACCAACAGACCCCAATCAGTGAGGAATGGGGACAAATTATCCTCTACAATAATCCTTAAGATTGGTGTTCACAAGGATGTGTTCTCAACCCTCTTCCTTAATCCTTATACACCTACAACTGTGCAGCCAAGTACAAATCTAATTAAATTTATAAATTCACAGGCACCATCACCATTGTGGGCCAGACATTAAATAATGATGAGATCGAGTACTGGTAGGAGATTGAGAGCCTCGTGTTCTGGGTGTCAAGGCAAAAACCTTTCTCTCAATGTCAGCAAGGCAAAGAAGATAGTGATCAACTTCAGGAAGCAAAAGGGTTCACACACCTCAGTTTGCATTGACGGCACCGAAGAGAGAGATGGTTAAAAGCTTCAAATTCCGAGGAGTCAAATATCCTCAACAACTTCTCCTGGACCATATTGAAGCAACGACCAAGAAAGCACACCGATGCCTCTATTTCTTTACAGGCCTTAGGAAGTTTGGTGTGTCCCCACCAACACTCACCAACTTTTACAGATACTGTGTGGAAAGCATTTTATCAGAATGCATCACAGCATGGTCTGGAAACAGCTCCATCCAAGACCGCAAGAAATTGCAGAGAATTGTGGACGCAGCCCAGACCATCACACACACCAACCTCCTTCTCTCCAGAGATGCTGCCTGTCCCGCTGAGTTACTCCAGCATTTTGTGTCTATCTTCAATTTAAACCTGCATCTGCCGTTCTTTCCTACTCCATTCCATTGAATCAATTTGCACCTCATGTTGCAACGGTAAGACCACCAGCATAATCAAAGACAAGTCTCACCCTGGTCACTCCATCTTTTCCTCTTTCCCATCAGGCAACAGATATAGAAATGTGAAAACACACACCTCCAGATTCAGGGAGAGTTTCTTCCCAGCTGTTTTCAAGCAACTGAACCATAAGTAGAGAACGGTCCTGAGCTACTATCTACCTCATTAGGGACTCTCAGACTGGTTAATCGGACTTTACTGGACTATCTTGCACTAAATGTTAATCCCTTTATCACATAGATGGCTCGATCATAATCATGTATTGTCTTTTCACTGACTGGTTAGCACACAACAAAATCTTTTCACTGTACCTCGGTACATGTGACAATAAACTAAACTAAACCACTGCCACATTGTTGTCTCAAAATGAGTGTAGAGCATGTTTAATGCTCAATTAATTGGCTTCTTAGATGACTGCTATATGACTGAAAAACAGGTGATACAGGATTACATTTTAGGTTCAGATGTTTGGTCTAATCGAGGAGCAATTTGCACAAAAAGTTTCCAAAATATTTTATTTTGCTATATGCTTACTTTTGCAACCACTGTTTATACATTGAATGTTTATCACATGCGATGACAAACCTTCAACATCACATTTGGGTTATGTCCTGTGCATTGATATCCTTATTGACAGCTGGCAAATCAAGCTGGCATCTATCAATGGTGTCTTCTGACAGAGATATTAAGCTGATGCCTCATTTGCTCTCTTGGACCCCAAGGCAGTGTCATTAAGGAGGAATGAAGAAAAGGAGTCCCTTTTCTTCATTGCTCATCTAACATCAATAAAGTAAACCAGCTTGTCATTATGAAATTGATAGTTATGAGATTTCAATAGAGAATAGACAATAGGTGCAGGAGTAGGCCATTTGGCCCTTCGAGCCAGCACCACCAATCAATGTGATCATGGCTGATCATCCACAATCAGTAGGGTTACACAAAAAGCTGGAGAAACTCAGCGGGTGCAGCAGCATCTAAGGAGCGAAGGAGATAGGCGATGTTTCGGGTCGAGACCCTTCTTCAGACTGGAGTCTTCTACCAGTCTGAAGAAGGGTCTCGACCCGAAACGTCACCTATCTCCTTCGCTCCTTAGATGCTGCTGCACCCGCTGAGTTTCTCCAGCTTTTTGTGTAACCCTCGATTCTCCAGCATCTGCAGTTCCTCTTTAACACATCCACAATCAGTACCCCGTTCCTGCCTTTTCCCCATTTACGCATTTTCTGTGCGTAAATCATCACCACGCATCCTACATCATTATATTTTGACAGTTCTACAATCCTATTTGGCTGCTGTTAGCTTGTTAAAGCTATTTTAAATATTGTTTTTTTCTAGTTTGCATTGGTCCCTTGATTCATGTACTTTGTTTCAGATCTCCAGTGCTCAGCGTACTGTTTCCAAGTGACTCACCTACTAACTGAAGTTAATAAACGTGCAAGCTGGCCATATTATTGTCACGTGTACCGTGGTACGGTGAAAAGCTTATGTTGTGTGCTCTCCAGTCAGGGAAAAAAGACTATACATGATTACAATCAAGCTGCCGCAGAGCACAGATAGAGTACATGATAAAGTATATCACGTTTAGTGCAAGATAAAGTCCAATAAAGTCTGATTAAAGACAGTTTGAAGGTCTCCAGAGGTAGATGGGAGGTCAGGACTGCTCTAACATGGGGAGAGGATGGTTCTGTTGCCTGATAACAGCTGGAAAAAAACTATCCGTCTCATACTTCTGTACCTCTAAGATGTTATTAACAGTATGCAATTATTCT